>CP119639.1:760000-1360000 GCA_030078075.1 Crithidia sp. LVH-60A
GCGCTCCCTCGACATCGACGCGGATGTTCAGGTTCCTGCCACTGCACGGCGCCAGCGCGTTCGAGTTCTCATCGTGCTCCCCCTTTCCCTGGCTCGGTGCGTTGCTGAGCCGTGCCGAGTTCACCGAACTGCGCGACGCAGTTGACGCGTTGCCGGCGCTGCGCGCACGACCGCGGTTGCCCCGCCGCGAGCCAAGCCGGCTGTTCACCGGCTGCGACGGCAGCTGCACGACGTTCATGGCCTGATAGCCCCACCCTTTCTTAGTGGCGATCGCGCCGGCCAGCAGGTTCGGGTCCTCCTCGACTGGGATGCCGATGTTGTTCAGCATCGCTGCCGCCTGCTTGCTGTCCTGTGCCTCCTCCATCAAGCGGGCCGGGACAAAGACTTCGGCCTTGAACTGCACGCGTGCGCCAGCCGGGAGGTTGACAAGAGCACCGCTCAGCTCACTCTCCAGCTCGGCAGCGGTGCGCTGAAGACAGTGGTAGTGGACAAAGATGTCGCCCATCACGACGGGCTTGCGGACGTACTCCTCGCCCTTGATGACGACGACGTCAGTCATATCAATCTCCGGGTCCGTCTCGGGAGCACTCACAGGAATCACATTGATGAGCGGCACATCTTGCGCCGAAGCCTCACTCGCAGCGGTGCGCACGTTGGTCGCATTCGCCTTGTCGTTGTCGGCCGAGCCCAACACGTGCTTCTTCTCTTTCTCCTGCTGATGCTCCGCCTTGCTCGACTCGCGCGACTCCGTCAGACAGGCAGACTCGTTGACCGAGAGAGAGTTGGCAGATGCCGCCTTGGCAGCAGCAGCAGCAGCAGCCTCCTTCACGTCCTTCAGCTTTAACAGCTTATGCGTGGCGGACAGGAAGCCGTACCCCCGCACCGGGTTGAAGCGTTTTACGCGGCCCTCGTAGTACACCCCGGCCTCGTAGCCGCGGCCCGCATCCCCGGTGCGGCCACAGCGGCCAGTCGCCGACTGCCGGAAATCACCGGAGGCGTCGTTGTAGAAGCACCCTGACGACGCCTGCGGGGCGAAGGTGCCGCTGAAGGCTGGCGGGATGCTGCCGAAGGAGACAGCCGTCCCGAAGTCGCCCGACGGCTGTGCAGAAAACACACCCGACGTGGACTGCAGTGGTGCCGGGCCTGCCGCTGCGCTAGTTGGCTGCGGGGGCGGCGCGACGGCAGAGACGAAAAACGGGCCGGAGGGCGACTTGCCGAAGTCCCCCGACACACTCGGGGAGACGGTTGAGTACATCGCCATGGGGTAGTAGTTCCCAGACGGCATCAGCGGCAGCTGGTTGACAGGGATGTAGCCGGACGGCAGCATCTGCGGGTAGCCCATCTGTACGCCACCGGGGCCGCTCATGACGTAGACCTGCCGCGGGTCTGCGGTGGCGGAGCCTGCCATCGAGCCCGACGGTGATGCTGCGAAGGCGCCACCGGCGGAGACGTGCGCCATGGGCATGTGGGGTGGGGTGGAGGGTGCGGAGGCGGAGAAGTCACCGCTCTGCCCCGCTGGACCGCCACTGTGCTGAAGAAGGTGCTGGGTATTGAGGCCGGTGACGGGTGGGGTGCCGGCGGCCTGCACCGGGACCATGCCAGGCTGGGGCATCATGGACACTGGGAACGGGGCCATAGCGGCTCCGTTGGCTCCGGCCTGGCCTGCAACGGGAAGCCAGAACATTATTTGCGCGGGTGTTTTTTTTTTCCTTTTTTGAGTTTCAGATGCGCTTCTGATTTCCTGACTCTTTCTTTGTTCTCTGCTCTACTCTGCAGTAGTGAGGGACGAACAGGCCTCAGTAAAGCACCCAACAAAGGCGAGAGTGACAAAGAAACTACCGAAATAACAATAATACTAAAATGAGACAAGCAATTCGAGTGAGTGACGGCGAGAGTGCACCAGCCGAAAGATCAGCGAGGACACGGTGGACGTCAGAAAAAAAGTTTTCGCAGGAAATGTTGAAGATGACGGGGAAAGCAAAAGGAAAAAAACGGTGATTTTCAGACTGGAAGAAAATGAGAAGAAGCAACAACAAGAAGAAAAATATGGAATTGGCTAACGAGCGAAAAAAAAAGGAGACAACAGGCGATCGACAGAGAAAACAGAACTTCTCAGAATAAACAAGAAGCACTGCGTATTGCAGGACGTTTTTTGTGCAGCTACAGTTGCAGACGCGCACCGCGAACAAACAGAGTAGCACTGCAAGCAAACGGCTAGAGTAATAATAATAATAAAAGGTAAGAAAACAAGAAAGAGGTTGATAATAACAAAATCCGCGCAGCTGGCTACGTTTGCGTTCTGCTTTGACAACTTCCTTGTCTTTCCCTTCGCAGTTCTTTTACCGTGTTGGATGTCAGAGTCAGAAAGAGGGAAAAGTAAGATGTACACAATAAAAGAGAGACTCGCCAATAACGCACTGCTAGCGAGCTCGCACCTCTGAGTCGTAGGGGCTGCTGTTCTTCTAGTTCTTCTCCTCCGATGTGTTGTACGCACAAGGGAAGAGAAAGAAAGAGTGCAAGAGCTTTCGGAGATGTATTCGCTCGGAGCTGCCGTAGCAGCCTTTAAAAGAAAAAGAAAAGACCGGAATAAGAAGGAAAAAGCAAATAAAACAGGAAAGGTTGAAACGCTTCAAGCAAAAAAAAAAAAAGAAGATTCAGTGTCTTATTTTTTTTTGCCTTTCAATGCTGCGAACGAAAGATAAAAGGAAGCAACAACGAACGTGAGGAAAGAGAAAGAGGATGAACAGAAAGAAGAAACAGCGGGAAAGAGAAAGAAAAAAACGCCCTTGAGCGACGCTATTAAGTCTTTCAAGACAGTCGGCGTCTCTGACGAACCAACCAAGTCGCTGAGCAGCAATGAGTGGCGACGACTGATAAAACCGCTCAGTAACGAAAAAAAAAAAAAGAGAAGAGAGAGAGAGATACGCAGCAGACCGGATTGCACAGGGAATTTAGCTTCTTTATCAACAAACAATACTGCTTAGCTGCACGTCTAAAATAGCTCCTCGTAAACAAATTCTCTCTTCAGTATTTATGCAGTCTTGACAAAATGAAATACAAACACGTGGACAAGAAGCAGGTGTAGTCAAGACAAATGCGCACAACTAACAGACGAAGTCCCTTAACGGAAAAAAAAAGCCCTCTCTCCTCTTCGACTTTGATATGGACAGCTACACCGACAACGAGAACAAAGAAAACTGCAGAAATCAACCCACTAGACGCAAAAAAGAGAGAGAACGACGAGGTGTACGGTACGAAGAGGGAAGGGGGAGTAGGCTTAAAAAAAAAAAAAGAGAGAGAGAGAGAGGGGGGAATGGAAGGAGGCGTCCACACAACCACAAACGCACAAACGCACGAGAGAAAAATGCAAACAGTTCACTACACGAAGAAAGAAACTCGGGAAAGAAAAAAAGGCGAAATTTGTGGCGGATGACCTTAACGAGACAGCACAGAGAAGCGCACGTCACCCTAAACACAAAAGAAACGCTTTTTTTATTTTTCTGTTTTCTTTTTTTAGACGAACAGTCACTAAGTTGCGAAGCCTTCGTTGGCCTATTGAGTGTAGAGGGCAACAGCAGCTTAGGACTGAAGGGGGAGACTTCGAAACAGCTGATCCCTGATTCTTATTATTTTTTTCCGGGTTGTGTCGTTATCTTACGTTTACGTTGTTTCTCTTCTTCTTCTGCTCCAATACGTCACCTCACGGTAGTGGTTTGTGTGCTGCGAGGGAAGGAGACAGGAAGAGAGCAACTTACACGACCAAGCAACACCAGAAGAAAAAACTAAGATCCCAACGAGCGTTTTGCAGAATCAAAGAAGACTGACAAACGAAAAGAAAAAAACGGAATGAGGATCGAACCTCGTGATGCGAGAACGAATGAGGACGTAGTAGTGGTTGGAGAGTAGCACAAGAAGAGGAGAGGGGAGGGAGACGCGTTGAACCTCTGAGAGAGAGCGAGAGAGACTCAACGGAGGAATAAAAGACTAACGTTTACGACAACTATAAAAAAAAAACACTAAAGCGGTGTACGAGCGTTTAGATAACTGTGTTGGTGCACACATTACAATTTTTGGTTGTTGTTGTTGTGTGAATGCAATAAAGCGCAGAGAGAAAGGAAAGAGAGAGAGGAGGAAAGTTGTGAGAACGAAGAATCAAAGTACGAAAAGATACGAAAGCAGCAGCGGCCTTCCTCTTGTTTTCCCAGTCACATCAAGATTAAAATGAGAAGCAAAGGTGGCCGAGCCGCAACGGCAGTAGCGCTGCATTGGGGTTAAGTTTAAAAAGAGAGAATATCTAAGATAGAAATACCCGCTTCCGACGCAGCCAGCAGCGTAACCTGCCTCTGGCAACCTTTACTGCCTACACAGAAACTCTTGCTCTCTTCGTAGTCTGTCTCTCGTCGATTGAACAGAGTGAAAGACATGAGAGTGCGTGCCTTCGCACACGTATCACTTGTTTATATGTGATGTACTCTGAAAAGAGATAGCTGGAGGTCTAGCAGAAGAAAAAATAAAAAAAGCAAAAGCAAAAGCAGCGAAAGCAGCGGAAGATGCCAGCTCTGTAAAACAGTACGAAGCCTCTCAACGCTGTCTCTCTCTCTCTCTCTGTTTCGCGCATGCCATTGTAGAGGCTATAATGCGCACAAAGACACACCCACATGCTACGCACACATACACACACAGAAACACCTCTTCACGAAAAATGGCGGAGGAGATCCTGCTGACACCAACCGCACACTCGCGCAGTATCCGTACTGCCCGCCTGGTTCAGCGCGGCGTGATAAGCACGCAGCTCCATCTGCTGGGCCGCATCGGACACCTCGATCTCACGGCACACCTGCAGCACCTCCTCCTTCAGCATTGCTCGACGCTGCTGCAGGTGCGCCGCCTCCTCGGCGTAGCGAGCCTGTGCAACGGCGTAGGCTTCTTTCTGCGCCAGGCGTCGCTCATGTGGCGAGTCAGCCATTGCCTTCTCTGCAGCCAATGCGTCTGTGCCATTGCTTGTGTCTCCCGCCGCGACAGTGCCTGCTGGATTGTTCACCGAACTACCCTTATTCTGGTCAGCACTGGCATCGCCGCCACCCACCTCTTGTAGTTCTGTTGTCTGCGACACCGCATGCTCTGCTGCGGCCTTCAGCACAGCCACCGCCTTCTCCATCTCTGTCAGCGACTGACGCAGCTGCGCCACCGCGGCCTCGCCCTCCACCCGCTGCCGCTGCAACTGAACTCGCTGCGCCTCCAGACTCACCAAGTTGTTCGTGTGGTCCATGAACTGTGCCACATAGCCGTGCACCTGAGCAGCACGCACGCAGTAAGTCCTGCGCAGCACCCTCACCGCCTGCCGCTCTCGCTCCGTCACTGCGAGTTGTGCCAAACGCGGCTGGGCCAGCTGCTGCATGTGGGCGAGACAAGAGCTTATCTGTTCCTTCTTGTGTCCACACTGGCGAGTCAGTTTTGCCTTCTCGGCGCGTAGCGCGTCGAGGCGGCGCTGCTCCTGTGCGTTGTGCACCTTAGCGTCTCGGAGTACCGCGTTGGCAGCAGAGAGGTCGTGGAGGAGGCTCGCGGTGGCCTCGACGCGGGCCTGGTCCTGCTGGAGGCCCTGTTGGGCCTGGAGAAGAGACTGATCGAAGCTGCGCAGGGAGTCGCCGATGGCCGCGTCGAGGTTGCCTAACATGGCTGCAGAAAGGGGAGCCAAAAAAGGAAGAGGGAGAGAACAAATAGTGCAGCTGTGAGTGTGGAAAGCTGAGAGGAGATGATAGACGAGAGTAGTGGAAGCCGTTAGTCTGTGCGCACCATAAGTAAGTAGGAGAGGGTGAGGAGTGGTAAGAGTGCCAAGTACGCAAGAGCAGTGAAAGAAAAAAAAAAAAAAAATAGGGACATGAGACACGCTTAGCAAGCCCACGTTGCTGCTCCTATCCCCTTTTGAGCAGCAGCTGGCGTAAATGCTGTAAAGGAAAGACGCCCTTGCAACGGCTTCGATAAGTGCTTCTCACCTGCGTTGGCTCAAACAGCGCATTTAGAGAAACGCAGACTCTTCACGTTAGACAGTCACAAGAAGCCGAAGTGGTGCTCCTTAGGTCTCATTAAACGAAGTCGAGCTTCCTGTACAAGAGAAAAAGATGCAGTTCTTAGCGCATTACAGGGCAAACAGAAAAAAAGTTCTAAGGGTAAATGCTGTCGATTATACTTCTAAAATTCTCCACGAGCGGCGTCTGCTGCTGTCAACAACAGGAGGTCAACACCATCTACGTGTGGTAGCAATAAGGTGTTAGAAAGAAAAGAAACTGTTGTCACAGATACAAAGAAGAGAGCAGCCTATATTTCTTTATCTCTCTCTCTCATTTGCTCCTTCCTCCCCTCACAGCAGCTCTACCGTCCCGCCATCGCAGTTCAGCTCCACACAGGGGTAAAGCGACGTCGCGAGGCACACACCCGTAAAGGCAACGCCGCAGTCCACCCCATTCCACTCCAGCCGCATCGAGCAGTCATCAAGGCGCAGCGTGCAGGCCACCTCGTCTCCTGCCCGCACAATGCACTCGGGCTGTGGCACGCCACCGCGCACTGAAGAAGAAGAGGGAAGACACGGAGAAGAAGCCTTCGACAGCAACGCATCGCCATCAGCATCACGCACGCCGTCCGGCAGCTGCGCTTCACACATCCGTCGTTCCCACCGCCGCGCCGCTACCGCCTCCGCCGCCGCCGCCCACCCGCCATACGCCTCTCCGCATATACCCTGCGACGGGGCAAAGAGGCGACCGCCCTGCAGACTAACGTAGTAGCACCCACTGTAGTACACGGCGTTTCTTTTTGCGCCGTAGCTCTCCAGGGGAAGATGGCGGTCCGCGAAGCCGACGAGGATGTCGCCAACACTGTCGCAGTCGCTGAGCACGCGGACAGTAAAGCGGTAGGTGTGCTTCAGGTGGTAAAGCCCCTCGGCTGCCATGCGAGCGGAGAAAAGGGTGTGGCTGAAAGAGGTGAGAGCGGCACAGCAGCAAAGATCTTCACTGCCTTCGCTGTTGCCACCTCCAGGAGGCAGACTGCGTGGGGCGGTGCGGGGACGGTGAAGATGGCGGCCGCGCTTACTCACAAGCAGACGACCCGCCGTACTGCTGAACAGTAAATCAAAGGGGCGAAGGGCAGCAGCAGCCGCTTTAGCATTAGCAGTAGTGGTAATAGTGTGAGAGAAGGCTTCACTACGGGCACCAAACACAGGAGGGAGGGGCTGCTCCGCGTACACAGCCTCCAGTGCAGCCTCCTTCTCCGTCACGTAGGTACTCGGTGTGTGTGCTGTGCCTCTCAGCAGCAGCGCTCGTTGAGGAGAGAGACTCGACGTGGGTGCTTGAGAGCGGCGCGGGGAGACAACAGAGGCAGCAGCCTGAGAAACGGAGCGGCTAGCCGAACCAAAGAGTTGCGGAGTGCCGTGGCTGTACTGATTGCCCTGCTGTGTAGCTCCAGTCGTGCTTGAGGCAGCAGCCGATGGCACCGTCTCCGCTGCTGCTGTCGGATCGAAAAAGCGAAGGTCCAGCGCATGTGTCGTCTGTGGTGACCGCGCACGTGGCGGGGCATTGGACACGCCTCGCTGCGCCGTCGTCCGCTGCGGCAACAGCACCACTCCCTCTCCCTCCACCTCGACAGAGGGAAGCGATTCCACCGAGTCTGAGATCAGCGAGTGCATGATCGGGCTGGCGAGGTGCGCCATCGCAGTCACCTTGGACTGAAGAGCGGCAACTTCCTTCTCCAGCTGCACCCGTGCCTGCTGCTCCTGCGCGAGAGCATCCGAGAAAGGAGCGCTGGTGTGCAGTTTAGTGAGAGGAGCGGTAGCAGCAGCTGCGCGGTTGGCAGAGAGAAGGGCGTCAGAAAGATCACGCGAGACGTCGTCTGTTGGCACGCCATCACTCTGTACAGACAAGTCAAGCAACGCAGCATCCACCTTCTTTCTCTGCTCTTGCTGCTCACCCGTCTGCAGAGGAAGTGAACGCCACTTGGGCTCATCGGTGCGGTAGCGCACCACCGCGGCATCGCGCTCCCCACACACACGCGTGTAGTCCTCTCCCAGCACCTGCAGCTCTCGCTCCGCCTCCGCCAGCTTCGCGGCGAGTGTCTTGGACTTCTTCTTGTAATGCTCGATGCTGCGCTTCGCCGTCGCTGCTGCGGTGGTCTGAGCTTCTGCTGCCTGCGCCACTTGCTGCTCCAACTCATTACAGCGGCGCTGCAGAGCCTCCCGATCTGCCACTGCCTCTTCCAGCTTCTGCTGTGTCTCCTGTGCAGCCTCACGAGTGGTGATCACCTCCTGCTTGTACGTCTCTACTTGCTCTTTCAGCGCTGCCAGAGCTGCTATTTTCTCCGTCTCTCCCGCGCCGTGCCGCTGCTGCTGTAGGTCACGCAGCTGGCGCTCGTAGACGTCTCGCTCATCCTCTGCCTCTTCCAAGGCACTCTGCACGGTCACCGCCTCATCTCCCTGCTCCCGTAGCTGCTGCTTGAGTGACACACACTCCTCTCGCACCTTTGCCAACTCCTTCTTCGTAGCCTCGAGCGCCGTAGCATCAGAAGAGGTGGCTGTTGCACGTCGCTGCTTGTCCTCCTGCACACGCCTCTGCAGTGCCTCCACCGCCTCGCGTGCCCGTTGCTGCATCAGCGTCAGCTCCGTTTCCAGCTGCTCGATGCGGCGGTCAGCGTGCTCCTGCATGCGGCGGTACGCGCTGACTTGATGCTGCGTCGCCGTCAGCTCCTCCTGCAGCTGCTCGGTGGCTTCCTTCGCGGCGAGGGAGAAGGTGACAACCTGCCGAGGTGTGCGGGGCGGAGACGACTGCTGCGGCAGTGGAGGAGTCATCTCCTGAGGCTCTAAAGACGATGATTCTGCTGGGAGAGGGAGAGCTGAAAGCCCCTCTGTGCTTGTCATTCTATCCACGCGACTCTGCTGCACCTGCTTTGCTTTCTCCGCCTCTGCAATTGCGCTGAGGGCTGCATCACGCTCTGCCAATGTGCCAGCAAGGCGTTGCACCTCATCTCGCAGCTTCTCAGCCGCCTCCTCTGCAGTCTGCAGTTGTGCTGCTGCCTCTGCCTTTGCGGTGTTCACCGCAGCTACGCCTTGCCGCTGTGCCTCCGTCAACGCCTCCTGCAACGCACCTCTCTCCTTCTCTACTCGTGCCAGCTGGCCTCGCAGCAGCACCACGTCCGCTGCGTCTACTGCAGGTGCCGAGCTGACCGGCAGCGGTGCGCCACGTGGGGTTGCCATGGGCGTGGTGGACGCACTCGTTGCCCGAGAAGAAGGATGAGCAGCAGCAGCAGCAGCAGCACTTGCCTTTTCCCGTTGCCTCTCCACCTCCTTCTGCAGCTTCTCCTGTGCTGCGTGAGCGGTGCGGACGGTTGTCTGAGCCTGTCGCAGCTCCTTCTGCGCCTCCAGACGCTGCGTCGTTGCCTCCTTCTTATCCGCAGCGTGGGCAGCCTTCTCTGCCTCCCACTTCCGCTGCATGTCCTCCGCCTTGGCCGCAGCTTTTTCCAGCTGCTGGGCTGTCTTGGCATGGTCACGCGTAAGCTGGGCCACTTCCTTCTCCTTCTCCTTTAGAGCCTGCTGCAGCTCCTTCATCGCTGTGGCAGCATCACCATTCTCATCCTTGGCAATTGCGCTCTTACTCGTCTTGCTGCAAGTAGTAGCAGAAGATACGTGCACCTCCTTGACGGCAGTGACGGGCACCACACTCCCAACAGATGATCGCGGAGTGTCACCAGGCAAAGAAGAAGTGGCGGCGGACTGCTGACGGGAGGCTGCGAGGCGGGCCCGAAGCTCCTCCACGCGAGAGGCCATGCTGGCACCACGAGGGGTGGCCAACGCCGCCGCTGGAGAAGGCTCTTTGGACGGCACATCTGCACGAGCGCCAGCAGCAGCATCGGCAGGTGAAGAAGGTGTGGCAGTGCTGGTGGTGGTGCTATTTTCTTCCTTTAAAGGTGCTGCTGATGTCGTGCTCTTTGTTGACGGCGTGCCATTGCGCTGGCGAGGTGTCAAGAGCGACGCCCCTCGCGGTGAACGCAGCGGGGCGACTTCCGGAGAGACCGATGAGGCGGCAGACCGAGCAGCACCAGCAGCTGCAGCAGCAGAGTCCTCTACTGATGCTGCTGGTACCTCTTCTCCTTTCTCTGCCTTGCCAGGTGACGCTACTGCAGCCACCATCCTCTCTCCCTTTTCGACAGCTGAACCTTTCGTATGTGCCAAGGGTGATGCAGCAGGTGGCGACGTCGAGGGAGAAGCAACTTTCTCTTCACTGACAGACGTACCCGCATCCAGCGCTGCAGGCTTTGTGATCGTTGTTGGTGCTGCTGTACGTCGCCGCGGTGAGAGGAGAGGCGCGGTAGTGGCTGCGGAAGACGTGCGAGGTGTCAACTGAGGCTTCGTATTAACTTGGACGTCTTCCACGGTCTCTTTAGGCTTCATTTCAGAGATGTTCTGAGCATTCTGACGTGTGCGACGGGTGACGGTAACTGGCACTGTAGGTGGGCTGTCGAGGGGCTCGGCTGCAGTCGGTGCTTTGGCTTCTTTCTGAGCAAGCGGTGTTGGGACTCTCGCTGAAGGGGACGTCGATGTGCGTGTGCGGCTGCGTGGGGAAAGAAGAGGCGGGGCACGCGTAGATGCCACCACGTTCTCCTTTACGCTTGTGGCACGAGAAGAAGGAGAGAGGGAAGGCTTTGTGGCTGCGGACTCTCCGTCGTCCGCAGTTGGCGGTGTTGTCGTTTCTCTCATTGCATCAAGAGAGTGCTCGTTAGACGCAGGGACGAGAGCCGTAGTCGTCACAGTGCCTGCCTTTCGAAGGCTTCCGTCGAGAAAGCGCTGGTTGACGCTGCTGTTGGCGAGGCCTCGGTGATGGATGGGGCTCTTGTTGCTGTTAGGTGAGGGAAGCGGTAGTGTACGTGTGGCGGTGGCTTCCTCTGGGGCAGGCGAAAGCACAGGCGTAGCGGACGCAGAGGGAGACGACATGGCAGCAGGAATAGCAGCAACAATAGAAAAGAGCCGTAGGACGTACCGTCAAAGGCATAGAATGGTGTACTCGATCTACTTAGACCGCTCGAACTCTCTTACTAGTACTTCTTGTGGTTTGTGTGTGTGCGTGGATTTGTGGGTGCGAGTGTGCCTTTTCTCACTGAACAAAGACACCGACAACTCGTAGAGACAAAAAAAAGCAATGGATGAAGGGCCTGCGCTGGAGGGTTGTACGCCGACTCCTTTCTTCACAGTCTAAGGTACACAATACGTTCGGCACGGCAAGACACTAATAATGATAAAAGATTTCTATGGTTACAAGAAAGAAACTAGTTATACGGTTCTAAATAGAACGAGAGTGACGCTACGCGCAGTAAAACCTATTTTATCAAAAGACGCAGCAGCAATGACTGGATTGGCTAAAGAAGTGCTGCGGTGGTTTTCTTCGCCGAGGAGAAAAAGGACGGGTGAGCGAGGGTAGAGGTAAGAGAAGAGACGCACAAGACACTGATTTTGTATCTCTCATAAAGAGTACATGCGCAAGTCCGTAGATTTTAATCATGCATCGTGCGCATTGTGGGCGAGGAAGTACTGGCGTTGTGTCTGTGTGTTCTGTACCTGTGTCATCTAAAGGAAAGAATACCCTTAGCACTGTGCAGACTTCCATGATGAACAAACACCTGACACTTCTAGCCGTCTCTGTTCTTTATTTGCTCAGCACTTTATGTTTATCTAGCTTGACGCAACAGAAACACGTTTTTGTTGAGAGCCTTTTCACCCGCTAATGCTCTCTCCCACTCTATACGTCTAAAGAATAAGGAACTTTGCACTCTCATCTTGCTGCTTTCAAACAGAAGAGCAAAGAACACCAAATCCACAACAAAGGAATGATTATTTAAAGGAGACGCCATCACAAAGCAGATGAGCTCCATCACTGCACCTGAGCACGTCGCCGCATCGGTGGCGGTGTACTCTTGTGCACGTCGATCACCAACGCGCCGTCTGGAATGGCCGCGCGGTGTTGCGAGCCACGCACAGGACCGGCAGACGTCGCTGCGGTGCGACTATGGCCTTGCGCAGCAGACTGTGGCAGAGGAGATGAGGACAGCACCGAGGAGACGTACTGCACATTACTGAACAGATTCGACGGAGTCTCCACATCCTTCAGAAGAGCAGAAGGTTTTTCTGGTGGAGGTGTTGCAGCGACAGACAGAATGTCCGCCGAATTCACCCGCCTCACAGGGAAAAGCGCCTCTGCAGGGATGCGTGCATAACGCAGAATGGTGCCTGCGTCCTCTTTTGACTGCACTGCTGCCTCCTCCCCCACGACAGCGAGCGGCGACGGCGTGGTCACGAGGGACGATGCTTCGTTGCTGCGCCACTGCCGCTGTGAGGCAGCTCGGCTGTCCACTCCAGCAGACGTGGGACCGTGTTGCATTGGTGCCGCGGGTTGTGACTCTACAAGCGAGGAGGGCGGAGGAGGTGAGTTCCGCTGCGCTGAGTGACGCGACGGCGTGCGCACCTCTTCGATACTGTTCTGTGCAGGTGTTTGGTTTACTGCGGATGATGACGCGTCGCTGCTCAACTGTTGGTGGTGATGTTCACTTTCCCAGCAAGGCTCCGACTCCAACTCGTCCCTCTCCCGCACCTCCGCAGTCCCAAAAGCGTTCATCTTTTCTGAAGTATTCTTCTCCTCCTGCTGAATGGGAGAGAGATCCACACTTGGTGGCACTACCAGGTTCACTCTCTCCGCTACTGGTTGCTGGTGTTGCCTGTGTGAACTGGTTGCTGCTCTCTCAGCATGACCGCTTCGTGGCTTCGGCAGTGGAGGTGAGATCGACCTGTCTGAGCAATGCCCCCACCGCTGCCCTGCCACGTCGTCGGTGACGACGGAGGAGAAGAGGGAGGCCTGCGAGCTGCGCCGTGGCCGCGACGGTGGGGCGTGTGCAGAGGGGACATTCGCAGCCTTGATAGCGCCAACATCTGACACATACTTCTGCTGGTGAGAGACAACTCTTTGTGGTAAAGATGTCGGAACGTCGTCTTGCCCCCTCCTTTCCTGCCCCTGCCCTTCTTCTCTCTCAGCAAAGGGCCTCGAAGGGGAGTCCACCACGTCTGGCGATGTCACGCGTCCCCGCTGAGCTGCAGCAGCGGCCTTTGTGCTGTTATTCTTCACCGCCCACGCAGCATCGACAGCCGAATCCTGCGTTGCTTCCTTCTCTCCTTCCCCCTGTGCGAGAGTGTGCTGCAGACGACGCTCTCGCAGTGTGGGTGGGACAGACGACGCTGAACTCGCCCCTCGTACTTGGCCTTCGAGGCTGTGTGCACTCCCCGCGTGCCTCCGTTCAGCAGAGGGGCGGAGGATCGGTTCCAGCTGCTCCCCCATCGACGCCAGCAGCTCTGGCAGCCCGAGCGAGGCTGATGTGGAGGCGATGGACACGCGAGAGGGCTGACGGGCTCTGCTGTTGCCACTGCCCTCCACCGCTGCACGGGATTCCGGTGCTGATACCTGCAGTAGCGAATTCCGTGTGTGTTGGCGGTCAGACACAGCCCTGCGCTCCTCCTCCTGTAGCAAGTCACGACGGCTCCACTCCATTGCACAAGCCTGCTGCTGTTGCTGCTGCATGTGCTCGATGGTGTTGTTTGCCTGTTGCAGCTTCTCGTGCAGGTCGCGTCGCACATTCTCCAGCTCCGCAACGCGACGCTGCAGCACATCGGGTCCATCCATCAAACTCCGCATGCGACTGTCTTCGCGGACGTCCACCAGCGATCGACTGAGCCGTCGCCGCTCATCGCGCAGCTGCGAGAGCTCGTCGCGAGCGCGTGCCAGCAGCTGTGTTGCCTCTGCACTCTCATGCTCACGCACGTTGGCTGTGTGCTCCAGCCGTGTGTTCGCCTGTCGCAGCGCTGTTAACTGCTGAGACAACTCCAGCACCGTGCGGAGGTGCTTCTCGTTCTCGCGTTGCAGGGCGGCTCGCGCACGGTCAAGCTCCTCGCGTGCAGCTGCTGTGTCGGCTGCGTACTGACGCAACAGTGCGGCCTGCTGCTGACGCTCGACCTCAGTCGCTGAGGACGCGTCAGACGACTTCTGCCGCGCCGCTGCGAGCACATTTTCTAGCTGCAACTGCAGGCTGCGCACCTCCACGCGTTGCTCCTCCAGGTCCTTTTCATAGCGCTGACGCAGCAGGACCAGCTCTTTGGCATCGCAGACGTGTTTGCCCTTCAGGGCAGCCAGCTCGGCCTCTGCTGCCGCACAGCGCTGCTTCAATTCCTCATTGTGTTCCCGCAAGAGTTGCGCCTCCGCCTCAGCGTGCTGCCGCCGCTGATCGAGCAGCGCTGTCGTCTCCTTCACCGATATCTCCAAATCCTTCTCCAGTGCAGCGCACCGCGTCTGCAGCCCCACCACAACCTGCAGCACGCTCTCTCGATCCGCCTCCTGGTCGAACAGATCCCGTGTCTTCATGCCCAGCTGCGCCTGCAGCTGATGGGCAAAGCCACGCTGCGCTTCAAGCTCCGACTGGCGCATATCGGCTAAGTTCTGCGCCTCCTCCAGTTTCCGCCTCGCCTGCTGCTCCGCCTGTGTGCCGGCACGCTCAGCGCTCTCCAGCTGACGCTGTACAAGACGCAGCTGTGCCTCCAGCTCTTGAATGTGGATGGCGCGTTCGTGCAGCTGCACGTCCTTCGCCTCTAGCACACTCGTGGCCTCCTGCAGCGCCTCCTGTGATGCCTTTAGCTCCCCTTCAGCCTTGTTGAGCTGTCGAGTGGCCAGCGCAGCCGCCTTCTCCGCCTCGGCGGCCTTCTTCTGCTCTGCGTAGACGCTCTCCTGGGCTTGGCGGACAAACTCTTTGCGCACCTGTGCCCGCGCACGCTCCTCCCGCTCCTTCATCTTCTCATAGAAGGTCTCACTGATGTACGTCGTCGTCGTCGTCGCCGCCGTGGTGGCAGCAGCAGTGTGAGTCCCGCTGCCGCTTGCAAGAGACTGTGACCGCTGACCAGCCTCAGCGTCGACGTGGAGGATGTTGTGCACGACTGGTCCTCCGCCTCCGCGCGGGGTCGCCAACGGAGGGCTGAGTGCTGCCTGGTTCAGCAGCTCCTCTCGATCGTGCTCCGCCTTCACCCTTCTCTCCCTCTCCTTCTCCAAATCCGCCTTCAGTGCAGCCACCTCTTTTTTTTGCCGCACCTCCGCTGAGTTCAGTCGCCGCTCCGCCTCGTGCAGCTGCATCTCCAGCTGCCGATACGCACGCAGCATCGACGCCTCCTCTGTTGTGCTTTGTCGCACCTCGTCTGTCCAGCGATCTGCGTAGGCGGCAGCGGCAGCGTTGCGGGCTTCCGCGATCGCGGGCACGGCAGCTGCAATGGCGGCAGGGGAGGCAGCATCGTTGCTAGCCACTTCGTGCAACTGATCTCCCTTCGCTCTCTCCTCCTCCTCCTCCTCCTCTCTCTCCCTCTCTCCTCCATTGACAGGCATAGAAGTATACGAGAAGGACCACCGCACGGGCTCATCACCGGCAACCGTGTGCGTCGGGGGAACACTGCACCGCCTGGACTGTGCTGCTACGCTGTCAGCCTCCGTACGGAGTTGCGCATCAGAGGGCGAGCGACAGACGTGATTGGAGACCACAGCGCGGTAGGAGCGCTCCTCTACAGAGTTGGAGTACACGGGGCTCTCTGCTGCTGCTGTGGGCTCACAAGGAGAGCCGCAGGCACGCGCCGATGGCTTCGCCTGCTCAGAAGGGTCGGTAAAGACCACCTGCGGCAAACGTCTGGTTTTTCTTTCCTCGCTGCGGCACTTGTCGAACGTGGTGAGGGACTCGTTCGGACTGCCCTGCGGTGTGGTGCGCCGGTCCTGTGCGAGGCGCCAGCGGGCGAGGGAGGTGGAGGAGACGGCAGAGGCGGACCGGGAGGAAGGACTGCTGTTGCTGTTGCTGTGGTTGTGGTGGTGGGAGGCCTCAGCAGCTATCTCTGGGGGAGTCACCATGCTAGACATCGACGCCATACTGTCTGCACGGGGAGCGGTGAAGGAGATGATGATCGTTGTGTTTGTTGTTGTCGCTGCTACGTTTACACACGCAAAGAAACGGAGAGAAGAGAAGCACGACAACACGAATTTTAGAAAAAGGGACAATAGAAATGGTAGAAACAATTTAAAAAGGTGTCTTTTCTTGTGAGCTCTACGGGATCTATGCCGTGGTAAGAAGAAGGGTAAGGGTGAGTCGAACCCTCAGGTTTATTTTTTGCTTTTTTATTGGTTGAGTGTCAGAATAGGGCTTTGCTGCCGTGACAGGTACGCAGCTGAGAAAATCAATGAAAGAGTACGAAACTTGCGCTTCAAAGCGCTGACGTGGAAAGAAAAGAATGAGGGGAGAATAAGAGAGATAAACGAGTAATACTAACTTGTCTCGAATACGCGCCGCTGCGTCTTGTGTGTTCTCCAGCCACACGAGTGAGTCTCAACCTAGGTAGATCATAAAAATGTGGCCCGGTACAAAAAAACAACGAGAAGCCATGATGCACTTGCATCAACATACCTCCATATCGCACACTGGTCATCTATCTTTGGGGCAGTACTGCAGTTCACACAGAAGACAGAAGCAGCCGCGTGAAGTTGCAGCTGTGCCTCTTTGAGCTTTTCCGTTTAACATCATCTTCTTAAGAAGCACCACAAAGAAAACTATTTCTTTTGATAGAACAAAACCACCATAACAACAGATAAGAGACACAATAATGAGATTTACGCCTGTACACTCTCAGCGAAGGACTTCACCCACCCCTTTGCCCCCTCCAGCGACATGCCCCGCACGTACCGCCGCAGCCCCGCCACCCACGCCGCCACCACCGGGTACTCGGCATGCAGTCGATCCAACGCCACTACACACATTACCAACAGCAGCACCGTCGCCACGACAGACAGAGCCGTTCTCACCAGCCACGGAAGCAGCGTATTGCACACAAACCGTGCGGCCTTGTACGTCGCGTGCAGTCCTCTGTGTTGGCTTGCGGCGCAGAGCACGGTGGCGTGCAGTGGTGGGTTGGGCAGGTGAATGAGCAGAGGGCGGCAGTATAGCGCCACCTCCAGCTGCTGCTTCTGAGAAGTTGAGGACGCCGTTACCTTTCCTGCTGCTGGTCCCACTCGGCTGTGAATCGGACGTGGCGGCACCGCACGTCTCTCCTCCATCCACGCCACGTCCTCTTGCGCACAGTTGTACACGTGTGTGATGGTCACCTTTAGCGCAACGGGTGAGAAGGCCGTCTTCACCCTCTCCTGCATCTTCCCCTCGACCAAGGGGACACCACGTGCCTCCTGCACTTTGCTTGTGGCTGCTGCAGCACCAGCACTTGGGGAAAAAGGGTGCTCTATAGGCTTAGTCGATACAGCTGCTGCAGCTGCGCTCTTAATCTCCGTCTCCACCACCTCCTCCTCTTTTTCTCGCTCACAGGCTGCTCGCATGATATCCGCAGCGGCAGCGTCGGACTGCGTTGCAGCGGCAGGGATCTTTGAGACGGGATCACTCGCCTCTGCGGCTCCTCCAGACGCTGCCGTTCCCTTCAGAGCCATCTTCACCTCCTCCTCCTCAGTGTCAACAGCAATGCTGCCTGCCTTATCTTTCTCGACTTCCACCGGAGAGGCAACGAGTGTGCTGTAGTCCACCGGGGAAAACGTTGAGGCAGAGGCCACTTCTGGTGTTGGCAGCTCCACAGCATCCCCCGCACTCACGGTGGGACGCTGAGGGGACACCGGCGATGATGTGTCTCGGCCTTCACAAGGCGGCACCGCCTTCTCCTGGTGCTTGTGAACCTCAGAAGGGAAGGTGAAGGACAGTGGGTGGGACTCGTGCGTTATATCGGTGGTGCACACCATCACTCTCTTCGCAGCCTCCTTTGATTCGTCACCGTTGTGCGTCGTATCCGCCTTCGCGGACTGTGCGGCTCCAAAGAACCCACCATCCTTCTTCGGTGCAGGTGGTCCGAAAGAAAAAGGATTTGCTGTTGCCGGCTGCGTCTCCGTCTCTGATGCCGTGTCATGAGCAGGTGACAGCGTACCAAACACAAAGCCCGCTCGCTGCGCCGTCTCCTTCTCCGCTGCCTCTTCAGCGGCTGCAGGCGCCGCATCGCCACCGAAAGCGGCAAAAGCCTGCACGTGTGGTGCTGCCGAGGAAGGGGAACGGTGGTCAGACGAGGTCTCCGTATGATCGCCAAAGGCAAAGGGAGAAGCTGTAGTGTTGGGAGGAGGAGCAGCACGAGCAGCAGTCGTTGTGGCACCAAAGAGGGCGGAGGAAGGCTCATGCGCAGGCAGCGTAGCAGCCGCAGACCCACAAAAGCTCGGCTGCACAAACGTCGCCGCTGTTGCTGCGTCTGCTGCCGTGGGCTGTTCACCAAAGGCGTTCGTCGACACTGCGGCTGCTTGTGGTTGTCCAAACGGTGTGAAGGCGTGCGGGGAGGTCAGCGGGTGCTCCGTCGGCTTCACCGAGGCGTTGATCGGGCCCGGCAGCACCGCCGCAGACATGGGGAAAACAGTGGGCCTCTGCGTCTGGAAGGGATTCGACTCTTGCAGTGGCTGACCGAAAGGAGCCGGAGACGCAGGCGCGGAGGAGGAGGATGGCGAGGAAGCCCCAAAGCCAAAGCCACGAGCAGCACTGCCACTGCCAAAGGCAAAACCACCAGCCGGTGCCGCGTACGAACCCCCCACCGGCTGCGATTCGCCAAACGGCGCAGCCGTTGACGCCGGAGGAAATAAATTCGGCTTCTTCTCCGTGCCGGCAAATGCTGCTGCTGGTGGTGACTGAAACCCTCCAAACGCGCTCGTTGCCGCTCCGCTGGCAAACTCAGTTCGTGCCGGGGGGGTTGGAAAGCCAAAGGCTGAGCCCGCTGCTGCCGGTTGCGGTGGCGCAAAGCCAAAGGCACGTGGCGGCTGTCCCGCATTCGCCTCCGCAAGCTTGGTGAAGAACGCGGAGGGATGCTGGGAGGACGGTCCCGGTGTCGCAGCAGTAGCAGCACCGAAGCCAGCCTTCCCGAACGCGCCTGCAGTTGATGCTGCTGTTGACGTCGGCGCGCACGCATTCGGCTTCCTCTCTGTGCCCGTAACCGCTGGCGACGGCTGAAAGGTACCAAACGTATTTGTTGCCGCCGCAGCTGCAGTGCCACCAGCCTGTGTTGGTGCAGCAGCTGCGAACCCAAAGCCACGGCCTGCTGCTGCTTGCGATGGCTCCAAGCCAAAGGGGCGTGCAGGCTGGCCCGTCTCCGCCGCCGCAGGAAGCTTAGAGGAGAAAGCGGATGGGAGCTGTGTTGGCTGCCCTGACGGAGCAGCTGCAGCAGCACCAGCACCTGCACCAAATGTAGTCTTTCCAAACACCCCAGCAGACGGCGGTGCTGGAGCCGCTGCCGTCTTGCCGAAGGCGCTGGTCAGGCCCGATGGCACCGGGAACTGCCCAAAGGGAGTGGACTTGGGAGGGAAGTCGAGGGGGTGCTCCGTCGTCCTTGCAGACGGCGTGGCAGCAGCAGCAGCAGCAGTGTGAAAGAATGGATTCGCAGAGGCGGGGATGGCGTTGGCAGCTGCGGCGGGCTGCGGGAAGACGGTCGACGCCTGCTGCGGAGACGCGGTAGTGGCCGCAGTACGGTTGCACTCAAAACCTGCGAAAGGATGCTTCGAATCACTACGGCCATTACCACCACCAGCAGTGAACGCAGAGAAGCCAAAGCCCTTCACCGGCTCCGGTGCCACATCATCTGCTTTCGTTGCTGCACGCTGTGACGCAGAGGGCTGCCGGCCTTCTCCTTCCTCGGTGTTGGGGGTGTAGCCTGCACTGTAGGCCACTCGTGCAACCGGCGTGGCCCTGCGAAACGCCTGTGCGGATGACGATGCCGACGGAGCGCCGAACACCGCTGCTGGTCGCGTCACCGCTGCTGCTGCGCGGTGTGCTGTGCTGTCAAAGTCCAGCTGTCGTGCCTGTGCGTTGTCGCTCTCGGCATCATCCGTGGCATCGGACCACTCGCTGTCTTGTGACGCATCCTCCTCCTCTTCTTCCTCCTCCTCTACAACGAAGTCGTCCTCGTAGACCATCGCAGGCACGCTGCTCTCCACGGTCCTGCTTGCGGAGCTGCGGCTGGCAAACGCATTTGTACCTGACGTTGTGGCAGCATTTGTGGCATGCGCCTGCTGCTGTGCGAGCTGGAATGGGAGGCGTGGCGGAGGGCTCGCGTCCGGGACACGCAGACCAGAGGCGCGCTGTCCACGTCCGCTGCGCGGGGCGTCACCACTACGGCCTGAAGCTGCCGGTGCTGCAACGCTGTTGGCGCCGTCCCGGCTTTGACTTCGTGTGTTGAGTTGAGAGGCGCTGTGGCTGTTGTCGGTGTAGCGGCCCACATCGCTGCCGCTGGGCCGCTGCGGGTCGTTGCCGGAGCCCTCCGTCCACTCGTTGTTCGTCTCTGAGCGCATTGGGGGAAGCAAAGCGTATAATGTGGCTAGACGTTGTACCTGCTTAAAGGAACAAAGAAAAAGCGAAGTAGTAAAGGAGAAAGACGGTCACAGAAAAGAATTCAAGATGCATTAAAACCAGCAAGCACTTCTTTTTGCGTCTCTCCCACCGAGACGCTGTTTGTTAATCGAGGAAGCGCCACGCCCATGACGCACGCTGTAGTCCGTCACATAAATATGCGAGCAGTTCCACAAAAAAGTAATACCGCTTCACAACAAGCACCCTCAACAGCATACATGCGTTCCTGTCCCTCATCTATGAGAGGCGGCATCAGCGCAGACTTTTCAAAAGCCATAAAGTCAGACGACCACACAGAAAGAGCATCCTCTACGCTACTGCACTTACACTCTCTGTCTGTGATGGAGAGTCCTTTTTCACGTGGTGCTCAGCACAGTACAAAGCTGAGAAAAACACAAAGAGAAAGTTTAGCAGGTGAAGGCAGAAGGAGAAGAAGAGCATCAGAGAGGGCTTAACCAAAGACACGTGCCGCGTGTGGCGCGCATAGTCTCTCACACATAATGATCTCTCAACACAGAGAGAGCGTGGCTCTTGGCAAGAAAAGAAGAGAGGCAAGTCAGCAAAAACTAAAAGAAGAGCGGATGTTGTGACAAAGAAAAAAGGAAAAGAGTGTGCTTCATCTCGCCAAGCAGGTCACGACGCACCGGCGAGTCGCCACCACGTAGCAGCCGACTACCGTACATGGGTGCTTGTCAAGTTCCCTTGTTAGGCTACCCACAAGATGCACAGCGCAGCTCCGTGGTGCCCCCCCTCCCCTTCCCCCCCAAGGACCCCCCTCCCACAACCCCCCCCCCCCCCCCCCCCCCCCCCCCCTCCCCCCCCAAAAAAAAAAAAAAAAAAAAAAAAAATAAAAAATTTATAAAAAAAAAAAAAAACCCAAAAACCCAAAAAAAAAAAAAACTACTTATTCGCGGGGGGCCAGGGAGGACACACCAAACACCCCCCCCCCCCCCCAACAAAAAAAAAAAAAAAAAAAACAAAAAAGGGAAAAAGAGGAAAGGAGGAAAAAAAAAAGAAGAGAAGGGGAGAGGGAGGGGAAGGGGGGGAGGGGGGGGGGGGAGGAAAAGAAAGAAAAAAAAAGATAAAAGAAAAAAAAAAAAAAAAATATTTTTGGGTTTTTGTTGGTGGGGGGGGGAGGGGGAAAAAAACAACCCCTTCCCCTTCCTCCCCAAAAAAAAACCCCCCCCCCCCCCCCCCTCGGGGGGGGGGGGGGGGGGGTTCCCCTCCCCCCCCCCTTCCCTCCTTCTCTTTTTTTTTTTTTTTTAAAAAAAAAAAAAAAAAAAAAAAAAAAAAAAAAAAAAACCTTCCCTTAACTTTTTTTCCTTATTTTTTTTTTTTTTTTTTTTTTTTTTTTGGTTTTTTGTTCTTGCTTTTGGGGGGGGGGGGGGGGGGGGGGGCTGAGTCTGGAGGCGAGGCAGCGAGGCGCTGCAGAGAGGCTACCGGACTTGCGAGCCGCCCTCGCCCATCGTGCTGTGCCGCTGATGCCAATCGAGACAGTCTCCGGCTGCACAGCGGGCAACTCTTCCCTTGCAGCTTTCTCTATACCAAAGAAAGCTCTCCCTTGAACTGCACTGGCATCACCTCCGCTCGTTTCCACCGCTTCTCCACCAGCGGACTCACTGGCCAACAGGACAGAGCAGCTCTGCGTTAAAGCCCTACACGGACTGCTCAGCTCCGAGTAGCATGAGTAGAGACTGCGTGAGGAGGACGCGGTGTTGCTGCTGTGCTCATCATGCTCGTTGCTCTCACCCACAACCCCACGCATGTCGCTGTTCGCGGTACAGTCGCCAGCTGCATCACTACCACTGCTACTCGTAGTGAAAGATGTGGAAGCACGCAAGTCGCCCCTCACGCTGCCGTCATCACTCGGCTTACACACGTCTGCACAAGGAGCCTCCGTGCGGGTAGAGGCAGGGGGCGCCTCCCACTCCGCACGACTCGAGAAGTGAGAGACAGCTGCAACAGGGACAGTGAAATGCAAGGTTGGGTTGCGTGGTGGAGGCGACGTGTCTGCTGTGGTGCCACTGCCGTTGATGCTCTCGTTGCCAGTGTTGAGGGAGGGACGCTCTGGAGAGGTGACGGAAGGCGGAGTCGGAGAAGAAGAAAAGACAGATGCCCGCAGTGCACCCTCTACTACGTGAGGCTCCTCGTAGGACTCGCATACATTATGGCTTTCTCCGCCTTCACTATGTGCAAGATAGGGTGGAGAGCCACGGCCAAAAGAAGAACGAGCTGCCCATGCTGATGGCTCTGTCGTGACTCCTTCCATCCTTTGCAGCTGCTCAAACAGTGCGGATGCTGCCGTGAGGGAGGAAGAGGTGACAGGAACAACAGCAGCAGAGAGGGAACCAGAAAAAGAAAGAGCTAGGTGAGCAACACCTTCCTGCGACTGCAACGCACTTCGCAGCTGACGCTCTTGCTCACTACCGACATAACTATTCCCCTCCATCTCCATTTCCTTCGCTGGTGATGGAGCGTAGCTCACAAAACTGGATGATAAAGTCGGGTAGCAGCCCCACAACGGAGTGAAGGACTGTTGTGAGGCCCCCATCTCGTGACTTGCGCTACGGTAGCTGCGACTCCGACTCACCGATGCCGATGACCGGCATGAGTGCAGCTGGTGCTGCAGGAGGAGGTAGTAAGGGACGAGGTGATCTGCGAAGATGTCCTCCTCTGCGGTGCGAATGCGAAGGCGAGCTTCTCGCTCACGCTCCTGCAACACGGTGCGGTCAACGCGGGCAAGTCGATGTTGTCGATGGAGGACGGCGGCGTGAGAAGCAGCGATGGCAACGTCACTGCGACTTCGGCTGCGGCTTCTGTTGCATGGTGAAAGAGAACAGCGTGACGGTGCATCTTCCGCTGCTGCGATAAATAAGGATGATGAGGGTGTTGGTGAAGAAGAAGAGGCCGCATCCAGTGACATGATGCTGAAATAATAATTACTTGCTGGTGATGCAGCAGTCCCAACCCTCTCGTACACACCTCGTAAAGTCGAGGCCCTGTTAAGCAGAAAAAAGAATGGTGAAAAAGGAGTTGAAGGCAAAATGAAGGTGAGATGCGAAGACGTGACATTCAAGCAATCCATGAAGACACACACTTTTAAGCCAAAGCAGAGGACCACGCCATTGCTGGCGTGGAGCCCCACAGCTGTCGGTTCCGCGCTTCAAGTCGCGGCCAAATGTATTTTCGAGGGAATAAGTAGAGGAGTGCGTATTTCATGCGTGAAATCCCTGTGAGCACCTTCAGCACCAGCGGCTTCGATCTGAGGAACAACAACTACACCTTCAACATGAGCGCAGCTGCGGTGCTACTCAAATGTAATCACCGTCAGTGAAACTGATAGAGAAAAGTGAAAACATGTGCGTCCGAGCACACATTCTCTTTGAATTCGTATCTTTATTCGCTGTTCTTTTGGACGCTTTGCATTCTTCCCCATCAGTGTACAAAATAGAGGTGTTAAACAGCAAAAAGAAAGAAAGAAAACACATAAGGGAGGCTACAACGAAAGAGGAGAAAAAAAAAAGGGCACCTGTTAAACCATTGCCAACCAGAGGACAAGAGAGAAAGAGAGAGAGAGAAAAAGAAAGGGGGTAGAGAGCAGTCATTTGAGTATTCTCTTGGGCTTAAGTGGGACACTACGATATCTTTCGCGTGCACTATCAGCCTCCTCGCCTACTCTCCTTCCCCACAAAGAAAACACCGTTGAGCATGCCGATCGAGAGAAAATAAGGAAGAAGCAGCGCCTAACTCTAATTTGATTTTTCGTGTCTCTCTCATCTTGTCTTCTCTTTGGAAACACATGCGGGAGGTGAAAACAAAAGGAGAAAAAAAAAGAGAGAAGGAGGAGGAGGAGCGCCTTTGGACGTGTCTGTGAGACCAGAAGCACAAAAAGAACACACACAAACCAAAGACACCAGCGAACGGAGAGGACAATATCATCCTCTCTCTCTCTCTCTTTCTATCTTCCACCTTGACAATCAGAATAAGAAGAAGCAACAAATCAGCAAGACACACTCACACACAAGCACACATGAAGACGCGACAATACAATACAGCGCAGAAAGGAATATAAAAAAAGAGAGGAAAATAAACTAAGCAATATAAAGAAAAAACGTGAACTAATAAGAAATGAGAGCGAGATATCCGGATAGCATTTGGAGGAGCTTCCGATGAACAATAGTTAGTGATAGCACAAGAAGGATAACAGAGCTGCTAGAAAATAAAGAAAAATAAAGCGCTTGAGAAGAAAAGAAGGCGGGATGTCGGTTGCATTCTCCAGCAGATGTGAATTAGGGCTGTAGCAACAACAAGAAAAAAAAAACGGTGCTCAATAAAAAGAAATGTGGGCTGCTGATGAGGTCTCAGCTGGGAGGAGAAACACAACCGACACAGAGGAAGAGAAACACGCTGAGACAGAGCGGATACCTCAGTTTTTCGTTTGTTTCCCCTTCAGCTTTACATTGACTTGTCTGCAGTGATACGGGTGTGGGATCGCAGAGCAGAGCTTCTCATTCATGTTGCGAGGAAGCTGCACGTGTTCTTTGGCTCTATCCCATCTTTCACACAAACATTCTCCTCACTATTTTCCTTCCCTCTCTTCTTCTCTTTTCTTTTTTAGCGCTTGTCACGCGGCTTGTCGTCATCGAGCTTCGTACCGACCGCTAAGTGTGTCACCTTCGCCCCCGACGAGTCCACTGTGGGTGGCCTGTCGATGTAGACACACTGCTTTGGTGGTGCCTGCGGCCCGCTGTGGCCCTCGCGAATACTAGCCGGGATAGACATCACCGTACGACACCGCGGACACATGGCGAGACTCGTGTTCTGCGGGAGGATGAGGATGCAGCGGCAGCAGACGCAGGTGACGCTGAACTGCTGGACAGGGGTGACGGCGGTGCACATCGGGCAGCGGACGGAGGGTGCACCGATGGGGTAGGCCAGGGTGACGTGGCACTGCTGGCAGGTGATCTGCCCGGTGGACTGAGGAGCGTGCGGCATGGTGAAGGAGCAAAGATACAATTCTCTTCTCTTTGTTTGTTCTTGTATTTTACTGAGAGGGCGTCAGGGGAGTGGCGGCTTTGCGTGCTTCCTCGTGCGGTGGCTTAACAAGCGAAGGTGCGGAGGAGCAGGCGCTAGCAAACAAAGAAGTCAAAAAGACAGCGGGTAGTCAGCAAGTGAGTGAAGCGCGCAGGAGCTGAATATCATAGTGCGTGAATGGATGTGTGGGTAGAGAAGGAGACAGAGGAAAGAAAAGTGGAGGGGTAGTGAAGAGAAGGTAAAGGAGCTAGTGAGTACACGTGGTGACAATGTGAGGTTGTATTCACTACTCGCGAGTTACTGGCACAGCTGCAAAGGCGTTCAGAACGGGATCATGTAGTTGACACAAGTACAGCACCACTTTTTTTTTTATTGTTGTTGTTTTTGTGCGTGCGTGTGCTCTGCGAGAAACAGTCCTCATCAATCATCCAAGCAAAGCACATTCTTCTCCTCTTCCGCTTCTTTAGTGGCCTTCCGTACCGCAGAGCTTAGTAATCTATTTTCCGTTCTTTATATTTTTTATCTTCCGCTTGTTTGTCTGCTGAGCACTACGAAATAAATAAAGAAGAGGGAAGGCACCGTTGCAGTCGAGCCTTCCCCTCGTGACACCCCTTCACCTTTTCTTTCTTTACTCTTTGCCCTTCTATGATTAGTCGTATTCCAACGCAGAAAGAGGAGAAAAGCAAGCGAAGTAGATGCGTTAAGTTGCTTTATTGTCCAGACAAAAAGAAAGAGGAAGAAGCCTAAAAGAGGAAAACAAGAAGAAAAAGATGGGAAGAGTCAGCAACTGTTCGAGCAGCCGCCAGTGCAGCCGGCTTCGGAGCTCCAGCCATTCCCTTCACAGGGCTCGTTTGGGTCTCCCCACTCAGGATGCCGGACCCTCCCTGTTCCACGGAATTCACCAGGATCCTCCGCTCCTCGGCCAGTCGGAGGAGAACACCCCGGTTTGGGTCTTACAATCCCAACCGGGTCAATCACCGACTGCACCAGCCCACCCTGCCGCTGCATCCAACTCTCCCCTGGGATCTTCGCTCCGCAACGCCCCACCGCCCATCCCCATCGAGGTGGGGAGCAATTCCTCAGAGTCGCTGGATCGGGTTGACGCGCTGCAAGCCCACCCCTTCGGCCCCTTCTTTTGATGGGCCAACGGCAGCTCCACAACGCCCAGCGCCTCCTCATTCCTACACGGAGGTGAGTGAGTCAAGCCGGGAACCCATCTCGGTCGACCCCACGGCACACGGTTCGATGGAGCGCCCACTCCATCACCGTCGCCCAACAGACCACCTGCGGCGACACACTCGCAAGTGTACACGGTCTCGGACGACTCGCTGGCGTCCTTGATCCTTTACTCATCGGGACCGCAGCCCACCGTGAACACTCCGGTGAACCCCAGAGCCCGTCCCCCGTCTTCCGTATGCAGCAAAGCCCCAGCCGCACCACCAGCAAAGCGACCGCCGTCCCCGCGAATTAAATCAGCGCCCGCTTCTCGCGCCTCATCCAAGTCACGACGTCAAACAGCGGTGACGCCTGATGAACGCGTGATCTCTCAGCCCCGCTCCCGAACTCCGAGTGTAACCGGCCGCCGCGCCGCAACACACAGGGCCACCCCGGTACGGCCGACATCCGGGACGCGTCGCAACCGCAGCGCATCATCCAGCCAGAGGTCCAGCTGGTCTCCACCTAGCAAGCGCACCACGTCGACCGGCCGCACAGCCTCACGACGGCGGTAGCACCTCTGGCTCATCCTCTCCCTTCTCACGTTACGGTACAGATCCCTCCTCCTCGAGTAGGTACTTATAAACGTCGCCTGACTCACTGACGACGTAGCGACCTTCCTCGAGACGCACTCCAGAGACGAGTGGTTTCCGCCCATCTGGCTCTTTCAGGAGGTGAAGAAGCCCTCCGACATTACACTGAAGAGAATCAACAGAGGGGCTCATATGCACCACAGCCCAAGGACGCAGGGACTCAAGAATGGCTGTGGACTCATGGTTCGAGTCGCAGCTCCTTACAGTATTGAAAAAGTGGAGAGTAGTCAATACATCATAGGCGAAGCCATGCTGGACTGGCAACTCGTCGTGATACGAGACACAATCCTCGACGTTACATAACGTGTCTGTGACATATACGCTCGACCACAACACACCTCCCCTTTAGACGCGTGGCTTGCCGATCTTATGACAAAGTACCAACCGGACATCATTGGTGGCGACTTCAACGCACGTCACTCATGCTGGTCCGTTAGTGTCGACATCCAAAATCTGGAAGCACTGGATCGTGCAAAAAAAAAAAAAGATACTCACATGGACCTCGTCTTCCCTTTACCGGAGGTCACAATCAGACACGGTCCCCTTGCCTACGACGATCTCACAAACGTCGATAGATTTCTTTCTGCTTAGCCCACGTGCCCGCCCCACGAGGCACATGGTCTTTGTCTTTCCTCCGCAGAGGGATGGCAACCACGTGCCCAACCCCAGCGACCACTATCCGATGGCGCTGGTTACTCCGGACGCCCACCATGGCAGGCAGGTGCGAAGGCAACGGCAGAACCGCTGGTCCCTCATCACAGACGATCATCTCCGCCGCTCGAGCGCCGCCATATCTGGTGCCGTCAGCGTGGAGAGCTGTATGGCGTCATGCACAGACTGCCTGAAGCTTCTTCCTTGCTCGCCGCTCGTCTTCCGACACTACGTGGCCTCTCTCTGCAACTCGTCTCCCCTCGATTCGGTTGAAAATCAAGCAGGCCGTTATGCTCCTTCAGCTCCAAATCGGGTATTGGCCAAGTTTGGGGGCCGAGACTTTTTATCCGCTCCTTAGATGCTTCGTTCAATTGCCCGCGATGTCGCAACAAAGTCCGCACGTAGCATGCCGGAGCCGTGCGACACATCCTGGGTTGCGGAACAATGGACGGAGAGCGTCTACAAACACTGGCTACACGCTGGTGAAGGTGACGGTACTTCAAAAGGTGTGATCAAAGTGGCTCTGACCTTTCTTCTCGCGGACAGAGTAGCGGTTAGACCCCCACCGGACCCGTCACAGAATCCCCGGGCGCAACCCAACAAACAGAAATCTAGCGCGGTTCTCGAGACGCCCTCACGGGTGACTGTTGTCGGTGTAAACTCCAGTCCATCATTCGATAAGAAATCGCCACGCTTTGCGATCCATGAATAGAGGGCGTTGCCGCGGGCGTACGCGTCCCGGGCTTGAGTGTTCGTGCAAAGTAGGGGACCAGGAGAGTGGTAAGTTGCGTGCTTCCTCGTGCAGTGGCTCTTTTTTTTTTGTTTGTTTCTCAGAAGCGTCCGCTCACAAAACAGATTATGGGTGGTGGGGGTTTTCTTTTCTGCCTACGACACGCGAGTCTCCAGCTCGGATTCGGTGGTTGGAGTGGGCTGCAGGTCTTCGCGCCAGGACAACACCAAGAGAGGGGCCTCAACCCTAGATGAGGGACCCGCCGAAGCGGGTGCACCGAGTCGCGTGGACTCAAGTATGGGAAGGGGGCGACGGTTTCTTGTAGCAACAACTCCGCGTATCCCGGCAGCATCTCTGCGATCCGCTTGGGTAAGCTGCTGATGAATTCCAGCTACATTACTACCGTTGGAAGCAGAAGCGCCATCATCTATCTGAACGCTAGACGAAACGGGCACGACAGGGTTCTGCAGGCAAAACACTTGGTGTAACCAGCTGGCGAGGCGGTCGGTGCTGACAAACTCCTTCCTCGAGAGAGACTGGATCTCGTGCGCCGCTCTGGCCTCAGCGAATGCTGGGCAGACCAGCAGGTGATCGGCGGTCTCGGCGTGCGGCTCCTCGCGAAACGACCGAGTCCCTCTCGGCAGTAGGCGATGCTCGTGTATCTCGGCGATGTGCCTATACAGTGTTTGCGGTGGCTTAACAAGTGAAGGTGCAGAGGAGCAGGCGCTAGCAAACAAAGAAGTCAAAATAGTAGCGGGTAGTCAGCAAATGAGTGAAGCGCGCAGGAACTGACAATCATAGTGCGTGGGTGGCGAAAAAAAAGGAAATGAAGGTGGAGGGGTAGTGAAGAGAAGATAAAGGAACTAGTGGGCAGACGTGGTGACAGCGTGAGGCTGTGTTCACTACTCGCGAGTTGCTGGCACAGCTGCAAAGGCGTTCAGAACGAGATCATATAGCTCTAGCACAAGTAAAGAACAGCACTTTTTTTTTGGATGTGTGTGTGTGTGCAGTGCGAGAAATAGTCCTGATCAATCATCCGAGCAAAGCACATTCTTCTCCATTGCCGCTTCTTTAGCGGCCTTCCGTACCGCAGAGTTTGATAACCATTTTTCCGTTCTTTTTTTTTTCAGCTCCAAATTGACCAAACTGAAGGAAGCAGAGGCAAGCACAGCCTTCACTACGTGCCTCACCGCAGATAATAAAAACAGTTAAAAGAGAAGGACAAGACAGCAATAGCACAGAGGGACCCTTTCCATCTCTCCGTAGCGTCTCACCAGCAACTCTTTACCTTTTCCCTCAATGTTTGATCGCTGCCAGGTGTACCGTCATAGTTGATTCACCGTAAGAGCTCTCAACAACAACACACTAGAGAAAGAAGGGATTTCTCAGCAACAACAGACACCAGTGGCATGCCGCTACGGAAAGACGCAGCTGTCTTCACCATCGTTGCAGCACAAAAACAAAAAAAAAACGGCCACATCTCTCGTGCGGTTCACGTGTTGTCCACCACAAGCAGATCTACGATTTGTGGTAAAAGTGACTTGTGCAACACGAGACTGCACCACCAGTAAAAATAGAAAGAAACAAATAAAAAAGAATAGAAAATGAGAGTGAGGAGCTTCCGCTTGCTTGTCTGCTGAGTACTACGAAGAGAAAAAAAAGGAGGGGAGACACCGTTGCAGTCGAGCCTTCCCCTCGTGACACCCCTTCACCTTTTCTTTCGTTACTCTTCGCCCTTTTGTGGTTAGTCAGATTCCAACGCAGAAAAGGGAGAAGAGCAAGCGAAGTGGATGCGTTAAGTTGCTTCACTGTCCTGCCAAAAACTAAAAAAGAGGAAGAAGCCTCAAAGAGGCATCGATCTTGATGGCCTAACAGGAAATGAGCAGCGACTCAGGAGACAGACAACAGAAACGGAAAGTCTTGGAAAAGAAAAGAAAAGTACAGCGTTGAACGTTAGGAAGAAATCTCAAGAGAAATAAAAAAATAATTACGGTCGGATGCTGACTGAAAACAGATCCGCTCGTCTTCAACACACACGAGCGAAGTGAGAGGCAGGGAAAACAAGAAGGAGAAGATGGGAAGAATCGGAGACGCTGCGTGTGTGTTGCGAAGTGAAATTCACACATGCTGTCATGCGACACACAAGTCAGGCCATTTTCTCCCTCATCTCCTCCCACCTTTTCTTTTCCTTACTCGTCGTCGCCGTCACCAAAGAAGAGAGGGTCGGTCTTATAGCGCTCCATCAAATCATCCACCTCGTAGCCGCCTCCCGCCGCGTCCGCCGTCGACGCCGCTGCCTTGGACGGCGCAGGCAGCACACCACCGCTGCCACTGCCACCGAACACAGCCGCGAAGGCGAGACGCGAGCTGCTCTCCGACGCATTCATATTGTCACTGCCACCAGCAGCAGCAGCAGCGCTCAGACGCGAGCCGGTCGTCATCTTCCGCACGCCCTCTCGCGGTGACGTCGCGCTCGTCGCCAGCGTCGGCGGCACACCGGGCGGTCCCCACACGTCGTTGTACAGCGACCCCACCCCCGCAGCAGCCGCGGACTGCCGACCGAGAGCGTAGGCGAGAGAGTCTGTGTGGCGTGGCAGCAGCGAGAGCGAGCCCATGCGGCGGCCACTTCCCCCAAACACATCCTCGTCGTCTCCGCCCATGAAACCATCAAAGTCGTCCATCTCGTCCTCCTCGCCGTTCCCGTGCTGCTCCCTCTGCTGCTGCCGGCGACGCCCCTCGCGCTCCTCCAGCGCGTACACCTCGCCGAGCACCTTCTCGATGCGACGCTGCTGCCCAACGAAGCGCGGCGTCACCCCGATGAAGAAGCGAACGCCGTCGTGCTCGTAGCGCCGAATCACGTAGCGGTCCACGCGAACCGGGTTGCCCTGCGGGTCACGCACCCACGCCCGGTCCTCCTCGGTCGAGTCGCGCGTGAGAATCGCCACCACCTTGATCCACGCCAGCACCACCTCCTCGATGTTCAGCGTCCCCTCCCGTCGGTCGATGTCCACGAAGAGTTGGGCCGCCGCCACCGCAGCCGCCTCGCTCGTCAGGCCGCGCCGCTTCTTGCTGCTGCTCTGCGCCGCGGCGACGGCGGCGGCTGCCTTCTTGGCACGCTGCATCGCCGCCTGCTGCAACTGCTTCTCCGCCTTTGGGTGGGGTGGCATGTTTGTCTCGGTGATGTTCGTGAAGGAGTCGTCTAAGCCGCCAGCACCGCGCACCCAGAAAGCACCGGCCGGGGCCAACTCCTTCTCTTGGAGAAGAGGGTTGCTGACGTGGTTGCTGGTGAAGTTCACGTGACCGGCTGCTGCCACCGCAGTCGGCGACAGCTCCGTAGCAGCAGCACCAGCGGCACTTGTATGAGCTGTGGTGCTCCCTGCCATGCTGGTGCTGGCCGATGGAGTGGAAACGGTGCCGATGGGCTCCATGGGTGCCGGCTTCCCTGCGGGCGTGGCGGCCGCACCAAACAGCGGCGTCCCGACCCCACGGCGATCGCCCGTACCACTACTGTTGTTGTTATTCAGTGCCCTTTCCTTAGCGTCCTCGGTGGTGCAGGGCAGCGGCAGCGGCGCCGCCCCCTTCGACTCCGTCATCGCCCGCATTTCCGCCTCGGTGCAGCACCGCAGCACGTCCCCCTGCCACAACCCCATCTGCGGCACGTCCTCCGCAACAATCACGACGTCGTTCACGTGTCGCGGCGGCGGCACCGTCGTCCCGGCGTGCAGCAGCCCACGGTAGTTCCACGAGCGCTGCTCCGGCACGGAGTTGCTGTCCACCGTCGTGTTGAGCTGCTGCGACATGATGAGAGCGGCACGGCGGGCGTAGGCGGCGCTGGCCCAGATGCACATGTGGCCATCCTCGACCCACACACGGAAGCGCTGCTTGCGGCGGTGCAGGAGGGCGGCTTTGCGAGCCTCCTCTGCTGGGGTGGAGGGGTGGTTGTCCGGCACACCCGGCGCTGGTGGCGGCGGTGGCGGCGGAGGAGGCGGGGGCATTGCTGCGCTGCTTGCTCCGTGTGGCCCTCCATGCCCCGGCAGCGGCGGCGGTGGTGCTGTCGGCGGAAAGGTCGGCACGCGGCCCACCCCGCCAGCACTCGCGCTGTTGGGCATCTCGTTCGTGTAGGGCGAGGCAGGCATCGAGCGCGACTGCGGGCTGCAGCGGTGCGACGACGCGGCCGCCACCATCGCCGCCGCTGCCATGGCGGGCGGGTAACCTGTATTGTTCAGCGCTGGGTGCCGCAGTGGTGTCGATTGCACGTTGAAGCCTGACATCATGATGATCGGGTAGCGGCCGCACTCGTTTGTGTTCATGCCGGCGTGTCGCCGCAGCGGCGCACTCGTGCTCTTCGCCTGCTCTGCCGTCATGAAGAGCTGCTGGGGTGAGGTCGCGGTGGGGATGTCCGGCTCAAAAAGGTAGCCCTCCTCTTCCAGCTTCTGCACCTGCGGGTGGTGCGGCTCGGCCAGGTCCTCTGGGTTGAAGCCGCTCATGCCGATGTGCACGGGCTTCTGGCCGGCCTTGGCGGTGCCGGCCTCCAGCAGGCTGCGCAGCCGCACGCGGAACTCCCGCACGAACTGCAGCATTGGAATGTTTGAAAGCGGGAAGCGCAGCAGCACCGGCAGCATCGGGATGGCTTGAGGGTTGATCCGTGCCTCGATGCACTGCCGGACGTACATGTAGGTGGCGAGCATGACCATGTTGCCCAGGATCTGGTCGCCGACGTCCTTGTCGACGAACATCGTCCCCTTCAGCAGGTGCTGCTCCACCTCCGTCTCGTCGTCGAGGTCATCGTCGCCGTTGCTGTTGCCTTCCTTGCGGGGAAAACAGCGTTGTGGCCCCTTCCCACTCGACCCTTCCTCCCCCTCACCGCCATCGCCACACCGCGCCGTCGCCCGCCGCATGCCCACCGTCGCAGGGAAGAAGCCGAACATCCCCATAATCTTCACATAAGAGTCCCCGAACGGGACGTAGAGGGGGTCGTCGACCGGCTGCGGCTTGCCGGGGTCGTAGCGCGAGGCAATCACGCACGGCAGCGGACGCACGTCATAGGCCGACGGCGCTGTCACGTGCTTGTAGTGGCGTGCCTCGTACTCGTTCGGCACCGCAGCACTGCCCGCCGCGCCGTCGGCCGGCTGCACCGGATCGCCAAGGATGTCAGCCGCTGCGGTGGTGCCGTAGTGCGTGTGTGCCGCCTTGCCCTTCAAGTAGCGCTTGGCAGCTTGGTAGCCGGCGACGAACTCGTCGAAGGAGAGCTCGTCCATGGACAGCATCGCAGCTGCGGGTGTGGGAGGTTGCGGAGGACTCTGTGGAGCTTGAGAAAAAGGGGGAGGCGGTGGCGGCGGCGGTGGCTGCTGCTGCTGCACCGCGCGTGTGGCGAAGGCGTCACTGCCAACAGGGACGGCGTGGTGCACCCCACCAGGCGCTGCCGCCGGCGGGGACGGTGGCGGTGGTGGTGGCGGGGGTGGAGGAGGCGGGGGTGGCATCGTGCCGTTGGCCGCCGCCGCCGCCGCACGCCTGCCCAGCTGCGACTGGTAAACCCGCTGCCGCTCCGTCTGCTGCTGCTGCAGCTGCGTCCAGTACGCCTGCCGCAGCTCCTCATCCGTGTCGAAGACACCCGGTTCGTTGTCGCGGATCAGTATCTGGTAAAGGCCCTCGCGTGAGTCGGCGAAGCTGCGGAAGTCCATGGGGCCAACTTTGGTCGGTTTGCCCTGTGCGTTTAAGCAGTCCTGCGGTGACTGCGGCGAGGGGACGGCGGCGCTGCCTGCCTGCGTGCTTGCCGCCTGCGAGAGCAGCGGAGAGGACAGGCTGGGCGGTGCTGCCGCTGCTGTTGTGGCTGCATTGGACTTGCCACTGGGCAGCTCGCGCTTCTCCAGGTACTCCTTGTAGAACTTCTCGAACTCTTCCTCCTCGTTGATCGCCGTCGTCGTGCAGAAGTAGTCGCTCTCCCGCGGCGTCTGCGCACTGCGCAGGGCACGGAAGTAGTACTTCGCGGTGCGGCGGTAGCGCGAGTTGTAGAGGTGCTGGAAGAGGGGGCAGTCCGGGTTGGGGAAGAAGGCGGTGGTGAGGGGGATGAGGATGATCTCGTTGCGCCGGTTGCGGCCGTGGCGGTGGCTGTAGAGGCCCCGCTCGTGCGTCTCGTGGCTCGGTAGCGCACCCATCGTTCACCCGCTTCTGACGTTCCTTACTGGTGTTCTAGGGTTGTTGTTGTTGTTTTTGTTGTTGATGTGGTGCTCTGTCGAGCACGTTTCAGAAAGAGAAAGATGCAGCAGCTTGACAGCAGCTGCTAATAAAAGGAAAAAAAAAGGCTATGTATGTGAGAGCCGCCAACGGCACTCGCGTTCCTTAACGAACAGAAAAGAAGAACTTCCGACAACAACAGCTAAAAAGAATAAAAAGTAGATCACTAAAACAAAAGATGCCGGCGGCGGAGTGCGTTGAGAGGCGACTTCGCCACACTTCTCGTTTTCTTTCTTTTTCAATGGTTTTGCAAAAAAAAACCCGCCTCAATACTTAAATATTTTTCAGAGTGTTTGACCCTTGAGCACTTTCAGATAAGTTACGCGTGTTTGCTGTGAGTGTAGGTCCTTCCTCGCCGGTGTGCTCTCCGTTGTGTTCTCTGTTTAGTATGCGGAATCAAGTCCTGTGATACAAAGAGAGCAGTAGAAGGAAAAAAAAAGAAAAGAGAGAAAGAGAAGCAGTACAGAAAAGAGGAAAAACGAAAAGATGTGAGATTTTTTTTCACAAGCAGATCCGGTAGTGTCAAAGGTAACAGCACTCAGAAAAGCGTGTCAAAAAAAAAAAAAAAGAACAGAGAGTACAAAAAAAAAAAAAAAAAAACAGTATTTGTCGAAGTCAGAGTAAAGGAAAGTAGAGCGCCAATCGTCGAAGCAGAAATCGATGATTAGCAGCTAGAGAAGAGAAAAAAATCACGCTTGAAAAAAAATTGTTGGGATAAATTAAAAGAGAAAAGAGAAAAAAAAAAGAGCCGAGTACTCTTTTAGCGCTTTACAACAAAAAAAAATGAACACGGAAAAGATGTCGCTGATCTCTATTCCACTGTTCAGCAAACACAACACGCGTCTTTACCAGTAAAAAAAAAAAAACAGGGCAACCCTTTTTCGTTTCCAACAAGCTGGAAAGCAAACTTGCGCGTTCTCTGGCGCTTCCAGCAACTACCACCTCACGTTTTTTCAATGTTCTTCTTCTCGGCAATGTGAAGAAACGAGAAAAGCGAAAAAAAAACGCAAACAAATAGTGGCAGTGCACACAATCCCAGACACACAAAAAATGAAGGTAGCGGAGCGGAGAAAGAGAATTGTGACGAAAAAGAGAGAAGAAAGACGAGATCAGTCCTTCTCCTCAACTCTTTTTCTTCTTCTACTTCTTTTTCCTTCCTGAAAACACCGCGCCGCAAATTTAAAAATCAGAAATGCAGAAGACACAACGAAAATGCGAATAAAGATAAAAACTAAATGTTAGCGATAAACAAACAGAAAGGCTCAGAAGAAAAAACAAAGACGTAATACACGGATGAAGAAACGTTACAGCTGGTAGAGGGTGAACGCACACCGGCACTTGTTCTTGTCTTCCTCAGCGACAAAGTTGTAGGAGTCCCTTGTCAACTGCAGAATCAATTCGAAGAGGCCTTGTATGCGTTTCTTTGTTCTCCTTTACCTGTGTCTTTTTCTTTTCAGCTTTTTAACGCTTGGGAAAAAAAAGTATGATAGCGGTTCTCTGTTGGTAAAGAATGCTTTCACTATTTCGACAGAGACAACAAGACACACACTGGAAAATTTTTGTTTGTTTGTTTTCCTTGTTTCAAGAAGAAAAACAAAACCCACTCGAAGCTGTTGTTGACTTCAGCTGCTCAGCTTCACACAACACACATACACAGACACGCACACAAAATTTTAATACTCCCTTTGGTTCCTCTTACAAGGTAGAGGAGAAAATAAGCACAGAAGCCAGAAAGAAAAAAAAGAAGAGAAGAGGAGATGCGACGAGTTGTTGTTGAGTCCTCCGAAAAGCTTCTTTTTTATTTGCTGATCTCGTTTATTCGAGGTGTTGCCTTTGAGCTGGTACCTCCGTCTATCCTTTTTTTTTTTGTCTATCGCCTGCACCGCGTTCCGTCCGCTCTTGGCTTCCGCACGAGAATGCAAGGAGATCAAAAAACGCTTCAAAACCTCAAAAAGTAAGGAAAAGAAGAAAAAGACCAGCGTAGTGTCAAAACAAGAAAACAAAAAAAGAAGAAGCAGCGATCGTTGGGTAGTGGCGTTCGCTTCACAGTAAAAGACAACAAAAAGACAAAGGTCCGCCGTCGTCAAGAGAAGAAAACAAAACCTGAATCAGCTGTTTGCGTTTTGGAGTGCAGGTGTGTAGCTCCCTTATTTTTTCTTATGTCTCTCCCTCTATCTTCGCTGCTTCTGCCCGTTGCTCTCAGTCGAATAAAGACTATTTGTCGGCCGTTTATCGTGGCGCACGGGCAAAAAATCGAGGGAGTGAAATAGGAGAAGGGGAAAAAAAAGATGGAAGAGATATCACCTGTAGTTGCTCAAGAAAAGTGGCAAACTTCGCTGAAGAAGGAGAAAACAACAATAGAAGAGTAAAACAAAAATAGTTCAGTAAAAGTAGCTCAATAATAGAAAAAAAAAATAGGCGGCGTGCAGCACGAAGCTCAGGAATAAGTAAGGGTAGTGGTAGGATGCTAGCAGCTGTCCTGTACCCAATAAACAATACACTGATCTTCGCTACGTAATGATATTTTTTGACTCTTTTCTTACAATATAAATTGACGATGCGTCTGTGAATTTGCAGGTGGTATAGTGGTTTTTTTTTCGCTTTCAGTTTTATTCCTCAGGTGACAGTGGCGGGGTTTGTGTTTTCTACCTTTCTTTGTGTGTTCGGATTTTCCGACACACGCAAACAGACACACGCACACGCACACACCACAGACTTATTACACAGACGTCTTCTCTTTATAAAACCTACCGAGATCAAAAGTTATAAAACGAGAAGAGCGTAGCTTATAGTGTGAAAATGAAAGAAGAAAAAAGAAAGGAGGAATGACAGACACGCAAAAGAAGAAAAGGAAAAAAACGAGCCGCTAATCGTCTTGTATCGCAGTCTTGTGTTGCGATACGCGCCGTTTGGCTCTAAATCTTGCTCTGCTTCTTCCGATTTTTTAGCGTTTCACCTCTTACTTTTTCTTTTACCCCTTTTTTTTTCCGCCGTCGCCTTCGTCCTTTGTTTTTTGGAGCTATCCGATCGCCCACGACTGCTATCAGCTTTCTTGGCTTAAATGGATGTACTGTGCAGTTTGAGGGTAACAAGGAGGTCCAGAGAGGGAAGACAGGAAAACAAGAAAAAAGCAGAGAGAAAGAGAGAAGAACGTGGTGTGTCTCAAGGTGGAGGGACGAGGTGGGTCTCTGTGCGTCGTGCGTTACGTTGCTTCCGCTTTACTTGGTCGGGTGCACGGCACAGCAGAAATCACACAAAAGTAATTACAGAAAAAGGGGTAAGAAAGAGTAGAAAAAAAAAACAGAGAAGAGAAGAGAAGAGAAGAGAAATAAACGAAAGAAAGTAAAGAAGCGCCGAGGTGACTGCCGATGCAATGAGCAGCGGAGAGAGAGAAAGAGAGGGTGTGTGCATTGTTGCATGTGTGTGTGTGGAAGATGGTGGGGAGAAGCGGAACACGCCGGGAGCAATCGCAGCGAAGACAGAAAAGAAAGTTTAGGAGAGGAGAAGAGAGGAGAGCAAAAGTAAAAGAAATGGAGAGAGTGAGGAGAACGAAGTGGACAATCAGAGCGTATAAGTGCAGATAGTTACACATTACTTTAACACTGTTACCTTCCTCATGCCTCTTCGCTGTTCCGCGTCCATCACATGGACAAAAAGAACAGCTAGAGACGCTCTTGAGTGCACGCAGTACATGGAGCTTACTCATCTGCTGGCACGAGAGAAGGATGAAACATACATGGAAGAAGACCTCTTTCGACGTCACAACAGCTGGAACAAGGTGCGACCCATTGGAGCCTTTTACCGAGACTGCTCGATGCGAAGAACAGAGGTAGAGGTAGCTGCCTAAATTCCTTTGCAACCCGTTCCCAGTCATTAGATTTGCAAACAAAACAGGCAGGGACATCGCCTCCCATTTCACACTGCCCGAACTCACTTTCACCCTTCATCCATTCCAAAAAGCAACACACCCAAAAAAAAATGGATCAAATGGTCGATTCAGGGGGCACATAACTAAAGAAGTGGAAAATAGAAAGCACAAACACGCTTCGTTTTTTTTTTTTATCATTTCTCCACAATCAATAAAAGAAAAAACACGAAGTCAGGAGGAGTGAACGATGTTTACAATGAAAATGCGGAACAGAAAAAGAGGAAAAGAAGTCACAGTACGCGCATCCACTCCCCTCCGTGTAGACTCACACAGCCCTCCAAAAAAACAATAAGAATGAAAACGAGAGTGATCTCTTTACTCAGAGCTCACATGACGTACTTGATGAAGCAATGACAATAACAATAATCGTAAAGCACTGCTGGGTACAATAAGCAGCGGAGAGCACTTCAGCACTCCGCACGAAACGCGGCGGAGCGCCATATGTCTCCCTCGTGCTGTTGTCCATAGGGTTTTTTTTTCTCACCGTTTGCTGTTGGAGAAAAGAGAAGAAAGACAGCGAGTCCCAGGCCCTTTGAAAAATGAAGAAAAGAAAGCACCGCTTTAAGACTTGGCTACTAAAGCAAAAAGAGGGCTGGTCACTAAGTGCAGCAACAACTTCAGACAACCGGCAAGATGAACAAAGCGGCATTCATCGAGGACGAAGAGCCAGTAGATTGCCATTTCGACGACTCGCTGCAAAACAACGCGAGAGCACAACAAAAAGAAACTGAGAGGACTCTGCAAGCCACTTACGCACCATGTTGTACACGCAGCGGCGTTGCAGCCACCCATTCACCTAAACAATAGAGAAAAAAAAAGGAGAAGTCCAACCCACCACAACTACTGTGCGTTGCGATAGGAGCTGTGCTGCGTGCGCTGCAACGCCGGAGGTGCCGGAATGTTGGCATGCGGCGCACCACCGCCATGACCGTAGCCGGCTCTCTCCTGCCGCTGCTGGCCACCACCGTAGCCTGCGCCGATGTCTCGGCCGTAGAGCTGCTGCGCCGCGTTGCCAGCACCACCTTCACCGCCACCGCCACCACCGCAGCCGTCGTCATCGTCATCAGGTCCGTCCATGGAGTAATAGAAGCCTTGGGTTGTGCCGTCCGCAATCTTGTCGCGGTACATCTCGTGGGTCGAGTACGACTGCTGCGGCTCCGCCTCTCCCTCTGGCGCCGCATAGAAGGAGCTGTGCTTCTCCTGCGTGTCGGTGGCGATGCTGGCTGTGCTGCGGCCGTAGAGCACCCCATGCAGCATCGCCGACTGTCGTGTGGCGAAGTTCGACCGGGCAGAGGCACCGGTTGGGTTGAAGTCGTGTTCGCTGCCGTACTGCGCGTCAAGGGCAGCCTGGAAGGCATCGTGGCCGCTCGGGCCGCGGTGTGCGTCCTGTCCACCAGCAACGTCAGCGGTGCCGCTGTGGGAGTGGTACGACGGCGAGGCAGGGGCCAAAACGGGTGTGGTGAGAGATGTGCTGCCGTGCAAGATGTTGACATCGCGTGTGGCGTAGGGGTTGTGCGAGACGCGTTGACTGCGCTGCCGCTGCAGGGAAGGAGGTGTGGTGATGGCAGCAGCGCCTACTGCACCTGGCACCATCCCACCAACACTGACACTCGCACCGCGAGAAAGACTACGCGCACCTGCAGCGGGCACAGCACCACCGCTGATGGCAAAGGACGTGGCACGCGAGGTGGTGGTGGTGGGCGACAGAGCAGCGGGCATCTCGTACGCGACCTGCTGCGTCTGCACACCACGGCCGTCCTCCTCCGCAGCGTGCCCAGCATGGGTTGCTGCTGAGAATGAAGAAGCTGCTGCGGCGTCCCACCCACCAGTCGGTGACATTCCTGTCGCACCATAGTAGGCTCGTTCATCTGCAGCCGTGGCCGCTGCAGCCGCACCGCCACCGCCGCTGTACAGCGACGAGGAACGTGCCGTGGAATGTGGCGAGACAACAGCGCGTCGCACTGACATGGAGGGCTTGCGCTGCATCACGTGCACCGTAATGCCGTCCGTCTCGATCACGTCCGCCGTTAGGGCACCGTCGCGGAACGATCCAGCAGCCGAGCTCAGGTGGGGAGAGCTGATGGCAGGAGCCTGTTGATGTTGCTGCTGCTGCTGCTGCTGCTGCTGACGTTGGAGGAGCTGCTGCTGCTCGATCGGTGTCAGTGGCGCCTGCGCCGTCGCCGCTGCGACACTGTTCGCGGGCTGCATGCGGCTCTTCGGGATCGGCAGCCGCAGCGGCGCGCCGCTCTCGCCGGATATCGCCGCAATCTCCCGCTTTGCCGGGTCAACGTGAGCGGTTTGAATAGGACGACTCACCGCGCGCTGCACCGTGGGGTGGGCCATCATCCCAGCTGCTGCTGCTGCTGCGCCGCCGCCGCCAGCGAGAAAGCTAGCTCCAATGCGGCGTGGTGGGTAGTCAGCGGTAGAACGGCGGTCGACGGCGGTGGCCGAGAACGCAGACTCGTACCGTTGCTGCTGTTGTTGCTGGTGCTGCTGCTGCTGAGACCCAGCAGCGGAGAGATTACCAGCGCCACCAGAGTACGTTGAGTAGGGCAGTGCGGTATCATGCGGCTTTGGCGTGGTGGTGAAGGCACTACCATCCGGTGTCTGTGTCCCATACGAGGCCGTGCCCGCACCAATGGTTGTGTTATTTCCTTGCCAGGCATCCCCGCCGCGGTACTCCGCCCCACTCTGCACACTCGCACTCCCCGGCGAGGTCATCTGCGTCGACGGCTGCGCGGGTGGCAGCTGAGGACTTTGGCCATACAAGTCCCCATAGAAGCTCCCCGTCACGTGGGTCGGTCCCATCATCGCGTTCGACGCCGTGCGGTCGTAGGAGCGCAGCGAGCTCGCGCTGTCCATATGGTGCAGCGAGAAGTGCATCTGCTGGCTTCCCCCACCAGGGGACCGGAAGCTGCTACTCCCCGCAGCAGTTGCAGCAGGAGCAGGAGCACCACCGATGCCGCTAACGCTTCCCTCGGCGTGGCTCACGCTGCCGCTAGGACCACGTGCCCGCGGGTTCATCACCTCCGCCTCATTGAAGTACAGCGTGTTGGGGTAGGGGAGGGGGCTCGTCGGGACGGTGGCGGCTGGCACGTTGACAGGGGCTTGCGGGATGTAGTAGGGCTCGACGGAGTAGGTGACAGGGACGTACATCGTCACACTCGTCCGTTGTGGCTGCTGCAGCTGCATCTGCGGCTGTTGGACAGGCTGCGCAGGGTACACGTACGTCTGCTGCGGCTGCGGCTGCGGTTGCGGCTGCAGCTGCTGGGAGGATGGGAGATAAGCAGCCCCCTCGTATCCGCCTTGCTGTTGCTGCTGCTGCTGCTGTTGCTGTTGCTGGGGTGGGGTACCACTGAGCTGGAAGGGTACGTGGTAGGGGTACTGAGTGACTGGGTTGGGTTGGCTGCTGTAGTAGACCCCTTCGGCCTGCGCTGGGGGCTGGTTGTCGTACGCACTGCGCTGCATCACCGGCGGCGGCCGCGGCACACCGGCGAAGGTGTTCGGTCTCTTGTGTTGTTGCTGCTGCTGCTGGTGCTGCTGCTGTTGTTGCTGGATACTTGGCGGTGTCTGCTTACCCGCTGCAGAAGGTACTGCGTCGGCCCGCGTCGCGTCTGCTGCTGTCCCCGCATGCGTCTGAGCGGAGCGAGGCGCAGCCGCCTTCACCACTCCCTTCGCTGGTGCTGCCCTGCTCTCTCTCGTCTCCGTCGGCCTTCCCTGCGACGCCTGTATGCCAGATGTTGTAGATGACGGTGGAGGCGGGGATGGAGTAGCAGCAGCAGCAGCAGCAGCAACGGCAGCGGCAGCGGCAGCGGCAGCTTGAACCGGCAAAGCTGTCCCAGGCATCCGCACCGTCACGCCATGGAAGTACACGTAGCCGTCGTGCGAGAAGCGCCATTGCCGAAAGCGCCGCGTGCGGACAATGTCCGGGAAGTTCTGCAGCATATCGGGCTCCACCAGCTCATCGTCCATGGGGTGCAGTAGACGCAGGGGCACCGTGGTGCTCAGCCAGCCACCACTCGGTCGCTGCCGGCACAACCGCGCGAACTGCAGGAGGGCGGTGAGGATGTAAGGCGGGTAGCGCACCCACTTCGTGTCGTGGCCGCGTGTCTCGCGTGCGCGGCCACCGACGCGCCGCATCCACGACAGCACCAGGTCTTCTGTCGTGAGGGTGTCGTCCACGTACCAGTAGCCGTGGCGGGTGGTGGCGGCAGCAGCAGCGCGGCGGCAGCGCTGCTTGGGTGAGGTGGTAATTGGGGGTGACGGCTGCTGCTGTTGTTGCCGCGGAGAAGGCAGTTCTGCCGAGGCAGGAGACGGCGAGCTGGACTCTCCAGCCCTCACGGTACCGCCACCGCCGCCAGGCGACAGAACACCGCTCTGCGGCGGCGCATAACGGATGCGATCTCCCGTGTGCAGGATGCGGTCCGGGTCGTGCACGCGTATCGGCACCGCACCAGGCGTCAAGCGACCACCCGACAGCGAAGACCGCAGCGACGTCGCGGAGTGCAGGGTTTGGCTGAGGTGGACCGGAGTGGTGGACTCGCCACCGTTGTCGGCCTCGTTGTGCGGCGCCACGCACTCGCCTGCGTCTTCTCCCCCTGCGGTTGCCGCTGTGCTGTTGTCATTGCCGAGGCGGTTCACGCGCTCGCCCAGTGCTGCCATCGGGCTCCAGTTCAGCACGCTATCCGGCTCTGCGTTGCCCTGTGCATCCACCGCCTCGATGAACACCGCCGGCCAGTCGGCATCTGCGCCGCCGCTCCGTGTGTGTCGGCGGTGCTCGACGCGGTGGGTGAGCTCCACCAGCTGGCGGAAGGCGACTCCATCGAGCTCTTCAGAAACGGTGTAGACATCGAAGTGCTGCTGCTGCTCCGTCGCGAGTGCGGCCTTTGCTGCTGCGGCTGCGGCTGCAACGTCATGCGTAGCGCCACCGCCAGCTGCTGCTGCTGCAGCATCCAAGCCGGCGTTGGGAGTGTTGGCGCGGCTTTCGTGCAGCAGGGCACGGCGCAGTGGCAGGAGTCGGCCTCGGCGCTGCTCGACAGGGTTGCGGGGCAGCACGCCGATCTTGTCATCTGCGGTCGCCTCCAGCGGTTCCACCTTCAGCAGCGCTGGCGTCTCAGTGGTGGTCTCAGTACTGGTCGAGGATGAAGAAGAGAGGCGCAGGGCTGCAAAGCCGGTGGTCGCGTCAGACGAGTAGCGCAGCGCGTTGCAGTAGAGGTCTCTCACCGCAGCCAGCGTAAAGCCCTCCGAACTACTGGCATTGGCAGCCGAACTACTGTTTGTCTCGTCTCCAGCTGCGCCGCCAACTGCCGAGGACGACACACCCAACGGACCGCTCACGTTTCCGCTATCCACATCGCACAGCTCCTCCTCCCCCACGTTCACCTCGTCCCCGTCCTCGTTCTCGCCTCGCACCGCCACAGCCAACTGTCGCCCCACACCCGCATCCGCAGCAGCCGTGGTGGTGCTTGTGGCAAGGGGTGGTCGCAGCTCGCCTCGGTACGTCAGTGGCGGCGGTGCAGCGGCGGTCAGCGTCACACAGAGCGCCTCGATAGAATCCTTCACGGAGGCAAACCCGAGCTGACTCAACGCGCGCGCGACGCAGGCGCGGCTCATGCGGAAGACAACAAGGCCGTCGGAGGCGTAGCAGCAGAAGCCGTCGCGCCGCAGCTTGTGCAGTTCGCCGTGCTGCTCCTGGTGGTGCTCCGCGATGGCGGCGGGGTCGAGGGAGGGACGGAGACGCAGTGTGCTGTTGGGGCCTGTAGCGGCATTCGCTGCTGCTGAGGTAGTGGCGGCACCTGTCCTACTCCCCCGCCCATCTCCCTCCACTCCTGCAGCGGCTACCACGCTGGTGGCCGACATCTCCGGCCGCGGCTGCTTCTTGGCCATGGCAATCATGTTACGCTGCCGCTGCGCCGCTTGAAAAGTTTCCAGCGCAATCGGCTCCGGGTAGACACCGGCCATCCCCGTCAGGAGCAGACGCAGCTGCCGACACAGCTGCAGTTGCGGTACGTTCGAAAAGCGGATCAGAAAGCAGTTGGCAAAGTCTGCGAAGGCACTCGTACCCGCACTTCCCTCAGAGTCGGCGGCGACCACACGCAGAAAGCGCTGCCAGAGCGGGTGGCTTTGCTGCCGCCGCAACTCCTTCAGCTCCATCTCAGCCCTCTCCTGCTCGACATCGCCGTCCACCACGTCGTCACCGACGTCATCGCCACCGAATGTGCAGGCGAGGGCCGAGGCGGACGACGCGGACATGACATCGCGCAAGAGGCACGCCCGCATGCCGTGTGCGAAGAGGCGACAGAGGGAGAAGTAGGTGTGGCACTGCTCCTTGTCGCCCACCTGCTTCTCGAAGAAGCCCACGTTGAGGAGGGTGGAGGACGGGACGCCGTGGGGGCAGGCACGGCGCAGCACCGCATCCACTCTCGCTTTTACCTCTGCTTCTTCCCTCTCGTCACTGTTGTTGCTGCTTGTGGGTGTGGTGGTGGTGGTGGAGGGGAGGAAGAGGGAGTGACGAAGAATCTCCTCCATTGTCCAGCAGCCGTACATGCCCACCACCCGCACCTCGGCGAGGTCGAGAGGGGCCTGTGGGACGCTGACCTGCAGCCAGGGAACCGTCAGCGGCTCCTCCTCCTCCTCCTCGTTTGCCTGTGCCTCCTTGCCACCTGTTGCGGCTGTTGAAGCTGCCTTCGAGTTGCGCCTGCGCTGTTTAGCCTTTTCTTCGTCCTCCTCCACCGCCACACGCACGGCCCCGCCTGTCACGCTGATCGTCTGCACATCGCGCCGCGGCATCTCCCTCTCCGAGTTGCGGTGGTGCCGCTCGTGGTTCGCGACGTAGTAGGTGTAGCGGTACTGCTGCGCCGACATGCAGCGCCGCACCAACACAATAGCACAAGGGACCGGTCGTAGGCGAGAAGGGGCCGCAGCATCAGTAGCAGCAGTGGTGGTTGCATTACTGCGACCCTCCGCGGCATCCTGCACGGAAGCCCGCACGGCGTCGTCGCTCTCGTAGAGCATCGACTCCTCTGTTGTCCGCACCACCAACTTGTAGAACTCCTCACGGGTCGCAAAGGGCACCGGCAGCTGGGAAAGAGAAGACTGCGCTGCCTTGCCGCTCCCGGCCCCACTGCTGCTGCTGCTACCTTCAGCGGCTCGCAGCTCCACCTTCGCCGCCGCCAGCTCCGCCTCCGCCTGCAGGACACTGCCGCGCGTCGGCGTCGTCCCACTCGCGGTCAGGCACGCCGCCTCCACGTCTGTCATGCTGTGCGCTGCGAGCTGCAGAAACGAGTCGTAGTGCGCCGTCGGGTCCATCAATGCCCCGGGCGACCACGTCTCGGCCAGCTGGAAGTGGTACCGTGGGTTCTGGTGCTGACGGGCGTGCCAGAGCTGGCGGAAGAGAAGACAGTCTGGGGAGGGAAAGAAGTCCTTCGTCAAGGGCAGCACCCGGTGCTCGTAGTAGTAGACAAACGGCGCCTTGCCCGCCCGCAGCGCCTGTGCCGCCGCGCCGCTCTCTGCTGCCATTCCTTCTCTCTGCGCCTTCACCCTTTGCCCCGCTGCACCGTGTTTGCCCGGGCGACTCGCCGCCATCACGGCCGCCACCGCCGCACTCGCCTCCGCCGGATCGTCGACGAACACCGCATCCGGAAGCTCGTTCGACAGCTTCTGCGCCAGGTCCAGAGCAGGTGCGCCGTGCAGCACCGCCATCGTTGTCTCTGGCAGCGCGGCGGGCAGCGGGGTGAGGCCGGTGATGAAGCCCGGCACGCCGGAGCCGAGGGTGCGCTCGGTACGGTTTGTTGTGTACACGTAATTCTCCACCGGGCGGCTGATGTAGGGGAGGGGGCGGTCGGAGGAGGTGGCGGCCTCGTGCAGCGCACTGCGTGAAGGAACAAGACCCATTTTTTTTTTCTTTTTCTTTTCACGTGTGCGTTTCTCTGCGGGAATGCGTTGTTGCTTTAGGGGACTCGAAGTTGGGAAACTGCCGCTGCGGCGCTCAGAGAGAAACGGCCAGCGAGATTCACTTAGAACACAAAGAAAGTGCACGAGCTGATCCCCTTACGCACACGCCAAACCTGCGATGAAACCAACAAAAAAGAAAGAGGAACGCAAAAACAAAATGATTTTGTACCAAGAAGGAGAAGGCGAAGTGATATTTCCACCTCTCCACACAAAAAGACAATCCACTGCACAGGAGCGTCTCGCTGCAGAACGACGCAACGAACACACCAAACGATATTTTTAGCAAAGAATTTAAACAGATGTGATTACAATAAACTGGACCAGCGCAACGCGAACGGGAGAAAAGTTATAAGAAAGAGTGAAGAAAGAGGGAAGAAAGCAGTGGAATACGGTGCAAACGACCAGCTATATACGCACGAGCGCAGAGGTAAGAAGAGGATTTAGATTTGTTTTGCCGAGGTAAAGAATACGCATAGATGGCTGATATGCACACAAACACACACCCAATCTCACACACACAACAGGGAATAAGAAGGCAATGAATTGTAAAAATAGAACAAAAAATAAAAAAGAAGACGCGGGGTGTCACGGTGCTCAGCGGTACGCGAGAAGGTTTAGCGGCGAACAGAGTAACGAAACACAAGCAAATGAAAGAGAAAAAAGGGAATGTCAAGAGAGAGGTAAAAAGGGAGTGCACTTCGGATATGTACCGGAGTGAGAAGAGAAAACAGATGCTTTCACGAGAGACGCCGAAGCTGACGATAATCTCCTTACAAGTATGTTAAGGAGAACAATGCAGTACAACTAGCACTTCAACTCACGCACAATACACACGCAGCCTTTCTCTCCCTAATATATTAAATTCTTTTTGGTGTTTAATGAGTGGTAAAGGAGAGGAGGAGAGAGACGAGTGAGCTATTGAGATGAAAGCACACAAACCAAAAACAAGAAAACGAAGAAGGAGTAAAGTATGCTGAAAAGATGGCGGTGAGGAACCAGAAAAACAAATTCAGTGAGGAGAACGAGATATCTGCTTTAAAAAATTCAAAGATAAGAAAGACGCAAAGGCGGGCCGTATTTCATTCAGTCCCTTGGACAGAGGAACTACCAAGAATCACTAAGGGAGCGGGAAGAAAAAAAAAAGAAGAGAAGCAAACGACAGCGCGTACCGGTGATGCATTGTGGGTGACGTAGAGAGATGAGAGATGCGGAGGAGGGACAAAGAGAGCGAGTCAATCAGTAAGAAAGCTTTAATGCTGTTCGCATCGAGGTGAGAACTCGGAAAGTTGAAGCATCTGCCACTTTTCTCTTTCGCCAACATTATACCACGGTGAGCTGCGATGCGTCAACGGGATAATGTTGGCCCGTAGACATGAAGCGGTTGGAGTGCGCTCTTGCATCTTCGATGCTTGATGTCATGCGCCTCGATGAGACAGACAATTCTTTTTTTTCAGTCAAAAGATTCAAGGAATGCATTGTCTTCGTCTTTCTTACTTTTTTTTTTTTGCTTCCGCAGTTGGTGTAGCTGTGTAAAACGCGTAAACGAGCATCGCCTTGAAACACCACAACTCTTCTCTTTTAATGATTACAGTCCGTCTGGCTACCACCCGGTACACAGCCCTTAGCTCGAGAAATGTATTCGCCGTCCAACTGAGAAGGGCCGCTGCGCATCTCCGCTCTCAAGGGCAGGCGAGCGAAGAGCATGTCCGAAGTGAATGTGAAAAGGCAAGAAAAAAAAGATACAAGCGCTTTACGTAAACTGAGATGGAGACCGAGCTGTGCGTATCGTGAAGCGAAAAAGCGTTCTCTCTATCGACACAGGACATGCCACAAGAGATGAGAAAAGAAAAGAAAAGGAAAGCAGCAGGCGGGCTGACAAATGTCGCATAAAAAAAACAAGGCTTTGAGAAAAAAAGTATGTGTGTGATAGTGCGCCACCTTCCTACCACACCTACAGTAAAACTATTCGTTTCATTAAGGAAAAAAAAAAACTGATGCTTCATGCTGCTAGGAACACCATTACTCAGCGCTGCCACAGACGTGAACTTACGAACAAGATCAGTCTTTTCACCTCTAGCAGAAACAAAAAAAAATAAGCTAAAAGCTTACAGTTACACACATAAGAACATGGGGTAAGCTGCATCAGCACAAGATTGACACCTCTCCTACGTGCGTTGCGGAGCACCACTTGTTATGGGCTCAATGTATGCCACTCGAAAGCAGCACAGTAACAACGCAGACAAGTAGAGAGAAAGGCCAAAAGAGGAGATGAGATGAAGAGACAAGATTAATAGAGCTCAATAAATTAGGTAAAGCACCAAGAAATGGGTGGATTAGAAAGAAATGTAAATGGAAAGAGTCATGGTGTTTTGAAATCATTAAAAAACAAGTAAACGGCGGAATGACACGCTCATCTTTCATTTTCATAAGAAGGACATCAAGAAGAAGAAGAAAAAAAAGCTTACTCCTTTCTCCGTGCGGCACCTCGCCAGTCCCAGCGAAACTCCGCAGCCCCGTCCACACCACGATGCGTACTCCGCACGTTGCCAGCAGCACTCATCACCGGCGGAGCAGACCGCGTGATGTCAGACGGCACCGTCGATGGCGGTACACTGCCAGACTGGTGCAGCTGTGACACCGCTAGCGCCTGCGATGGTCCATAGATGCCGCGTCGTGCCGCTTCCTGCGGTGCCTCTCGAACGTACTGCGTCTGTGGATGCGCGCTCGCGGTGAAAGCCGACACACCTTGTGCAGCTATCGACGGTGGCGAGAAAGGTGGCTGAGGTGTGTGCGAAGCGGGACAAACGCTTTTCCCTTTCTCGCCCCCTCTCCCACTGCCGCAGAGGCTGTCCAGCAGCCCACCCGTCCGCTCGGAGTACCGCTGCTGCTGCTGCTGCTGATGCTGATGTGCTGCGTGCATCCCTTGCGAGACGCCACCGGAGAGCCGGCGCTGCAGCGGCTGCGTGCTGAACGTGTAAGGTGAGTGGCACGTGACGGACGAGGACAGTTGGGAGTCCTGCGAGGGCAGTACGTGTGCCGGCTCTGTCGTGGCGCCGAGGCGGGAGAGGCTGCCCTCACTGTTGCTCAGCAGCGCCTCCGCAGCAGCTGGTGCCTCCGCGTTGAAGAATTCCTCACCGCCAAGATCGTTGTAGCTGGACCCATTAAAGCCCCTGCCATCGTCTGATGCGGTGCGGAATGGTTGTGAGTCGCTTCCGAGGCGAGGGATATGACACGACACGGGGGCACCGTTCTCGTATACGGTGTCGGTGCCGAGGGAGAGGACGTAGCGCCGCTGCCGGGTGGAACGTCTGCCCTGCGTCATGGCGAAGTTCGACAAGGTGGAGTGCGAGGAGCCGGCGGTGCGGTACGTGTCGGCACTGCGGCCGCTGCGGTCGCTGCTGTGTGCGCTGAGACTGCGGGCACTCTGCGAGGCCGAGCTCGAGATGTGTGACGCAGAGGTCGGGTCTACTCGATCGTCTGTCGTGACAGACGCTTTGCTCCTCCGCCCACAGTTGCTGCTGTTGTTGCGGAAGCTGCTGCTGCGCCGCAGAGCCGGCTCACACTGCTGTCGCTGCTGGGCACGCACGAAGTTCGGTACGAGCCCGACCGTGTAGGTGCGGCCCTGATGCTCAAACTCCCACAGAAAGAAGGTTTTGTCCGCTGCAGCCTTGTCAGATGGTGCTGTGGTGGACAGCTTTTGTGTGGAGGAGGGTTGGGGTGGTAGCAAGGCAGCTGTCTGCTCCGCGGTGCGTTTGCCCGCACGGGTGTAGTAGTCCTGCGGGTAACCCGCCACCCACCGCGTGTCCTGCGCATCCGCCACGCGTGCGTGCAGATACAGATCCTTGGACCAGGACAGCAACACATCGGACGTTGCAAGAGCCGGCCGTGGCTCGTTATCCGCTGCATCCCCCTCTACCACCAGCATTGAGTTGTTCTGATCCCTCTCTGAACTAGCTGCCGTCGCCAAATCAAAGGGCGGTTTTTCCTGCCCCGTCCTGTCCTCCGCCACCGTCCAGGTTGGCTTGACAAATTCCCCTGTCGCAACGTCCACCGTCTGCTCCAACACCGTGCCATGCGGATAGATGGTGGAACCCACCGTCAGCCGGTTAGTGCCGACGACACAGTACAACCGCACCGCAGCATCCGCACCAGCAGAACCTTCTGTGCCATTTACACCGCTTTTGCTGGTCGTCCCACCCGTCGCACCGGTGCCATTGCTGCCGCTGTTGCCTGACAACACCTCGCCTCGGCTCAACACGGCGTCTCGCTCCGCCTTGTCCTGCAGTACTCGCCGCACCGCCTCGCTACCCGACTCTGGCAGCGCCGCCGCCGCAATCGATGGCGACAGCGCACTCGACGGCAGCACCTGCGCACCCGCGTCGCCAACAAATCCAAAGAAGAGACAGGCCGCAGACGCCGGCGGGGGGTGGAAGTCCAGCGTCTCATAACACTCCGCCATAAAGGCGCAGAGATCACTGGCCAGCGTGCGGTCCATCTCGAGGGAGAGGTGACGCCCAGCAAGCCGCACCTGCCGCAGCGCTTGGGCCAGGCGCCGTGGCCAGTTGGCCTCCGCACACCGCAGGCGCACCTCGCGCAGAAAGCAGAGAGAGGGGACATCGGTGAGAAAGCAGGAGAAGCGTGCGCTCGGGACGGGCACTGTGAGGAGACCGGCACGGCGGCACTGCTCTGTGAAGAGGAAGGCGGCTTGAAAGAGAGCCCGGCCGAGGTGCTGCTCCCCCGCAGACTTCGCCACGAAGGCGACCAGCTCGTACTCCGCTCCTCCCTCCACCGCGGAAGCTGTCACGCCCTCGCCTTCATCACCGGCGCTGTCGGCGGGTGGCCGCAGAAAGGCAGATGCGGTCGCTTTCTTAGAATGGCGCACCGGCACGAGCCCCACGAAGCCGATCACCATGAAGGAGCAGTAGGGGGCAAAGACGACACTGCCGTGGGGGGCTCCGCTGCGGTTGGATGGCGGAGGTGCAGAGGGCGTGGCGTCTGCTCCCTCTCCTGTTGCGCTCGTCACAGGTGGGGCAATGGTGCAGGTGGGATACTCAAAGCAGATGGCACACGGCGTGGGGCGGAGGCGGGGCGCCTTGCGCACCTTGCGTGCTCGCCGAGTAGGCTCCGCCCCCTTCTCCCGCGGTGCTTCGCCCTCCATCGTTTGAATCCGCTCCTTCATCAAGTAGTCCTCGAGCACCTGCTGCATCGCGTTGTTGCTCTCGTACACCTCGGTGTCGTAGCACGCCACCGTCGCGTTGTAGAAAGACTCGAGAGTGGGGTAAAAGAGGTCGTCTGGCAGGCGGTTCACGGGGCCCCACGTCTCCTTTCTACAGTAGAACTGCGTGCTTGGCTCACGGTAGGCGCTGTAGAGCTGCTGCATGAAGGGCAAGGCAGATGGTGGTACGTCATCGCAGCGCTGCGCTGGAAGGAAATTGCGATGAGAGCTGCCAGACGTACCGCCAGCTGAGCCGTCCCCTTTCGAACGGCGGCCAGCGGAGCGCGGAGAGCTGGAAGAGTTGGGCTGGGTGGGAGAAGAGGGCTGCACGAAGTGCATAAAGGTCTTGGTGAGGGGCAGCAGAGACACTTCCTTGCGGCGCCGCTCTGCTCGCCACGCCTTGCTGCGCCGGCTCTTCAGCTCCTGCAGATAGCTCTCCTCCGCCTCACGGCTCGGGGCAGCTCCCATGATTTAAACTCCACACGCTTCGCTTTTTTGACTCTTCTCGAGGTGATGCGGACAAATGAGAAGACACGCAGGAGTACGTTGACGACGTGGTAGCTTCACTCTGCCCTGAGTTAAGCCAACCGGCTCTGGCAATGCTAGTAACAATGTGGGGAATCAAAGTGCTGGTGGAGTTGTGACAATTACAAATTTGAGTGTCCCTGATTGCATAAGAGGGCGGCAGCGTGCGTTGTGACAGCTGTCTACCACGCAGGAAGGGCGAGTGAAAGTATTACTGTGGTTGAGCTCAGCCTCTGCCTCTGCAACGCAGTACACTACGTCTTAGTTAGATCTCAAACATATAAAAGCCAGTGGAAAGAGGGAAGGAGAAGAAGCAGGTAACGAAGTGCAGAAACAAACAGAAGAAAGACCACGCACCAAAGAGTTCGTTCCATTCCATTTATAAAAACATCCAGAGCACTTCAAACAATTCAGCACTGCGGCGCAGAAAAGAGTCCTCAATCTACCATGAATTGCAACGGCCATATAACAATAAAATAACCACAATACCACGCCGCCAGACACGTCGTACGCCTTAGCTTCTTTTCCATCAACTTATTTTGTCGTACATGCAATGTTGTCTCAGATCCTTGACGAAACCAGAAAAAAAAGAAAAATTACTTACAGTCCTTCATGAAGGCAGCCACCACCTCCTCCACACGCCGCTCACGCTCCGCAGCGCTCAGCACCGGCGCCTCCGCAACGCCCTCGCCACTCCCAGCACCGCCACCGGCAACCGCAGTCATCACCGCGGAGCTCTGCGCCACCATCCCGTAGAACACAGACCCGCGCCGCTCCAGTAGCGACCGCGGCGAACCGTACTCCACCACACGCCCGTGCGCCATCACAAGGATCGCGTCGTACGCAGCCACCGTGTGCAGCCGGTGCGCGATCGTCACCACCGTGTAGTCGCGGAACTGCTCCGCCACCACGCGCTGCACCGTCTGGTCCAGCCGCGCGTCCACGTTCGCCGTCGCCTCGTCCATCAGGATGAACGCGCTGCCCCGCTTCAGCAGCGCACGCGCAAGGCACAGCAGCTGCCGCTGCCCAACGCTGAAGTTCGACCCGCCCTCCTGCACCACCGTCTCCAGCGCTGGCACCTCCCCAGCGCAGCCCTCCCCGCTCGCGCAGCCCTCCCCGCCGCTCACAAAGCCCACAGACGCCAGCGCGCGCCGCACCTCCGCGTCCGTCGCGTCGCCGAACGGGTCCACGTTGCTGCGGATCGTCCCGTCGAACAGCACGGGGTCCTGCGGGATCATCGAGAACAGCCGGCGCAGCGCCGGCAGCGTGTACGCCTGCGCGTCGCGGCCGCACACACGCATCCGCCCGCCGCACACCTCCACCAGCCGCAGGAACGCAAGCAGCAGCGTCGACTTGCCGCTCCCGGTGCGGCCCACAACGCCCACCTTCTGCCCCGGCGCAATCGCAAAGCACACGTCGCGCAGCACCAGCGGCAGCCCCGGCCGGTACCGCATGTCCACGTGCTCCAGCGCAAGCGCGCCGAAGTCCGCAGCGCCGCGGCGGGGAGCACCAGCGCCAGGCGACACAGCAGCACCGCCACCAGCAGCCGGCGGCACAGAGGCACGGCGCGCAAGCGCAGCAGCCACGTGTGCGTCGCACGGCTCCAGCAGCAGCGCCTCCTGCGGCACCGTGTCGATGTAGTGGCACACGCGCTGCACGCTGTTCATGCACGCCTCCACCACAGCCGCAAGGTCCACGATCGACGACAGCGACCAGCTCAGGTCCAGGCACATCGTCAGGCTCAGCGAGATCAGCCCCACGCGCGCCTCCGACATCACCGGCGCAGTGTCCACCACCTTCTCCACCACGCCGATCAGCCCCACCACAATGATCATCGCAGCAGCAACGAACTCGATCCGGATCGCAAGCCACAGCGTCACCGCCTTCTCCATGTACGTGCAGCTGTACACCAGGTCCAGCCGCCGCAGCGCCTCCGCCAGCAGCGCGTGCGACTTGCCGTACGCAGCGATCGTCGCGCGGCCCTGCACAACCTCCTCCAGCAGCGAGAACAGCGGCGACTGCACAACGCTGCCGCGCCGCCGCACCTCGCGCACCACCGTCGTGTAGAACCGCAGCAGCCGGTAGAACACGTAGCCGGCAATCACGATCACAACGATGGTTGGCGGCGAGGTGTACACCGTGACGACGAGAGACGTCACAACAAACCCCGCGATTTGAAAAAGAGGGATCCCACAGGAAGGAAGCTCATCGTCGAGCGTGTAGACGTCTTTGCTGAAGCGGTTCACGATGCGGCCCAGCGGCGTGCGATCGAAGAAGGTCAGCGTGGCGGAGCTCACCGTGTAGAGCAGCGTGCCATGGAGTCGGCGTGAGGCACGCAGGACAAACCCAAAGAAAACCGTGTCGCTCAGCACCTTCACCACCTGCAGGCTGCCTGTGAGGCCGAGATAGATGCAAAGTTGCTGCGTGTTGCTCAGCACACCAGCAAAGTACTGCACAGACCACAGCGTCAGCCACACACTCGTCGTTGTGGCAATCAGCTCTGCGACAAAATAGAATACGATGATCGCAAAGGCAGCTGCAACGCCACCGCCAGCGTGGAAGTAGCGTTTGTACACGGCCCATGGAATGTGACCAGACTCCTTCTCCTCCGCCAGAATAAGGGGTGCCGTTTCCACTGCCTCGTCGTCAGCTCCCGAGGTAGCAGCGCTGCCACCATCCTGCTCCCCGCCGTCCTCCTCCGCTGCTGCTGCGTGCTGGGCGTGGTGCTGCCGCTGCAACCGGCGTCCCTGCGAGCTACCCACTGACGCCCGCTCCTCCACATCCTCTGACAAAATTGTCGCACTTCGCGAACACCGCCGGCGCAGCAGTGTTGCCTCCGTCGTCTCCTCTGCCGTGTTGTCCACCTCGTCACCCTCGGTGGTGAGACTCGACGCCATTCCACCGGCTCGGCGGGACATGATGCGACTGTGCTTCGAGTGTTCACTCGTGGTGCTCCGCTCCAGCACATCCCGGCAGCCCTCGCTGAGGCTTGTCATGCTGCGCTCCTTCTTGGCGCTGTGCTGCACCTCTCGCCGAGCAGAGACGGCAGAGCTGAACCGCGGCCCTTGACGAAAGACGGGAGAGGTGAAAGGGCTAAATTCGTTGAACTCATCTTCCTCCTCCAGCAGCCCGCGCTGACCGCCCTGCGCAGCTGCCGCCTTCTCCTCCTCGTTCTCCACGTACGCCCTCCACTCCGACGACGCGTAGGCCGCGTAGCTCCCAGCAAACACAGCGCGGCCCTCACGCACCACCACAACCTGGTCCGCGTACGGCAGCACGTGCAGCTGGTGCGTCACAAGCACGCGCGTCTTCCCCGCCAGCGCGCGCAGCACCACCTCCTCCATCACCCGCCGCCCAACGTGCGCGTCCAGCGCGGACAGCGGGTCGTCCAGCACGTACACGTCGCGGTCCGCGTACACCGCACGCGCAAGGCTCACGCGCGCCTTCTGCCCGCCGCTCAGGTTCACGCCCTTCTCCCCGATCTCCGTCCGCAGCCCCTTCGACAGCAATGCGAGATCGGGAAGTAATTGGCAGCACCGCAAAGCATCTCGCAGCCGCGTATTCCCGAAAGCATTAGACTCACTCCCTCCGCTACCGCCTTCACCACGCCGGCCGCCTTCAAAGAAAGTGATGTTCGCCTCCACCGTGTCCTGCATGATCCACGGCTGCTGCGGCACGTACGCAATCGACGGCTCCACACACACGCGGCCATCAAACCGGAACGCACCCAGCAGCGTCGACAAGAGCACAGACTTCCCGCTCCCCGTCGCACCAACCACCACCGTCAGCTGCCCGCGCGCCACGCACACGCTCACGTCGTGCAGCAGCGCCTTGTCCTCCACCGTGTACAGCGTGTCCCCGCCATCGCCCTCACCATCCTCACCAGGCGCAGGCGCAGGCACGGACGCAGACGCAGACGCAGCGGCCCCAGAAACAGGCACCCACTGCAGCTCCACCGGCACGCGCCGCCGCAGCACCGCACACCGCACGCGCTCCACCAAACGCCACAGCCCGCGGTGCCGCGGCTCGTACGCCGGCAGCGCACTCGGCACGGACGCAAACACCGTCGCACCCTCGAAGCACGCAGCAGCAGCAGCAGCGCCGCCGTCCGCGCCAAACACGCGCGCCACGCCCTCCACTGTGATGTGCGAGTCGTCGCACTCCAGGAACTCCGTGATGCGGCCCGTCGACACAACGAACTTCGCCAGCGACGTGAAGGCCTCGGGGAGCATCATAATGGGGTATGTTACCGCGCTAGCCACTGCAATGACAGGCAGCACAATCGATGCGTCCATTGTGTGACCTGTCAAGTTGTACGTCGTCAGCATTGCAGCAATCATGAAGGGTGGAGTGGCAAAGAGACATCCCCAGAGCACCACATAGTGACGCTGCAAACTCCGTCGGTGCATCAGCTCCGCATTCCGTGACTCATCCTCCACCGCACCCAGGAATTTCGACTCCCACCCCATCGTCTTCACCACACGAATGCCAGACAGCAGCTCGTTCGTGCGCCGCAGCCGCTGATCCGTGCAGCTCGCCAGCTGCCCTTGAATGCCACCTACTGCCCGAGTGAGACCCGTCTGCACTGGCAGGGATACGATGAACACGGCAACGCCGGCCAGCACGCTCCACCCCAGCAGCGTGAACAGGTACACCAGGTACAGCGTCAGCATGATCGGCGCCATCCACAGGAACATCACCTGCATCGGGAACTCCTTGATGTTCTCCATGTCCGAGCTCGCCATCGTCAGCACGCGGCCCGTGCTCATCGCGGGGTGCGACAGCGCGTCCGGCGACACCGTGAAGCACTTCTCAAAGATCACGCCCAGCGTCGCCGCGCGGAACAGGCTCGACACGCGCCGCCCGCGGTGCATCTGCTTGTTGAACACCAGCGGCTTCGCCAGCATCACAGCGCAGAACACGCAGAACATCGCCACGCCGCGCGTCAGCCCCCGCTCCGCCTTGTTCGACTGCAGGAACAGCACGAACTGCTGCAGCAGCCACGGCGTCGCCAGATCGCACGCCATCCCCGCAAGCGACGGCCCCAGCAGCGCAAGCAGGTCCGACCGGAACGTCCGGAACAGCGCCACCAGCAGCGACGGCGCGCGCGGCGTGCGGCACCGCACCGGCACAGCCGCCCCGTCAGCGCCAGCGCACAGCGGCACAAGGTCGCTCAGCGCCTCGCACGTGCACCGCGCACGGCCACGCTGCACCTGGTGGAACAGCCGCTCCCCGTGCACCGCGCCGTCGTGCACCGCGCCGTCCGCCTCGCCCAGGTGGCGCCGCCGGTACGCAGGCACCGCGCTCGCGCCGTCCCACTCCACGCCGCCCAGCAGCGCGTGCGGCGCGTCGCTCGAGCGCAGGTAGCCCATCCACCGCAGCCGCCCACGCACACCGCCCTCGCCACGGAACTGCACCGCCGCCAGCGCGTTCGGCACCGCCACGCGCACCACGCCGTCCGCGCACACCGCCGCCGCCTCCACACGCACGCGCCACGCGTCCCGCCCGCTGCGCACCTCCGCGTCGCGGAACGCACGGCTCAGCAGCGCACCGCAGTACGTCGCACGGTGCGGCCGCTGCGGCAGCGGCATCAACGACTCCGTCAGCTTCTCCTTGCAAGCAAGGGCAATAAAGGGGTTCAGCCAAGACAGAAAGTAGCGGCCCACAACGCTCGTGCGTTCCTCCGGCGCCTCCTCGAGCCCCTCGAGCACCGCATCCCAGTCAATGTCACCGCTCTCGGTGGCCGGCAGCTGCCACAAAGTTTGGTTGACATCATGAAAGGCGTAGACCTTACCCGCTGCTGGGAGGCTCTCGTCCTCAGTCGGCAGCCGGTGAAAACTCATTGTAAAGAAAAAGTGTAGGTCTTACAAAGTAGCGACAGAAGAAAATTTCCTCTAATAGTGTTCTTTTATTTTTATTCTCAGCCTCTGAACGTTCTTCTCACGGACGGCGAAGCCACCAGCCGATGTTGTTAGTCCTTCCAAGAGCAGCAGAGCTCGTTACCTTTCATCCACGTGCTTTTCGAAGCACAATGTGAGAGCGATACACCACGCAAGCAACGTGATTGTGTGAGGAATAAGGCAGCTTATAGAGACTGCTACGGCAGTGGAGACGAATAAAATTACTGTCCACGAGTGAAGTCACGTAAAAAAAAAAAAACAAGAATTAAAAAAAAAAGCCGCGCCTTTTTGCAGTCAGATTAAGACGAGTGGAGTGCACGTTGTGCGGTGGTGCAGCAAGACAAGAGCGGCTTTTTTGTATTCCTTTTTTTCTATAAAAGAAATCGCTGATAGAGAGATGGCACTGCTGAAGAGATTGAGAAAGAAACGGAGAGAAATGATAAAGGCCGTCTCTGCCAATTTTTTTATGCTGCTTCGGTGCTCGTGTGTGTATATGTGAGAGTGCGTATAATACAAGACACCAAGGCCGCTAGCTCAACTGGCAGCGTAGATGACGGAACAGGGTAGTGAAGTGCGCAAAGACACAAGTCAATCCGAGGCAGAGGCCTCACAGCAGAGAGGGAGACTAAAAAGTGAGGTGTGGGAAAGAGAAAAACAGACACCAAATACCCGGAAAAAAAAAAGAGGAAGAGGCAGGTAAACAAAGAGAGAGAAAGAAAAGACGCCACTCTCGTCAGAAACTCAACAGATAAAAAAAAAGAGGAAAAAAAGCTGAGGAACAAGCAGATGAGTTGCCTCCTCCGTCACGCAGAGAAGGGAGAAGTAGAGAAGAAATAAGAGAAGAAGCACAGGGAGCGTCCTGATGCAAACAAAAGCAGGGGATGAAAGGTATAGTGGATAAGAGATAATAGCGAACACCGCCTCACAGAAATATAGGCAACAAAGCAATACTGAAAATAACGGAAAAAGCGAAGATTTAAAGAGAAACGTATTTGGCGACACACAAGCGAAGGAGACAGAAGATTTTATGGAGTGCCGCCACGAGTCGCGGCACCGCCTAACGTGAATCGGGGTAGAAAAATTATAAAAGTAAAAATAGAAACAATTTTTTATCAGCAGACAGTGAAGGGGGACAACAAAGGTAAGAAAGCAGAAAAAGGAAAAAAAAATAAAAGCGAGTGTGCGAGTGAGACGCTACTTCTTTCAGATAAAAGGGCGGCGGCCCTCAACGCATTCCGCACTGCCGGCAATGAGTAGTAAACGACTGAGACGGCAGAGGTTGGAGTCTTCGGATGTGTTTACTTCCACTAAGGGTCTTGTGTGAATGTGTCAACCGAAGAAAGAAAAAAGTAGTAAAACAGAGGAGAAAGTGTTGGACCAGATAAAGTCGTCAACCTTAGGTAACGAATTGCGCTTGGGGACTTGTTTGTGAGACTATCACACAAAAAACATCAAAACAACCACTCAGCTTGAAGTGGTACAGAAGTGCCAACCCTCAGAAATGCTGCACGGGAGCAAAAACAAAACAAATGCTGCAAATAGAATAAGGAAGGTGGAGAAGATAGAAGGATTGAAAATCGTGAAGGATAGAACCCGTATTTGCGTAAAGCGCGTCTCCAGTACTCTGCGATCAGCCTTTCCCATCGCACTGCGCAACTGTCCATACCTCAGAAGCTCATCATAGCGTCTTGTAGCACTAAGCTACTTCCCTTCTATCAACTTTGCATTAGCCACATGACACCTAGTACCTACAACGGTAGCAGTGACAGACTTCCTCTCCGGCTTTAACACCTGCCCAGCTAAGACGTCTCGGTCTCGATGACATCACCGCATTAACCATCACATATACCGTTGGCTTTCTGCCGACTAACTTTCTTTTAGTTTCCCCTTGCCGAGAAGGCTTGTGCATTCACAAGGCAGAGCCGAAACAAAAAAAAAACGATCGTGACATATTTATTCAAAAGTCGCCAGCGATCTTCTCGCCTGCATCACTCACAAGAAGCTGACATCCACAGGGTCCAACAACAGAGGCGGTTTCACCCGAAAAAAAAAACGTTTGTACACGAAGAAGTATTCTAGCGCTCGTCTAGAAACCATCAACGAGTACATCACGAAAAAAAAAACGAGAACGCCTTCATAATGGACCGAAACATCTTTATTTGCAGTCCTTCATGAAGGCAGCCACCACCTCCTCCACACGCCGCTCACGCTCCGCAGCGCTCAGCACCGGCGCCTCCGCAACGCCCTCGCCACTCCCAGCACCGCCACCGGCAACCGCAGTCATCACCGCGGAGCTCTGCGCTACCATCCCGTAGAACACAGACCCGCGCCGCTCCAGCAGCGACCGCGGCGAACCGTACTCCGCCACACGCCCGTGCGCCATCACAAGGATCGCGTCATACGCAGCCACCGTGTGCAGCCGGTGCGCGATCGTCACCACCGTGTAGTCGCGGAACTGCTCCGCCACCACGCGCTGCACCGTCTGGTCCAGCCGCGCGTCCACGTTCGCCGTCGCCTCGTCCATCAGGATGAACGCGCTGCCCCGCTTCAGCAGCGCGCGCGCAAGGCACAGCAGCTGGCGCTGGCCAACGCTGAAGTTCGACCCGCCCTCCTGCACCACCGTCTCCAGCGCAGGCACCTCCCCAGCGCAGCCCTCCCCGCTCGCGCAGCCCTCCCCGCCGCTCACAAAGCCCACAGACGCCAGCGCGCGCCGCACCTCCGCGTCCGTCGCGTCGCCGAACGGGTCCACGTTGCTGCGGATCGTCCCGTCGAACAGCACGGGGTCTTGCGGGATCATCGAGAACAGCCGGCGCAGCGCCGGCAGCGTGTACGCCTGCGCGTCGCGGCCGCACACACGCATCCGCCCGCCGCACACCTCCACCAGCCGCAGGAACGCAAGCAGCAGCGTCGACTTGCCGCTCCCGGTGCGGCCCACAACGCCCACCTTCTGCCCCGGCGCAATCGCAAAGCACACGTCGCGCAGCACCAGCGGCAGCCCCGGCCGGTACCGCATGTCCACGTGCTCCAGCACAAGCGCGCCGAAGTCCGCAGCGCCGCGGCGGGGAGCACCAGCGCCAGGCGACACAGCAGCACCACCACCGCCACCGCCACCAGCAGCCGGCGGCACAGAGGCACGGCGCGCAAGCGCAGCAGCCACGTGCGCGTCGCACGGCTCCAGCAGCAGCGCCTCCTGCGGCACCGTGTCGATGTAGTGGCACACGCGCTGCACGCTGTTCATGCACGCCTCCACCACAGCCGCAAGGTCCACGATCGACGACAGCGACCAGCTCAGGTCCAGGCACATCGTCAGGCTCAGCGAGATCAGCCCCACACGCGCCTCCGACATCACCGGCGCAGTGTCCACCACCTTCTCCACCACGCCGATCAGCCCCACCACAATGATCATCGCAGCAGCAACGAACTCGATCCGGATCGCAAGCCACAGCGTCACCGCCTTCTCCATGTACGTGCAGCTGTACACCAGGTCCAGCCGCCGCAGCGCCTCCGCCAGCAGCGCGTGCGACTTGCCGTACGCAGCGATCGTCGCGCGGCCCTGCACAACCTCCTCCAGCAGCGAGAACAGCGGCGACTGCACAACGCTGCCGCGCCGCCGCACCTCGCGCACCACCGTCGTGTAGAACCGCAGCAGCCGGTAGAACACGTAGCCGGCTATCACGATCACAACGATGGTTGGCGGCGAGGTGTACACCGTGACGATGAGGGACGTCGCTGCGTAGCCACTGATCCCAACGAAAGGGATCACTGAGGCCGGAAGCTCGTCATCGAGCGTGTAGACGTCCTTGCTGAAGCGGTTTACGATACGGCCCAGCGGTGTGCGGTCGAAGAAGGTCAGCGTGGCGGAGCTCACCGTGTAGAGCAGCGTCGCGTGCAACCGTCGAGCAGCGCGGCGCGCAAAGTGGAAGAAGAAAAGGTCGTTCACCGGAATGATGATCTGTACCGACACCGTGATTGCCAGGTAGATCAGCAGCTGCTGCGTGTTGCTCAGCACACCAGCAAAGTACTGCACAGACCACAGCGTCAGCCACACGCTCGCGCCGGTGGACACGCACTCGCCAAGGCAGTAGAAGAACAGAAGGCGGCCAGCGAGTACCACGCCACCGCCAGCCTCGAAGTAGCGCCTGTACACGGTCCATGGAATGTGGCCCTCCTCCTTCTCCTCCGTCGTGATCAGCGCATCCTCAGCGTCCACACCGTCCTCCGCGCCACGCCCTTCACCAGTATTGCGGCTACGCCGGCTCGTGTGCGACCTCGCGCTCTTCGTCTCGTCGTCCGACGCCTCCACGTGGCTGCCGTCATGGCGCTCACGTAAGCGTGGCGCCTCGTACGTCTCCGCTTCCACCTCGCAGACGTCTTCTTCACTCTCGCTCGACGCCCGCACGCTGCCCTTCGCAGACATCACGCGAGGAGGCCGCGCACCAACCGGCGATGCCACAGGGCTGAAGTCGTTCACCTCCTCCACAGTCTCAGCCACCGCCGACGCCTGCCGCTGCGCAGCTGCCGCCGCCTTCTCCTCCTCGTTCTCCACGTACGCCCTCCACTCCGACGCCGCGTAGGCCGCGTAGCTCCCAGCAAACACAGCGCGGCCCTCGAGCACCACCACAACCTGGTCCGCGTACGGCAGCACGTGCAGCTGGTGCGTCACAAGCACGCGCGTCTTCCCCGCCAGCGCGCGCAGCACCACCTCCTCCATCACCCGCCGCCCAACGTGCGCGTCCAGCGCGGACAGCGGGTCGTCCAGCACGTACACGTCGCGGTCCGCGTACACCGCACGCGCAAGGCTCACGCGCGCCTTCTGCCCGCCGCTCAGGTTCACGCCCTTCTCCCCGATCTCCGTCCGCAGCCCCTTCGACAGCAATGCAAGGTCCGCCTCCAGCTGGCAACATCGCACCGCCTCCGCCAGTCGTTCATTCGCACTCCGCGCCTGCCGTGCCACCGCTCGCGACGCCACCGTCCGCAGCGGCGAGAACGCCACGCCGCCCTCCGCCCACACCGCAGCGTCGCCGCCTTCACCACGCCGGCCGCCTTCGAAGAATGTGATGTTTGCCTCCACCGTGTCCTGCATGATCCACGGCTGCTGCGGCACGTACGCAATCGACGGCTCCACGCACACGCGGCCGTCAAACCGGAACGCACCCAGCAGCGTCGACAAGAGCACAGACTTCCCGCTCCCCGTCGCACCAACAACCACCGTCAGCTGCCCGCGCACCACGCACACGCTCACGTCGTGCAGCAGCGCCTTGTCCTCCACCGTGTACAGCGTGTCCCCGCCCTCGCCCTCACCATCCTCACCAGGCGCAGACGCAGACGCAGACGTAGGCGCAGGTGCAGACGCAGACGCAGGCACAGAGGAAGGTACAGACGCAGCAGCAGCGGCAGTAGAAACAGGCACCCACTGCAGCTCCACCGGCACGCGCCGCCGCAGCACCGCACACCGCACGCGCTCCACCACGCGCCACAGCCCGCGGTGCCGCGGTTCGTACGCCGGCAGCGCACTCGGCACGGACGCAAACACCGTCGCACCCTCGAAGCACGCAGCAGCGGCAGCAGCGCCGCCGTCCGCGCCGAACACGCGCGTCACGCCCTCCACCGTGATGTGCGAGTCGTCACACTCCAGGAACTCCGTGATGCGGCCCGTCGACACAACGAACTTCGCCAGAGACGTGAAAGCCTCGGGGAGCATCATAATTGGAAAGGTAACGGCACTGACAACCGCAATGACAGGCAGCACAATCGACGCATCCATTGTGTGACCAGAGAGCGTGTACGCGGTGAGCATGGCAGCAATCATGAAGGTCGGAGTGCCAAAGACACAGGCCCATAGACCCGTGTGGCAAATCTGAAGTCCCCTGCGGTGAACCATCTCGTCCGTCCGTGCATCGTCTTCCACCGCACCCAGGAATTTCGACTCCCACCCCATCGTCTTCACCACGCGAATACCAGACAGCAGCTCGTTCGTGCGCCGCAGCCGCTGATCCGTGCAGCTCGCCAGCTGCTCCTGAATGCCTCCCATAATGCGCGTGATGATGCCTTGCAGCGGAACCGATACGATGAACAAGGCAACGCCGGCCAGCACGCTCCACCCCAGCAGCGTGAACAGGTACACCAGGTACAGCGTCAACATGATCGGCGCCATCCACAGGAACATCACCTGCATCGGGAACTCCTTGATGTTCTCCATGTCCGAGCTCGCCATCGTCAGCACGCGGCCCGTGCTCATCGCGGGGTGCGACAGCGCGTCCGGCGACACCGTGAAGCACTTCTCGAAGATCACGCCCAGCGTCGCCGCGCGGAACAGGCTCGACACGCGCCGCCCGCGGTGCATCTGCTTGTTGAACACCAGCGGCTTCGCCAGCATCACAGCGCAGAACACGCAGAACATCGCCACGCCGCGCGTCAGCCCCCGCTCCGCCTTGTTCGACTGCAGGAACAGCACGAACTGCTGCAGCAGCCACGGCGTCGCCAGCTCGCACGCCATCCCCGCAAGCGACGGTCCCAGCAGCGCAAGCAGGTCCGACCGGAACGTCCGGAACAGCGCCACCAGCAGCGACGGCGCGCGCGGCGTGCGGCACCGCACCGGCACAGCCGCCCCGTCCGCGCCAGCGCACAGCGGCACAAGGTCGCTCAGCGCCTCGCACGTGCACCGCGCAGGGCCGCGCTGCACCTGGTGGAACAGCCGCTCCCCGTGCACCGCGCCGTCGTGCACCGCGCCGTCCGCCTCGCCCAGGTGGCGCCGCCGGTACGCAGGCACCGCGCTCGCGCCGTCCCACTCCACGCCGCCCAGCAGCGCGTGCGGCGCGTCGCTCGAGCGCAGGTAGCCCGTCCACCGCAGCCGCCCACGCACGCCGCCCTCGCCGCGGAACTGCACCGCCGCCAGCGCGTTCGGCACCGCCACGCGCACCACGCCGTCCCCGCACACCGCCGCCGCCTCCACACGCACGCGCCACGCGTCCCGCCCGCTGCGCACCTCCGCGTCGCGGAACGCACGGCTCAGCAGCGCGCCGCAGTACGTCGCACGGTGCGGCCGCTGCGGCGGTGGCATATACGCCTCCTCCATCCGCTCACGCGCCGCAAGCGTGATGTATGGGTCCAGCCACGAGAGGAAGTAGCGGCCAATAACGCTCGTGCGTTCCTCCGGCGCCTCCTCGAGCCCCTCGAGCACCGCATCCCAGTCGATGTCACCGCTCTCGGTGGTCGGCAGCTGCCACAGCCGCTCGTTTACCTCCGCGAAGGGGTAGACGTTGCTGGTGCTGTCGGCTCCGCTCGCGTCAGCTGGTGGCGTTGCCACCTTCGACGTTGCCCTTGCGCTGCCCATTTCGAGACAAAAAGAGCGGCGAAAAGCAAAGAAGATTCACTCGAACGATAGTAGAAAAGCACAAATGAGAAGTGCAGTGAAGGACCGCTTAATAGCTGATGGATGTTCCGTTACTGACTTTAGTTTTGTTTCTTTCTTTCACGGTGCGAAGAGGGGCGAAACAGTCGTCCTCCCTTGCACACTCTCCTTCGAATTAAGGTTCACTTTAAAAAAGCCGATGGAAGCAATGAGAGAAGAAAGTAAGACACAAATTTAAATAGAAGAGCAAACCTTTCAGCGTCCTGCAGCAAGTTTTTTAGTTGTTGTTATTTTCAGTAAACGAGATGAAAAGGTGGAGAAAATAACAAGGGCGGTGCGGACAGCTATAGAACACTGTCGAGAAGCTTCGACGTGTGTCAAATGCAAACACAAAATGAAAAAGTGCGTGTCAGGGCTGTTGGCTGTGGAGGACCCTTCCTCGAGTACCTACAGCCGGCAAACTAACAGAGCAAAGCACTGCAGGGCACGTTTGAGATACTGGAGTACTACCCGCCGGATCTTCTGGTCGATACGGGAAAGGAAAGCACGTGAGGTAAAAGAAGAGATGACTCACAGAAACAACCGAAGTCAAACACAACGGAAGTGTGAGCACGGAGAGCGCCAAATGTCGGCAGAGGCTCTGAGAGAAAAAAAAAAAAAGAAGCACAGCGGGCGTCAGATGTCGACGGTCCCTGGTATGTGCTGAACAGCGTGCTACGGTAAGGGAGGCAGCGATGTGTCGGACCGTCGGAGGGAAGGACAGAGCCGCAGCTGCTGGGCTTCTCTGAAAGCGAGAAGAAAGAAAAAAAAACACAAATCGATGCACGGGTGTGGGGAGGACCGGAGCGTGGGGCTCCTATAAATAAAAAAAAAGCGAAGAGAGAGAGAAAAGATCGTTCACAATTAAAAACAAGAGAAAGGCGTAGTGAAGAAAAGGCAGAAGAGGAATAGTGCCCAGCTGTCAAAACGTTTTTTTTTTTAGTTTTTCTATTGCGATCACGCAGCTGAGCTTCTTCTCTCGCAGTGGAAAAGTCACCTCCGCCTCTGCACCAATGAGCTGGGGTGTTCACAGCGGCGAGAGCACAACGCGGAAATTTAAAATGAATATTGAGAAACAAGAAACAAGAAAGAAAATTGAGAAACGAACAAGAGTGACGTACAAGAGTGACGTCTCCGCTCGCAATAAGAGAGATTTGCTTTCGCTTTAACCGTAGCCAGTGCGCGCTGATGCGTCACATATGTGTGGACACAACAAAACAGAAGAAAAACGAGGACTGGAAGTCTGGAATGTCCACTAACAGGAGAGAGAGAGAGAGCAGTGGGAAGGGCGGTCAACGCGGTCGAGGAGACGGGGCGTTGTGGTGCGATGGTCAGAGACGCGCACAAAAGAAAGCGCGAGCCCACAAACATGCATCACAGAAATTTGGTGCACGTAGGTGATGTCAAAACCCATTCACAGAGGAAGAGAACAGAAGAAGGGGAGAGGAGGAGAAAAAAGAGAGAAAATGGGGAGGCAGTCGGGACAAGTCCCTGGGCGTAGCATTCAGAGCGGTAAGTAGCGGCATTGACGCGCACTCCTCCGCTGTGCATATGTGCGTGGTGCAAACAACTGCATTTGCCGCAGCTGGAAAGGAAAGAGTGCACTCCTCTGACGGTGTCACAGAGCTGACAGACGACAGACGCGTAACACACAATTCTCCGCTGCACCACCTAGAAAACCATGTTCAGTGCGTCTGCATCGAGCCGCACTTTACAACGTGGAGCTTCCTGAAAGACACTCGGCGGTAAAGAAGAGCAAGTAACGGTGAAAGCCCTTCTTTTGTATATTCCTTTAATTTGCTTTTCTTTCGCTTACGTTGTAGTTTTTCCCTCAGCGCTCAGCACTTGGTGAGGCTGTAGATTTTATTTACGAATGTGGTACACAAGAATGGGGAAGATGAGAAAGTACGAAAGGAGGAACACAACGGAGGAGTACAGGAGAGAGAGCCAGCGGTGGAGACCCTCAACACCCAACCAGGGAATACCCATGATTCTTCCTTCCTGGTGTCTTCTGCTCCCAACTTTCTCTTTCCTGCCGCAACTCCTCACAATTGATTCCTTTTCTCTCTCTCTCTGCTACGATGTTCACATGGGGGGAAAACGGTCGCCGTCGCCACCAAAGCAAGAAAGCCCGTGTGGAATAATAATAAAATACCAGAAAGTACACAAAAGAATAGAGTAAAAAGGGAGTCGGGAAGAAACCCGTTTGCGACGTGAGGCTTAAGGTTTGACGGTGTGCGGCAGTTCCTGCAAACTTGAAAAATACGCCACGACGGCTCTGTCGCCCACCGCTCGCTTCACTTCTCTGCGAACCCTCCGCTTCAATGATAATAACGAGAAAAAATAAAATACGATTTGCTAAAAAAGGGGGAAGAGTAAAAAAAAAAAAAAAACTTAGTCAAGTACAGCCCGAATAGAGAAGGTTTAATAACAAATAGGTCCTCTTACGATGCCTCTCTGCCCGCTCAACAAGTATTCTGCATTCTGTCAAAAGGCACAATCAATTGAGAGAGTGGAGATCAATCAAAAAAAGATAACGAAGATGAAAACACAAGAACAAATTCAAGAAAAAAAAAGAATAGATTTACCGGAGCATCTGCAGAAGGCAGTGAGCATAATAGGTGAGGCTGCTGCACCACGGAAAGCAATGCTCACTCCTTTCTCTCCCTTTACCTCTACATAATTTTTTTTTTCTCTCTTTAAGGCGGTGCCACGACACACTACTCAGTTTTGTGCGACACATACAAAATAAACTGGCGCCGTTTCTCTTCCTTGATTTTCCCCAGAAGTTATTAAAAAATGAAAAACGCTTTTTCTCGTAAGCCGGTATTGCCGCACTCTCCTTCACCGGTAGATCAAAAAAATCAAATTAATCACCAAAAAAAAAAAGAATAAAGATTAGGAAAAATTAATCCGTCAAAAACGAATAAATAGTTAGAAAGTACAGGTAACCACCATCATCGTCGCATGTTTTCCTTTTATTCAATGAGCAAAAGGCCAACACGAAACAAAAAACGACACGTCCTTTACAAATGCTGTCACGCACCTGCCGTTAAGTAATTGCCTCTCTGCGCTGTCTAATAAAAGTGCTTTGCCCACCTGCAAGTAGCTCGCTTCTTTCGTTTCGTCTTACAGGCCCAGCAGCGCAGCACCCACACACACGGCAGCAGCACTCGCAGCAGCACACACCAGCGACGGCACGCCAGCCGCAGCGCTCGGTGCCCGGAGGCAGCCACCCACCGCCGTCATCGAGTAGCCTGCCAGGCACGTCTGGCACTTCCAATTGTCCGTGCTCTCGCACTGGCTGCACCCTTGCACAAAGCACGACCCCGCAACGATGCAGTACCCGCCCGACGACACAACCATGCCCGGCACGCACGACTCGCACCGGTTCGCGTTGCCCGCAGCGCACACGTAGCAGTCGCCCACGTTGCACGGCGCCGGCGTGGTGGTTGGGGCCGTCGTAGTCGTAGTCGTAGTGGTGGTTGGGGCCGCAATGCTGGAGGACGAGGAGGATGAGGAAGACGAGGAGGCGGGGCTCTTTGCCTCGCTGCTGGAAGAGGGGACCACAACGTTAGTGGTGGAGGAGGAGGCCGATAGCGCAGAGGCATCCGAAGCCTCCTGTGCGAACACCGCGGTTGCCAGCAGCACTGCCATCATCGCCAGGGCAGCAACGAGCAGAACGCGGCGGGTAAAGAGGGCCATCTTTAAATCACAAACTCGACAGCAAGCAAACAAGGGAAGAGGAAAGTTGTGCGAAAATGGATGCAGGCTGCTGAATGAAATGAAAAGAAGAGTAACGTGAGCGTTTATAACGAAGCACAAATTTTTCTTCTTTTAGGTTCAGAAACACGAGTCCAGTAGGGCGGGGTAACGTACAAGGGGAAAGAGTAGCGGATTTAGTAAGTGGCTTTTACACGATGAAGAAGAAGGAAAGGTGGAGAGTTGCGCAAAGAGGACAGGTGAGAACAGAAAGAAAATCAAGGCAGCCAAAGCGTGTAGAGGCAATGAAGCTTGAGAGTTACAGATCTTCGAAAGATACGGAGCTCGATCGGTTGTGGACTTCATAGGCAACACGAGCAGGTCGCAAATGCACCTCCGAGTTCATAGAGATCAGAGGCGAGCAGAAGGGAGCAACGCAACACAGAAGGAGAGCACTCTCCGCCTTCCAAGTGCACCACACATGGATGCAGGCGACGAAGCCACCTCTCAGGCAGCATATGATGCGTTGAGCAAGGTCGTAGGCACTTGCCGTTTTTCACCAACGTCTTGTTTTTTTTTTTCTTTACTCCGCACTCGCACTAAGCGCAGAGAACGCTGTGAGACAGCCTGTCGTGTAGTCGGACGTCGCACACTTGTTCATTCTTCGTTTTCTTTTTTTTTCTTTTTCTTACGTAAAAAAGCAAGTCATTCCTCACGCCCCGGATAGACTGCTGCTTCACTGCGTCCTTTATTTTCTTTACTTCTTTTATGATGCAGGAACAACGGCTAATAAAAAAGAGAAAGGCGTGTTAAAAAAAAGAACGATGAGAGCATGCGGTACACACTAGGAAAAACAGAAGAAGAAGAGGCTCGTACATGTAAGCTGCTGTCGGGAGTACGCCTGTGCGGGTGTGTGTGTCTGTTTCTGGACAGTGTGCGTACCGCAACAATGGCCTACTTTTTAATTCCTGTTTGCCTTTCCGAGTAGTAAAAACAAAAAAAGGAGGGAAAAATTCTGTGCTGGTGCACTTCATTTCTCTTGTTTTTTCTTTGCTTGCTGCAGTGGACGTAGAAGGTGTGCACATAGTAGTCTTAACCCAGAGAAAAACAGATGTAAATAAGTGAACTATGAAATCCCTCACCACTTCGCCTTTTAAACAATAAGACGGGATAGGGAGCACAAGAAGCACAGACCGCAAGAGGAAACCAGCTCGCAGCATGCCACCGGCAGAAGTTGAATCAAACTTAACCAGCCTCGCCAGGACTGTACTCCTCCAGCGTTGCAGAGTCACTGCTACCGGAGGCTACTGCGCACGAGAGGTGGTAGCTAAAAGGTGAAAAAAAAAGTGCTGTGTTCCCTCCTTTTCGAAACTCTACTTCGTGTTTGCAAAAAAAAAGACAATAAAGTCATTCTTTTACCTGTATGATGAGCACATACAGGCTGAGAATCAAAAGAAGAGAAAAGAAAGAGCGAAAACAGATATGCCGAAAATGGAAGAAAAAAACGGGGGAAAACGGGGGAAGAGTAGAAGCAAGAGAACCAAACAAATAACGGAAAAAAGAGAACGAAGAAGGACGCTAACGCAGAGGCACCAGAACAACCCGGGAAAAGGTGTGTGTTTTTTTGATAAAAGCCTCGCTTACCGCTTTTCTCTTTCCATCTGTCCTTAAGTGGCTTATTAAGGTACCGTACCGTGGAGCCCACTCCATGGTGTCGCAGAGTGAGCTGCAGCGGCAATCGCATGCGAAAGGGGGAGGAAGTGTTGAATGGTGGAGGGGTAATGAAGAGGGGAAGAAGATGAAGAAAGCCGGGGACCAGACAGCCAGAAAACAGAGAAAAAAAAAGCACGTCCTCTCAATACGGTGGAAATAAGATAAAGAGAAAGATAGCGCGGCCACCGCAAATCCTTGATTGGAAGGGGCTTGATAAATAAAGAAAAAGCGCATGCAGGCAACCGCATCAGTGAACAGAATAAATCAATGAAAAGTACGAAGGAATAAAAGAGGGGAAAGAAGGTAATGGGTAAAAGAATACGTACAGAAGACAATTAAAAAAAAAAGAAAACGTAGGACAGGTGACCGCAGAGAGAGAAAGTGACCATCGTGTTGATGGCGGTCAGCGTAAGGCAGACTATAGGAGGAGACAGCGACCACTACTGTCAAACCAAACACCATATCTCTCTCTCACGTCAGGTCCGCCCGTACTGGCCTTCATAGAACAGCAGCCGCACGGCTTAGGGACTGTGTAGTCCACAACGTGGCAGGTGAAAGTGCGATGCCACAGCTCCAACACAAGTCACCTCCTCCTTTGTTGTGGTTCATGACGGGAGAGAGAAAGAAACACGAAAGGCGCCGGTTGGAGTTGTGATGAAGAAGAGCATTGCGCGCCGCTGCAGCAACTATCATAAGACCACCACACTCACTTCTCTATGTCCGTCTTACAGGCCCAGCAGCGCAGCACCCACACACACGGCAGCAGCACTCGCAGCAGCGCACACCAGCGACGGCACGCCAGCCGCAGCGCTCGGCGTCCGCATGCAGCCTCCCACCGCCGTCATCGAGTAGCCCGCCAGGCACGTCTGGCACTTCCAGTTGTCCGTGCTCTCGCACTGGCTGCACCCTTGCACAAAGCACGACCCCGCAACGATGCAGTACCCGCCCGACGACACAACCATGCCCGGCACGCACGACTCGCACCGGTTTGCGTTGCCCGCAGCGCACACGTAGCAGTCGCCCACGTTGCACGGCGCCGGCGTCGTAGTGGTGGTGGTCGTGGTTGGGGCCGGCGTTGAAGTGGTGGTTGTGGTGGTGGTGGTCGTCGTAGTCGTGGTGGTTGTCGTCGGGGCAGCAATGCTGGAGGACGAAGACGACGAAGAAGAGGAGCTTGGCGAGGGAGACGACGACGACGACGGAGACGGCGATGGTGATGGCGATGGCACCACCACCGACGAGGAGGACGACGAAGGAGGAGACGGAGGCACAACGTTAGTGGTGGAGGAGGAGGCCGATAGCGCAGAGGCATCCGAAGCCTCCTGTGCGAACACCGTGGTCGCCAGCAGCACTGCCATCATCGCCAGGGCAGCAGCGAGCAGAACGCGGCGGGTAATGAGGGCCATCTTGTTTCTCAAAGAGGGTTTGTCTTTTCTTAAAGGAAAATATAAAGTCGTTGTCGGCGCAGAAAGAGGTTTTACGTGAAGTGAGAATGGGGAGCTTTTTTTTTTATATGTCGCTGGAGCAGAAAGTGAGAGAGCTAGTAGTTAGCCTAGTAGGCCCATTAAGACTACGACCCAGTAGGTGTTCAGCCAAGCATCCAACACAAAAGTGGTGAGAGAGGAAAAGAAAGAAGATTGGCAAGCATTATTTCAGTAACAGAGACACGAGTTAAGCCAGCAGAGTCATGCATAAATTCATTTCCAACACTGGCGGTAAATTACAGATTTGTTTTTTTAGTCCGAGTGAGCGGTGTTTCATGTTGCAAAAACCACCTCTCTTTACTTCTGGTTGTCTATTTATTTCCAGAATGCATCTTTATCTTTCTCTTCGAGTTTGAATCAATTGTCATGAAGAAGCATCGTTAATTGGAGTTTAAACTGAAGAGCAATGGGATAAAAGACAGAAAAAAAGGAGAGGGGAATAGCGAGGAGAAGATCACTTGAGCTCTCCAGGAAGCGGAGGGAATTAAAGAAAAGAAAATCGAGAAGCCAGTTGGAGGTTTGGGGGGGAAAGAAAAACCACCGTTGTCAATGAAAAGGGAAGGGAATATGGGGAAGACTGGGGAGTACACAAACTAGGAAAAAAAATTTGGAATATTTGGGAAAAGGGCACTTTAAAAGAAAGAGAGAGAAAAGACAGTAAATAAATAAAAAAGGATCGCACTCAGTAGCATTCATCCTTTTTTTGTTGGATGCAAAAGGCGCTTCTTTTATTTGATCCTCTATTGTCGCACGATGCGGAAACCCGAAACGTGATTTACAGCTGCTAGGTGAAAGCAAATACTAAAAGCCGAGCAAGTGGTATAGAGAGAAGAAAGAGAGAAAGAAAAAAGAAAGAAAGTACCATAAACTGAGGGAGGGAAAGAATAGAAAAAAAAAAGTCGATAGAAACGAGACACACATATTCTACAGGACTGCCGCACTGACCAATAAGAGAAGAAGGAATAAAGCTGCACGCAACAGCAAAAAAGGGGAAAAAAAGAATGGACAGTGCCAAGGGCTGATATGTGGTATGGAGAGGCAGCAAAAGCACTGGAGAAGAGAAGAATCCACAGCGGCAACTTTTTTGCTTAACAATGAAAACAAAAAAAAAGGCGGGTTAAGAACGGCAGTGCCATCTCTGCTCAAGTAAAGAGCATTCGCAGTCACCACACGCCTACACCGAAACTGAAAAATGAATAATAAAAAACATGACAGGGAAGAGGGCATCTGCAGCCTCACCTTTCCTTCCCCCCTTTCACAGCACCAGCGCAGCCACGAGGAGAACCAGGCACAACGTCAGCCGCTGCCATGGTGCAGCAAGCCCAGCGACGCCGCTCCGTCCGACAAAGGCACAGCCGCGCGTCGCCGTCAGTGCGTAGCCTGGCCAGCACATCGAGCACACATCTGGGGTCGCAATGGGGCACAGCACGCAGTACTCCGCTTCACATTTTGTCAAGACGGCAGGAGATTCTGTTGTAGGGGTGGAGGAGGAGGTTGGACCTTTCGTTGTCAGCGGCAGCGCTGTGGTGTGCTCTGTAGTGCTGCTGTCCTCAGAGGATGGGGAAACGAAAGGAGGAACCGAGGAGCTGCTGGAAGGGGCAGCGGTGGGGGTAGGACAGGCAGCGTAGAGGGCCGCGTCCGCCTCTATCGTGAGGCCAGTGAGCGCCGACCATGAAGCCGGCACACCACCACAAACGCCATTTCCTCGCAACGACAGCGTTGAGAGAGACGCCATCGACGACCAGGAGGAGGGCAAGGTGCCGGAGATAGAGTTGTTATCAGCATTCATCGTCTGCAGCAGCGTCATCGTAGACCACGACGACGGCAGGGGCCCAGAGACGTTGTTGTTCTGCAGCTGAAACTCCCGCAAATCGATCAAGGCGGACCAGGCAGGGGGCAGCGTACCAAAGAAGTTGTTGTTGCTCAGCAACAGGTACTGCAAAGACACCAAATTTCCCCAAATCGCCGGCAGCTCCGAGGTGAGGTTCGACCCGGACAGGTCCAGCACTGTGAGCGACGACGCCGCCGGGGACATGGCAAGGCGGGAGAGGAAATTGCCGTCCGCCAGCGCGGCTGAGGTGCGCATCGTGAGGGATGTGATGCGGACCTCGCTCGCGTCAACGTCGTCGGGGAAAGCGACAGCGCTGCGTTGGGCCACCCGCAGCGCCACGCCCACCGAGCCATCAGCCTGGCTGTGACAGTGAACACCGGGCCACGTGCAGAAGTCCTCGCCAGTCCACCCCGCTCCCGCCTCTGCAAGCCCAGGCGACAGCGCCTCCAGCACACGGAGGGTGTTGCTGTGCTGCGCTGCGGTAAAGTCGTCGGTGGAGACCGCTACAACAACAGTGGTGGCCAGCTGCAGTGCGGCAGCGACGAGTACCGTTGCCACCGCGAGAAGAGAGAAAGTGAAGCGGGTGGTCATTTTGGCCAGAAGGGAGGCTGCTGCGCTTTGTGAGTTAGTGAAGACGGCGGCTGGCGGCTGGACTGCGTCGCTGCACCGACAAGGTGGAAAGAAGCGCAGAGAAAGAAACAAACAGCTTGTTCGGCTTTCTCTTGTGTGAAACACCCGGTTGAAGGCAGTGGACTGTGATGCAGCTTGCCACAGCGAAGACCGCCAGCAGGAGCAAAAACTAAATCGCGTCTCGAGTGGCTTTGCCTGTCTTATTTCTCAGAAGGAAAGAGAGCCTCAGAAACAAAAAAGGAAACCCACACAAGACCCTTTTTGGGTAGGGGCTGAAGAGGAGAGAAAAGGAAACAAATAAGATGAAAGACAGAAAGGGAGTATTAGTGTTGCGCCACCGTGAAGCTCAATAGAGGAGAATGCCTTCGCTCAGAAAAAGAAAGAGCTCTTGTGGCGCGAGAAGAGAAGGAAGAGTGTAGCTGGCAGCCCCCACTATCAAAAGACTTAGCAGGCCGTTAAGTGGCGCAGATTGCATTAATGCCTTATTTCCTCTATGTGCCTTTTCTTCTTTTTCTCTCCCAAGCATTGGAGAGATGGCAGCCTTATCAGCATGGCCCCATTTCTTCCAGCCGGTGTGTCCTTCTCCGTTTCTGCACCACACATCCTTGACATTTTATTATTACTATTTTTGAGACAGAGCCGACGGCGTTAGGTGCACAAGACAGAGAAGAAAGTAGGAGCTGCATATCAGCAATGCATTTTTTGGGAATTGGTTATTTTGTCTTGATCGTAGCTGCTTTGCTGAAGAGAGTGCAGCACACGCCTTTCTTTTTCTTGTTGCTGTTTCTGTTTTTGTTTTCGGTCTTTAACAAACAACACCGTTTCATTTAGTTTCAACCTCGCTCCCTTTTTAGTATATTTTTCCTCTTCCATATCTGCAAGATCACTTTTGTCTTGTGCAGCCGGAACGCAAATTTTTTGAAGAAAAATCAAGGGTTTTTTTTTTCTGCTTCAGCCTGAAGGATAGCGAGAAGCTGTGCCCTCGTCACTGCGTCCTTTATCTTGACTGTTTATATGACAAGGAGAATCATTTCGAAGGGCACACGCTTAACGTTAAAGAAAAAAGGTGGTAAAAGTAAAAGAAGAGAGGGAGGGGAGAAAAAAAGAGCTGCGGCTCGGTGCCGTTCACACCGCACTCACCGTCTGAAAAGAGAGAGAGAGAGAGAGAGGGAGAGGCGTCGTTTTGACTTTTACATCTTTTGTCCTTTCACCTCCTCCTTCTCTCTTCTCTCTTTGCTCTCATAAAGAATGGTCTGTAAAGTAAGAGAGAGAGAGGGAAAGGATGAGAGGGGAGGTAACACAAAGAAGTACAATGGTCTGGAGCACCTTAAATGGGTATGCAGGAAATCACTTTTGTTTTATCTTCTAAAGACGTATGCGGTAGAGAGGAGAGGGAGAATAACAGCGGGTGAAGGCGAGCCTTAACCCCGAGACAAAAAGAGAGGGAGTGAAAATAAGAAAGAATACGGTGCAGGATAAAAAAGAGGGGAAAAAAAAAAACAAGAGCCCAGAACCAAAAAAAAAATTTTAAACACAACGCGTAATTCACGTGACAGCACTGTCCTGACGTCGAGGGTGGAGTGGAGAATACTGCAAAAAAAAAAAATATATTCGGCAGAAACACACGCACACATTCCACAGCATGCGCTGCGGAAAGAAGAAGAAAAAACGAAAATAGAAATGGGCCAAAAAAAAAGGCCTGCGGGCCACTTTAACATTTTTTTCAGGGAAGGAAGAAGCCACCGTGCCTCGGCGGGAAAGCACCGCCCATACCATTTGCGCTATAATTATCTGTTTTTCTCTAACAAAAAAAATAGAAAGGGATTAAAATTTAAAAAAGCCGCTACGTGCAGCTGCGCACACGCACATGACAGTCAACACAGAAAGGGGGAAAAAAGAGAAATTCACCACTTTCGCAAAGCAAAGCAACACGAAACGGTGGAAGCACACACACAACCATTTTTTTTTCCTGAAGAGAAGGCACGGAGAAACTGAGGAGGAGGAAGAAAGGAGGGGAGGTTTCGCGAAGCAGAAAGATGAGAAGAGGAAATGGGGCCACACGTCCCACGTTAATTCCCACACAGTCAGTCATGACAAGTAGACAGCTTCACACAAAATAAAACACTTACACAGAGAAAATATTCAGTAAAGCCAGGAGGGCACGGTACACACACACAATAAGAAATGAACGAGAGAGGAGAACGAGAAAGTTCGCTAAAAACAAAAAACGATTGTTGCGGCTGCGATCGATTTCGACACGCGAAAGGCACACTCGCTTCTCTCTGTCCGTCTTACACGCCCAGCAGCGCAGCACCCACACACACGGCAGCAGCACTCGCAGCAGCGCACACCAGCGACGGCACGCCAGCCGCAGCGCTCGGCGTCCGCATGCAGCCGCCCACCGCCGTCATCGAGTAGCCCGCCAGGCACGTCTGGCACTTCCAGTTGTTTGTGCCCTCGCACTGGCTGCACCCTTGCACAAAGCACGACCCCGCAACGATGCAGTACCCGCCCGACGACACAACCATGCCCGGCACGCACGACTCGCACCGGTTCGCGTTGCCCGCAGCGCACACGTAGCAGTCGCCCACGTTGCACGGCGCCGGCGTAGTGGTCGTCGTCGGCGTCGTCGTTGTGGTGGTCATCGTGGTTGGGGCCGGCGTAGTTGAGGGTAAATTCGTCGTAGAAGTGGTGGTAGTCGTCGGAGTCGTTGTAGTTGTAGTGGTTGTTGTTGGGGCCGCAATGCTGGAGGAGGAAGATGAGGAGGACGGCAACGGCGGTGGCGATGGCACCACAACTGACGAAGCGGAAGAGGAGCTTGACGAGGCAGACGGCGCTGACGTCGTCGAGGTGGACGGTGGTGGCGGTGGTACGAGAGTCGAAGAAGAGGAAGACGAAGGAGATGGCGGAGGAGGCACAACGTTCGTGCCACTGCTGGTGGAGCTGCTGGAGCTGGCAGACGAGGCACACGCGTTGACCGTCGCGCAGCCGCCCTCCACCGTGTTCTTGGCATCCACCACGGTGCGGCCGCTCAGCGCCGAGGTCGAACTCGCCCACGACGTCGGCACACAGCCGCAGAAATTGTTGACCGTCAGAGCAGCCGTAGTAAGGGACGTCATGGTCGACCACGCAGCCGGCAGCGGACCCGAAAGCGCATTGTTGTTCAACAGCAACGTGGTGAGCTGCGTGAGAGCACCCCAGCTGGCCGGCAACGGCCCCGTGACCTGCGTTTGCGAGATGCTGATAGACTGCAGGCTGGTCAGCTGCGACCACGCCGCGGGTAGTGTACCCGTCACCTCGGTGGCGTCCAACAACACCTGCTGCAGCGCCGTCAGCTCCGTCCAGTCAGGCAGTGTTCCGGTGATACCGGTGTAGGCGAGGTTGATGGAAAGGAGCTGCGGCATGCGGCTCCAGCTCGACGGCAGCGTACCAGTGATGGAGGAGACGTAGGAGATGTCAATCTTGCTGATCAGCACCTGAGAAGGGTCGACCGACTCGCTGATCTCCGGCAGCGTGCCGGTGACGGACGCCTCAGAGAGCGCCACGGCCACGCGCACCTCGCCGTTGTAGCACTCCACGTACTGCGACCACGCACAAAAGTCGGCCCCAGTCCACACCGTCTGAAGATCAGATATCGCGTCCGCGAAGGCATCGAGCGCGGCCAGCGTGTTCGTCTGCTGTGCTACGGTGTAGCAGCCGGTGCTGACAATGCCGGTCGCAGCGTCGGTGGTGCACGTGGCGGTGTCAGCAAAGACTGGGAATACACGGTGGGCGAGGAGAACGGCTACGACGGTAAGCACAGTCGTGCGCCACACAACGCCGATACGACGTGTCATCCTCCTTGTGTCGAGTCGTAAAAACACTGCTCTGTTGCGCACACACACAGACACACACAGAGACAGACACAAGGTAGGAGGCGCCTTTATTTTCTTTCTGAATGGGAAGAGAGAGAACAGAATTAGTACCGCTCAAAGAGATGGAGGAGACCTCGGTAGGACGTGCAGTGCAACACACGAACCAACTAGAAGTGAAGAAGAATGACGCTTTGAAGGGAGAGCTAAGCCCTTGCGACGTGCGAGTCGGACCTCCCTACACAACGTATGTGCAGCTCGTACCTCAGCGTGGTCGGCAAAAGGGCACAAGAGCAGAAAGCAAAAACCTGTAGGTGATGGTATGGCAACTCCGAAGAGGAGAAAGTAACGGAAAAAAAAGGAATTCAATAAAGTTATTGTCTTTTTTTTTGTTTTGTTTTTCTCTGAGCGTGAGTGTTTCTGAGGGTACGTTAGCAGGGAGTCTTTTCTTTTCAGTCACCATCGATAGGAAGTCGCAGTTCAAGAGACCAGGAAAAACAAACGCACATTAAAAGTACGGAAGGTCACAAAAAAGACAGGTGGCAAAACGTCACCACACGACGGGAGAGAAGAAGCACAACAACACCACAAAGAGAGAAAGAGGGTGAAGAAAAAAGCGAAGAATGACATGCGGCAATAAACAGCAGAGAGGAGCGCAGAAGTGCAAACACCCACCGCAGCACTAAGATCAACCGGAACAACCATTAGCCGATCCGTTCACGTGCACACGCACATGTCTTTCTCACGCCTCCGCATGTTATATATCATCTCCTCACTGTAGTAAGTACCCGTTTTCAGGAAACAAATTATCGCCTACAGCACGCAGATCCACAATGACAGAGAGACACACCCACAATGCATACCAGCGATGACACGACACCGCACAGACCTGAGCACCACACCGCACATCGCCGTTGCACCGGTAGAGGCGACCCGTCGCAGATCACCCTCACTCCCACACCAAGAACACCTCGGAGCGGCAATGGACACCACACAGACACATGCGTTGTGTCCAGTCGTACCACAGGTGCAGCCCAGCTGCAAGAGGCGAGCACCTCAGTGCTTGTGCTTTGTTTTTTTCCCGACTTGTCTCTTCGTTGCATCGGAGCATCGTCTCTTCACAGAGAACACAACAGCGAGCGCAGAAGAAAGGCTTCGGCAGGGACCGCAAAAGTGTAGCTCGTCACTCTCCATGAGAAGAAGAAACAGAACAGAGAATCGTTGTAAGTGCCAATTATAACATTTTTGACCTTCAAATAATACTTCTGGAAACAATGAGTGACGCTCGACCTGGTGGGGACCTAAAGGCGCTCGTAGCGTCAACAGCATTCTGAAAATAAATAAGAAAAAAAGAAGAGAAATGCGAAACGTTAACGATGCTGGTGCCCTTCCCCGTTCTCGCTCTCCAAGAGGGGGATGCCGGTGCTGCTTTTCTGCTGCCTGTGCGCCACGGCAGGTGGCAGTCCGGACACGTCCTCACGCACGCAGGCGCCTCGCAGCGAGGCCACCTCTGCTTGTGATGAGAACGCTTCCGGAAGGCAACACCGTTGCGCACGCACCAGTGCATCCACCTCTCACCACACAACCAGCATCCTCTCTCACAGGCCTCAAGCATCCTCTCACCGCAGCAGAGGAGCAGCAGAGGAGCAGCGCAGTGACACCGCAGGCGCACCTCGGCACCGCTGCTGCGGCATCGCGGCGGGTGTCACACACACACGCAAAGGAGAGAGAGAGAGAGATGGTGAAGTGAGCGGCGAGCGGGAGCGGGGAGGGCTTTGACAGAACAGAAGAAAAAAAGAATGACGGAGTATGGGAGAAGTACAGCTTAGGAGAAAGCACCGAGCAAATATTAAAACAGATGCACGCAAATATATATGTTAAGATGCAGTCCGACTGCGCGCACCGAAAGGATCTCACACACGACCAGAATAAAGCAACAAGGGAGCAGGCGTCTCGAAAACAGAAAAAAATAGTTAAAGACTTAAAGCTGCTTCCGAAAAACAGGAAAGGGGAAAACACATATCAAAAAAAAAAAAGTTAACTTAGCGTCCACGATACGCTGGAAAGAATGAAAAATCACTTAATACTGTAAAATAAAACCAAGAAGAAATATCTGAATTCTGAAATTAGAAGCCAATCAACAAAACACTCGAATTCGGGTAGCGTCACTCAACGCACTCGCCCTGCACGCTGAGAGCCTTGTGGTGCTGCAGTAACGCTGTGTGGGGCGTTGCGCTCAGGCCTCAAGCGCCATCATCTCTCACACCGCCGCACGAGCACCGCCCACCCCCACCGCGCTGAGCAGCCACACAAGCCGCACCCGTTCAAATCAAAAAAAAGAACCAATAGAAAGGAGAACAGAAGGGGAATATAAAGAGAATTTAAAGAGAAAGCATTACACGTCCACTGGTGACAAGCGTCGCCTTAGAAAGCCAGCAGGAGGCTGCCCACCATCGTCAGGGCAGCCACCGCGACGGCCCACTTCCCAGTCGACGGGGCAGCGAAGCCGCCACTGCCGTCCCGGCGGCAGGCACCCGTATCCTCCACCAAGGTGTAGCCGCTATGGCACACGGCGCAGCGGCCAGAGTTGCCTGTAACACACGCGGCGCAGTTCATCACACTGCACAGGGCAGTCGTCGTTGTCGTGGTTCCAACGAACGCAGAGGAGGAGTCCTCATTAGAAGACGCCATCGGCTTACCCGACGACGCACTCTCGGCATCAGAAGAGACCGGCCCCGCATCGGACGACGCCACAGCCTCCTCAGAGGACGCCATCGGCTCCTCCGCATCGCCGCTGGCATCCTGGGCCTGCGCAACCACAACAGCGCAGACAACACCAACCACGAGGGCCAGCACGAGCCACTGCTGCAGCGCCTTCGTCGTCGTGCGGGCGGCCATCTTGAGGTGGGGAGAGGGAAAGAGTGAGAGAGTGAGAGAGGGAGAGGGAGAGGGTATGGACAGAGGAGGCGGGTGGCGGGAGAGGAGAGGAGAGTCGCGAGAGGGCGGTTAGAGTCTGCGGCCGTGGTGGCGGTGGAGAGGGAAGAGCAGGCGCGAGAGGCAGCGCACAGTCGCAGAGGAGAGAGAGGGAGAGAGAGAGGGAGAGGGAAAGGTGAGAGCAACAGCAAAAGAGCAGCGAGAGAGGCAGCCCGCAGCACACTACAGCGGCGGGGTGCATCCACGTGGCGCCTCACAATGCACGAGGGGAGGGACAGCGCACCGTCCGGCCACAGCACCACAACACGCCGACGCAGTGCAGCCACGCAGCAGCAGCAGCACGGGAACTCCAGCGCTGCAGAGCACGTCGACACGCACGGCGTGCCGCACCACGCAGCACGCAGACACACCAACGCACACAGCATGCAGCAGCCGCGTTGCAGCGTCGTCACAGGTTCGCCAGTCGAACGGTCAGTTGTGGTGGTGAGAAGCCAATTTCAATCGAGAAGAAAAGAGTAGCTTTGAGCTCGAAAGCACCTACACAAGAAAAAGAGAAGAGAGTAGAAAAAAAAGATGTCACGGCGGAACCTACAAAGTCGGAGTGACGGAAGAAAAGAAGAAAACGAATGGTGCTTTCGTTTATTTTCTCGAAAAAAGCCCGTATAGTTAACGTAAGAAGAGAGAGGGGTACAGCAAGTAAAGGGCCCACCCACCATAGCGCCTTGGCATGGTACTCCTGTGGTGTGTGTGCGGCGCGGCGATCACCTGGCTCCTTCGCCGAGCCTGTGGGGACGCACGCGCCACACCGTGCGGGAAGAACACAGCGCATGGGGGAGGGAAGACATATAAATTTGGGTCTGGGGGAGGGGAGAGACGTGGCGGTCGAGGCTCGCTGAGAAAGTTTTCCTCTCAGAGACTGGTCCACCACGCGCCGCGCGCGCCACGTGCATGCGGAGCAGATAGCAGCGCAACACGTGGCTTGGTAATGAAAATAGACAATGAAGCAGCCGGGGATCGATGGCGGCGTCCCCTCCTCCCGCTCCTCCAGCGCCAAACACACAAAAACAGAGGAAAACGAATGCAAAGAACCACAAAAATGTTAAGGTGTGGGCGTCGGCGTCGGCGTCGGCTCCCAGCGCAGAGAGTCCCGTGGTGCCGGAACTCACGGCCACCCTCCCGAAAAAAAACAAGAGAGGGCGTGCGGAGCAGACGCGGGGGTGACGACCAACGGCCACGGGTTAAAGTAGGTTCTCACACCGACCCACCAGATTAAAAAGAAAGCGAGGCATATAGAGCCGCTCTCGAGCGAGCGCAGATAAGGTAAAGAAAAAAAAATGTCAAAAAAAAAAGAGGTTTATGGTGATTCGGCGCAGAGGAGAACAGAAGAACGTACAAACGGAACAAAAGAAGAGAGGTTAAAACGGTAAAAGACAGTCCTGCGCTACGCAGAAGCGCTCACAACGGCGATAATAAGTGAATGAAGAAAAACGAGAGGAAGCCACAGAGTAACATCCCTTATGTTTCATATAAACAAAAAAAAACGAGATTCCGCCACCGCGGCGTCGGCAGCCACACAGCACAGGTTGACATCGTTTTGATCTCTTTCTCTGCTGTCGGTGGCGCCGCGGCCGGTGCGATGTCGTTAGGCTATTCCGCTGCAGCGGTGTGTGTGTGTGTGTGTGTGTGTGTCAGTGGGTGCTGTCGTTTGTGTTCATTGCCGTCTGTCGTGCCCACTGTGTGTTTTCTTGAGTAGTTAAACGACAAAAAATTATTTTGGCTAAGTGGTTCACGCGTAGCGACTGCCATGTGCCTGCGATACGCACCGCTCTCCACCGCACTCTCTCTCGCCTACCACCGTCTCCTTGCGGCTGGCCAAAAAACCGCAGCTGAGCCGTCGCCAGATGAGGCAGAAGAGAGAGAAAAGCGCGTGCGGGAGAGAATACGCTTGGGTCAAAAGAAATGCTTTGCAGCAAAGGACATCGCCAAACGCGAGCAGCGGCAACGTTGAGAGCAGGCGTCGTACAGCGAGTCAGTAGACAAGTGATTTGAAGGGCTGCAACAACAGCGCCGCTTTTGAAACATGGGTAAGACATGAAGCAGTGCACACACACACAAAAAAAAAACACCTCGACAGAAAAAGAGAGAGAAGCGCGGAGGTGTTGGAAGCAAAACATATAAAGATTACTGAGTTCGGAATGAATGCAAAAGAAAAAAACATTCTGCGCTAATAAGTAATGAAAAGAGGGAGAGAGAGAGAGAAAAAGCCGGCACTCCTGCAAGCAAATCACGTGCAACCACGGCAGCGCAGAGCCACGCCGCGTTTGCAACGGAGCACGCATTCAAGCCACTTTTCAGCTTTGCCCACAACCCACCTCAGTCACCAGGCATCGACGTGACCGTCATTTCCCACACAGCGAACTGTGTATGAGCAGCACTGCCCAAGACACGAAAGCAGCAAAGCACACGAACATACGCCATGCGTAAAAAGGAAAAAAAAAAAAGAGAGAGCAAAAGGAAGAGCAGTGCGGCTATTGAAGATCAAGAAAATGATGAAGAAAGAATACGACCGTGCACGCTACAGCCAGAAAAAGACAACCAAAGTAAACCTCATAAAATCAAGAAAAACGATAGAAAACGAGCATCCCCATATAAAGAATCCACGAAGAGAAAGAAAAAAAAGATTAAATTCAACGTTAAAAATGGTAATGGGAGGGTAGTTTAAAAAAAAAAACAGTTCGACAGCATTTCGTTATTGGGAAGATTGGCAATCCTCTTCGCCGCTCCAATTAAAACAGAGCATACAACTTGTCCAGCTGCAGTTACAGCGCCAACGTCATACTGCTCACAAGCATCACAGCAGCCACCACCACCGCAGCCATGCAAGAAGACCCAAACGCCACCGCGCCATCGCCGCTGAGTAGGCACGTTGCGTTTCCGACGCCCATCACATAGCTCCTTGCGCAGCTTTGGCAAATCGTGGAAGAGCCGGCCGCACACACCGCACAGCCGGTGACATCACACACAACGGTTGTGGTGGTTGTGGTCGTCTCCTCGGCAGCAGCAGTCGTGGTCGTCTCCTCGGCAGCGGCAGTCGTGGTCGTCTCCTCGGCAGCGGCAGTCGTGGTCGTCTCCTCGGCAGCGGCAGCGGCAGTCGTGGTCGTCTCCTCGGCAGCGGCAGTCGTGGTCGTCTCCTCGGCAGCAGCAGTCGTGGTCGTCTCCTCGGCAGCAGCAGTCGTGGTCGTCTCCTCGGCAGCAGCAGTCGTGGTCGTCTCCTCGGCAGCAGCAGTCGTGGTCGTCTCCTCGGCAGCGGCAGTCGTGGTCGTCTCCTCGGCAGCGGCAGTCGTGGTCGTCTCCTCGGCAGCAGCAGTCGTGGTCGTCTCCTCGGCAGCAGCAGTCGTGGTCGTCTCCTCGGCAGCAGCAGTCGTGGTCGTCTCCTCGGCAGCGGCAGTCGTGGTCGTCTCCTCGGCAGCGGCAGTCGTGGTCGTCTCCTCGGCAGCGGCAGTCGTGGTCGTCTCCTCGGCAGCAGCAGTCGTGGTCGTCTCCTCGGCAGCAGCAGTCGTGGTCGTCTCCTCGGCAGCGGCAGTCGTGGTCGTCTCCTCGGCAGCGGCAGTCGTGGTCGTCTCCTCGGCAGCGGCAGTCGTGGTCGTCTCCTCGGCAGCAGCAGTCGTGGTCGTCTCCTCGGCAGCGGCAGTCGTGGTCGTCTCCTCGGCAGCGGCAGTCGTGGTCGTCTCCTCGGCAGCGGCAGTCGTGGTCGTCTCCTCGGCAGCGGCAGTCGTGGTCGTCTCCTCGGCAGCGGCAGTCGTGGTCGTCTCCTCGGCAGCGGCAGTCGTGGTCGTCTCCTCGGCAGCGGCAGTCGTGGTCGTCTCCTCGGCAGCGGCAGTCGTGGTCGTCTCCTCGGCAGCGGCAGTCGTGGTCGTCTCCTCGGCAGCAGCAGTCGTGGTCGTCTCCTCGGCAGCGGCAGTCGTGGTCGTCTCCTCGGCAGCGGCAGTCGTGGTCGTCTCCTCGGCAGCAGCAGTCGTGGTCGTCTCCTCGGCAGCAGCAGTCGTGGTCGTCTCCTCGGCAGCGGCAGTCGTGGTCGTCTCCTCGGCAGCGGCAGTCGTGGTCGTCTCCTCGGCAGCAGCAGTCGTGGTCGTCTCCTCGGCAGCGGCAGTCGTGGTCGTCTCCTCGGCAGCAGCAGTCGTGGTCGTCTCCTCGGCAGCAGCAGTCGTGGTCGTCTCCTCGGCAGCGGCAGTCGTGGTCGTCTCCTCGGCAGCAGCAGTCGTGGTCGTCTCCTCGGCAGCGGCAGTCGTGGTCGTCTCCTCGGCAGCAGCAGTCGTGGTCGTCTCCTCGGCAGCGGCAGTCGTGGTCGTCTCCTCGGCAGCGGCAGTCGTGGTCGTCTCCTCGGCAGCAGCAGTCGTGGTCGTCTCCTCGGCAGCGGCAGTCGTGGTCGTCTCCTCGGCAGCAGCAGTCGTGGTCGTCTCCTCGGCAGCGGCAGTCGTGGTCGTCTCCTCGGCAGCAGCAGTAGTGGTCGTCTCCTCGGCAGCAGCAGTCGTGGTCGTCTCCTCGGCAGCGGCAGTCGTGGTCGTCTCCTCGGCAGCAGCAGTAGTGGTCGTCTCCTCGGCAGCAGCAGTCGTGGTCGTCTCCTCGGCAGCGGCAGTCGTGGTCGTCTCCTCGGCAGCGGCAGTCGTGGTCGTCTCCTCGGCAGCGGCAGTCGTGGTCGTCTCCTCGGCAGCGGCAGTCGTGGTCGTCTCCTCGGCAGCGGCAGTCGTGGTCGTCTCCTCGGCAGCGGCAGTCGTGGTCGTCTCCTCGGCAGCGGCAGTCGTGGTCGTCTCCTCGGCAGCGGCAGTCGTGGTCGTCTCCTCGGCAGCGGCAGTCGTGGTCGTCTCCTCGGCAGCGGCAGTCGTGGTCGTCTCCTCGGCAGCAGCAGTCGTGGTCGTCTCCTCGGCAGCAGCAGTCGTGGTCGTCTCCTCGGCAGCGGCAGTCGTGGTCGTCTCCTCGGCAGCAGCAGTCGTGGTCGTCTCCTCGGCAGCAGCAGTCGTGGTCGTCTCCTCGGCAGCGGCAGTCGTGGTCGTCTCCTCGGCAGCGGCAGTCGTGGTCGTCTCCTCGGCAGCGGCAGTCGTGGTCGTCTCCTCGGCAGCAGCAGTCGTGGTCGTCTCCTCGGCAGCGGCAGTCGTGGTCGTCTCCTCGGCAGCGGCAGTCGTGGTCGTCTCCTCGGCAGCGGCAGTCGTGGTCGTCTCCTCGGCAGCGGCAGTCGTGGTCGTCTCCTCGGCAGCGGCAGTCGTGGTCGTCTCCTCGGCAGCGGCAGTCGTGGTCGTCTCCTCGGCAGCGGCAGTCGTGGTCGTCTCCTCGGCAGCGGCAGTCGTGGTCGTCTCCTCGGCAGCAGCAGTCGTGGTCGTCTCCTCGGCAGCAGCAGTCGTGGTCGTCTCCTCGGCAGCGGCAGTCGTGGTCGTCTCCTCGGCAGCGGCAGTCGTGGTCGTCTCCTCGGCAGCAGCAGTCGTGGTCGTCTCCTCGGCAGCGGCAGTCGTGGTCGTCTCCTCGGCAGCGGCAGTCGTGGTCGTCTCCTCGGCAGCAGCAGTCGTGGTCGTCTCCTCGGCAGCGGCAGTCGTGGTCGTCTCCTCGGCAGCAGCAGTCGTGGTCGTCTCCTCGGCAGCAGCAGTCGTGGTCGTCTCCTCGGCAGCGGCAGTCGTGGTCGTCTCCTCGGCAGCGGCAGTCGTGGTCGTCTCCTCGGCAGCGGCAGTCGTGGTCGTCTCCTCGGCAGCGGCAGTCGTGGTCGTCTCCTCGGCAGCGGCAGTCGTGGTCGTCTCCTCGGCAGCGGCAGTCGTGGTCGTCTCCTCGGCAGCGGCAGTCGTGGTCGTCTCCTCGGCGGCGGCAGTCGTGGTCGTCTCCTCGGCGGCGGCAGTCGTGGTCGTCTCCTCGGCGGCGGCAGTCGTGGTCGTCTCCTCGGCGGCGGCAGTCGTGGTCGTCTCCTCGGCGGCGGCAGTCGTGGTCGTCTCCTCGGCGGCGGCAGTCGTGGTCGTCTCCTCGGCGGCGGCAGTCGTGGTCGTCTCCTCGGCGGCGGCAGTCGTGGTCGTCTCCTCGGCGGCGGCAGTCGTGGTCGTCTCCTCGGCGGCGGCAGTCGTGGTCGTCTCCTCGGCGGCGGCAGTCGTGGTCGTCTCCTCGGCGGCGGCAGTCGTGGTCGTCTCCTCGGCGGCGGCAGTCGTGGTCGTCTCCTCGGCGGCGGCAGTCGTGGTCGTCTCCTCGGCGGCGGCAGTCGTGGTCGTCTCCTCGGCGGCGGCAGTCGTGGTCGTCTCCTCGGCGGCGGCAGTCGTGGTCGTCTCCTCGGCGGCGGCAGTCGTGGTCGTCTCCTCGGCGGCGGCAGTCGTGGTCGTCTCCTCGGCGGCGGCAGTCGTGGTCGTCTCCTCGGCGGCGGCAGTCGTGGTCGTCTCCTCGGCAGCGGCAGTCGTGGTCGTCTCCTCGGCGGCGGCAGTCGTGGTCGTCTCCTCGGCGGCGGCAGTCGTGGTCGTCTCCTCGGCGGCGGCAGTCGTGGTCGTCTCCTCGGCAGCGGCAGTCGTGGTCGTCTCCTCGGCGGCGGCAGTCGTGGTCGTCTCCTCGGCGGCGGCAGTCGTGGTCGTCTCCTCGGCAGCGGCAGTCGTGGTCGTCTCCTCGGCAGCGGCAGTCGTGGTCGTCTCCTCGGCAGCGGCAGTCGTGGTCGTCTCCTCGGCAGCGGCAGTCGTGGTCGTCTCCTCGGCAGCGGCAGTCGTGGTCGTCTCCTCGGCGGCGGCAGTCGTGGTCGTCTCCTCGGCAGCGGCAGTCGTGGTCGTCTCCTCGGCAGCGGCAGTCGTGGTCGTCTCCTCGGCAGCGGCAGTCGTGGTCGTCTCCTCGGCAGCGGCAGTCGTGGTCGTCTCCTCGGCAGCGGCAGTCGTTGTTGTTGTTAACCCCGATGGATTCTCACTTGGGGTGGTGTCCTGGGCCTGTGCAACCACAACAGCGCAGACAACACCAACCACGAGGGCCAGCACGAGCCACTGCTGCAGCGCCTTCGTCGTCGTGCGGGCGGCCATCTTGAGGTGAGGCGAGGGAGAGAGTGAGAAGGAGAGAGGGAGAGAGTGAGAGCGAGAGAGAGAGAGGGTATGGACAGAGGAGGCGGGCGGCGGGAAAGGAGAGTCGCGAGAGGGCGGTTAGAGTCTGCGGCCGTGGTGGCGGTGAAAAGGGAAGGGCAGGCGCGAGAGGCAGCGCACAGTCGCAGAGGAGAGAGAGAGAGAGAGGGGGGAGAGGGGAGGGAAGTGTGGGAGCAACAGCAAAAGAGCAGCGAGAGAGGCAGCCCGCAGCACACCACAGCGGCGGACGTGCATCCACGTGGCGCCTCACAAGACACGAGGGGAGGGACAGCGCACCGTCCAGCCACAGCACCACAACACGCCGGCGCAGTGCAGCCACGCACCAGCAGCAGCACGGGGACTCCAGTGCCGCAGAGCACGTCGCCGCGCACGGCGTGCCGCACCCCGCAGCACGCCGACACACCAACGCACACAGCATGCAGCAGCCGCGCTGCAGTGTCGTCACAGGTTCGCCAGTCGAACGGTCAGTTGTAGTGGTGAGAAAGCATTACAATTGAGAAGAAGGGAGTAGCTTTGAGCTCGAAAGCACCTCACAAGAGAAGAGAAGAGAGAAGAGAAAAAGATGTCACGGCCGATCCCACAAAGTCGGAGTGCCGGAAGAAAAGAAAAAGAATGGCGTTTTCATTTTTTTTATTTTTTTTTGAAAAAAGCCCGTATAGTTAACGGACGAAGAGAGAGGCGAGCACCTCAGTGCTCGTGCTTTGTTTTTTCTCGACTTGTCTCTCCGTTGCATCGGAGCATCGTCTCTTCACAGAAAACGCGGCAGCGAGCGCAGAAGAAAGGCTTCGGGAGGGACCACAAGAGTATAGCTGGTCACTCTCCACGAGGACAAGAAACAGAACAGACAAGCCCGTCAGCACAAGACTTTTATTTCCGCTTTTGGATTTGCATTATAGGAAATAAGAGTGACGCTCGGCGTGGTGGGAACTTAAAGAAAGCTCTTAGAGACGACAGTACTAAAGATATATATTAGAAAGAGAGAAACAAAAGAGAGATGCGAAGCGTAAACGATGCTGGTGCCCTTCCCCGTTCCCGCTCTCGAAGAGGGGGATGCCGGTGCTGCTTTTCTGCTGCCTGTGCGCCACGGCAGGAGGCAGTCCGGACACGTCCTCACGCACGCAGGCGCCTCGCACCGAGGCCACCTCTGCTTGTGATGCGAACGCTTCCGGAAGGCAACACTGTTGCGCACGCACCAGTGCATCCACCTCTCACCACACAACCAGCATCCTCTCTCACAGGCCTCAAGCATCCTCGCACCGCAGCAGAGGAGCAGCGCAGTGACAACGCAGGCGCACCTCGGCACCGCTATAGCGGCATCGCGGCGGGTGTCACACACACACGAAGAGAGAGAGATGGGGAAGTGAGCGGCGAGCGGGAGCGGGGAGGGCTTTGACAGAAAGGAAGAAAAAAGCGAATGACGGAATATGGGAGAAGTACAGCTTAGGAGAAAGCACTTAACAAAAAAGAAAAAAGGGCACGAAAATATATCTGTTTAGAAGCAGTCCGATTCTCAGCACTATAAAGGTCTTGGGGACGACCAGAATAAAGCAACAAAAGAACAGGCGTATCGAGAAGAGAATATCAGCCAAATCGAAAAACGCTGCTTTCGTGAAACAGGAAAAAGAGAAGCACATATCAGAAAGAATCTACCTTAGCGTCGATGGGACGCTGGAAAGAATTAGCGATCACTAGATTTTAGAAAACTGGAAAAAAAAATAAAGAAGAGATATCTGAATTCTGAAATTAGAAGCCAATCAACAAAACACTCGAATTCGGGTAGCGTCACTCAACGCACTCGCCCTGCACGCTGAGAGCCTTGTGGTGCTGCAGTAACGCTGTGTGGGGCGTTGCGCTCAGGCCTCAAGCGCCATCATCTCTCACACCGCCGCACGAGCACCGCCCACCCCCACCGCGCTGAGCAGCCACACAAGCCGCACCCGTTCAAATCAAAAAAAAAGAACCAATAGAAAGGAGAACAGAAGGGGAATATAAAGAGAATTTAAAGAGAAAGCATTACACGTCCACTGGTGACAAGTGTCGCCCTAGAGAGCCAGCAGGAGGCTGCCCACCATCGTCAGGGCAGCCACCGCGACGGCCCACATCCCAGTCGACGGGGCAGCAAAGCCGCCACTGCCGTCCCGGCGGCAGGCACCCGTGTCCTCCACCACCATGTATCCGTTCTCGCACGCGGCGCAGCGGCCAGAGTTGCCCGCAGCACACGCCGCGCAGTTCATCACACTGCACGTCGTTGTCGCATCATCGGACGACGCAACATCCGCTTCAGAGGACGCCATCGGCTCCTCCGCATCGCCGCTGGCATCCTGGGCCTGCGCAACCACAACAGCGCAGACAACACCAACCACGAGGGCCAACACGAGCCACTGCTGCAGCGCCTTCATCGTCGTGCGGGCGGCCATCTTGAGGTGGAGGGAGGGAGAGAGTGAGAGAGAGAGAGGGAGAGAAAGAGGGTATGGACAGAGGAGGCGGGTGGCGGGAAAGGAGAGTTGCGAGAGGGCGGTTAGAGTCTGCGGCCGTGGTGGCGGTGGAAAGGGAAGGGCAGGCGCGAGAGGCAGCGCACAGTCGCAGAGGAGAGAGAGAGAGAGAGAGAGGAAGAGAAAAAGGTAAGTTGTGGCAGTTGCATCAGTATCAAATAAAAAGCTTTTTTTTTAAAACGGAGGGGTTGAAGATAGATGGCTAATTGGATGCTCCGGGCATTGAAGATGAAGGCAACACGTGCACGTGGCAATGAAAGACATAGTTCTCGTTTAGTCGAAAGCTGGAAGAAGAGACAGTGGTTGTGGTCATGCCGATCCACCTACTACTCACAGGCTCGCACAAACACTCACACGCAAACACAATCACACACCTAATTATCAAGGAAGAAAGAAAGAATCTGCAACGCTACTTTTCTCTATCTCTCTCTCTCTATCTCCCTCGTCTGATCTTCGCTATCCACCCTCAGTTAAGGCCGCCTGCACCGTCGCCGCCAGTTCCGCAGGGTAGCGACAGAGGAAGAGAAGGTTGCCGCCGACAGCGTCGCCGTAGCCACGCTCAGGTGTATCGTAGCGTTGCGTCAACGCTGCCACGCAACGCCGCACGCGCTGCACCGCCTGCAGCACACAGCTGTCAAGCTCATCGCGTCGACACTCCTTTGCTTCCTTTTGCTCTGCGTCTGTCGGGGAGGAGAGGAAGCAGGCGAGGTCTCGCTGCTGCTGCGCTGTCATCGTAGCCGCCAGGTCGCAAACAAGCAGACCGGGTAGTAGATAGGGTGATTCACGCCCCGCTGTGGCTGTCAAAGGAAGCGCGAAGCCACCACAAACGTGTCGCCAGACAATTTGATCGTCCCCCTCTTCCTTCTCCTCTTCTTTTCTCGCTGCGGCACGACTGACGCTGCTGCAGGCTCCCGTAGTAGCATCCCGCAGTGCCTCCCGCAGCAGTAACGCGTGAGCCTGCGAGGGCAGCGGGCCACGCCGCGATGGTGCAGCCAAGCTGTGGCCCATGTAGTGTGGCTCCTTCCAGTGGTGCTGCACGAGGCAGCGCAGCAGCGCAGCAGCGTGCGAGTCGTCCATGAAGGAAAGGCTGCACCACCCCGGGACGGTGACGGGGACGGAATATGGAGACGAGAGAGCTGACATGGCCACCGATACGGCACCAAATGCACTTGCATCTGCTGCTGTAGAAGGCAGATCAGTTGTGTGAGTGAAGCGACGGAGAAAGGGGGGCTGGAGGATGGCTCGGTTGAACACGTCCTTCGCCACCACCTCGATGCTTCTCCCGTTCTGTGGCGCAGTAGACGAGACGTGGTGCAGCAGCGCAAAGCTCGATGCAACTTTCATGCGTCTCGGCGTGGGCTTTAGACGTCCAGCAGCAGCGGCAGCACGCAGCACACCGTCTGGTGCATTCCCAGCACATGCATCGCAGCTCACCACTACGGCAGCAGCAACAGCAGATGGCTCGTCAGCGATTGGATCAGCCGCGGCAGGAAGCACTAAACCGGTTGTCGGCACCTCCGTCCGCAGCTCCACCACATTGGGTGTCCAGTCTATTTCATTTTCCAAAGCAACAATATCCTTCACTTTACAAGAGGGCTCGTTGGAGTTGTGTGTGAGGCCAGGCAGCGACGCACGAAGGTGGCTGACCTGCGCATCTGGACAGCCGTAACACAGCAGCAGAGGCTGTAACCGATAAGCCCCTTGGGTCCCGTTCTGGCACAGTGCTGACGCACTACTACTGGTGCTGCTACTGCAACTGCTGCTGTCAACTACCTCTGCGCCGCGAGAAGAGTTCAGCGAGGCTGACAGTGCGTGTTGCGCCTTCTGCACGCCCGCGACCCACGGCGCAACAAAGTGCGCTGCGGTGTCTCCGCCCGTGACGAGGATGTGAAAGAGGGACGCAGACGTCGCACCACCGACTGCCTTTGCAGCTCCCTTACTGGATAACAGAGGTTTGTCTGTTGCTGCAGCTGACACTGCTGGTGTCGACGGCCCCTTCTTCTCTTCCTTCTGAAGCATTACCTCTGTCTCTCCTGTACTCTGCAACGAACGACGCAGCAGCACCGCCATCCACACCGCTGACAGCGCCGTCTCAGCTGCTGGCCGCCACAACACCGCCGTCTTCAGCCCGCAGCTCACATCAACGACGGCGTCGTGCGTTGCCGCCCACGTCACGGCCGCGGCCTTTATCGCGGAGGCGAGACTGTTGCAGGTGGGGGTTATTATTGAGATCAGTGGTGGTGCGGTAGTTGTGGTGAAGGAGGCGGGAGCGGCAGAGAGCGACGACAGCTGCTCTTGCAGGCAGCGCACCTCTGCGTCGAAGTCGCCTCGCAATGCACGCCGCTGTGCAGCCGCTTCAATATTCCTCCCGGTGTCTTTGCCCCCCCTTACCACTTGGAATACTGAACGAGTGAGGGCCTGCTGTGTTGGCATTGCTGCTCTGCTGTTGATTTGATGGTTCGTGACAATTTCCCTGCACCGCCAGCGACGGACAGCACCACGCAAGGTACGCCTCGGCTTCGCTTAGCTGCGTCAACAAGTACGACAGCGGCACGCCCGTCTGCAGCGACTCAGCTCCAGCGAGGAGGTGACGGTGCGTTTGTACCACTTCCAGCAGAGCAGAAACGGTGTGCTCCAGATCACTGCGGCTACTATTTAAAACCTGCGTTGGGGGCATGGCAGTACGAGCCGCGGAGCCTGGTGTGTCACTGCTCTGTTCCAAAAGGTCCTTTCCATCCACTACCGAGCGCAGCTGCGATCTGTCTGCGGCTGCAGCCACTGACCGTCGCACCAGGTACTCTGTGCACACCGCAACATCCTCTGCACTCGCAGGGGTGACGTGGTGGAAGGCCTTGGCGTCGTTGGCATTCCAGATGACCTCTACTGGTGCTGCTGAGGGCTGCCAGTCAGAGGAGTAGATGTGTGCTTGCAGCTGCGAGAGCGGCAGCGGCGTGCACTGCGCCACTGAGCTGCTGCTGCTGCACGTGCTCTGGCCTGACACCGCGTAGCGCATCATGGCATGGCCCCCAACTAGTCCAGCAGGGGAGAAGGGAGGGAGGTAACTCTGCAGCCGTTGGCCCCACAGAGCAAGTCGGCGGTGTGAGGGACGAAAGAGCATCGCGTACGCAGGAAAGGGCGTGTGTCTGCAGCAGGGGGAAAGAGAGAGACGAAGAGCGACACGGACACTAATCTCTTAGCGTCCAATGCCTTTTTGACCTTCTTTGATAAGAGGGCTGCCTTTGTGCGCCTCTGCGTGTCTTGTTCTGTTCTCGAAACGCAGCAGCGACAAGCAAACCAAAAACGGGAAGAGGCGGAGGGAGAAAAAGCTATTAAGAAGGTGGCAGCAGTAAGACGCATCAGAGGCGGCGGTTGGACGTTTTTGCTGAGGAAAGCACTATGCCAACAGAGTACGACGCATAGGCGTGCAGCTGCTCGGTGTGGCTCAAAAGGAGAGAAAACGAATCCATTTTTTTTTATTTACATAAAGCTCTCGACCACGCTTATTTCCTCTCACTCATTGTGCACAACCGAGAGCCTCAAAGGCACCAGCTACACCTCTTTTCATCAGTGGATTGAATTTATTTTGTAGTTGTTTTTACCCTTGGCTGTTTACCTTTTTTTTTTTTTCGTTGCGGTTGTTGGAGAAGGAGGCCGGGTACCCACACATCGACGCTCCCGCGCACCGATCTTGGGTGCATCGAACCACTGTGTACTGCGAGTGTCTGTGACTCACAGACCTATCACGACTCACACCCGTCTCGCAGGTCCATCGCAGCAAAGCCAGGCGTCGCATTTTTACCGTCTGCTCCGTCTCCCACTCCCGCCGTTGCGTCCGTAAAGCAGTAAAACAGCGCTGGTGAAGCAAACGCATCCGTGAGCGCAACTCGCCCATTGCGCTGCGCAGTCGCCGGCCGCTCGGCCATTACCGACCACACCTGCCGCGCCTCCCACGCGTTTGATGCGAGCTGGAAGACGCCCCGCTGCAGCACCGGCACGTGGCCCACCACCTCCTCCACCACAAGCAGCGGCGGCGATGCGGTGGCGTTGGCGTGTATTGTGTCCGAAGACAAATGTGGAAAGGCCACGAGAGGCGCTGCAGCTTCTTTTTTCTCGCAGCGTGACACAGTATTCGTTGAAAGTGCTTCGACGGGTGCGGCGAGGGCCAACAGCGGTGCCCCGTGTGCTGACGTGCGACAGCGGCGGAGATAACAAAGCAGTACGTACAGCGTGCCAACACTGCCCTGCACGTACACCTCCACCGCGTCCACCAGAGTTGTCGGCGGTGCGGGTCCTCGCTGGGCGAAAGCTTCTGGACTCTGTTCATCTTCGTCCTCCTTTCTTTCCTTCGCAACACAGAAGAGACGCTCCGCCACGTGGAACGACTGCGGGACAGCCGCGAGGACCGGACGACAGAAGCCGCTGAGCGCTGCACGGTGTGCCTGCACCCACTGCACCACCTGCTGCACAGCGGGATCGGCGACGGCGGTGTACAAGAAGGTGAGAAGGAGGGCACGGAAAGGCGGAGCAGACAAGGCGGGGACTTGGCTCCGCAGAGTTGTCTCCCTTTCCCCATAATTAGCACAAGACAGCACAAAATCACTATCATGTTTCTCCTCATTCATCGTCTCTACCGTCTCACTGGAGGCACAAGTTTGAGCAAGGGCTTCTCGAGCACGCTCCCTGACACGCTGCACGACGGCGGCACTGACACGCATCAAGGTGAGGCGGTCTGTGAGCCACCAGAGAGGACGCCGCTGATGCACTGGCGTGGCCCAGGCACGAGAGAGGTGCAGCTGCGGAGCAGTTGGCAAGTCCGCCAACACGACAGCAGTGCTGCGTGGTGCATCTCCTCCGGCGGGTGTTGCAGAAGGTGCGTGCGGGAAGGCAGGACTGCGGTAGTATTGCTGGGCTTCTTTCAGCGCTGTTGTGGTGGCATGACACCGCAACTCTCCCTCTCCGCCACCCATGCCTCCATCCTGCATTGTTTTCCACAAACCCCTTGCTGCTAGTCTGGGAGACGGCAGTGGTGTTGCGTCGCCGTGGTGGTCAGGAGTACGCTGAGTGGCCTGCACGTAGTCGCCGTTCTGAACGAAGCGCAGCAGAGGCGCATCCAACGGCAGCCACGCCACAGCTGCGGAGGAGGACGTGGTGCGTAGATCTGCCTCTGCTCCGCTGCCTGCGGCGGGCAGCGCTCGTAGCCCGAGCGTCTCCTCCCCTCCAACTGCCGCATGATGGGGCTGATCCTCACCTTGCTGGGTGACACGCCGGCTACGGGTAGCGCAGAAGGCGATTACGTCTTGAGCAGTGCTGCTGCTTGTCCCGAGGAAAGAAATCAGCTCGCCTGTGGTCCACAGCACATTCAAGATGAATGGCTCATGCTGCTCTCGTTCAAGAAGCGCGGCGTCTGGCATTGCATAACGACAAGCAAGTGGTGAGCTCATCTTGCTGTACATTGCGAGTGATGGGCGTGCGTCTGCCGTCTGCGCAGCGATCGGTGGGGGCTGTGAAAGGGTCGCTGAACACATCTCGACGGGTGCGCGCCATCTAGCCGCCCCCGCTGTCGCGGGTACAAGAGGAGCATCAACGGCAACATCAGCAGCAGAAGGTGTGGCGGATGCATCCTGCATGTCTTCGCCACCCTCCCTGTCCCTCATCTTCCCCTCTGAGCCTGTCCCGTACCTCGCTGCATTTTCGGGGTTAGCGTCCGAGCACACTCGAGCACGCCACCGCACCAGCAGCTTCGGTGCTACACCCGCACGAGACACACCGACGTCCAACGCAGAAGCCGGCGTGATGTACGAGGAGGCAGCTGACGGGCTCAACGTCAGCCACGCCGTGTGCACTCGCGGTACCGCGCCTTCCCCTCCTCTCTCCGCCCCCCGCGAAGACGCACCTGTGCCACTCACCTCCACGTGAAAGACGGAGGCGGCAACTACGCACGGCGCAGCAGCCGAAGCAGCCGCACCAGCAGTCTCCGACGCGATCCCCAGCTCGGAGGGCCACTCCAGCAGACGCACCTCCACTGTCTCGGTAGGCGCAAAGAGCGCGAAGGCGAAGGTCTCGTGAAAGCGGGGGTTGCGGTCGCACACCACACGTGAGCGTCGCACCGCCCCGCTGCCGGTGCAGCACACCTCCACCGCGTACACGCCAGCGGCGTCGAAGTCCGTCGCCTCTTGCACCGCCACCATGAGCTGCGCCTGCCAGCCGCTGCGACGGGCCTGATGCCGCTGACGCGCCTCGTAGACGCCGACTCCGTAAACGCCAGCACGAAGGGTGAGGGCGCCGAGTCCGGTGGGAAAGGCGTTTGCTCTCGTGAGGTCGGCGGTGCGACAGCGTGGGTCACGCCGAGGCCGCAGAAGAGTCGTGAGGGAGGTCGTCTCCTGCAGGGGTGAGGTGCATGGCGTGAGGGCGGAAAGATGCACGACTGCCTCGCCAAGAAACACGTCATGCGGGGTAAGTGCCTCTTCTCCTGAGGATGCCGCAGTCGTTGTGTCGACAGTGGTGGCGGGTCTTGATGGGGTGTTGCGTAGCCACAGCTGCACACGCAGAGGTGGTGGTGGACTGCGCAGGGACAGCGTCAGCACCACCGCGGAGGGGAAGTCTGCGTCCACTGATAAAAGCTCCGCAGCACTCGGTGCGTTGTTGGCGTTGCTGCTGCTGTTCATCTGAGCGTTGCAGGTGTATGGAAACGAGAAGTTCCCTGCATTCCGATAGCCTCCAATCGCTGACTCACTCGCATCAACGCACCCCCACCGCTGATGCATCACTCCCGAGTCCAGCCGCAGCGTCCCCACCACCACCTTGTACGGCGCAGAAAGAAGAGAGGACGGCAGCCTCTGCTCGTGCGACACAGAGCGAGCACCAAAGATGCCACTCTCCGTGCTGTAGTCCCTCATCGCAATGCATCTGCCGTCCTCTCCCTCAAGCCCCAGCGAAATGGTCGCAAGCACGACAGGAAGGGCAGGAACCGCACCACGAAAGTGCGCGCGCAATTGTGTGGTGGCTGCGGTGTCCAAGGCGAGTGCGGTGGCGACTACAAGTTGCACCTCTGCCACCACTGCAGCAGTAGCAGAAAAGGAGGACGAAGCGGCGGTGAGCAGCCGATGTGGTCGTCGCCGCAGCTGACTGTAGCTCCTCCCCCTACAATTACTGTCCTTAATGTGCCGATCTGCGTGCGATGTCCGTGTGCTCGACACAGGAGTGGCATGTGCGTCGACCGTGGTAGCAGCGGCAGTAGCAGCGGTGCGGTAGGACCACTCCAGCAGCACCGACCCACACCCACCGTCTCCTTCGCTGATGCCGTCTGCGCCTGCCGCGGCATCATCGCTGCGTGGGCGGAGAGCCAGCAGCAGGCTCTGCGGAACTGAAGTAATACTACGGCCCTCCTCCTCATCCTCACCCTCGTCTCTCACCTCCCTTCCTTGTCGTTGCCGCAGCAGCGCACCGGCCGTCACACGACACTCGCCCATGCAGCGGTCGAAGCCGTCCGCATCCGCTTGGTAGACGGTGAAGGTGTACACGTCAAGCGGGCAGCAGCAGAGTAGTGGAGGCACTTCAAGATACCACAGGGGGCTGCGGTGGTGAGGGATGGTGCGACTGCGGTACTCACGGGTGCTCCACACTCCGTCGCAAGCAGCGGCTGCAGCGTCGCCCCTCGAAGCTGGGTTGTGTCGCCGGGCTTCGTGTCCACAGCCGTCGCCATTGTCATCACTTCCACTTGCTGAGCTGCTGCTGCACGCGCTGTCGCTCTCGCTGTCAGAAGCCTCACTGTAGTTGAACGGGAACTCACATCGACGCACTGTCACCACCACGTACGCATCAGGTGCATCTCTCGCCCCTTCATCCAGTGCGTGCCGATGGCTTTTTCCCTCACCTCTTTGTAAAATATGGCTTTCCTGCCACAGCAGCCCACGCGCACCGAGAACCATCAGATGCATGTAGATGGGCTGCTGTGCAAGGCGCCGTGTGAGGGATGGGCGAGCGATGAGAGTGGTCAGCACCGTCACCTCTCCAACCACAGGAGCAACCACGTCCAGCACTGCGTGGGCAGACGGGGACAGCGAGGCAGAGGAAGCGGGAGAGGGAGAGCCGAGCACCGGCAGCGCACCACCGCTGCCATGAAAAGAGAAGGGCACGCCGTCGCCACCCTTCAGACCCTGTACGGGGCGGTACACCGGCACGACGTGCGTGACTGTCTCGCCCACCGCGCCACACGCTCTCAAATAGTTGCCTTCGTCTTCATGACTACGGTCCACATCCCCATACGAGGCAGCGGACGAAGAACGGCGGTGCAGCGGCAGGTGGGCAACGCCAAAGAGGTGTCGTGAGCGCACATCCCGCACCTCCACCGCGATGACCGGAGCGCACTGCGCCGTCGCCGCCACATCAAACTCCGCCGTGAAGTACACCAGAGTCCTACCGCCACTGATACCACCTCCACCATAATCATTTCCTCTCCCCCCGCTCGATCCACTCACGTTCACGGCTGGGAGAGAAAGGCTGTAGTTGTCCATGGACTCCGACTGGTAACGCACCACCACGTACGGTATAAGAGAGCTACCAGCGGTGGCAGCGCCGAAAGGCAGACGAAGGTTCTGCAGGGCCAGCACCGCCACACGCAGCCGCAACGAAGAGTGGCAGCCGAACCCGTCCACGGCATCGCCACCACGTCGGCGGTGACTCCGTGCCCTCTGCAAAGGTGATGCTGGACACTCCATCGGACGTGTTGCGTGTCGACGTCCGCGCTGTTGCCGCACTGCTGTCGGCTGTCTGACACCGCCCTGCCGACCCTGTGACACGACGTCATCTGCGTAGAGAGGCGGCAGGGAAGAGGGAGACGGCACTGCTGTGTGGCCTTCTTCATGTTCCCGACGAATCCTCACTGTTACTTCTCGCTCTGTCGAGTCGGATCGGCTGTGGTAGTCGGCAGCAGAGTGGGCCTTACCTTCCTCTGCAGACGTGGGCAGCCGCACAAGCTTCTCCCTTTCTTTTCCCGGAGGCAGTGGCGTTGACAGCTGCGACGAACCATCTCCTCCAAACGGTGAATGTAGAAAGGCAGACGACGGCGTCGCAACGGCGTGTCGTGCGGGGACCATCACAGCAGCAGCAGCTCCAGCCTCGAGCGGAGGCGCGTCTTCTGCTCCCGTTGAGCCTCTCCGCACAGGCAGAGGAAGAAACCTCCGTCCCTCTCTCTTGGTAGACGGCCCACGTGTAGGCAACACTGCCGGCAGCGCTGTGGTCGCATCTCCTGCGAGACTGGGCTGCAAGGTGATACTGTTCTGACCTCCGCCACCAGCGCCACCTCTGTCAGTGCCACTATCTCTCGAGTCAACATCCTCGCCACCTCTCCACCCCAAGGGCAAGACACAGCCGCTGCTCAGGTGCGCTGTCCGACTGCTCGGCGTGGCGGCGCAGCGAGGCACGCGATCCCACACCCATGCCACCCCTTCCTCTGTCACCGCGTAGGATAACAAGTCGCCGCGCTGCAGACGGTGCAGGCGGGCCAGCAGGCACCGCTGCTGCAGCTCTGGTGAGATGCTCCACGACAGCGTCACCGTCGTGTGGGTAGAGCGACTGGCGGACATGACGTGCTGCGAGCTGCCACAACTACCATTGCCACTGTTGCTCCGGTGTCTCCTCTCCTGATGGACCTCTGCACAGTGCTCGGAGGTGGACAGAGGGGAAGAGTGCGGCGGCGATGCAGCAGCGAAGGAGGCGTAGGCGGAGGAGGAGGGGGGCAGAGGCGGCACCGCATCAAAGCGATGGCGACCGACGAAGGGCAGCGTGCCGTAGTGGAAGACGACGGAGCCAATAAGCCGCGGGGAAGCCTCAGCTGCTTTCTTCTCGAGAGACGCTACATCAGCAGTAGCGGCGGTAGCAGTGCTTGCTGCTGCGGGGGACGCTGTCAGCAGCTCCACGATATCCACCCGCAGCGGCAGTCCCAGATAGGGTCCGCAGGCCTCGAGGACGTACGTTGCATCAAACCACTGCGCCGTCACCATCGCAGCAGCAGTGGTCGATGCCTCCGTGTGCCTTGAGGGAGAATCAGCGTGGCGGCGGCGGGGCCGATGCAGTGTGGAGTGCTTTCCATTGCCTTCTTGCTCCGCCATACCTATTGCCTCGGCATCTTCCCGCACCGCTGGTGTGCTCGGTGCCTGGAGGAGCAGCACAGCCGGCAGAGCTTTTGACGCCGCAGCCGCAGCGCCACGCACGTCACGGGATGAGGGAAACGACACAACGGCATAGTAGCGGTGCCCCTCAACGAGTGCAGCACCTCCCCTCTCTGTGCACGTGGCAGCTGCCTGGTCAACGCGGAGGACGAGGCCACCAATTGGAGCGGTGGGCAGAGAGCACAAGAGCGCCTCCCGCTCTACCCCTTTGCCCACGGCAGCAGCGCTGTGTGCGGTGCGAGAAGCGGATCCGTCACCGCCGAGAGACGGCGCAGACAACCATGACGGTACAGCAGCAGCAGCAGCAGCAGAGGCGGTGGAGGCGGCAGCAGCACTCACAGCCCACTCCATGCCGGCCACTGCGGGGTGATGGTGTGCGGTGGCGGCTGGACCGAGCGTTGCCTTGCTACGCGGGTCACCACCGTACGCGTGCCCGCGCACCACCGCCCCTTCCCTCTCCTCGTGCGTCGTGTCACGCATCGATTTCACGGGGATGGCGGCAACAAAAGCCAGCGGCATCGGTGCGGGGGTCTCTCCATCCTCGGCCACTACTGCCTCGGGCACTGTGCTATCGCAGGGACGTGCGGCGCTAGTCTGAGGCGGTGGTTCAGTGGGAAGGAGAGCAACACTGCCTTCGTTGCCACACATCGCCGGTGGTGCTGAGAGCTGCGCAGCGGGAGCAGCTGTTCGCACGAGTGAGGTTGAGAAGAGAGAGGTGACAGGTGCGGCACTGCTGGGCAGTAGGGAGAGTTGCGTTTCGTGCCGTGCTTGGAGAGCACGCAGCCGGGCCAGGGAGAAGGTCGACGAGAGACACAGCACAACGCGCAGCCAACCACAAAGCTGACCGTCTGCACCACCAAGAGGTGTCGCTGCTGTCGTTGTGGAGCGATGCTCAGCTCGGTAGCATGGCATGAACAACGGTACCAACCTGCCTCTGTCCTGTGTCGTATTACCCGCACTCTTACCCGATACGGTAGCCATACCCGACTGTAGCTGCGAGGAGGACGAGGAGAGGGAGCTCCAGTGCTGCCCATCATATTGACGACGGCTGTCTTGCTGCTGTCGCCGCTGCTCTTCGTGAAAGGTGAGTTGCTGTACCACCGCCGCAGCCGACAGAGCACACACACAAAGGTCCTCTGTTGGGTAGCTCTCGTAGTGGTCCAGCAAGGGCACGGGGGACGAGGGGAGGGCAGCAGCGGCAGCCGTAGGGGGAGAGCGCCGCACTGCCGCTGAGTCTCCCGCGTTGCGTGCAGAAGCTAACTCCGCCTCCGTCATACTATCTCCACCACCACCACTAAAGTTATTATTATTCTCCCCTTTTGGTGCGACAGTGAGTGAAGCCGACGGCGTCAAGGAAAACGCGGAGGGGGACGCAGCTGCGGGTGGTTCAGACAACTCCGTGGACAAGGGCGGCAGCGGGGCCAGAGACACACGCACCGTCACGTGCAGCGACAAGAGGTCTTCTTCTCGCAAAAGGAAGCACAGCCGGTCCCAGAGAAATCCGTTCGCGTCTGGCGGGGCCTGTGGCATCGGCCGCCCACCCTTCTCCTCAGTTCCATCCGCTCCGGACACAACAGGACGTGAGCCAGGCCGCAGCTTCTTTACCTCTGTATTCGTGCCTCTTGGATCAGCCCTCACTGCTTTCTCTGCGGCAGCACGCACAGTCTGTGCCAAAGCATCCGGTGCGTCAACAGAACCCTCTCCGCCAGGCAGCGCGGCGCGACTCGGCCCCTTCCCTTTTGGCCCACTCGCGGAGCTCGAGCCGCTGCTGTCGTCGTCGCCCTCCGCTGACTCTTCGGAATTGGCCGTGGACGACGACGTGGCGTGTGTGTGTGCGGTGAGAAAGGAGGAGGCAGAAGAAGCAGACGCTGCCATGCCCTGCGTGCCCCCTCCGCCTTCCACAACCATCATTGATGCACAACCATCGTCTTTTCCCCGTCCGTATGTCTCTGCCGCCACCCACCTATCGAGTGATTCCGCAAAGGCTCGCTTTCGCCGCTGCTGCAGCCGCCACAACACCGCCTGCGCGGGGTCGACGCCACGCAGTGAGTGGGCAAAGGCACTGGTGGGCCACTCACGCAGCAGACCCGCATTTCCTCCTCCCGCAGCGCCACCAGCAGCAGGTAGTGTGCGCACGAGCAGCGCGACGGCGGTGTGGGTAGACCAGAGCAGGCGGGGCAGGGTGCCACCCCGTTGTTCGAGTAAGGCGTCGACAGAGACGACCGGCACGTGGGCATCCGCCTCGTCTTCGCCCTCTGCTGCTACAACTGCTGCACCGCCACTGCTGCTACGCCGCTTTGCCTGTCGTCGCCGTGCTGCGCTCGATGACTCCGCAATACGTTCCGCACGCGTCAGTGGCTGATGCTGTGACGGAGGAGAAGCAGCAGTCTGCCCTCTTGTAGCCGGCGTGTGTTCTGCAGCTGCACTCGTGCCCTTCTCCCGCAGTTGCCGCACCATTTTCCGCTTCTTCACTGTCCACCACTCAGCACGAGAGGTCGGGTCGAGTTGCCGCACACGGCGCAGCACCTCCAGCTGATGCACCGCCTCGCCCAGCGCCGCCTCCTGCTTCGCTGCGAGGTAGCTGCGGACGTCGAGGGGATCGAGAATGGGGTCGAGGGGGTGGAAGGTGGCCTGCACAAGCGCACAGCCTCGTGGCGGCACAGCTGGGGCAGCGGGCAACGTTGGAGGGGCGTCAGTGGACGGCAAACGCCTCAGTGGCAGTGCTGGAGCTTGTGGCAGTGTGTCCTTGTCCATCACCAAACCGTCCTGCTCTGTTGTGCGAAAAAGAGCGTGCAGCTCGCGGTTCAGCCCACCGTGCGCGGTGACACGGTCAAGTGTGGCACGCAGCTGCTCCTCCTGGTAGGTGATATAGGCGTCCACGGTGGTCTGCCCTCCAGCGGCACAACGCACCGCCATCTCTTCTGCGTCTGCGTCGGCTGCTGATGCTGCCACTGCTGCTTCCCCGTCCCCACCACGCTGCACTGTGGCGAGTGGCGCCGCGGTGAGGGAAAAGCGGAGGCTGCCGAGCGTACCGAAGAGACGCAGCAGTGCGGCGTCCTCTGCGCCGCGTGTGCCGAGCTGCACCGTCGTGTACACCGGTGCCTCGACTGCGGTCGTAGTAACGGGGGACTGTTGGTCAGCTGCCTCCGCGGCTCTGCCCTGCGCGGTGGGCGAGACAGCAACAGTCTGCTGCTGCCCGCCAACGCCACCTTTCCCTAATGCCGACCCTGCAGCGCTCTTATTGCTTTTCGGAGGCCGTACGAGGAGTTTGCTGGGGCGGTCCAGCATCGTGGCATCCAGCCGTACCCGGGCGTAGCCGACAACGTGATCGGTAGAGGAAGGCTGGACGGGCTGCGCCGCAACTGGGTCGTCATCGTGGTGTTGCGGACGGCTCTTCGTTGCAGATGCATCTCGCTCTCTCCCTCCATGAGGGGCTCCGGAGAGGCCTAGGAGCTGCTGTGCAGCACGCTGTCCGTCCCTGTCCTTTCTCTTCCCTCTTCTCTGTGCCTTTGGTGCGGGCCACGCCGCCTCCTCCGCCTCCCGCAGCGGACGTGGCCGCTTCGACGTTACACCCGCCGTGCCCCTCACACCGTTGACACAAGTCATCTCACCACTACTACTGTTACTGCTGGTGCAGCTGCTGTCGTCTCCTCCTTGGCTGGTAGACGTGTTGCTCTCATCGGAGTCTTCCAGAAGAGCCGCCAGCTGTGCGGCACGAGCGCGTAGTGTTCGCCGCTGCCCTTCAACCGCTGCCGCGGCGCGGGCACAGACAAGGAACTCCACATCCGGCATCGCGCTCCTGCCGTCCCAGTAGAAGAGGACACCGGTGTGGGCGACCGGCCATACAGGCGCGGGGGCAGCAGTGCGGAATGTGCGAGGAGGGTCGCTACCGCTACCTGTAGTAAGAGGTGGTGTCTCTGGACAGGGCAAAGGAGTACTGGTCTTCCCACCACCGGCGCTTCTCCCCACACCATGGACAACACACGGGTCAACAGCCTCAGCGCAGCTCCTATTACTGCTGCTGCAGACGGTGGCGAAGGGCGTGGTGTGCTGCCGGCCTCCCATGCGGAGTTGCACGTAGAGGTACGCCTCCGTCCCACCCGCGATGATTTGCCGCCCTTCAAGATGGGCAAGGCGGACGGCGAAGAGAGAGTGAAGGCGGGGCTGCGGTCGGCGTGAGGCTGCAGCAGCGCTGAAGGATGGAGGGGCCGGCCATCGCTGCGGCGGCTGTGGTGCGTTCTCTGGTGGCGGCGAAGGAATTTGTGGTGTCGAAGCAGTGCGCCGAGCGAGAGAAGAAGCACCCGGTGGTGCAGAGACGCGGTGCGCCATGGAGTCTGCTGTTTTCAGTGAAATATCAAGAAGGTGAAAAGAAAGGGCAGTACGTTCCTTTGAAAGGGGTGAGGGGTGCGCACAAAGCGAGCAGAGGAAAGCCCAAACGATGCAAAAGCGGTGACGGACAGCTGTCACGTAGAAACAGAGAGAGAGAAAAAAGAGACGGTGTTTAAATAAACAAAATGAGACTTAATCTTAGTGGGTATCTTGAGAAGTAACAAGAAAAATTTACGGAATGCAATTGGGAGTGATAAAGGTAGAGGTGAAAACGAATAAAAGTTAAAAGGTGAAGGCTCTAAACGCCAATCTAAACGCAGACATAAAAAGCCACGATGATTCTAGAGGGCAGTAGTAAGAAGAAAAGCGACGACAAAGGCACAGAGCACGCAGTATGTTTCACCTTTTTTTGAAGGGGAGAGAGCAAAAGAGAGATACTAGGCTGTCTATCTCAGCGAAATGAAACGCATCACCTGTGCCTGCGTGCGTCTGAGTGAATTGAGAGGAACAAAGAAAGAGAGAGAGGGGTGGAAGGAAGCAAGAGGAAATTAGCAGACGCTTCAATTTTGCATAATGTGCTTGGATATTTGTTGTTTCATGTATTAGGTGCATGACACGATGAGCAACACACCCGCTCACAGAGTGTGACCTTGCACCATCAGCACAAAAAAAAAAGCTGGTAAAAGTAGGGGGTAAATGTATTCCCTACCTCTCTGTGGTGACGGACAGCTCTGGCTCCTGACAACAAGACAGACTTAGTCTCTCGACCTTCTCAGCTAACTTGTCTGCGTATGACACGATGAAACCGGTCATGTCCGGTCTTCTTCCTCCAACCTAGCAACGGCACTGTCTCTACGAAGCACGCGGGTGTAGACACGTGACTCGGGCACCGCTATAGCCGTGGAGACCGCCTCCTCGTCTGGATGTGATGGCACACCATAAAGAACCATCTAAACGCTTATTTGTTTTTCTTTTCTTTCAGGGGACGTGCATCCCTCTCAGCGATACTCAAAATCGGAGGTAGAAAGAAAGTACTTGGGAAAGGTTGGGAATAAAAATAAAATGGTTGAGGAGTTGAAATACTAAGGTTGGAAAGAGAAAAACTCTCTTGTTTTGTTGTTTTGTTCTTGTTGTTGTGTAGCAGTAAAAATAGTACATACTTTCTCTTCTCTATCTCTTTTAATTGTTGACGCTAAAAGCTCACTACCCCTTTCTGGACATTGCACTGGCACAGAAAGAGAGGAAGAAGCATCGCATACTACTCCATACAAATCATATTCTTGACTTTCGGACACGAACCCTCCTTCGGTTGCCTACACGCACGCGTTCGCCATAGAGCAGTTTGCCGCCATCACCGCCGCGTCAGCAGAGAACCTCAACACCCTATTTGTGCTCCACGACCGCGGGACACAGCCGCAGAGTTGGTTACCCGAGACGTCAGTCAGAAACAGCACCGGCATGTCGCCCCACTCCGCCGGCAGCGGCCCCACCAGTGCATTCCCGGCCACTGTCAGCGTCTTCACCCCTCGCAGCGCGGCCCACGAGGCGGGGAGGGTGCCGGAGAAGGCGTTCAGGGACAGCATCAACGACTGCAGGGCAGGCAGAGCCCCTTTACTGCCCCACGCCTCCGGCAGCGGTCCGGAGAGTGCGTTGTCCATCAAGATGAGCGACACGAGTCGGCTGAGGCGGGCCCAGCTGGCAGGCAGCGAGCCCTGCAGTCGAGCGCCTTTGTGATAGAGGTACAGGTGCGTTACGGCTACCTGCGACCCGTCCACGTCGGCAGCCAGCTCGGGCAGCGCGGCGCCGGCGGCGTGAATGTGCAGCTCCGCGAGATCCACCTTTACACCTCCGCCGCTGCAGTGCACCTCAGCCCAGGAGCAGTAGTTGTTGCCCGTCCACGTCGCCTCGAGGTCGGGGATGGCGGCAGACAAACTGCGCAGAAGGAGAAGGTGTGTTGCTGCTCGGACGAGGTGAAGGCTTTAAGGTCGTTGGGAAGCGCAGAAGAGAGGACGGTTGGGCAGCCGGGAAGAAGACGCGTCAGCAGGCAGAGGGAGAAGGCGAGAAGGCAGCAGACCGCGAGAGCAGTGCGCCACCGCATCACCGGGAAGAGCATCGCCGCAGTACGTTTCCTAATCACGTCTGCCCCCTACAAAATAACAGCAGTACTTTTTTTTTCCCCCCACTGAAATACCGCTTTCAATTTTAGGGTGATATGCAGAAGGCTGTGCGAGCAAGTGAACTAGAAAGACGAGTGATTTTTTTTTTTCGATGTGATGGAAATGGCCTCTCTCTACCGCAGTGCGCCAGTGCAGAGCAGCGGCTGACCACCGTGAAAGAGACACACCTATCGGCTGCGCTGCGAAGACGTAGCGCATAATAATAATGAAAAGCACAACGGCAGGCAAGAGTATTAAGTAAAGAAGAATGGAGTAGAGACGTGGGGAAGTTGGCGCAGTAGCTGACTCGCATCGACAAATAAATATCTCATCAGCAATTGCGAGGGAGCTAGGGTACATGTGACCCTCATTCAGAGGCACAACCAAGCCAAACACAAGCGCAGAGCCACCGGAGGAGTGCGCGCAGCAAACGACCGCTGCGGCATGAGCGTCACACGGCACCGCCACCAGACAAGCGCGAGCGTGGCGCAAACACACATGAAGAACGTCAGTTGATGTCGAAGAGGAAAATACGGAGAACAAAGTGCAAATAAATAAAAAAACAGAAGAGAACAAGCGAAAGAGGCGGTACGGAGACGCAGGGTGAAGGAGAAGAGGAGAGAAGGGCGAGGCGCGGCGTGGGGCCGCAGAGCTGCGCAAGAGCCGCACACCGCAAAAAACAGCGCCGGCGGTAAAGAAAAGGGGAGAAGAACGGGGCTCAGGCAACGCCGCGGGGCACCCACGAACCACCAACTCGCTCTCTCACGCACCTCACACTCCAGCACGTCAACACCGTTTTTCTTCATATTAAATAGGCTTTTTTTGTGAAAGAAGACGCGTGTGCGCAGTCAACACAGCAATCGGGTGAGAGTGCTGTAAGACACACACAGCTGAGTACAGGAAAAAAAAAACAGACACGTGAGTGTCGTAAAGCGCACGAGGCGCCAACACGGAAACGAGTTGATGCGTTGCTATTTATCCACTGGTTGATTGGAGAAAAAAATAGAGTTACGTGGGTCTTCATTTAGGAAAAAAAGAAGGAGAGAGAAAGAGAGAGAGCGAGACGGACGTTGCCGGAGGAGGTGTGGCGCTGATGGCGTCGCTACAAGCCTTCGCTCGTATAGCCTCACAGCAACAAACGTAAAATTTAGAACTTATGGCACACCTCCCCGAAGAGCACCGCCTCGCCCGTAAAAGAGAAATGGAAATGAAGAGAAAAGAGAGATGAGAAGGCAAAGCTTTTAAACTGAGAGCCGCGACGAGATGACTGGAAGACAATCGACACAGACCAGTACTCGTTAAACCATATTTTTTTTTTGGGTGTGTGTGTAACTTAAGCAAAAAAGAAATAACGGGTAAGAAAACGGAAAAACACTCGCTATCAAAGAGAAAAGTTGAAAGAAAAAGAAAGTGCAGATCACTTATAATTGTTTGTCCACTTTAACGACTGCTCACCACTCTGCGGCCTTTCCTTCATATCGGAAAGAAAAAGAAACAATTATGAGAGAACAAAACAAAAACGTGTTCTTTACTGCAGGCAGCTGCAAGGGCGACCTCAAAATCCATTTCCGCGTCGTTCATTATTATGGGTGATGGACCGTCACAGCCGACGTAAACGTGGAGTGTGGCGAGTTCGTTAAGGTAAAAGAAAAAGAGAAGTAAAATGAATCGATGAGCACGTTAATTATCACTTCCGACACACACACACACATACACCAGCGCTGATACGGGATAAAGAGAGAAAATTTGTCTTGCGGGGCTGCGCTCCCACCCTCACTGCATCACCAACGCAATGCACCGCACACGGTGGTACTCCACAGAACACACACCGGCTGCGTGGCTGGGGAACGCCTTTAATCTGCGGAGGTGTTAAAGCCTTAAAGAAGCTCAACGACGCTTAAAGTAATAATAATAAAAAAAAATAAACAAAGCTGTCACAGAAAAAGAGGAGAAAAGAAAAAGAGAGGGAGTTGTTTACTTCTCACTTAGCTCGCTTTCAACGGAAGCATAAATGGTTCTCGCTGCGTTGAGGGTCTCACACACCGCATGTCGCGCACGCATGTGGGCAAAAGCTGACGTGCAAACCCGCAGCGAAGCACCGACACGCCGCACAACCTAAACCAGAGTGCTTCTGTCATTGCCAACAGTCCACACAGCGGCAGTGCCGTGCTCAGTTAAAGAGCACCATTACATTAAAGAGAAGAATAAAATGAAAAAGAGCCAAAAGTTGGAAGACACTTCTTAGACGCGGCTCGCGGTAAGTGCAGGCTATTGCGCCTCTACTCACCGCACAGCTTCGCCTACACACGCACACACGCGCTGCGGAGGCTGGCGCAGCGACACACGGCGCGCGCCACATGGAAACGACCCTTAAACCACTAGAGCGGCGTCGAGAAGAGAAGCACGGCGCCAACCACCAGTGCAGCTGCCCACATGTTTGTCGACGAGAACGGCACCACACGCACCGCCGCATCACTGTACACACACTGCGACGTACTCGTCAGCCTGTAGCTGCGCGCACACTCGGAGCAGCTGGTGCTGTTGCCCGCGTTGCACTCCAGGCAGTGCTCCACCAGGCACACCACATCGTGCGAGCTTCCCTGCTCGGGTACCGGTGCGGAAGAGGAATCAGCAGTGGGCGTGGATGTGGGTGTCAACGTGGTCGTGGTGGTCGTGGTGGTCGTGCTCGTGCTCGTGGTCGTGGGCACCTCGGTCGTGCTCGTAACCACCTCGGTGGTGGTCGTTGTTGTCAACACAACACAGGCATTGGTGACCGCGCAGTCCGCCGCAGAAACCACCGCATCCACGCTGATCGTGAGAAAATAGCCGTTGTCCTTCCACCCATCCGGCAAGCACCCGCACAGCTGGTTCTCGCGCAGGTCTGCGGTGAAAAAGGTCCACCCGCCCCAGCTTGCAGGGATCGAGCCAGTGAACTGATTCTTTGCGAGGTACAGCTTGCTCAACGACTGCATCGACGACCACGCCGCAGGCAGCGAGCCAGCCAGCGCGTTGTCGCTCACGTTCAGGACGGTGAGGTATGGCATGTCCTTCCACTCAGCGGGCAGCGTGCCAGACAGCGCGTTGCCGCTCAGATACAGGTTTGACAAGCGAATCATCCCACTCCACGCACTCGGCAGCGAACCGGACAGCTTGTTGTTCACCGCGCGCACCTCCGACAAGCGAACAGCGTTAATCCACTCCGCTGGCAGGCTGCCCTCGATCGCGTTGTTGTCCAGCTGCAGCGTCGACAGCGCAGCCATCCCGCCCCACGCAGCTGGCAGCGTGCCCGACAGCGTGTTGTCGCTCAGGTACAGCGATGACAGCTTCGCCATGGTGCCCCACTCCACCGGCAGCCCTCCGGTCAGTGTGTTGTTATTCAGGTACAGCGTCGTCACCGAAGTGAAGGCAGCCCACGTCGCGGGCAGCGGACCGGACAGCTGGTTGTTGTTGAGGTACAGCGCCGTCAGTGCCGGCATGCCACTCCACGCAGCCGGCAGCGTGCCCGTCAGTGCGTTCCCGTCAAGGTACAGCTCCTGCAGACGCGTCAGGCGGCTCCAGCTCGCAGGCAGCGTGCCCGTCACGCGCTGGCCCATCGAGCGTAACCGGATCTCCTCAAAGATCACTGCTGAGCCATTCACGTCATCGGCAAGCTCCGGCAGCGTCAGCGTCCCGGTAAACGCAGGCGAGCTGTAGTCGGCGAAATTCAGCGACGGCGAGTAGAAGCTGCAGCTCACGTACGACCACTTGCAGTAGTCCGTGCCGCTCCAGATAGCTTGCAATGACGGGTTTGTCGCAGCGATGCCCTGCAGGAACTTCAGCGTGTGCGTCTCCTCGTTGGTCGGCGGCTTCTGTGTCGTCGTTGTGGTCGTCGTGGTGGTTGTTGTTGTGGTTGTCGTCGTGGTCGTTGTTGGGGTCTCAACAGTACTGGACCCGCTGCTCGAGTCGGAAGCGCAGCTGTTCGCCGTGGCGCAGTCGCTCGCAGACACCGCAGCGTCCACCGTCACGGTGACAAAGTAGCTGCCCTTCCAGCCCGACGGCAGGCACCCGCACAGGCTGTTCTTGCTCAGGTCCACCGTGTACACGTACCACGAAGACCACGTCGCGGGAATCGAGCCTGTCAGCTGGTTCTGTGCAAGGTACAGCTTCGACAGGTAGGACATGCTCTGCCACACGGCGGGCAGCGTGCCAGTCAGTGCGTTGTCGGTCAAATTCATCGTGTACAGCCGGTTCATGCTCTTCCACACGTCTGGCAGTATGCCAGACAGCTTATTGCCAGACATCCGCAGCTCATACATGGCCGTCAGCGAGCCCCACTCCGCTGGCAGGCTGCCCTCGATCGCGTTGTTGTGCAGGTACAGCGTCGACAGCGCCGTCATCCCGCTCCACTCACCTGGTAGACTCCCCGATAGCGCGTTGTCATTCAAGTACAGCGACGTCAGCTTCTTCAACCCGCTTAAGGCAGCCGGCAATGTTCCGGAGAGCGTGTTGTTGCTCAGGTACAGCGTCTTCAGGTTACTCAGAACACCCCATGCCTCCGGCAGCGGCCCCGAAAGGCGGTTGTTGTCCAGCCGCAGCGTCGACAACACCGGTGCCCCACTCCATGCAGTCGGCAGCGGACCCGTCAGCGCATTGTTGTACAGGTTCAGCGTCTCCAGCCGCGTCAGGCGGCTCCAGCTCGCAGGCAGCGTGCCCGCTACGCTCGCACCCTTGCCGGACAGCGAGAAGCTGATCACGTTGACGTGGCTGCCGTCGATGTCCGCCGTTAGCTCAGGCAGCTGCACGGGACTCGCAAGCGCAAGACTCGTGAAGCTCAGCGACACTGCCGGGATCGAGTACCCGCAGCTCACGTACGACCACGAGCAGTACGACGTCCCGGTCCACTTGCTCTGCAGTGCGGTGCTGAAGGACGAGGCCAGCAGTTGCAGGAAACGCAGCGTGTTGCGCTCCGTCACCGTCAAGCCGTCACCGACGCCCTCGCTGCCCGACGAGGCCTCGCTGCTGCCACCCGACTCGCACGCGTTCGCCGTGGAGCAGTTCGCCGCCAGCACCGCAGGATCGGAAACCACACGTACGTAAAAGCTTCCCTTCCAGTTCGTCGGCACGCAACCGCAAAGCGTGTTGCCGCTCACGTCGACCGGGTACGGCCGCAGCACACCCCACGCCTCCGGAATCGAGCCCACCAGCTGGTTTCGTGCTAGGCTCAGCGTGCCCAGCGACCCCATCAGACGCCACCCCGACGGCAGCGTGCCGGTGAAGGCGTTGTCGTTCAGGTACAGCGTGGACATCGTCTTCATCAGGCCCCACACTGGAGGAAGGCTGCCGGTCAGCGTGTTGTTGTTCAGGTACAGCGTTTGAATGGACTCCAGTAGGTTCCACTCGCTCGGCAGCGTCCCACTGATGCGATTGCTGTCCAGGCGTAGCGTCCCCAGCACACGCAGGTCGCCCCACGCGCCGGACAGAGTCCCTGACAGCCCGTTGCCGTACAGCTGCACGCTAGTCAGCCGCGTGAGGCGGCCCCAGCTCGCAGGCAGACCGCCAGACAGCCTACTGCCCATCCCAATGGCGCGGATGTCCGAGAAGATCACCGCTGAGCCGTCCACGTCGTCGCCCAGCTCCGGCAGCGTCAGCGTCCCGGTGTACGCGGGTGAGCCGTACGCCTGGAAGTTCAGCGTGCTGCCGTAGCTGCTGCACGTCACGTACGACCACGTGCAGAAGTCCGTGCCGCTCCAGATCGCCGCCAGCGACGGGTTCACCGCAGCGATGCCCTGCAGGAACGTCAGCGTGTTGGACTGCTCCGCCGCCGAGTAGTCCGCCGTCGCCGCACGCGCCACGAGGGACACATCCACCGCGAACAGCACCAGCAGCGCAGCCGCCACCATCGTGCGGCGCAGCGAGTAGTTGAAGCACGCCATGGATGCAGTCTGTGACGCAGACAGCAGCACTGGGAGGCGGGAACGAAAGGAAGAGACGGTGTAACGGTGAGTTGCAGTTGCGAGCACTGAAAGACCACTGAATTTAAAAAAAAAAAAGAATGAACGTGAAACACTTAACCAGTTTGCACGGTGGTGTTAGAGAGCTGGAAGGAAAGAAAAGAGGAAGTTACGAGTCTTTAAACTGCGGACGGCGTGGCAGCACGCGTGCGGCGAGAAAGAGGAGAGGCAGAAGAGGGAGAGAATGCGAAGGAAGTTGAACAGCACAGAGGCAGAGGCACAAGCGACGCTGCACCAACACAGCCAGACCAGAAAGTACAAATGCACACATACACGGTCACACACGCAGATGCCATCACCACACAGGAAGCCGCGCCAGCCCAGCCACACAGGCACACAGGCACACCGCAACCATCACTGCCGCGCAACACACACGGGCACGTACCTCCGCAGCGCACGCTCGGCCACACGCGCGCATCGAGACAGGCGCGCAACAACGGATCAGAATGATTTGCCAACATACCAGAAAGGGGGGAAAAAGAAGGGAGAGTCGGGGCACACACACACACATAATTACACGCGTACATGCACGCACACGCCTCTCCGGCACACTGATAACCGAGTATCAACGGCACCCGCTGCAGTGACAGCGCACCGCAGCAGCGCCATCGCACCGGTGCCACCGTGCACCACGGCACACACGGGCGGGAAACAGAAAAAGGCACACATCATGCGTGCAGGAAGAAAAAAACAATGTCTTTGGAAAATGAAAAAGGTGGAAAAAGTTGTTGAATGCTATTTTGATGCGTGGAAAACACTGAATAGGCCGCTGACACGGGATAAAGCACGACTTACGTCGAATCAGTTGAAAGAAAGGTGTGGCGTCGCTGCAGCGGTTAATGGAGAAAAATCTCTTTAGACTTAGACGCAGAGGGAGAAGGCGGGCAGCCGTCCGCTGGCGGTGCTGCAGCACCACAAGCGCCGTTCGCGGCCTTCAAGGGCAGTGGCAGAAGCGCACACACCGAGCTGCACTTCATACACGCCACACACCCAGCGCAGGCACGCGTCCGACCTCACGCGCAGTACAGCAATCGAGGCCACACACACACAGCCGCACACTCAACATTGGCAGGCTCGGGAGGCAATTTAGAAAAACGCACTTTTTTTAAACAAAATAGGTAGAAGAAAAAAAAAGGGAGAAATAGAGCTTACTTTAGCGCTGCCAGCGTATTTAGGAGAGGGGGAAGAGGGGCTGCCGTCGTCGCACGCACAGCGCAAATAGGAGAAAAAAAAGGGAGAGAGGGGCAGAACTCACAGAGTGAGGGCATGTTAGCTGCGCGCACGTCGCGTTAGGCCGCCCGCACGCGCCACAGTCCGCCACACGCACCCACGCACACACCACGACGACCCATCCACACGGGCTTCACACACTCGCGGCAGGCGGGGAGGTCAGCACAACGGCACAGCGGCGGGTGCAGCAGCACGTGCTGCAGAGAAGCGTCAAGGCACAAACAAACAGTGAACACCGTTCGTCGTGCATTCGGCAACGCGGGCCGTGTATGTGCGTGTGTGCCGCCCGCACCATCGCTCATGGCGGGGGCGGGGGTCAGCGACCGCAGCGGGGAGAGTGAACTCTGTCGCTCTCAGCTCCCCGCGCGGCGCCGGCACCCGCACCGCCACACGCGCACACCAGCGTCACCGCGCAATGAAAAAATAGATCAGGAAACAAGAAAATGAAGGAAAAAATAGACTTCGCTCAGTACGGCGAGTCAGGGGTCTTCGCGAACGGCTCTTCGTCCTGCCCCTCCGACGCCTGCACCCGCTTCGCCTCCTCAGCCTTGCGCTGGCGCCGGCGGTGGCAGAAGATGCCCAGGCCCAGAGCCAGGCCAACGAGCACGCCACCAAGCGCACCGAGCACGCACCACAGCGGCAGCAGGTTCGGGCCTGACTTGTGCGCCGGCGCCACGGGGGCGTTCGTCTCCGCGGGGCACGTGTTCGCTGTCTCACAGTCGCTCCCCGACAGCGCAGCGTCCGCCGCCACCGCCTTCTCCGCCCACCCCGGCGGCAGGCAGCCGCACAGGCCGGTCCCCGTCAGCGCAACGTTCGACAGCGCCGGCATCGCACCCCAGCTCGCGGGCACCGCACCGGACAGCGCGTTCCCGCTCACGTCCAGGCTGCTCAGCGCACTCATCCCGCTCCACGCAGCCGGCAGCGTCCCGTTGATCGCGTTGCGCGCGACGCTCAGCGTCTTCAGGCCCGTCAGCCGGCCCCAGCTCGCAGGCAGCGTCCCCGTCACAAGCGCACCCTTCCCCGCGACGTTCACCTCCGTTACAGCAACCAGGGACCCGCTCACGTCCGCCGCGAGCTCCGGCAGCACAACAGTCCCCGCAAGGGCAAGCCCCGACAGGTCCAGCTGCGCAGCACCACCGTCCTCACTGCAGCGCACGTAGGTCCACTTGCAGTACTCCGTGCCCGTCCACTGCGCAGCCAGGCTCTTGTCCATCGCAGCGAACGAGCGCAGGAACATCAGGGTGTGCGTCTGCTCCGGCGTCAGCGGCGCAGCCGTGGTCGTGGTCGTGGTCGTGGTATCGCTCACACCGCACTGATTGGCAACGGCGCAGTCCGCCGCGTACAGAGCCGCATCAGCCGTCACGGTGTACATGAAGCTGTTCTCCTTCCAATCGTCGGGCATGCACCCGCACAGGCTGTTGCTGCTCAAGTCCAGCGTGAAATAGTACCACGTGGTCCACGCCGTGGGGATCGAGCCAGTGAACTGATTCTTTGCGAGGTACAGCTTCGAGATGGACGACATTGACGACCATGCCGCAGGCAGCGTGCCCGACAGCGCGTTGCCGTACAGCGACAGCAACTGCAGCTGCGTCAGGCCGCCCCAGCTCGCCGGCAGCGTGCCCGTCACCATGTCCCCCATCAGGAAGATCTGCAGGCTGGTCACGGCAACCTTCGTCGCGTCCACGTCCGAGGGCACCTCCGGCAGCGTCATCGGCGACGTCAGCGTCACGTCTTCGAAGCTCACATCCACTGCCGCTTCGCTGCACGTCACGCCCGGCCACGAGCAGTACGACGTCCCGGTCCACGTGCGCTGCAGCCCCGGCGCAGCGCCGACAAGCGCCCGCAGGAACTTCAGCGTGTTCGACTCCGCAACCGTCAGCACGCCGTCGCCAACGCACACGTTCATCGTTGCACAGTTGTTCGCCGTCAGCGCCGCATCGGCATGGACGGACAGCTTCGTCTTCGCCGTCCACTCCGCAGGCACGCAGCCGCAGAACGCGTTGCCCGTCACCGCCACCGACGACAGCGCGGGCATCGTCCCCCACGACGCGGGCAGCGACCCACTCAGGTCGTTCGCCGTCACGTCCACCATCTGCAGAGCCGTCATCGTGCTCCACGCAGCCGGCAGCGTCCCGGTGAGAGCGTTGGATGCCAGCAGCACCGCATCCAGCGCCGTCATCGTGCTCCACGTAGCCGGCAGCGGCCCGCTCAGCTGGTTGCGCTCCACGTTCACCTGCTGCAGCGCCGTCATCCCGGCCCACGCAGAGGGCAGCATGCCCGACAGCGCGTTGCCGTACAGCGACAGCAACTGCAGCTGCGTCAGGCCGCCCCAGCTCGCCGGCAGCGTGCCCGTCACCATGTCCCCCATCAGGAAGATCTGCAGGCTGGTCACGGCAACCTTCGTCGCGTCCACGTCCGAGGGCACCTCCGGCAGCGTCATCGGCGACGTCAGCGTCACGTCTTCGAAGCTCACATCCACTGCCGCTTCGCTGCACGTCACGCCCGGCCACGAGCAGTACGACGTCCCGGTCCACGTGCGCTGCAGCCCCGGCGCAGCGCCGACAAGCGCCCGCAGGAACTTCAGCGTGTTCGACTCCGCAACCGTCAGCACGCCGTCGCCAACGCACACGTTCGTCGTCGCGCAGCTGCTCGCCGTCAGCGCCTTATCGAGAACGTAGTAAAGATCCCTGTTTGCTCTCCACTCCGTAGGCAAGCAGCCGCACAACGCGTTGCCCGTCACTGCCACGAACGACAGCGCGGGCATCGTCCCCCACGACGCGGGCAGCGACCCACTCAGGTCGTTGCTGTGCAGGTAAACCGAGCGCAATGCCTTCATTCCCGACCACACAGCGGGTAGCGACCCGGTGAGCGCGTTGCCGCCCACGTCTAACGCCTCCAACGCCGCCATCCCGGCCCACGCAGCCGGCAGCGTCCCGGTGAGCGCGTTGGATGCCACCGAGAACGTATTCAACGCCGCCATGCCCTTCCACTCATTCAGCAGCGTGCCCGACAGCGCGTTGCCGTACAGGATCAGAAATTGTAGTTGTGTCAGGCCGCCCCAGCTCGCCGGCAGCGTGCCCGTCACCATGTCGCCCTTGTTGAAGATATACAGGCTGGTCACGGCAACCTTCGTCGCGTCCACGTCCGAGGGCACCTCCGGCAGCGTCATCGGCGACGTCAGCGTCACGTCTTCGAAGCTCACAATAAGCATCCCTTTGATACACCTCACGCCCGGCCACGAGCAGTACGACGTCCCGGTCCACGTGCTTTGCAGCCCCGGCGCAGCGCCGACAAGCGCCTGCAGGAACTTCAGCGTGTTCGCCTGCTGCTCCGCCGTCAGTCCCGACTCGTCAGCGGCATGGGCAGCGGGGGAGTGGAGGAGGCACAGCAGGAGAACGGCGGCCACCACCACCGCAGTCGAGGCGAGGCGGGGGAAGGGCGGCATCGTGGCGTTGGGCAGCGGCACGGGGTGGCCACGGGGAGAGACACAAGTGGCGGCGGCGGTGTGGGAGAGGGGCGGACGCAGCGGCGGTCGGCACAGGGCGGAGGCGGATACGATCCTACTCCCGGCACTGGCGTGGGCGTGTTGCTTCTCGGCTGTGGGAGTGCGGTGGGTACCTTCCGGGACGTGTCTGCCTCTCGTAACCGCAGGTCAGTGCTACTGTTCAGGAGCGGATGGCGGGTCTTGTTGCTGCGGGGTGCTTGGCGGTTTCCTTCCGGAGAAGGCGTTAAAATAAGAAAGAGGGGGAGAGAGATAAAACGTATAGATAAACAAACAAATAGAGAAGATACGGTTTAAAAGTAGGAGAGAGAAGAGAGTGACAGGAAAAAATAGAATGTGAATCGGGACGGAAGTAGGAAAAGACGGAGAGAAAAGACTGAGAGAGAATCAAGAAAGAGAGGAAAGGAGAGAGAAAGAAAAAAGTAACAGTGAAAAACGAACGATGTGAGAGTGAGTGAAAGAGAGAGGGGGGGAGGGAGAGGGATAAGGAGGGAGGGAAATAAAATAAAGGAAGTAGAACAAAAACAGAAAACGTTTGAAGAGCAACGAAGAAAGAAAGAGAGGAAACACAGGCGGAAAACGCAAGAAAAGTGAGGAATGTCAACTGAGGTGCGAGGTGAGTGTGAGCAGCAAGCGGCGGGAAAGCGGTGGAGGTGTGGTGGGTGGTGGGGGTGCGGGGAGCGCGCAGAGACAGCGGTAGAGAGAGACAGCGGCAAAGGGGGAGAGAGAGGTGCGACGTGAGAGAGGTGCAGGAGGGAGAGGCGAGGAGGAGCGCGGTGCAGGCACCTGCGGGCTGCGGAAGGCCCCAGCAGCGGCGGCACAGCACAGGGAGAGGGCAGCGTCCTGAAACGCAGAGAGAGGCCCACTTCCGACGCCGGGGGCGTGCATCCCCCTCCAGCGAGCGGGTCCACAGGACGGCGCAGGCGCACTGGCACGGCCGCGGCCACACAACGCAACGCAGCGGACGCCGCAGGCACGCACCAAAAGGGAAGCGCACCAGCCGGATGGCAGCCGACCACGGGAAGCAAGCGCCACACTGCCCACACAGCCGTCGCAGCCACCGCGCAGCGGGCAAGGAGAGAACGCACAACACGGCCGCGACGGCGCCTCGCCTGCTCGCTGCTCACCGGCAAGTGTGCGGCTGCGGCTGCGTGCACCGGCGCTGAACAGTCGGAAGGAGTGCGTCGTCACGGGTGCCAGCACCGGCCGCACTACGCACACACAAAGGGCGACAAAGCCTTGGGGGAATGAAAATGGAAGAGCAACAGAGAGGAGCACAAACGGAAAGCGGAAAAGAAGAAACGCTGTAGTGCTCAGGAAGAGCAAAGCCTCTCCGGCAAGCGGCAAAGGAGGCTCTACAGTGCCGATAGAGAGAGGACAAGGACACGTGTTACGCTGCGCGCTGCCGCTCCCTTGCCTCTCAGAGGGCGTCCATCAGTGGCAGCTCGTCCGACTGCCCGCAGCCCTCACATCGAGCACCAGCGGGTAGGGGAGAAGGAGCCAGCTGAGAGCGATCCCGCCGGCGATGCCAGGGTCGTCGCGCAGGGCGTGCAGGAGGATGCGAATGCGCCGGCCCCGCCGCCGAGCAGTCCGCCGTCGCCGCACGCGCCACGAGGGACACGTCCACCGCGAACAGCACCAGCAGCGCAGCCGCCACCATCATGCGGCGCAGCGAGTAGTTAAACCACGCCATGGCTGCAGTCTGTGACGCAGAGAGCAGCACTGGGAGGCGGGAACGAAAGGAAGAGACGGTGTGGCGGTGCGGTGCAGTTAGGAGCACTAGCAGAGCACAGAGTAAGAAAAAAAGGATGAATGTGAAACACTTAACCAGTTTGCACGGTGGTTTTAGAGAGCTGGAAGGAAAGAAAAGAGGGGGTTACGAGTCTTTAAACTGCGGACGGCGTGGCAGCACGCGTGCGGCGAGAAAGAGGAGAGGCAGAAGAGGGAGAGAATGCGAAGGAAGTTGAACAGCACAGAGGCAAAGGCACAAGCGACGCTGCACCAACACAGCCAGACCAGAAAGTACAAATGCACACATACACGGTCACACACGCAGATGCCATCACCACACAGGAAGCCGCGCCAGCCCAGCCACACAGGCACACAGGCACACCGCAACCATCACTGCCGCGCAACACACACGGGCACGTACCTCCGCAGCGCACGCTCGGCCACACGCGCGCATCGAGACAGGCGCGCAACAACGGATCAGAATGATTTGCCAACATACCAGAAAGGGGGGAAAAAGAGGGGAGAGTCGGGGCACACACACACACATAATTACACGCGTACATGCACGCACACGCCTCTCCGGCACACTGATAACCGAGTATCAACGGCACCCGCTGCAGTGACAGCGCACCGCAGCAGCGCCATCGCACCGGTGCCACCGTGCACCACATTCCACACGGGCGGGGAACAGAAAAAGGCACACATCATGCGTGCAGGAAGAAAAAAACAATGTCTTTGGAAAATGAAAAAGGTGGAAAAAGTTGTTGAATGCTATTTTGATGCGTGGAAAACACTGAATAGGCCGCTGACACGGGATAAAGCACGACTTACGTCGAATCAGTTGAAAGAAAGGTGTGGCGTCGCTGCAGCGGTTAATGGAGAAAAATCTCTTTAGACTTAGACGCAGAGGGAGAAGGCGGGCAGCCGTCCGCTGGCGGTGCTGCAGCACCACAAGCGCCGTTCGCGGCCTTCAAGGGCAGTGGCAGAAGCGCACACACCGAGCTGCACTTCATAAACGCCACACACCCAGCGCAGGCACGCGTCCGACCTCACGCGCAGTACAGCAATCGAGGCCACACACACACAGCCACACACTCAACATTGGCAGGCTCGGGAGGCAATTTAGAAAAACGCACTTTTTTTAAACAAAATAGGTAGAAGAAAAAAAAAAGGGAGAAATAGAGCTTACTTTAGCGCTGCCAGCATATTTAGGAGAGGGGGAAGAAGGGCTGCCGTCGTCGCACGCACAGCGCAAATAGGAAAAAAAAGGGAGAGAGGGGAAGAACTCACAGAGTGAGGGCATGTTAGCTGCGCGCACGTCGTGTTAGGCCGCCCGCACGCGCCACAGTCCGCCACACGCACCCACGCACACACCACGACGACCCGTTCACACGGGCTTCACACACTCGCGGCAGGCGGGGAGGTCAGCACAACGGCACAGCGGCGGGTGCAGCAGCACGTGCTGCAGAGAAGCATCAAGGCACAAACAAACAGCGAACACCGTTCGTCGTGCACTCGGCAACGCGGGCCGTGTATGTGCGTGTGTGCCGCCCGCACCATCGCTCATGGCGGGGGCGGGGGTCAGCGACCGCAGCGGGGAGAGTGAACTCTGTCGCTCTCAGCTCCCCGCGCGGCGCCGGCACCCGCACCGCCACACGCGCACACCAGCGTCACCGCGCAATGAAAAAAATAGATCAGGAAACAAGAAAATGAAGGAAAAAATAGACTTCGCTCAGTACGGCGAGTCAGGGGTCTTCGCAAACGGATTTTCGTCCTGCCCCTCCGACGCCTGCACCCGCTTCGCCTCCTCAGCCTTGCGCTGGCGCCGGCGGTGGCAGAAGATGCCCAGGCCCAGAGCCAGGCCAACGAGCACGCCACCAAGCGCACCGAGCACGCACCACAGCGGCAGCAGGTTCGGGCCTGACTTGTGCGCCGGCGCCACGGGGGCGTTCGTCTCCGCGGGGCACGTGTTCGCTGTCTCACAGTCGCTCCCCGACAGCGCAGCGTCCGCCGCCACCGCCTTCTCCGCCCACCCCGGCGGCAGGCAGCCGCACAGGCCGGTCCCCGTCAGCGCAACGTTCGACAGCGCCGGCATCGCACCCCAGCTCGCGGGCACCGCACCGGACAGCGCGTTCCCGCTCACGTCCAGGCTGCTCAGCGCACTCATCCCGCTCCACGCAGCCGGCAGCGTCCCGTTGATCGCGTTGCGCGCGACGCTCAGCGTCTTCAGGCCCGTCAGCCGGCCCCAGCTCGCAGGCAGCGTCCCCGTCACAAGCGCACCCTTCCCCGCGACGTTCACCTCCGTTACAGCAACCAGGGACCCGCTCACGTCCGCCGCGAGCTCCGGCAGCACAGCAGTCCCCGCAAGGGCAAGCCCCGACAGGTCCAGCTGCGCAGCACCACCGTCCTCACTGCAGCGCACGTAGGTCCACTTGCAGTACTCCGTGCCCGTCCATTGCGCAGCCAGGCTCTTGTCCATCGCAGCGAACGAGCGCAGGAACATCAGGGTGTGCGTCTGCTCCGGCGTCAGCGGCGCAGCCGTGGTCGTGGTCGTGGTCGTGGTATCGCTCACACCGCACTGATTGGCAACGGCGCAGTCCGCCGCGTACAGAGCCGCATCAGCCGTCACGGTGTACATGAAGCTGTTCTCCTTCCAATCGTCGGGCATGCACCCGCACAGGCTGTTGCTGCTCAAGTCCAGCGTGAAATAGTACCACGTGGTCCACGCCGTGGGGATCGAGCCAGTGAACTGATTCTTTGCGAGGTACAGCTTCGAGATGGACGACATTGACGACCATGCCGCAGGCAGCGTGCCCGACAGCGCGTTGCCGTACAGCGACAGCAACTGCAGCTGCGTCAGGCCGCCCCAGCTCGCCGGCAGCGTGCCCGTCACCATGTCCCCCATCAGGAAGATCTGCAGGCTGGTCACGGCAACCTTCGTCGCGTCCACGTCCGAGGGCACCTCCGGCAGCGTCATCGGCGACGTCAGCGTCACGTCTTCGAAGCTCACATCCACTGCCGCCTCGCTGCACGTCACGCCCGGCCACGAGCAGTACGACGTCCCGGTCCACGTGCTTTGCAGCCTTGGTACGGCGGCACCAAGCAACTGCAGGAACTTCAGCGTGTTCGACTCCGCAACCGTCAGCACGCCGTCGCCAACGCACACGTTCGTCGTCGCGCAGCTGCTCGCCGTCAGCGCCTTATCGAGAACGTAGTAAAGATCCCTGTTTGCTCTCCACTCCGTAGGCAAGCAGCCGCACAACGCGTTGCCCGTCACTGCCACGAACGACAGCGCGGGCATCGTCCCCCACGACGCGGGCAGCGACCCACTCAGGTCGTTGCTGTGCAGGTAAACCGAGCGCAATGCCTTCATTCCCGACCACACAGCGGGTAGCGACCCGGTGAGCGCGTTGCCGCCCACGTCTAACGCCTCCAACGCCGCCATCCCGGCCCACGTAGCCGGCAGCGTCCCGGTGAGCGCGTTGGATGCCACCGAGAACGTATTCAACGCCGCCATGCCCTTCCACTCATTCAGCAGCGTGCCCGACAGCGCGTTGCCGTACAGGATCAGAAATTGTAGTTGTGTCAGGCCGCCCCAGCTCGCCGGCAGCGTGCCCGTCACCATGTCGCCCTTGTTGAAGATATACAGGCTGGTCACGGCAACCTTCGTCGCGTCCACGTCCGAGGGCACCTCCGGCAGCGTCATCGGCGACGTCAGCGTCACGTCTTCGAAGCTCACATCCACTGCCGCTTCGCTGCACGTCACGCCCGGCCACGAGCAGTACGACGTCCCGGTCCACGTGCGCTGCAGCCCCGGCGCAGCGCCGACAAGTGCCTGCAGGAACTTCAGCGTGTTCGCCTGCTGCTCCGCCGTCAGTCCCGACTCGTCAGCGGCATGGGCAGCGGGGGAGTGGAGGAGGCACAGCAGGAGAACGGCGGCCACCACCACCGCAGTCGAGGCGAGGCGGGGGAAGGGCGGCATCGTGGCGTTGGGCAGCGGCACGGGGTGGCCACGGGGAGAGACACAAGTGGCGGCGGCGGTGTGGGAGAGGGGCGGACGCAGCGGCGGTCGGCACAGGGCGGAGGCGGATACGATCCTACTCCCGGCACTGGCGTGGGCGTGTTGCTTCTCGGCTGTGGGAGTGCGGTGGGTACCTTCCGGGACGTGTCTGCCTCTCGTAACCGCAGGTCAGTGCTACTGTTCAGGAGCGGATGGCGGGTCTTGTTGCTGCGGGGTGCTTGGCGGTAGAAGGCGTTAAAATAAAAAAGGGGGGGGAGAAAAAAATATAAAAAACGAAATAAAGAGAAGTGCGGTTTAAAAGTAGGAGAGAGAAGAGGAGGAAAAATAGAAAGTGAAGGGGGACGGAAGATAAGTGATAGATAAACAAAGAGAGAAATGAGAGGTGCGGGTTGAGGGAGGTGAGGGAGAGAGAGAAGGGAATGAGTGGGGGGGCGCCGCGGAGCACGAGGACAGAACACTAAATTGGAGGCTCGGGAGGGAATTAAGAAAAACGCACTTTTAAAGAAAAATAGGGAGAGAGAAAAGGAAAAAAGAGGAGAAATAGAGATAACTGAGCGCTGCCAGAATAGTGAGGAGAGGGGGGAAGAAGGGTGGAGTCGTCGCACGACAGTGCAAAGAGGGGAGAAGGGGTGAGAGAGTGAGGGATGTAGTGGGGTGTTGGGCCGCCGGCCCGCGCCGCCCGCAACCGCGCCGTCGGGCCGCGGCAGGCGGGGAGGTCAGACAAGGGATAGCGGAGGGTGCAGAGACGTGCTGAAGAGAAGATAAAGGAAGTAGAACAAAAAGCGAAACCGTTGTGTGAACTCGAGCAACGGGGCCGTGTTGTGGGGTGGGGCTCTGGGGGGGGGGGGGGAGGGGGGAGTGAATTGTGCGGGCGGGCCGGACCGAGGTCACCGCGCAATGAAAAAAATAGATGAGGAAACACAGGCGGAAAATGAAGGAAAAAATGAGGAATCGCAGAGGGAGGGGTGAGGTTGTGCCCGGCTGCGTTGTGCTGGGGGGGGGGGGGTGGGGGGGGGGGGGGGGGGGGTGGGGGTGGGGGGGGGGGGGGGGTGTGTGGGGGGGGGGGGGGGGGGGGGGGGGGGGGGGGGGGGGGGGGGGGGGGGTATTGGGTGCGAGGTTGTATCGCAGCGAGCGAGCGCAGGAACATCAGGGTGTGGGTGTGGGCAGCGGCGGAGCGTGGTGTGGTGTGGTGTGGCGCCAGCTGGCGGCGGGCCGCGTAGGCCGCATCAGCGTACGGTGTACTGAGCTGTTTTCTCGTCGGTGCGCCGGCTGTGCTGTGTCCGCGTGATAGTACCACGTGGTCACGCCGTGGGGATCGAGCCAGTGACTGATTCTTTGCGAGGTACAGCTTGAGGTGGACGACATTGAGGACCATGCCGCAGGCAGCGTGGAGCAGCGCGTTGCCGTACAGGCGCAACTGCGGCTGCGTAAGGCCGCCCCAGCTCGCCGGCAGCGTGCCCGCACCATGCCCAGGAGCGGGCTGGCGGCCTGTGCGGGGGGAGCGTGCGCGAGGTGGCCGGGTGGGCCCGGCGGGGCCGGCCGGTTGACGGGACGCGGTCACCGCCGTCAGCGCCGTGCAGCCGTGTTGCGAGCTGCTGCGCAGCGCACCGTAGGAGCGCGCACCGCGTGCCCGCACGCACGACGACAGGCGGGCATCGTCCCCACGACGCGGGGCGACCCAGTGTGCTGTGCAGGTACGGCGCGCCTCCAAAGCGGGTGCGCCCGGTGGCGTGCCGCGTCGCCTGGCCGGCCCCGGCGGCGCGGGGGGGGGGGGGGGGGGGGTGTGTGGGGGGGGGGGTTTGGTGGGGGGGGGGGGGGCGTCGGCGCGGGTGGGCCCGCGTGTGCCGTCGCCCGGCCACGAGCAGTCGTCCCGGTCCACGTGCGCTGCAGCCCCGGCGCAGCGCCGACAAGGCCTGCAGGAACCAGCGTGAGCCCGACGCAGCGGACGCGCAGCGGCCAGACAAGCGGCGGCGGGCGGACGCAGCGGCGGTCGGCACAGTGCTCCGGCAGGGGGGGGTGGGCATTCCGACGCCGGGGGCGTGCATCCCCTTCAGCGAGCGGGTCCACAGGACGGCGCAGGCGCACTGGCACGGCCGCGGCCACACAACGCAACGCAGCGGACGCCGCAGGCACGCACAAAAAAAAAGAAGCCCACCGGTGGCAGCCGACCACGGGAAGCAAGCGCCACACTGCCCACACAGCCGTCGCAGCCACCGCGCAGCGGCAAAAGAAAAAAAAAAAAAAACGCCGCCCCGGGGCCTCGCCTGCTCGCTGCTCACCGGCAAGTGTGCGGCTGCGGCTGCGTGCACCGGCGCTGAACAGTCGGAAGGAGTGCGTCGTCACGGGTGCCAGCACCGGCCGCACTACGCACACACAAAGGGCGACAAAGCCTTGGGGGAAGGAAAAGGAAAAAGCAACAGAGAGGAGCACAAACGGAAAGCGGAAAAGAAGAAACGCTGTAGTGCTCAGGAAGAGCAAAGCCTCTCCGGCAAGCGGCAAAGGAGGCTCTACAGTGCCGATAGAGAGAGAGGACAAGGACACGTGTTACGCTGCGCGCTGCCGCTCCCTTGCCTCTCAGAGGGCGTCCATCAGTGGCAGCTCGTCCGACTGCCCGCAGCCCTCCACATCGAGCACCAGCGGGTAGGGGAGAAGGAGCCAGCTGAGAGCGATCCCGCCGGCGATGCCAGGGTCGTCGCGCAGGGCGTGCAGGAGGATGCGAATGCGCCGGCCCCGCCGCCGAGCAGTCCGCCGTCGCCGCACGCGCCACGAGGGACACGTCCACCGCGAACAGCACCAGCAGCGCAGCCGCCACCATCATGCGGCGCAGCGAGTAGTTAAACCACGCCATGGCTGCAGTCTGTGACGCAGAGAGCAGCACTGGGAGGCGGGAACGAAAGGAAGAGACGGTGTGGCGGTGCGGTGCAGTTAGGAGCACTAGCAGAGCACAGAGTAAGAAAAAAAGGATGAATGTGAAACACTTAACCAGTTTGCACGGTGGTTTTAGAGAGCTAGAAGGAAAGAAAAGAGGGGGTTACGAGTCTTTAAACTGCGGACGGCGTGGCAGCACGCGTGCGGCGAGAAAGAGGAGAGGCAGAAGAGGGAGAGAATGCGAAGGAAGTTGAACAGCACAGAGGCAAAGGCACAAGCGACGCTGCACCAACACAGCCAGACCAGAAAGTACAAATGCACACATACACGGTCACACACGCAGATGCCATCACCACACAGGAAGCCGCGCAAGCCCAGCCACACAGGCACACAGGCACACCGCAACCATCACTGCCGCGCAACACACACGGGCACGTACCTCCGCAGCGCACGCTCGGCCACACGCGCGCATCGAGACAGGCGCGCAACAACGGATCAGAATGATTTGCCAACATACCAGAAAGGGGGGAAAAAGAAGGGAGAGTCGGGGCACACACACACACATAATTACACGCGTACATGCACGCACACGCCCCTCCGGCACACTGATAACCGAGTATCAACGGCACCCGCTGCAGTGACAGCGCACCGCAGCAGCGCCATCGCACCGGTGCCACCGTGCACCACATTCCACACGGGCGGGGAACAGAAAAAGGCACACATCATGCGTGCAGGAAGAAAAAAACAATGTCTTTGGAAAATGAAAAAGGTGGAAAAAGTTGTTGAATGCTATTTTGATGCGTGGAAAACACTGAATAGGCCGCTGACACGGGATAAAGCACGACTTACGTCGAATCAGTTGAAAGAAAGGTGTGGCGTCGCTGCAGCAGTTAATGGAGAAAAATCTCTTTAGACTTAGACGCGGAGGGAGAAGGCGAGCAGCCGTCCGCTGGCGGTGCTGCAGCACCACAAGCGCCGTTCGCGGCCTTCAAGGGCAGTGGCAGAAGCGCACACACCGAGCTGCACTTCATACACGCCACACACCCAGCGCAGGCACGCGTCCGACCTCACGCGCAGTACAGCAATCGAGGCCACACACACACAGCCACACACTCAACATTGGCAGGCTCGGGAGGCAATTTAGAAAAACGCACTTTTTTTAAACAAAATAGGTAGAAGAAAAAAAAAAGGGAGAAATAGAGCTTACTTTAGCGCTGCCAGCATATTTAGGAGAGGGGGAAGAAGGGCTGCCGTCGTCGCACGCACAGCGCAAATAGGAAAAAAAGGGAGAGAGGGGAAGAACTCACAGAGTGAGGGCATGTTAGCTGCGCGCACGTCGTGTTAGGCCGCCCGCACGCGCCACAGTCCGCCACACGCACCCACGCACACACCACGACGACCCGTTCACACGGGCTTCACACACTCGCGGCAGGCGGGGAGGTCAGCACAACGGCACAGCGGCGGGTGCAGTAGCACGTGCTGCAGAGAAGCATCAAGGCACAAACAAACAGCGAACACCGTTCGTCGTGCACTCGGCAACGCGGGCCGTGTATGTGCGTGTGTGCCGCCCGCACCATCGCTCATGGCGGGGGCGGGGGTCAGCGACCGCAGCGGGGAGAGTGAACTCTGTCGCTCTCAGCTCCCCGCGCGGCGCCGGCACCCCGCACCGCCACACGCGCACACCAGCGTCACCGCGCAATGAAAAAATAGATCAGGAAACAAGAAAATGAAGGAAAAAATAGACTTCGCTCAGTACGGCGAGTCAGGGGTCTTCGCAAACGGATTTTCGTCCTGCCCCTCCGACGCCTGCACCCGCTTCGCCTCCTCAGCCTTGCGCTGGCGCCGGCGGTGGCAGAAGATGCCCAGGCCCAGAGCCAGGCCAACGAGCACGCCACCAAGCGCACCGAGCACGCACCACAGCGGCAGCAGGTTCGGGCCTGACTTGTGCGCCGGCGCCACGGGGGCGTTCGTCTCCGCGGGGCACGTGTTCGCTGTCTCACAGTCGCTCCCCGACAGCGCAGCGTCCGCCGCCACCGCCTTCTCCGCCCACCCCGGCGGCAGGCAGCCGCACAGGCCGGTCCCCGTCAGCGCAACGTTCGACAGCGCCGGCATCGCACCCCAGCTCGCGGGCACCGCACCGGACAGCGCGTTCCCGCTCACGTCCAGGCTGCTCAGCGCACTCATCCCGCTCCACGCAGCCGGCAGCGTCCCGTTGATCGCGTTGCGCGCGACGCTCAGCGTCTTCAGGCCCGTCAGCCGGCCCCAGCTCGCAGGCAGCGTCCCCGTCACAAGCGCACCCTTCCCCGCGACGTTCACCTCCGTTACAGCAACCAGGGACCCGCTCACGTCCGCCGCGAGCTCCGGCAGCACAGCAGTCCCCGCAAGGGCAAGCCCCGACAGGTCCAGCTGCGCAGCACCACCGTCCTCACTGCAGCGCACGTAGGTCCACTTGCAGTACTCCGTGCCCGTCCACTGCGCAGCCAGGCTCTTGTCCATCGCAGCGAACGAGCGCAGGAACATCAGGGTGTGCGTCTGCTCCGGCGTCAGCGGCGCAGCCGTGGTCGTGGTCGTGGTCGTGGTATCGCTCACACCGCACTGATTGGCAACGGCGCAGTCCGCCGCGTACAGAGCCGCATCAGCCGTCACGGTGTACATGAAGCTGTTCTCCTTCCAATCGTCGGGCATGCACCCGCACAGGCTGTTGCTGCTCAAGTCCAGCGTGAAATAGTACCACGTGGTCCACGCCGTGGGGATCGAGCCAGTGAACTGATTCTTTGCGAGGTACAGCTTCGAGATGGACGACATTGACGACCATGCCGCAGGCAGCGTGCCCGACAGCGCGTTGCCGTACAGCGACAGCAACTGCAGCTGCGTCAGGCCGCCCCAGCTCGCCGGCAGCGTGCCCGTCACCATGTCCCCCATCAGGAAGATCTGCAGGCTGGTCACGGCAACCTTCGTCGCGTCCACGTCCGAGGGCACCTCCGGCAGCGTCATCGGCGACGTCAGCGTCACGTCTTCGAAGCTCACATCCACTGCCGCTTCGCTGCACGTCACGCCCGGCCACGAGCAGTACGACGTCCCGGTCCACGTGCGCTGCAGCCCCGGCGCAGCGCCGACAAGCGCCCGCAGGAACTTCAGCGTGTTCGACTCCGCAACCGTCAGCACGCCGTCGCCAACGCACACGTTCGTCGTCGCGCAGCTGCTCGCCGTCAGCGCCGCATCGGCATGGACGGACAGCTTCGTCTTCGCCGTCCACTCCGCAGGCACGCAGCCGCAGAACGCGTTGCCCGTCACCGCCACCCACGACAGCGCGGGCATCGTCCCCCACGACGCGGGCAGCGACCCACTCAGGTCGTTCGCCGTCACGTCCACCATCTGCAGAGCCGTCATCGTGCTCCACGCAGCCGGCAGCGTCCCGGTGAGCGCGTTGGATGCCAGCAGCACCGCATCCAGCGCCGTCATCGTGCTCCACGCTGCCGGCAGCGGCCCGCTCAGCTGGTTGCGCTCCACGTTCACCTGCTGCAGCGCCGTCATCCCGGCCCACGCAGAGGGCAGCATGCCCGACAGCGCGTTGCCGTACAGCGACAGCAACTGCAGCTGCGTCAGGCCGCCCCAGCTCGCCGGCAGCGTGCCCGTCACCATGTCCCCCATCAGGAAGATCTGCAGGCTGGTCACGGCAACCTTCGTCGCGTCCACGTCCGAGGGCACCTCCGGCAGCGTCATCGGCGACGTCAGCGTCACGTCTTCGAAGCTCACATCCACTGCCGCCTCGCTGCACGTCACGCCCGGCCACGAGCAGTACGACGTCCCGGTCCACGTGCTTTGCAGCCTTGGTACGGCGGCACCAAGCAACTGCAGGAACTTCAGCGTGTTCGACTCCGCAACCGTCAGCACGCCGTCGCCAACGCACACGTTCGTCGTCGCGCAGCTGCTCGCCGTCAGCGCCTTATCGAGAACGTAGTAAAGATCCCTGTTTGCTCTCCACTCCGTAGGCAAGCAGCCGCACAACGCGTTGCCCGTCACTGCCACGAACGACAGCGCGGGCATCGTCCCCCACGACGCGGGCAGCGACCCACTCAGGTCGTTGCTGTGCAGGTAAACCGAGCGCAATGCCTTCATTCCCGACCACACAGCGGGTAGCGACCCGGTGAGCGCGTTGCCGCCCACGTCTAACGCCTCCAACGCCGCCATCCCGGCCCACGCAGCCGGCAGCGTCCCGGTGAGCGCGTTGGATGCCACCGAGAACGTATTCAACGCCGCCATGCCCTTCCACTCATTCAGCAGCGTGCCCGACAGCGCGTTGCCGTACAGGATCAGAAATTGTAGTTGTGTCAGGCCGCCCCAGCTCGCCGGCAGCGTGCCCGTCACCATGTCGCCCTTGTTGAAGATATACAGGCTGGTCACGGCAACCTTCGTCGCGTCCACGTCCGAGGGCACCTCCGGCAGCGTCATCGGCGACGTCAGCGTCACGTCTTCGAAGCTCACATCCACTGCCGCTTCGCTGCACGTCACGCCCGGCCACGAGCAGTACGACGTCCCGGTCCACGTGCGCTGCAGCCCCGGCGCAGCGCCGACAAGCGCCCGCAGGAACTTCAGCGTGTTCGACTCCGCAACCGTCAGCACGCCGTCGCCAACGCACACGTTCATCGTTGCACAGTTGTTCGCCGTCAGCGCCGCATCGGCATGGACGGACAGCTTCGTCTTCGCCGTCCACTCCGCAGGCACGCAGCCGCAGAACGCGTTGCCCGTCACCGCCACCGACGACAGCGCGGGCATCGTCCCCCACGACGCGGGCAGCGACCCACTCAGGTCGTTCGCCGTCACGTCCACCATCTGCAGAGCCGTCATCGTGCTCCACGCAGCCGGCAGCGTCCCGGTGAGAGCGTTGGATGCCAGCAGCACCGCATCCAGCGCCGTCATCGTGCTCCACGTAGCCGGCAGCGGCCCGCTCAGCTGGTTGCGCTCCACGTTCACCTGCTGCAGCGCCGTCATCCCGGCCCACGCAGAGGGCAGCATGCCCGACAGCGCGTTGCCGTACAGCGACAGCAACTGCAGCTGCGTCAGGCCGCCCCAGCTCGCCGGCAGCGTGCCCGTCACCATGTCCCCCATCAGGAAGATCTGCAGGCTGGTCACGGCAACCTTCGTCGCGTCCACGTCCGAGGGCACCTCCGGCAGCGTCATCGGCGACGTCAGCGTCACGTCTTCGAAGCTCACATCCACTGCCGCTTCGCTGCACGTCACGCCCGGCCACGAGCAGTACGACGTCCCGGTCCACGTGCGCTGCAGCCCCGGCGCAGCGCCGACAAGCGCCCGCAGGAACTTCAGCGTGTTCGACTCCGCAACCGTCAGCACGCCGTCGCCAACGCACACGTTCGTCGTCGCGCAGCTGCTCGCCGTCAGCGCCGCATCGGCATGGACGGACAGCTTCGTCTTCGCCGTCCACTCCGCAGGCACGCAGCCGCAGAACGCGTTGCCCGTCACCGCCACCGACGACAGCGCGGGCATCGTCCCCCACGACGCGGGCAGCGACCCACTCAGGTCGTTCGCCGTCACGTCCACCATCTGCAGAGCCGTCATCGTGCTCCACGCAGCCGGCAGCGTCCCGGTGAGCGCGTTGGATGCCAGCAGCACCGCATCCAGCGCCGTCATCGTGCTCCACGCTGCCGGCAGCGGCCCGCTCAGCTGGTTGCGCTCCACGTTCACCTGCTGCAGCGCCGTCATCCCGGCCCACGCAGAGGGCAGCATGCCCGACAGCGCGTTGCCGTACAGCGACAGCAACTGCAGCTGCGTCAGGCCGCCCCAGCTCGCCGGCAGCGTGCCCGTCACCATGTCCCCCATCAGGAAGATCTGCAGGCTGGTCACGGCAACCTTCGTCGCGTCCACGTCCGAGGGCACCTCCGGCAGCGTCATCGGCGACGTCAGCGTCACGTCTTCGAAGCTCACATCCACTGCCGCCTCGCTGCACGTCACGCCCGGCCACGAGCAGTACGACGTCCCGGTCCACGTGCTTTGCAGCCTTGGTACGGCGGCACCAAGCAACTGCAGGAACTTCAGCGTGTTCGACTCCGCAACCGTCAGCACGCCGTCGCCAACGCACACGTTCGTCGTCGCGCAGCTGCTCGCCGTCAGCGCCTTATCGAGAACGTAGTAAAGATCCCTGTTTGCTCTCCACTCCGTAGGCAAGCAGCCGCACAACGCGTTGCCCGTCACTGCCACGAACGACAGCGCGGGCATCGTCCCCCACGACGCGGGCAGCGACCCACTCAGGTCGTTGCTGTGCAGGTAAACCGAGCGCAATGCCTTCATTCCCGACCACACAGCGGGTAGCGACCCGGTGAGCGCGTTGCCGCCCACGTCTAACGCCTCCAACGCCGCCATCCCGGCCCACGCAGCCGGCAGCGTCCCGGTGAGCGCGTTGGATGCCACCGAGAACGTATTCAACGCCGCCATGCCCTTCCACTCATTCAGCAGCGTGCCCGACAGCGCGTTGCCGTACAGGATCAGAAATTGTAGTTGTGTCAGGCCGCCCCAGCTCGCCGGCAGCGTGCCCGTCACCATGTCGCCCTTGTTGAAGATATACAGGCTGGTCACGGCAACCTTCGTCGCGTCCACGTCCGAGGGCACCTCCGGCAGCGTCATCGGCGACGTCAGCGTCACGTCTTCGAAGCTCACAATAAGCATCCCTTTGATACACCTCACGCCCGGCCACGAGCAGTACGACGTCCCGGTCCACGTGCTTTGCAGCCCCGGCGCAGCGCCGACAAGCGCCTGCAGGAACTTCAGCGTGTTCGCCTGCTGCTCCGCCGTCAGTCCCGACTCGTCAGCGGCATGGGCAGCGGGGGAGTGGAGGAGGCACAGCAGGAGAACGGCGGCCACCACCACCGCAGTCGAGGCGAGGCGGGGGAAGGGCGGCATCGTGGCGTTGGGCAGCGGCACGGGGTGGCCACGGGGAGAGACACAAGTGGCGGCGGCGGTGTGGGAGAGGGGCGGACGCAGCGGCGGTCGGCACAGGGCGGAGGCGGATACGATCCTACTCCCGGCACTGGCGTGGGCGTGTTGCTTCTCGGCTGTGGGAGTGCGGTGGGTACCTTCCGGGACGTGTCTGCCTCTCGTAACCGCAGGTCAGTGCTACTGTTCAGGAGCGGATGGCGGGTCTTGTTGCTGCGGGGTGCTTGGCGGTTTCCTTCCGGAGAAGGCGTTAAAATAAGAAAGAGGGGGAGAGAGATAAAACGTATAGATAAACAAACAAATAGAGAAGATACGGTTTAAAAGTAGGAGAGAGAAGAGAGTGACAGGAAAAAATAGAATGTGAATCGGGACGGAAGTAGGAAAAGACGGAGAGAAAAGACTGAGAGAGAATCAAGAAAGAGAGGAAAGGAGAGAGAAAGAAAAAAGTAACAGTGAAAAACGAACGATGTGAGAGTGAGTGAAAGAGAGAGGGGGGGAGGGAGAGGGATAAGGAGGGAGGGAAATAAAATAAAGGAAGTAGAACAAAAACAGAAAACGTTTGAAGAGCAACGAAGAAAGAAAGAGAGGAAACACAGGCGGAAAACGCAAGAAAAGTGAGGAATGTCAACTGAGGTGCGAGGTGAGTGTGAGCAGCAAGCGGCGGGAAAGCGGTGGAGGTGTGGTGGGTGGTGGGGGGTGCGGGGAGCGCGCAGAGACAGCGGTAGAGAGAGACAGCGGCAAAGGGGGGAGAGAGAGGTGCGACGTGAGAGAGGTGCAGGAGGGAGAGGCGAGGAGGAGCGCGGTGCAGGCACCTGCGGGCTGCGGAAGGCCCCAGCAGCGGCGGCACAGCACAGGGAGAGGGCAGCGTCCTGAAACGCAGAGAGAGGCCCACTTCCGACGCCGGGGGCGTGCATCCCCCTCCAGCGAGCGGGTCCACAGGACGGCGCAGGCGCACTGGCACGGCCGCGGCCACACAACGCAACGCAGCGGACGCCGCAGGCACGCACCAAAAGGGAAGCGCACCAGCCGGATGGCAGCCGACCACGGGAAGCAAGCGCCACACTGCCCACACAGCCGTCGCAGCCACCGCGCAGCGGGCAAGGAGAGAACGCACAACACGGCCGCGACGGCGCCTCGCCTGCTCGCTGCTCACCGGCAAGTGTGCGGCTGCGGCTGCGTGCACCGGCGCTGAACAGTCGGAAGGAGTGCGTCGTCACGGGTGCCAGCACCGGCCGCACTACGCACACACAAAGGGCGACAAAGCCTTGGGGGAATGAAAATGGAAGAGCAACAGAGAGGAGCACAAACGGAAAGCGGAAAAGAAGAAACGCTGTAGTGCTCAGGAAGAGCAAAGCCTCTCCGGCAAGCGGCAAAGGAGGCTCTACAGTGCCGATAGAGAGAGGACAAGGACACGTGTTACGCTGCGCGCTGCCGCTCCCTTGCCTCTCAGAGGGCGTCCATCAGTGGCAGCTCGTCCGACTGCCCGCAGCCCTCACATCGAGCACCAGCGGGTAGGGGAGAAGGAGCCAGCTGAGAGCGATCCCGCCGGCGATGCCAGGGTCGTCGCGCAGGGCGTGCAGGAGGATGCGAATGCGCCGGCCCCGCCGCCGAGCAGTCCGCCGTCGCCGCACGCGCCACGAGGGACACGTCCACCGCGAACAGCACCAGCAGCGCAGCCGCCACCATCATGCGGCGCAGCGAGTAGTTAAACCACGCCATGGCTGCAGTCTGTGACGCAGAGAGCAGCACTGGGAGGCGGGAACGAAAGGAAGAGACGGTGTGGCGGTGCGGTGCAGTTAGGAGCACTAGCAGAGCACAGAGTAAGAAAAAAAGGATGAATGTGAAACACTTAACCAGTTTGCACGGTGGTTTTAGAGAGCTGGAAGGAAAGAAAAGAGGGGGTTACGAGTCTTTAAACTGCGGACGGCGTGGCAGCACGCGTGCGGCGAGAAAGAGGAGAGGCAGAAGAGGGAGAGAATGCGAAGGAAGTTGAACAGCACAGAGGCAAAGGCACAAGCGACGCTGCACCAACACAGCCAGACCAGAAAGTACAAATGCACACATACACGGTCACACACGCAGATGCCATCACCACACAGGAAGCCGCGCCAGCCCAGCCACACAGGCACACAGGCACACCGCAACCATCACTGCCGCGCAACACACACGGGCACGTACCTCCGCAGCGCACGCTCGGCCACACGCGCGCATCGAGACAGGCGCGCAACAACGGATCAGAATGATTTGCCAACATACCAGAAAGGGGGGAAAAAGAGGGGAGAGTCGGGGCACACACACACACATAATTACACGCGTACATGCACGCACACGCCTCTCCGGCACACTGATAACCGAGTATCAACGGCACCCGCTGCAGTGACAGCGCACCGCAGCAGCGCCATCGCACCGGTGCCACCGTGCACCACATTCCACACGGGCGGGGAACAGAAAAAGGCACACATCATGCGTGCAGGAAGAAAAAAACAATGTCTTTGGAAAATGAAAAAGGTGGAAAAAGTTGTTGAATGCTATTTTGATGCGTGGAAAACACTGAATAGGCCGCTGACACGGGATAAAGCACGACTTACGTCGAATCAGTTGAAAGAAAGGTGTGGCGTCGCTGCAGCGGTTAATGGAGAAAAATCTCTTTAGACTTAGACGCAGAGGGAGAAGGCGGGCAGCCGTCCGCTGGCGGTGCTGCAGCACCACAAGCGCCGTTCGCGGCCTTCAAGGGCAGTGGCAGAAGCGCACACACCGAGCTGCACTTCATAAACGCCACACACCCAGCGCAGGCACGCGTCCGACCTCACGCGCAGTACAGCAATCGAGGCCACACACACACAGCCACACACTCAACATTGGCAGGCTCGGGAGGCAATTTAGAAAAACGCACTTTTTTAAACAAAATAGGTAGAAGAAAAAAAAAAGGGAGAAATAGAGCTTACTTTAGCGCTGCCAGCATATTTAGGAGAGGGGGAAGAAGGGCTGCCGTCGTCGCACGCACAGCGCAAATAGGAAAAAAAGGAGAGAGAGGGAAGAACTCACAGAGTGAGGGCATGTTAGCTGCGCGCACGTCGTGTTAGGCCGCCCGCACGCGCCACAGTCCGCCACACGCACCCACGCACACACCACGACGACCCGTTCACACGGGCTTCACACACTCGCGGCAGGCGGGGAGGTCAGCACAACGGCACAGCGGCGGGTGCAGCAGCACGTGCTGCAGAGAAGCATCAAGGCACAAACAAACAGCGAACACCGTTCGTCGTGCACTCGGCAACGCGGGCCGTGTATGTGCGTGTGTGCCGCCCGCACCATCGCTCATGGCGGGGGCGGGGGTCAGCGACCGCAGCGGGGAGAGTGAACTCTGTCGCTCTCAGCTCCCCGCGCGGCGCCGGCACCCGCACCGCCACACGCGCACACCAGCGTCACCGCGCAATGAAAAAATAGATCAGGAAACAAGAAAATGAAGGAAAAAATAGACTTCGCTCAGTACGGCGAGTCAGGGGTCTTCGCAAACGGATTTTCGTCCTGCCCCTCCGACGCCTGCACCCGCTTCGCCTCCTCAGCCTTGCGCTGGCGCCGGCGGTGGCAGAAGATGCCCAGGCCCAGAGCCAGGCCAACGAGCACGCCACCAAGCGCACCGAGCACGCACCACAGCGGCAGCAGGTTCGGGCCTGACTTGTGCGCCGGCGCCACGGGGGCGTTCGTCTCCGCGGGGCACGTGTTCGCTGTCTCACAGTCGCTCCCCGACAGCGCAGCGTCCGCCGCCACCGCCTTCTCCGCCCACCCCGGCGGCAGGCAGCCGCACAGGCCGGTCCCCGTCAGCGCAACGTTCGACAGCGCCGGCATCGCACCCCAGCTCGCGGGCACCGCACCGGACAGCGCGTTCCCGCTCACGTCCAGGCTGCTCAGCGCACTCATCCCGCTCCACGCAGCCGGCAGCGTCCCGTTGATCGCGTTGCGCGCGACGCTCAGCGTCTTCAGGCCCGTCAGCCGGCCCCAGCTCGCAGGCAGCGTCCCCGTCACAAGCGCACCCTTCCCCGCGACGTTCACCTCCGTTACAGCAACCAGGGACCCGCTCACGTCCGCCGCGAGCTCCGGCAGCACAGCAGTCCCCGCAAGGGCAAGCCCCGACAGGTCCAGCTGCGCAGCACCACCGTCCTCACTGCAGCGCACGTAGGTCCACTTGCAGTACTCCGTGCCCGTCCATTGCGCAGCCAGGCTCTTGTCCATCGCAGCGAACGAGCGCAGGAACATCAGGGTGTGCGTCTGCTCCGGCGTCAGCGGCGCAGCCGTGGTCGTGGTCGTGGTCGTGGTATCGCTCACACCGCACTGATTGGCAACGGCGCAGTCCGCCGCGTACAGAGCCGCATCAGCCGTCACGGTGTACATGAAGCTGTTCTCCTTCCAATCGTCGGGCATGCACCCGCACAGGCTGTTGCTGCTCAAGTCCAGCGTGAAATAGTACCACGTGGTCCACGCCGTGGGGATCGAGCCAGTGAACTGATTCTTTGCGAGGTACAGCTTCGAGATGGACGACATTGACGACCATGCCGCAGGCAGCGTGCCCGACAGCGCGTTGCCGTACAGCGACAGCAACTGCAGCTGCGTCAGGCCGCCCCAGCTCGCCGGCAGCGTGCCCGTCACCATGTCCCCCATCAGGAAGATCTGCAGGCTGGTCACGGCAACCTTCGTCGCGTCCACGTCCGAGGGCACCTCCGGCAGCGTCATCGGCGACGTCAGCGTCACGTCTTCGAAGCTCACATCCACTGCCGCCTCGCTGCACGTCACGCCCGGCCACGAGCAGTACGACGTCCCGGTCCACGTGCTTTGCAGCCTTGGTACGGCGGCACCAAGCAACTGCAGGAACTTCAGCGTGTTCGACTCCGCAACCGTCAGCACGCCGTCGCCAACGCACACGTTCGTCGTCGCGCAGCTGCTCGCCGTCAGCGCCTTATCGAGAACGTAGTAAAGATCCCTGTTTGCTCTCCACTCCGTAGGCAAGCAGCCGCACAACGCGTTGCCCGTCACTGCCACGAACGACAGCGCGGGCATCGTCCCCAACGACGCGGGCAGCGACCCACTCAGGTCGTTGCTGTGCAGGTAAACCGAGCGCAATGCCTTCATTCCCGACCACACAGCGGGTAGCGACCCGGTGAGCGCGTTGCCGCCCACGTCTAACGCCTCCAACGCCGCCATCCCGGCCCACGTAGCCGGCAGCGTCCCGGTGAGCGCGTTGGATGCCACCGAGAACGTATTCAACGCCGCCATGCCCTTCCACTCATTCAGCAGCGTGCCCGACAGCGCGTTGCCGTACAGGATCAGAAATTGTAGTTGTGTCAGGCCGCCCCAGCTCGCCGGCAGCGTGCCCGTCACCATGTCGCCCTTGTTGAAGATATACAGGCTGGTCACGGCAACCTTCGTCGCGTCCACGTCCGAGGGCACCTCCGGCAGCGTCATCGGCGACGTCAGCCCCCCCTCTTTCCAACACACCCCCCCCCCCCCCCCCCCCCCCCCCCCCCCCCCCCCCAGGAGAAGAACCCCCCCCCCCCCCCCCGCCCCCCCCCCCCCGGGGGGCGCCAAAAAAACCCACAGAAAAAAACCCCGCGCCTCCTCCCCCCCCCCCCCCCCCCCCCCCCCCAGGGGGGGGGGGGGGGGGGGGGGGGGGGGGGGGGAAAAAGAGGAGGAAAGGGGGCCCCACCCCACGGGGGGGGGGGGGGGGGGGGGGGGGGGGGGGGGGGGGGGGGGGGGGGGGGGGGGGGGGGGGGGGGGGGGGGGGGGGGGGGGGGGGGGGGGGGGGGGGGGGGGGGGGGGGGGGGGGGGGGGGGGGGGGGGGGGGGAGGCCACCCCCCCCCCGCGCGGCGGGGGTGGGGCTTGTTGGTTTGGGGGGGGGGGGGGGGGGGGGCCGTTCCGCCCCCCCCCCCCCCCCCCCCCGCCAGGTCTCCCGGAGGGGTTGGGGGGCCTGGGGGGGGGGGGGGTGGGGGTTGTGGGTGTAAAAAAAAAGAAAGAGGAAAAAAAAAAAAAAAAAAAAAAAAAAAAAAAAAAAAAAAAAAAAAAAAAAAAAAAAAAAAAAAAAGGAGAAAAAAAAAAAAAAAAAAAAAAAAAAAAAAAAAAAAAAAAAGAAAAGAAAAAAAAAAAAGAGAAAAAAAAAAAAAAAAAAAAAAAAAAAAAAAAAAAAAAAAAAAAAAAAAAAAAAAAAAAAAAAAAAAAAAAAAAAAAAAAAAAGGGGGGGGGGGGGGGGGGGGGGGGGGGGGGGGGGGGGAGAGGAAAATAAAGGAAGTAGAACAAAAACAGAAAACGTTTGAAGAGCAACGAAGAAAGAAAGAGAGGAAACACAGGCGGAAAACGCAAGAAAAGTGAGGAATGTCAACTGAGGTGCGAGGTGATTGTGAGCAGCAAGCGGCGGGAAAGCGGTGGAGGTGTGGTGGGTGGTGGGGGTGCGGGGAGCGCGCAGAGACAGCGGTAGAGAGAGACAGCGGCAAAGGGGGAGAGAGAGGTGCGACGTGAGAGAGGTGCAGGAGGGAGAGGCGAGGAGGAGCGCGGTGCAGGCACCTGCGGGCTGCGGAAGGCCCCAGCAGCGGCGGCACAACACAGGGAAAGGGCAGCGTCCTGAAACGCAGAGAGAGGCCCACTTCCGACGCCGGGGGCGTGCATCCCCCTCCAGCGAGCGGGTCCACAGGACGGCGCAGGCGCACTGGCACGGCCGCGGCCACACAACGCAACGCAGCGGACGCCGCAGGCACGCACCAAAAGGGAAGCGCACCAGCCGGATGGCAGCCGACCACGGGAAGCAAGCGCCACACTGCCCACACAGCCGTCGCAGCCACCGCGCAGCGGGCAAGGAGAGAACGCACAACACGGCCGCGACGGCGCCTCGCCTGCTCGCTGCTCACCGGCAAGTGTGCGGCTGCGGCTGCGTGCACCGGCGCTGAACAGTCGGAAGGAGTGCGTCGTCACGGGTGCCAGCACCGGCCGCACTACGCACACACAAAGGGCGACAAAGCCTTGGGGGAATGAAAATGGAAGAGCAACAGAGAGGAGCACAAACGGAAAGCGGAAAAGAAGAAACGCTGTAGTGCTCAGGAAGAGCAAAGCCTCTCCGGCAAGCGGCAAAGGAGGCTCTACAGTGCCGATAGAGAGAGAGGACAAGGACACGTGTTACGCTGCGCGCTGCCGCTCCCTTGCCTCTCAGAGGGCGTCCATCAGTGGCAGCTCGTCCGACTGCCCGCAGCCCTCCACATCGAGCACCAGCGGGTAGGGGAGAAGGAGCCAGCTGAGAGCGATCCCGCCGGCGATGCCAGGGTCGTCGCGCAGGGCGTGCAGGAGGATGCGAATGCGCCGGCCCCGCCGCCGAGCAGTCCGCCGTCGCCGCACGCGCCACGAGGGACACGTCCACCGCGAACAGCACCAGCAGCGCAGCCGCCACCATCATGCGGCGCAGCGAGTAGTTAAACCACGCCATGGCTGCAGTCTGTGACGCAGAGAGCAGCACTGGGAGGCGGGAACGAAAGGAAGAGACGGTGTGGCGGTGCGGTGCAGTTAGGAGCACTAGCAGAGCACAGAGTAAGAAAAAAAGGATGAATGTGAAACACTTAACCAGTTTGCACGGTGGTTTTAGAGAGCTAGAAGGAAAGAAAAGAGGGGGTTACGAGTCTTTAAACTGCGGACGGCGTGGCAGCACGCGTGCGGCGAGAAAGAGGAGAGGCAGAAGAGGGAGAGAATGCGAAGGAAGTTGAACAGCACAGAGGCAAAGGCACAAGCGACGCTGCACCAACACAGCCAGACCAGAAAGTACAAATGCACACATACACGGTCACACACGCAGATGCCATCACCACACAGGAAGCCGCGCAAGCCCAGCCACACAGGCACACAGGCACACCGCAACCATCACTGCCGCGCAACACACACGGGCACGTACCTCCGCAGCGCACGCTCGGCCACACGCGCGCATCGAGACAGGCGCGCAACAACGGATCAGAATGATTTGCCAACATACCAGAAAGGGGGAAAAAGAAGGGAGAGTCGGGGCACACACACACACATAATTACACGCGTACATGCACGCACACGCCCCTCCGGCACACTGATAACCGAGTATCAACGGCACCCGCTGCAGTGACAGCGCACCGCAGCAGCGCCATCGCACCGGTGCCACCGTGCACCACATTCCACACGGGCGGGGAACAGAAAAAGGCACACATCATGCGTGCAGGAAGAAAAAAACAATGTCTTTGGAAAATGAAAAAGGTGGAAAAAGTTGTTGAATGCTATTTTGATGCGTGGAAAACACTGAATAGGCCGCTGACACGGGATAAAGCACGACTTACGTCGAATCAGTTGAAAGAAAGGTGTGGCGTCGCTGCAGCAGTTAATGGAGAAAAATCTCTTTAGACTTAGACGCGGAGGGAGAAGGCGAGCAGCCGTCCGCTGGCGGTGCTGCAGCACCACAAGCGCCGTTCGCGGCCTTCAAGGGCAGTGGCAGAAGCGCACACACCGAGCTGCACTTCATACACGCCACACACCCAGCGCAGGCACGCGTCCGACCTCACGCGCAGTACAGCAATCGAGGCCACACACACACAGCCACACACTCAACATTGGCAGGCTCGGGAGGCAATTTAGAAAAACGCACTTTTTTTAAACAAAATAGGTAGAAGAAAAAAAAAAGGGAGAAATAGAGCTTACTTTAGCGCTGCCAGCATATTTAGGAGAGGGGGAAGAAGGGCTGCCGTCGTCGCACGCACAGCGCAAATAGGAAAAAAAAGGGAGAGAGGGGAAGAACTCACAGAGTGAGGGCATGTTAGCTGCGCGCACGTCGTGTTAGGCCGCCCGCACGCGCCACAGTCCGCCACACGCACCCACGCACACACCACGACGACCCGTTCACACGGGCTTCACACACTCGCGGCAGGCGGGGAGGTCAGCACAACGGCACAGCGGCGGGTGCAGTAGCACGTGCTGCAGAGAAGCATCAAGGCACAAACAAACAGCGAACACCGTTCGTCGTGCACTCGGCAACGCGGGCCGTGTATGTGCGTGTGTGCCGCCCGCACCATCGCTCATGGCGGGGGCGGGGGTCAGCGACCGCAGCGGGGAGAGTGAACTCTGTCGCTCTCAGCTCCCCGCGCGGCGCCGGCACCCGCACCGCCACACGCGCACACCAGCGTCACCGCGCAATGAAAAAATAGATCAGGAAACAAGAAAATGAAGGAAAAAATAGACTTCGCTCAGTACGGCGAGTCAGGGGTCTTCGCAAACGGATTTTCGTCCTGCCCCTCCGACGCCTGCACCCGCTTCGCCTCCTCAGCCTTGCGCTGGCGCCGGCGGTGGCAGAAGATGCCCAGGCCCAGAGCCAGGCCAACGAGCACGCCACCAAGCGCACCGAGCACGCACCACAGCGGCAGCAGGTTCGGGCCTGACTTGTGCGCCGGCGCCACGGGGGCGTTCGTCTCCGCGGGGCACGTGTTCGCTGTCTCACAGTCGCTCCCCGACAGCGCAGCGTCCGCCGCCACCGCCTTCTCCGCCCACCCCGGCGGCAGGCAGCCGCACAGGCCGGTCCCCGTCAGCGCAACGTTCGACAGCGCCGGCATCGCACCCCAGCTCGCGGGCACCGCACCGGACAGCGCGTTCCCGCTCACGTCCAGGCTGCTCAGCGCACTCATCCCGCTCCACGCAGCCGGCAGCGTCCCGTTGATCGCGTTGCGCGCGACGCTCAGCGTCTTCAGGCCCGTCAGCCGGCCCCAGCTCGCAGGCAGCGTCCCCGTCACAAGCGCACCCTTCCCCGCGACGTTCACCTCCGTTACAGCAACCAGGGACCCGCTCACGTCCGCCGCGAGCTCCGGCAGCACAGCAGTCCCCGCAAGGGCAAGCCCCGACAGGTCCAGCTGCGCAGCACCACCGTCCTCACTGCAGCGCACGTAGGTCCACTTGCAGTACTCCGTGCCCGTCCACTGCGCAGCCAGGCTCTTGTCCATCGCAGCGAACGAGCGCAGGAACATCAGGGTGTGCGTCTGCTCCGGCGTCAGCGGCGCAGCCGTGGTCGTGGTCGTGGTCGTGGTATCGCTCACACCGCACTGATTGGCAACGGCGCAGTCCGCCGCGTACAGAGCCGCATCAGCCGTCACGGTGTACATGAAGCTGTTCTCCTTCCAATCGTCGGGCATGCACCCGCACAGGCTGTTGCTGCTCAAGTCCAGCGTGAAATAGTACCACGTGGTCCACGCCGTGGGGATCGAGCCAGTGAACTGATTCTTTGCGAGGTACAGCTTCGAGATGGACGACATTGACGACCATGCCGCAGGCAGCGTGCCCGACAGCGCGTTGCCGTACAGCGACAGCAACTGCAGCTGCGTCAGGCCGCCCCAGCTCGCCGGCAGCGTGCCCGTCACCATGTCCCCCATCAGGAAGATCTGCAGGCTGGTCACGGCAACCTTCGTCGCGTCCACGTCCGAGGGCACCTCCGGCAGCGTCATCGGCGACGTCAGCGTCACGTCTTCGAAGCTCACATCCACTGCCGCTTCGCTGCACGTCACGCCCGGCCACGAGCAGTACGACGTCCCGGTCCACGTGCGCTGCAGCCCCGGCGCAGCGCCGACAAGCGCCCGCAGGAACTTCAGCGTGTTCGACTCCGCAACCGTCAGCACGCCGTCGCCAACGCACACGTTCGTCGTCGCGCAGCTGCTCGCCGTCAGCGCCGCATCGGCATGGACGGACAGCTTCGTCTTCGCCGTCCACTCCGCAGGCACGCAGCCGCAGAACGCGTTGCCCGTCACCGCCACCCACGACAGCGCGGGCATCGTCCCCCACGACGCGGGCAGCGACCCACTCAGGTCGTTCGCCGTCACGTCCACCATCTGCAGAGCCGTCATCGTGCTCCACGCAGCCGGCAGCGTCCCGGTGAGCGCGTTGGATGCCAGCAGCACCGCATCCAGCGCCGTCATCGTGCTCCACGCTGCCGGCAGCGGCCCGCTCAGCTGGTTGCGCTCCACGTTCACCTGCTGCAGCGCCGTCATCCCGGCCCACGCAGAGGGCAGCATGCCCGACAGCGCGTTGCCGTACAGCGACAGCAACTGCAGCTGCGTCAGGCCGCCCCAGCTCGCCGGCAGCGTGCCCGTCACCATGTCCCCCATCAGGAAGATCTGCAGGCTGGTCACGGCAACCTTCGTCGCGTCCACGTCCGAGGGCACCTCCGGCAGCGTCATCGGCGACGTCAGCGTCACGTCTTCGAAGCTCACATCCACTGCCGCCTCGCTGCACGTCACGCCCGGCCACGAGCAGTACGACGTCCCGGTCCACGTGCTTTGGCGCCTTGGGGGGGGGGCCAAAACAACTGCGGCAAACTTCAGCGTGTTCGACTCCGCAACCGTCAGCACGCCGTCGCCAACGCACACGTTCGTCGTCGCGCAGCTGCTCGCCGTCAGCGCCTTATCGAGAACGTAGTAAAGATCCCTTTTTTCTCCCCCCCCCTAAAAAAAAACCCCCACAACGCGTTGCCCGTCACGCCACGAACGACAGCGCGGGCATCGTCCCCCAGCGACGCGGGCAGCGACCCACTCAGGTCGTTGCCTGTGCAGGTAAACCGAGCGCAAAGCCTTCATTCCCCACCAAAAAGCGGGGTAGCGACCCGGTGAGCGCGTTGCCGCCCACGTCTAACGCCTCCAACGCCGCCATCCCGGCCCACGCAGCCGGCAGCGTCCCGGTGAGCGCGTTGGACGCCCCCGAAAACGTATTCACCCCCCCCCCCCCCCCCCCCCCCCTCCCCCCCCCCCCCCCCCCCGCCCCCCCCCCAAAAAAAAAAAATTTTTTTTTTTTGGCCCCCCCCTGCGCCGGCACGCGTGCCCGTCGCCGTGTCGCCCTTTGTTGAAGATATACAGGCTGGTCACGGCAACCTTCGTCGCGTCCACGTCCGAGGGCACCTCCGGCAGCGTCATCGGCGACGTCAGCGTCACGTCTTCGAAGCTCACAATAAGCATCCCTTTGATACACCTCACGCCCGGCCACGAGCAGTACGACGTCCCGGTCCACGTGCTTTGCAGCCCCGGCGCAGCGCCGACAAGCGCCTGCAGGAACTTCAGCGTGTTCGCCTGCTGCTCCGCCGTCAGTCCCGACTCGTCAGCGGCATGGGCAGCGGGGGAGTGGAGGAGGCACAGCAGGAGAACGGCGGCCACCACCACCGCAGTCGAGGCGAGGCGGGGGAAGGGCGGCATCGTGGCGTTGGGCAGCGGCACGGGGTGGCCACGGGGAGAGACACAAGTGGCGGCGGCGGTGTGGGAGAGGGGCGGACGCAGCGGCGGTCGGCACAGGGCGGAGGCGGGTACGATCCTACTCCCGGCACTGGCGTGGGCGTGTTGCTTCTCGGCTTTGGAAGTGCGGGGGGTACCTTCTGGGACGTGTCTGCCTCTCGTAACCGCAGGTCAGTGCTACTGTTCAGGAGCGGATGGCGGGTCTTGTTGCTGCGGGGTGCTTGGCGGTTTCCTTCCGGAGAAGGCGTTAAAATAAGAAAGAGGGGGAGAGAGATAAAACGTATAGATAAACAAACAAATAGAGAAGATACGGTTTAAAAGTAGGAGAGAGAAGAGAGTGACAGGAAAAAATAGAATGTGAATCGGGACGGAAGTAGGAAAAGACGGAGAGAAAAGACTGAGAGAGAATCAAGAAAAAGAGGAAAGGAGAGAGAAAGAAAAAAGTAACAGTGAAAAACGAACGATGTGAGAGTGAGTGAAAGAGAGAGGGGGGGGAGGGAGAGGGATAAGGAGGGAGGGAAATAAAATAAAGGAAGTAGAACAAAAACAGAAAACGTTTGAAGAGCAACGAAGAAAGAAAGAGAGGAAACACAGGCGGAAAACGCAAGAAAAGTGAGGAATGTCAACTGAGGTGCGAGGTGATTGTGAGCAGCAAGCGGCGGGAAAGCGGTGGAGGTGTGGTGGGTGGTGGGGGTGCGGGGAGCGCGCAGAGACAGCGGTAGAGAGAGACAGCGGCAAAGGGGGAGAGAGAGGTGCGACGTGAGAGAGGTGCAGGAGGGAGAGGCGAGGAGGAGCGCGGTGCAGGCACCTGCGGGCTGCGGAAGGCCCCAGCAGCGGCGGCACAGCACAGGGAGAGGGCAGCGTCCTGAAACGCAGAGAGAGGCCCACTTCCGACGCCGGGGGCGTGCATCCCCCTCCAGCGAGCGGGTCCACAGGACGGCGCAGGCGCACTGGCACGGCCGCGGCCACACAACGCAACGCAGCGGACGCCGCAGGCACGCACCAAAAGGGAAGCGCACCAGCCGGATGGCAGCCGACCACGGGAAGCAAGCGCCACACTGCCCACACAGCCGTCGCAGCCACCGCGCAGCGGGCAAGGAGAGAACGCACAACACGGCCGCGACGGCGCCTCGCCTGCTCGCTGCTCACCGGCAAGTGTGCGGCTGCGGCTGCGTGCACCGGCGCTGAACAGTCGGAAGGAGTGCGTCGTCACGGGTGCCAGCACCGGCCGCACTACGCACACACAAAGGGCGACAAAGCCTTGGGGGAATGAAAATGGAAGAGCAACAGAGAGGAGCACAAACAGAAAGCGGAAAAGAAGAAACGCTGTAGTGCTCAGGAAGAGCAAAGCCTCTCCGGCAAGCGGCGAAGGAGGCTCTACAGTGCCGAGAGAGAGAGAGGACAAGGACACGTGTTACGCTGCGCGCTGCCGCTCCCTTGCCTCTCAGAGGGCGTCCATCAGTGGCAGCTCGTCCGACAGCCCGCAGCCCTCACATCGAGCACCAGCGGGTAGGGGAGAAGGAGCCAGCTGAGAGCGATCCCGCCGGCGATGCCAGGGTCGTCGCGCAGGGCGTGCAGGAGGATGCGAATGCGCCGGCCCCGCCGCCGAGTAGTCCGCCGTCGCCGCACGCGCCACGAGGGACACGTCCGCCGCAAAACGCCACCAGCAGCGCAGCCGCCACCATCATGCGGCGCAGCGAGTAGTTAAACCACGCCATGGCTGCAGTCTGTGACGCAGAGAGCAGCACTGGGAGGCGGGAACGAAAGGAAGAGACGGTGTGGCGGTGCGGTGCAGTTAGGAGCACTAGCAGAGCACAGAGTAAGAAAAAAAGGATGAATGTGAAACACTTAACCAGTTTGCACGGTGGTTTTAGAGAGCTGGAAGGAAAGAAAAGAGGGGGTTACGAGTCTTTAAACTGCGGACGGCGTGGCAGCACGCGTGCGGCGAGAAAGAGGAGAGGCAGAAGAGGGAGAGAATGCGAAGGAAGTTGAACAGCACAGAGGCAAAGGCACAAGCGACGCTGCACCAACACAGCCAGACCAGAAAGTACAAATGCACACATACACGGTCACACACGCAGATGCCATCACCACACAGGAAGCCGCGCAAGCCCAGCCACACAGGCACACAGGCACACCGCAACCATCACTGCCGCGCAACACACACGGGCACGTACCTCCGCAGCGCACGCTCGGCCACACGCGCGCATCGAGACAGGCGCGCAACAACGGATCAGAATGATTTGCCAACATACCAGAAAGGGGGGAAAAAGAGGGGAGAGTCGGGGCACACACACACACATAATTACACGCGTACATGCACGCACACGCCTCTCCGGCACACTGATAACCGAGTATCAACGGCACCCGCTGCAGTGACAGCGCACCGCAGCAGCGCCATCGCACCGGTGCCACCGTGCACCACATTCCACACGGGCGGGGAACAGAAAAAGGCACACATCATGCGTGCAGGAAGAAAAAAAAACATGTCTTAGGAAAATGAAAAAGGTGGAAAAAGTTGTTGAATGCTATTTTGATGCGTGGAAAACACTGAATAGGCCGCTGACACGGGATAAAGCACGACTTACGTCGAATCAGTTGAAAGAAAGGTGTGGCGTCGCTGCAGCGGTTAATGGAGAAAAATCTCTTTAGACTTAGACGCAGAGGGAGAAGGCGAGCAGCCGTCCGCTGGTGGTGCTGCAGCACCACAAGCGTCGTTCGCGGCCTTCAAGGGCAGTGGCAGAAGCGCACACACCGAGCTGCACTTCATAAACGCCACACACCCAGCGCAGGCACGCGTCCGACCTCACGCGCAGTACAGCAATCGAGGCCACACACACACAGCCACACACTCAACATTGGCAGGCTCGGGAGGCAATTTAGAAAAACGCACTTTTTTTAAACAAAATAGCTAGAAGAAAAAAAAAAGGGAGAAATAGAGCTTACTTTAGCGCTGCCAGCATATTTAGGAGAGGGGGAAGAAGGGCTGCCGTCGTCGCACGCACAGCGCAAATAGGAAAAAAAAGGGAGAGAGGGGAAGAACTCACAGAGTGAGGGCATGTTAGCTGCGCGCACGTCGTGTTAGGCCGCCCGCACGCGCCACGGTCCGCCACACGCACCCACGCACACACCACGACGACCCGTTCACACGGGCTTCACACACTCGCGGCAGGCGGGGAGGTCAGCACAACGGCACAGCGGCGGGTGCAGTAGCACGTGCTGCAGAGAAGCATCAAGGCACAAACAAACAGCGAACACCGTTCGTCGTGCACTCGGCAACGCGGGCCGTGTATGTGCGTGTGTGCCGCCCGCACCATCGCTCATGGCGGGGGCGGGGGGTCAGCGACCGCAGCGGGGAGAGTGAACTCTGTCGCTCTCAGCTCCCCGCGCGGCGCCGGCACCCGCACCGCCACACGCGCACACCAGCGTCACCGCGCAATGAAAAAATAGATCAGGAAACAAGAAAATGAAGGGAAAAAATAGACTTCGCTCAGTACGGCGAGTCAGGGGTCTTCGCAAACGGCTCTTCGTCCTGCCCCTCCGACGCCTGCACCCGCTTCGCCTCCTCAGCCTTGCGCTGGCGCCGGCGGTGGCAGAAGATGCCCAGGCCCAGAGCCAGGCCAACGAGCACGCCACCAAGCGCACCGAGCACGCACCACAGCGGCAGCAGGTTCGGGCCTGACTTGTGCGCCGGCGCCACGGGGGCGTTCGTCTCCGCGGGGCACGTGTTCGCTGTCTCACAGTCGCTCCCCGACAGCGCAGCGTCCGCCGCCACCGCCTTCTCCGCCCACCCCGGCGGCAGGCAGCCGCACAGGCCGGTCCCCGTCAGCGCAACGTTCGACAGCGCCGGCATTGCACCCCAGCTCGCGGGCACCGCACCGGACAGCGCGTTCCCGCTCACGTCCAGGCTGCTCAGCGCACTCATCCCGCTCCACGCAGCCGGCAGCGTCCCGTTGATCGCGTTGCGCGCGACGCTCAGCGTCTTCAGGCCCGTCAGCCGGCCCCAGCTCGCAGGCAGCGTCCCCGTCACAAGCGCACCCTTCCCCGCGACGTTCACCTCCGTTACAGCAACCAGGGACCCGCTCACGTCCGCCGCGAGCTCCGGCAGCACAGCAGTCCCCGCAAGGGCAAGCCCCGACAGGTCCAGCTGCGCAGCACCACCGTCCTCACTGCAGCGCACGTAGGTCCACTTGCAGTACTCCGTGCCCGTCCACTGCGCAGCCAGGCTCTTGTCCATCGCAGCGAACGAGCGCAGGAACATCAGGGTGTGCGTCTGCTCCGGCGTCAGCGGCGCAGCCGTGGTCGTGGTCGTGGTCGTGGTATCGCTCACACCGCACTGATTGGCAACGGCGCAGTCCGCCGCGTACAGAGCCGCATCAGCCGTCACGGTGTACATGAAGCTGTTCTCCTTCCAATCGTCGGGCATGCACCCGCACAGGCTGTTGCTGCTCAAGTCCAGCGTGAAATAGTACCACGTGGTCCACGCCGAGGGGATCGAGCCAGTGAACTGATTCTTTGCGAGGTACAGCTTCGAGATGGACGACATTGACGACCATGCCGCAGGCAGCGTGCCCGACAGCGCGTTGCCGTACAGCGACAGCAACTGCAGCTGCGTCAGGCCGCCCCAGCTCGCCGGCAGCGTGCCCGTCACCATGTCCCCCATCAGGAAGATCTGCAGGCTGGTCACGGCAACCTTCGTCGCGTCCACGTCCGAGGGCACCTCCGGCAGCGTCATCGGCGACGTCAGCGTCACGTCTTCGAAGCTCACATCCACTGCCGCTTCGCTGCACGTCACGCCCGGCCACGAGCAGTACGACGTCCCGGTCCACGTGCGCTGCAGCCCCGGCGCAGCGCCGACAAGCGCCCGCAGGAACTTCAGCGTGTTCGACTCCGCAACCGTCAGCACGCCGTCGCCAACGCACACGTTCGTCGTCGCGCAGCTGCTCGCCGTCAGCGCCGCATCGGCATGGACGGACAGCTTCGTCTTCGCCGTCCACTCCGCAGGCACGCAGCCGCAGAACGCGTTGCCCGTCACCGCCACCCACGACAGCGCGGGCATCGTCCCCCACGACGCGGGCAGCGACCCACTCAGGTCGTTCGCCGTCACGTCCACCATCTGCAGAGCCGTCATCGTGCTCCACGCAGCCGGCAGCGTCCCGGTGAGCGCGTTGGATGCCAGCAGCACCGCATCCAGCGCCGTCATCGTGCTCCACGTAGCCGGCAGCGGCCCGCTCAGCTGGTTGCGCTCCACGTTCACCTGCTGCAGCGCCGTCATCCCGGCCCACGCAGAGGGCAGCATGCCCGACAGCGCGTTGCCGTACAGCGACAGCAACTGCAGCTGCGTCAGGCCGCCCCAGCTCGCCGGCAGCGTGCCCGTCACCATGTCCCCCATCAGGAAGATCTGCAGGCTGGTCACGGCAACCTTCGTCGCGTCCACGTCCGAGGGCACCTCCGGCAGCGTCATCGGCGACGTCAGCGTCACGTCTTCGAAGCTCACATCCACTGCCGCCTCGCTGCACGTCACGCCCGGCCACGAGCAGTACGACGTCCCGGTCCACGTGCGCTGCAGCCCCGGCGCAGCGCCGACAAGCGCCCGCAGGAACTTCAGCGTGTTCGACTCCGCAACCGTCAGCACGCCGTCGCCAACGCACACGTTCGTCGTCGCGCAGCTGCTCGCCGTCAGCGCCGCATCGGCATGGACGGACAGCTTCGTCTTCGCCGTCCACTCCGCAGGCACGCAGCCGCAGAACGCGTTGCCCGTCACCGCCACCCACGACAGCGCGGGCATCGTCCCCCACGACGCGGGCAGCGACCCACTCAGGTCGTTCGCCGTCACGTCCACCATCTGCAGAGCCGTCATCGTGCTCCACGCAGCCGGCAGCGTCCCGGTGAGCGCGTTGGATGCCAGCAGCACCGCATCCAGCGCCGTCATCGTGCTCCACGTAGCCGGCAGCGGCCCGCTCAGCTGGTTGCGCTCCACGTTCACCTGCTGCAGCGCCGTCATCCCGGCCCACGCAGAGGGCAGCATGCCCGACAGCGCGTTGCCGTACAGCGACAGCAACTGCAGCTGCGTCAGGCCGCCCCAGCTCGCCGGCAGCGTGCCCGTCACCATGTCCCCCATCAGGAAGATCTGCAGGCTGGTCACGGCAACCTTCGTCGCGTCCACGTCCGAGGGCACCTCCGGCAGCGTCATCGGCGACGTCAGCGTCACGTCTTCGAAGCTCACATCCACTGCCGCTTCGCTGCACGTCACGCCCGGCCACGAGCAGTACGACGTCCCGGTCCACGTGCGCTGCAGCCCCGGCGCAGCGCCGACAAGCGCCCGCAGGAACTTCAGCGTGTTCGACTCCGCAACCGTCAGCACGCCGTCGCCAACGCACACGTTCGTCGTCGCGCAGCTGCTCGCCGTCAGCGCCTTATCGAGAACGTAGTAAAGATCCCTGTTTGCTCTCCACTCCGTAGGCAAGCAGCCGCACAACGCGTTGCCCGTCACTGCCACGAACGACAGCGCGGGCATCGTCCCCCACGACGCGGGCAGCGACCCACTCAGGTCGTTGCTGTGCAGGTAAACCGAGCGCAATGCCTTCATTCCCGACCACACAGCGGGTAGCGACCCGGTGAGCGCGTTGCCGCCCACGTCTAACGCCTCCAACGCCGCCATCCCGGCCCACGCAGCCGGCAGCGTCCCGGTGAGCGCGTTGGATGCCACCGAGAACGTATTCAACGCCGCCATGCCCTTCCACTCATTCAGCAGCGTGCCCGACAGCGCGTTGCCGTACAGGATCAGAAATTGTAGTTGTGTCAGGCCGCCCCAGCTCGCCGGCAGCGTGCCCGTCACCATGTCGCCCTTGTTGAAGATATACAGGCTGGTCACGGCAACCTTCGTCGCGTCCACGTCCGAGGGCACCTCCGGCAGCGTCATCGGCGACGTCAGCGTCACGTCTTCGAAGCTCACAATAAGCATCCCTTTGATACACCTCACGCCCGGCCACGAGCAGTACGACGTCCCGGTCCACGTGCTTTGCAGCCCCGGCGCAGCGCCGACAAGCGCCTGCAGGAACTTCAGCGTGTTCGCCTGCTGCTCCGCCGTCAGTCCCGACTCGTCAGCGGCATGGGCAGCGGGGGGAGTGGAGGAGGCACAGCAGGAGAACGGCGGCCACCACCACCGCAGTCGAGGCGAGGCGGGGGAAGGGCGGCATCGTGGCGTTGGGCAGCGGCACGGGGTGGCCACGGGGAGAGACACAAGTGGCGGCGGCGGTGTGGGAGAGGGGCGGACGCAGCGGCGGTCGGCACAGGGCGGAGGCGGATACGATCCTACTCCCGGCACTGGCGTGGGCGTGTTGCTTCTCGGCTGTGGGAGTGCGGTGGGTACCTTCCGGGACGTGTCTGCCTCTCGTAACCGCAGGTCAGTGCTACTGTTCAGGAGCGGATGGCGGGTCTTGTTGCTGCGGGGTGCTTGGCGGTTTCCTTCCGGAGAAGGCGTTAAAATAAGAAAGAGGGGGAGAGAGATAAAACGTATAGATAAACAAACAAATAGAGAAGATACGGTTTAAAAGTAGGAGAGAGAAGAGAGTGACAGGAAAAAATAGAATGTGAATCGGGACGGAAGTAGGAAAAGACGGAGAGAAAAGACTGAGAGAGAATCAAGAAAAAGAGGAAAGGAGAGAGAAAGAAAAAAGTAACAGTGAAAAACGAACGATGTGAGAGTGAGTGAAAGAGAGAGGGGGGGAGGGAGAGGGATAAGGAGGGAGGGAAATAAAATAAAGGAAGTAGAACAAAAACAGAAAACGTTTGAAGAGCAACAAAGAAAAAGACAAAAAATAGAGACAAAGAACAGAAGAACGTTGAGGAATGTCAACTGAGGTGCGAGGTGAGTGTGAGCAGCAAGCGGCGGGAAAGCGGTGGAGGTGTGGTGGTTGGTGGGGGTGTGGGGAGCGCGCAGAGACAGCGGTAGAGAGAGAGACAGCGGCAAAGGGGGAGAGAGAGGTGCGACGTGAGAGAGGTGCAGGAGGGAGAGGCGAGGAGGAGCGCGGTGCAGGCACCTGCGGGCTGCGGAAGGCCCCAGCAGCGGCGGCACAACACAGGGAAAGGGCAGCGTCCTGAAACGCAGAGAGAGGCCCACTTCCGACGCCGGGGGCGTGCATCCCCCTCCAGCGAGCGGGTCCACAGGACGGCGCAGGCGCACTGGCACGGCCGCGGCCACACAACGCAACGCAGCGGACGCCGCAGGCACGCACCAAAAGGGAAGCGCACCAGCCGGATGGCAGCCGACCACGGGAAGCAAGCGCCACACTGCCCACACAGCCGTCGCAGCCACCGCGCAGCGGGCAAGGAGAGAACGCACAACACGGCCGCGACGGCGCCTCGCCTGCTCGCTGCTCACCGGCAAGTGTGCGGCTGCGGCTGCGTGCACCGGCGCTGAACAGTCGGAAGGAGTGCGTCGTCACGGGTGCCAGCACCGGCCGCACTACGCACACACAAAGGGCGACAAAGCCTTGGGGGAATGAAAATGGAAGAGCAACAGAGAGGAGCACAAACGGAAAGCGGAAAAGAAGAAACGCTGTAGTGCTCAGGAAGAGCAAAGCCTCTCCGGCAAGCGGCAAAGGAGGCTCTACAGTGCCGATAGAGAGAGGACAAGGACACGTGTTACGCTGCGCGCTGCCGCTCCCTTGCCTCTCAGAGGGCGTCCATCAGTGGCAGCTCGTCCGACAGCCCGCAGCCCTCACATCGAGCACCAGCGGGTAGGGGAGAAGGAGCCAGCTGAGAGCGATCCCGCCGGCGATGCCAGGGTCGTCGCGCAGGGCGTGCAGGAGGATGCGAATGCGCCGGCCCCGCCGCCGAGTAGTCCGCCGTCGCCGCACGCGCCACGAGGGACACGTCCACCGCGAACAGCACCAGCAGCGCAGCCGCCACCATCATGCGGCGCAGCGAGTAGTTAAACCACGCCATGGCTGCAGTCTGTGACGCAGAGAGCAGCACTGGGAGGCGGGAACGAAAGGAAGAGACGGTGTGGCGGTGCGGTGCAGTTAGGAGCACTAGCAGAGCACAGAGTAAGAAAAAAAGGATGAATGTGAAACACTTAACCAGTTTGCACGGTGGTTTTAGAGAGCTGGAAGGAAAGAAAAGAGGGGGTTACGAGTCTTTAAACTGCGGACGGCGTGGCAGCACGCGTGCGGCGAGAAAGAGGAGAGGCAGAAGAGGGAGAGAATGCGAAGGAAGTTGAACAGCACAGAGGCAAAGGCACAAGCGACGCTGCACCAACACAGCCAGACCAGAAAGTACAAATGCACACATACACGGTCACACACGCAGATGCCATCACCACACAGGAAGCCGCGCAAGCCCAGCCACACAGGCACACAGGCACACCGCAACCATCACTGCCGCGCAACACACACGGGCACGTACCTCCGCAGCGCACGCTCGGCCACACGCGCGCATCGAGACAGGCGCGCAACAACGGATCAGAATGATTTGCCAACATACCAGAAAGGGGGGAAAAAGAGGGGAGAGTCGGGGCACACACACAATTACACGCGTACATGCACGCACACGCCTCTCCGGCACACTGATAACCGAGTATCAACGGCACCCGCTGCAGTGACAGCGCACCGCAGCAGCGCCATCGCACCGGTGCCACCGTGCACCGCATCCCACACGGGCGGGGAACAGAAAAAGGCACACATCATGCGTGCAGGAAGAAAAAAACAATGTCTTTGGAAAATGAAAAAGGTGGAAAAAGTTGTTGAATGCTATTTTGATGCGTGGAAAACACTGAATAGGCCGCTGACACGGGATAAAGCACGACTTACGTCGAATCAGTTGAAAGAAAGGTGTGGCGTCGCTGCAGCGGTTAATGGAGAAAAATCTCTTTAGACTTAGACGCAGAGGGAGAAGGCGAGCAGCCGTCCGCTGGTGGTGCTGCAGCACCACAAGCGTCGTTCGCGGCCTTCAAGGGCAGTGGCAGAAGCGCACACACCGAGCTGCACTTCATAAACGCCACACACCCAGCGCAGGCACGCGTCCGACCTCACGCGCAGTACAGCAATCGAGGCCACACACACACAGCCGCACACTCAACATTGGCAGGCTCGGGAGGCAATTTAGAAAAACGCAATTTTAAAACAAAATAGCTAGAAGAAAAAAAAAAGGGAGAAATAGAGCTTACTTTAGCGCTGCCAGCATATTTAGGAGAGGGGGAAGAAGGGCTGCCGTCGTCGCACGCACAGCGCAAATAGGAAAAAAAAGGGAGAGAGGGGAAGAACTCACAGAGTGAGGGCATGTTAGCTGCGCGCACGTCGTGTTAGGCCGCCCGCACGCGCCACGGTCCGCCACACGCACCCACGCACACACCACGACGACCCGTTCACACGGGCTTCACACACTCGCGGCAGGCGGGGAGGTCAGCACAACGGCACAGCGGCGGGTGCAGTAGCACGTGCTGCAGAGAAGCATCAAGGCACAAACAAACAGCGAACACCGTTCGTCGTGCACTCGGCAACGCGGGCCGTGTATGTGCGTGTGTGCCGCCCGCACCATCGCTCATGGCGGGGGCGGGGGTCAGCGACCGCAGCGGGGAGAGTGAACTCTGTCGCTCTCAGCTCCCCGCGCGGCGCCGGCACCCGCACCGCCACACGCGCACACCAGCGTCACCGCGCAATGAAAAAATAGATCAGGAAACAAGAAAATGAAGGGAAAAAATAGACTTCGCTCAGTACGGCGAGTCAGGGGTCTTCGCAAACGGCTCTTCGTCCTGCCCCTCCGACGCCTGCACCCGCTTCGCCTCCTCAGCCTTGCGCTGGCGCCGGCGGTGGCAGAAGATGCCCAGGCCCAGAGCCAGGCCAACGAGCACGCCACCAAGCGCACCGAGCACGCACCACAGCGGCAGCAGGTTCGGGCCTGACTTGTGCGCCGGCGCCACGGGGGCGTTCGTCTCCGCGGGGCACGTGTTCGCTGTCTCACAGTCGCTCCCCGACAGCGCAGCGTCCGCCGCCACCGCCTTCTCCGCCCACCCCGGCGGCAGGCAGCCGCACAGGCCGGTCCCCGTCAGCGCAACGTTCGACAGCGCCGGCATTGCACCCCAGCTCGCGGGCACCGCACCGGACAGCGCGTTCCCGCTCACGTCCAGGCTGCTCAGCGCACTCATCCCGCTCCACGCAGCCGGCAGCGTCCCGTTGATCGCGTTGCGCGCGACGCTCAGCGTCTTCAGGCCCGTCAGCCGGCCCCAGCTCGCAGGCAGCGTCCCCGTCACAAGCGCACCCTTCCCCGCGACGTTCACCTCCGTTACAGCAACCAGGGACCCGCTCACGTCCGCCGCGAGCTCCGGCAGCACAGCAGTCCCCGCAAGGGCAAGCCCCGACAGGTCCAGCTGCGCAGCACCACCGTCCTCACTGCAGCGCACGTAGGTCCACTTGCAGTACTCCGTGCCCGTCCACTGCGCAGCCAGGCTCTTGTCCATCGCAGCGAACGAGCGCAGGAACATCAGGGTGTGCGTCTGCTCCGGCGTCAGCGGCGCAGCCGTGGTCGTGGTCGTGGTCGTGGTATCGCTCACACCGCACTGATTGGCAACGGCGCAGTCCGCCGCGTACAGAGCCGCATCAGCCGTCACGGTGTACATGAAGCTGTTCTCCTTCCAATCGTCGGGCATGCACCCGCACAGGCTGTTGCTGCTCAAGTCCAGCGTGAAATAGTACCACGTGGTCCACGCCGTGGGGATCGAGCCAGTGAACTGATTCTTTGCGAGGTACAGCTTCGAGATGGACGACATTGACGACCATGCCGCAGGCAGCGTGCCCGACAGCGCGTTGCCGTACAGCGACAGCAACTGCAGCTGCGTCAGGCCGCCCCAGCTCGCCGGCAGCGTGCCCGTCACCATGTCCCCCATCAGGAAGATCTGCAGGCTGGTCACGGCAACCTTCGTCGCGTCCACGTCCGAGGGCACCTCCGGCAGCGTCATCGGCGACGTCAGCGTCACGTCTTCGAAGCTCACATCCACTGCCGCTTCGCTGCACGTCACGCCCGGCCACGAGCAGTACGACGTCCCGGTCCACGTGCGCTGCAGCCCCGGCGCAGCGCCGACAAGCGCCCGCAGGAACTTCAGCGTGTTCGACTCCGCAACCGTCAGCACGCCGTCGCCAACGCACACGTTCGTCGTCGCGCAGCTGCTCGCCGTCAGCGCCGCATCGGCATGGACGGACAGCTTCGTCTTCGCCGTCCACTCCGCAGGCACGCAGCCGCAGAACGCGTTGCCCGTCACGGCCACCGACGACAGCGCCGGCATCGTCCCCCACGACGCGGGCAGCGACCCACTCAGGTCGTTCGCCGTCACGTCCACCATCTGCAGAGCCGTCATCGTGCTCCACGCAGCCGGCAGCGTCCCGGTGAGCGCGTTGGATGCCAGCAGCACCGCATCCAGCGCCGTCATCGTGCTCCACGTAGCCGGCAGCGGCCCGCTCAGCTGGTTGCGCTCCACGTTCACCTGCTGCAGCGCCGTCATCCCGGCCCACGCAGAGGGCAGCATGCCCGACAGCGCGTTGCCGTACAGCGACAGCAACTGCAGCTGCGTCAGGCCGCCCCAGCTCGCCGGCAGCGTGCCCGTCACCATGTCCCCCATCAGGAAGATCTGCAGGCTGGTCACGGCAACCTTCGTCGCGTCCACGTCCGAGGGCACCTCCGGCAGCGTCATCGGCGACGTCAGCGTCACGTCTTCGAAGCTCACATCCACTGCCGCTTCGCTGCACGTCACGCCCGGCCACGAGCAGTACGACGTCCCGGTCCACGTGCGCTGCAGCCCCGGCGCAGCGCCGACAAGCGCCTGCAGGAACTTCAGCGTGTTCGACTCCGCAACCGTCAGCACGCCGTCGCCAACGCACACGTTCGTCGTCGCGCAGCTGCTCGCCGTCAGCGCCGCATCGGCATGGACGGACAGCTTCGTCTTCGCCGTCCACTCCGCAGGCACGCAGCCGCAGAACGCGTTGCCCGTCACGGCCACCGACGACAGCGCGGGCATCGTCCCCCACGACGCGGGCAGCGACCCACTCAGGTCGTTCGCCGTCACGTCCACCATCTGCAGAGCCGTCATCGTGCTCCACGCAGCCGGCAGCGTCCCGGTGAGCGCGTTGGATGCCAGCAGCACCGCATCCAGCGCCGTCATCGTGCTCCACGTAGCCGGCAGCGGCCCGCTCAGCTGGTTGCGCTCCACGTTCACCTGCTGCAGCGCCGTCATCCCGGCCCACGCAGAGGGCAGCATGCCCGACAGCGCGTTGCCGTACAGCGACAGCAACTGCAGCTGCGTCAGGCCGCCCCAGCTCGCCGGCAGCGTGCCCGTCACCATGTCCCCCATCAGGAAGATCTGCAGGCTGGTCACGGCAACCTTCGTCGCGTCCACGTCCGAGGGCACCTCCGGCAGCGTCATCGGCGACGTCAGCGTCACGTCTTCGAAGCTCACATCCACTGCCGCCTCGCTGCACGTCACGCCCGGCCACGAGCAGTACGACGTCCCGGTCCACGTGCGCTGCAGCCCCGGCGCAGCGCCGACAAGCGCCCGCAGGAACTTCAGCGTGTTCGACTCCGCAACCGTCAGCACGCCGTCGCCAACGCACACGTTCGTCGTCGCGCAGCTGCTCGCCGTCAGCGCCGCATCGGCATGGACGGACAGCTTCGTCTTCGCCGTCCACTCCGCAGGCACGCAGCCGCAGAACGCGTTGCCCGTCACCGCCACCCACGACAGCGCGGGCATCGTCCCCCACGACGCGGGCAGCGACCCACTCAGGTCGTTCGCCGTCACGTCCACCATCTGCAGAGCCGTCATCGTGCTCCACGCAGCCGGCAGCGTCCCGGTGAGCGCGTTGGATGCCAGCAGCACCGCATCCAGCGCCGTCATCGTGCTCCACGTAGCCGGCAGCGGCCCGCTCAGCTGGTTGCGCTCCACGTTCACCTGCTGCAGCGCCGTCATCCCGGCCCACGCAGAGGGCAGCATGCCCGACAGCGCGTTGCCGTACAGCGACAGCAACTGCAGCTGCGTCAGGCCGCCCCAGCTCGCCGGCAGCGTGCCCGTCACCATGTCCCCCATCAGGAAGATCTGCAGGCTGGTCACGGCAACCTTCGTCGCGTCCACGTCCGAGGGCACCTCCGGCAGCGTCATCGGCGACGTCAGCGTCACGTCTTCGAAGCTCACATCCACTGCCGCCTCGCTGCACGTCACGCCCGGCCACGAGCAGTACGACGTCCCGGTCCACGTGCTTTGCAGCCTTGGTACGGCGGCACCAAGCAACTGCAGGAACTTCAGCGTGTTCGACTCCGCAACCGTCAGCACGCCGTCGCCAACGCACACGTTCGTCGTCGCGCAGCTGCTCGCCGTCAGCGCCTTATCGAGAACGTAGTAAAGATCCCTGTTTGCTCTCCACTCCGTAGGCAAGCAGCCGCACAACGCGTTGCCCGTCACTGCCACGAACGACAGCGCGGGCATCGTCCCCCACGACGCGGGCAGCGACCCACTCAGGTCGTTGCTGTGCAGGTAAACCGAGCGCAATGCCTTCATTCCCGACCACACAGCGGGTAGCGACCCGGTGAGCGCGTTGCCGCCCACGTCTAACGCCTCCAACGCCGCCATCCCGGCCCACGCAGCCGGCAGCGTCCCGGTGAGCGCGTTGGATGCCACCGAGAACGTATTCAACGCCGCCATGCCCTTCCACTCATTCAGCAGCGTGCCCGACAGCGCGTTGCCGTACAGGATCAGAAATTGTAGTTGTGTCAGGCCGCCCCAGCTCGCCGGCAGCGTGCCCGTCACCATGTCGCCCTTGTTGAAGATATACAGGCTGGTCACGGCAACCTTCGTCGCGTCCACGTCCGAGGGCACCTCCGGCAGCGTCATCGGCGACGTCAGCGTCACGTCTTCGAAGCTCACAATAAGCATGCCTTTGATACACGTCACGCCCGGCCACGAGCAGTACGACGTCCCGGTCCACGTGCTTTGCAGCCCCGGCGCAGCGCCGACAAGCGCCTGCAGGAACTTCAGCGTGTTCGCCTGCTGCTCCGCCGTCAGTCCCGACTCGTCAGCGGCATGGGCAGCGGGGGAGTGGAGGAGGCACAGCAGGAGAACGGCGGCCACCACCACCGCAGTCGAGGCGAGGCGGGGGAAGGGCGGCATCGTGGCGTTGGGCAGCGGCACGGGGTGGCCACGGGGAGAGACACAAGTGGCGGCGGCGGTGTGGGAGAGGGGCGGACGCAGCGGCGGTCGGCACAGGGCGGAGGCGGGTACGATCCTACTCCCGGCACTGGCGTGGGCGTGTTGCTTCTCGGCTTTGGAAGTGCGGGGGGGTACCTTCTGGGACGTGTCTGCCTCTCGTAACCGCAGGTCAGTGCTACTGTTCAGGAGCGGATGGCGGGTCTTGTTGCTGCGGGGTGCTTGGCGGTTTCCTTCCGGAGAAGGCGTTAAAATAAGAAAGAGGGGGAGAGAGATAAAACGTATAGATAAACAAACAAATAGAGAAGATACGGTTTAAAAGTAGGAGAGAGAAGAGAGTGACAGGAAAAAATAGAATGTGAATCGGGACGGAAGTAGGAAAAGACGGAGAGAAAAGACTGAGAGAGAATCAAGAAAAAGAGGAAAGGAGAGAGAAAGAAAAAAGTAACAGTGAAAAACGAACGATGTGAGAGTGAGTGAAAGAGAGAGGGGGGGAGGGAGAGGGATAAGGAGGGAGGGAAATAAAATAAAGGAAGTAGAACAAAAACAGAAAACGTTTGAAGAGCAACGAAGAAAGAAAGAGAGGAAACAGAGGCGGAAAACGCAAGAAAAGTGAGGAATGTCAACTGAGGTGCGAGGTGATTGTGAGCAGCAAGCGGCGGGAAAGCGGTGGAGGTGTGGTGGGTGGTGGGGGTGCGGGGAGCGCGCAGAGACAGCGGTAGAGAGAGACAGCGGCAAAGGGGGAGAGAGAGGTGCGACGTGAGAGAGGTGCAGGAGGGAGAGGCGAGGAGGAGCGCGGTGCAGGCACCTGCGGGCTGCGGAAGGCCCCAGCAGCGGCGGCACAACACAGGGAAAGGGCAGCGGCCTGAAACGCAGAGAGAGGCCCACTTCCGACGCCGGGGGCGTGCATCCCCCTCCAGCGAGCGGGTCCACAGGACGGCGCAGGCGCACTGGCACGGCCGCGGCCACACAACGCAACGCAGCGGACGCCGCAGGCACGCACCAAAAGGGAAGCGCACCAGCCGGATGGCAGCCGACCACGGGAAGCAAGCGCCACACTGCCCACACAGCCGTCGCAGCCGCCGCGCAGCGGGCAAGGAGAGAACGCACAACACGGCCGCGACGGCGCCTCGCCTGCTCGCTGCACACCGGCAAGTGTGCGGCTGCGGCTGCGTGCACCGGCGCTGAACAGTCGGAAGGAGTGCGTCGTCACGGGTGCCAGCACCGGCCGCACTACGCACACACAAAGGGCGACAAAGCCTTGGGGGAATGAAAATGGAAGAGCAACAGAGAGGAGCACAAACAGAAAGCGGAAAAGAAGAAACGCTGTAGTGCTCAGGAAGAGCAAAGCCTCTCCGGCAAGCGGCAAAGGAGGCTCTACAGTGCCGATAGAGAGAGGACAAGGACACGTGTTACGCTGCGCGCTGCCGCTCCCTTGCCTCTCAGAGGGCGTCCATCAGTGGCAGCTCGTCCGACAGCCCGCAGCCCTCACATCGAGCACCAGCGGGTAGGGGAGAAGGAGCCAGCTGAGAGCGATCCCGCCGGCGATGCCAGGGTCGTCGCGCAGGGCGTGCAGGAGGATGCGAATGCGCCGGCCCCGCCGCCGAGTAGTCCGCCGTCGCCGCACGCGCCACGAGGGACACGTCCGCCGCAAAACGCCACCAGCAGCGCAGCCGCCACCATCATGCGGCGCAGCGAGTAGTTAAACCACGCCATGGCTGCAGTCTGTGACGCAGAGAGCAGCACTGGGAGGCGGGAACGAAAGGAAGAGACGGTGTGGCGGTGCGGTGCAGTTAGGAGCACTAGCAGAGCACAGAGTAAGAAAAAAAGGATGAATGTGAAACACTTAACCAGTTTGCACGGTGGTTTTAGAGAGCTGGAAGGAAAGAAAAGAGGGGGTTACGAGTCTTTAAACTGCGGACGGCGTGGCAGCACGCGTGCGGCGAGAAAGAGGAGAGGCAGAAGAGGGAGAGAATGCGAAGGAAGTTGAACAGCACAGAGGCAGGGGCACAAGCGGCGCAGCACCAACACAGCCACCCCAGAAAGCACAAATGCACACATACATGTTCACACACGCAGATGCCATCACCACACAGGAAGCCGCGCAAGCCCAGCCACACAGGCACACAGGCACACCGCAACCATCACTGCCGCGCAACACACACGGGCACGTACCTCCGCAGCGCACGCTCGGCCACACGCGCGCATCGAGACAGGCGCGCAACAACGGATCAGAATGATTTGCCAACATACCAGAAAGGGGGGAAAAAGAGGGGAGAGTCGGGGCACACACACAATTACACGCGTACATGCACGCACACGCCTCTCCGGCACACTGATAACCGAGTATCAACGGCACCCGCTGCAGTGACAGCGCACCGCAGCAGCGCCATCGCACCGGTGCCACCGTGCACCGCATCCCACACGGGCGGGAAACAGAAAGTGAGAGAAAGGAAAAGGAAAAACTTACGAAACAATGGGGAGGCGAGGTGCACACACACACGCGTGTCAAAAGTTATTCATTTGCGTGCGCCGCGCTCAGCCCCAATACTACACCTACTATTCCACTACAGTTACGTCCACGTGTCCGCGCAGCTGCAGCACCTCCAGCGCCGTCCCAAGGGGTGGGGCGGGCTGACCGGGGTGTGCGTGCTCACGTGCACCACGGCACACACCGCCGCCGAGCCAACACATTTACCGGAGAAGCAGTCGGCCACGCACCACTCCTGCTCCTCCGCCGATGACGTTGTAATAAACTGAAAACAAGAAAACAAAAGGCACACATCATGCGTGCAGGAAGAAAAAAAAACATGTCTTAGGAAAATGAAAAAGGTGGAAAAAGTTGTTGAATGCTATTTTGATGCGTGGAAAACACTGAATAGGCCGCTGACACGGGATAAAGCACGACTTACGTCGAATCAGTTGAAAGAAAGGTGTGGCGTCGCTGCAGCAGTTAATGGAGAAAAATCTCTTTAGACTTAGACGCGGAGGGAGAAGGCGAGCAGCCGTCCGCTGGCGGTGCTGCAGCACCACAAGCGCCGTTCGCGGCCTTCAAGGGCAGTGGCAGAAGCGCACACACCGAGCTGCACTTCATACACGCCACACACCCAGCGCAGGCACGCGTCCGACCTCACGCGCAGTACAGCAATCGAGGCCACACACACACAGCCACACACTCAACATTGGCAGGCTCGGGAGGCAATTTAGAGAAACGCACTTTTTTTAAACAAAATAGGTAGAAGAGAAAAAAAGAAAGGAATAGAGCTTACTTTAGCGCTGCCAGCGTATTTAGGAGAGAGGGGGAAGAGGGGCTGCCGTTGTCGCACGCACAGCGCAAATAGGAAAAAAAAGGGAGAGAGGGGAAGAACTCACAGAGTGAGGGCATGTTAGCTGCGCGCACGTCGTGTTAGGCCGCCCGCACGCGCCACGGTCCGCCACACGCACCCACGCACACACCACGACGACCCGTTCACACGGGCTTCACACACTCGCGGCAGACGGGGAGGTCAGCACAACGGCACAGCGGCGGGTGCAGCAGCACGTGCTGCAGAGAAGCATCAAGGCACAAACAAACAGCGAACACCGTTCGTCGTGCACTCGGCAACGCGGGCCGTGTATGTGCGTGTGTGCCGCCCGCACCATCGCTCATGGCGGGGGCGGGGGTCAGCGACCGCAGCGGGGAGAGTGAACTCTGTCGCTCTCAGCTCCCCGCGCGGCGCCGGCACCCGCACCGCCACACGCGCACACCAGCGTCACCGCGCAATGAAAAAATAGATCAGGAAACAAGAAAATGAAGGGAAAAAATAGACTTCGCTCAGTACGGCGAGTCAGGGGTCTTCGCGAACGGCTCTTCGTCCTGCCCCTCCGACGCCTGCACCCGCTTCGCCTCCTCAGCCTTGCGCTGGCGCCGGCGGTGGCAGAAGATGCCCAGGCCCAGAGCCAGGCCAACGAGCACGCCACCAAGCGCACCGAGCACGCACCACAGCGGCAGCAGGTTCGGGCCTGACTTGTGCGCCGGCGCCACGGGGGCGTTCGTCTCCGCGGGGCACGTGTTCGCTGTCTCACAGTCGCTCCCCGACAGCGCAGCGTCCGCCGCCACCGCCTTCTCCGCCCACCCCGGCGGCAGGCAGCCGCACAGGCCGGTCCCCGTCAGCGCAACGTTCGACAGCGCCGGCATCGCACCCCAGCTCGCGGGCACCGCACCGGACAGCGCGTTCCCGCTCACGTCCAGGCTGCTCAGCGCACTCATCCCGCTCCACGCAGCCGGCAGCGTCCCGTTGATCGCGTTGCGCGCGACGCTCAGCGTCTTCAGGCCCGTCAGCCGGCCCCAGCTCGCAGGCAGCGTCCCCGTCACAAGCGCACCCTTCCCCGCGACGTTCACCTCCGTTACAGCAACCAGGGACCCGCTCACGTCCGCCGCGAGCTCCGGCAGCACAGCAGTCCCCGCAAGGGCAAGCCCCGACAGGTCCAGCTGCGCAGCACCACCGTCCTCACTGCAGCGCACGTAGGTCCACTTGCAGTACTCCGTGCCCGTCCACTGCGCAGCCAGGCTCTTGTCCATCGCAGCGAACGAGCGCAGGAACATCAGGGTGTGCGTCTGCTCCGGCGTCAGCGGCGCAGCCGTGGTCGTGGTCGTGGTCGTGGTATCGCTCACACCGCACTGATTGGCAACGGCGCAGTCCGCCGCGTACAGAGCCGCATCAGCCGTCACGGTGTACATGAAGCTGTTCTCCTTCCAATCGTCGGGCATGCACCCGCACAGGCTGTTGCTGCTCAAGTCCAGCGTGAAATAGTACCACGTGGTCCACGCCGTGGGGATCGAGCCAGTCAACTGATTCTTTGCGAGGTACAGCTTCGAGATGGACGACATTGACGACCACGCCGCAGGCAGCGTGCCAGTCAGCGCGTTGTCGGTCAAATTCAGAAGGGAAAGGTTCGGCATGTCCTTCCACTCAGCGGGCAGCGTGCCAGTCAGCGCGTTGCTGGTGAGGGAGAGTGTGGTCAGCGAAGCCATGCTCTTCCACTCAGCAGGCAGGTTGCCAGTCAGCGCATTGCCTGTCAGGTTTAGAGTATTGATGCGAGTCATCCCACTCCACGCACTCGGCAGCGAACCAGATAGCTTGTTGCTTGCAAGGCGCACCTCGTACACCTGTGTGAGCGTGCCCCACTCCGCTGGCAGGCTGCCCTCGATCGCGTTGTTGTCCAGCTGCAGCGTCGACAGCGCAGCCATCCCGCCCCACGCAGCTGGCAGCGTGCCTGACAGCGTGTTGTCATTCAGGTACAGCGAGAAAAGCTTCGCCATGGTGCTCCACTCCATCGGCAATCCTCCGGTCAGCGAGTTCTTGCTTAGGTATAGGTACTTCAAGACCGGCATCCCGCTCCACGCAGCCGGCAGCGTGCCCGTCAGTGCGTTCCCGTCAAGGTACAGCTCCTGCAGACGCGTCAGGCGGCTCCAGCTCGCAGGCAGCGTGCCCGTCACGCGCTGGCCCATCGAGCGTAAACGGATCCCTTGGAAGATCACCGCTGAGCCATTCACGTCATCGGTAAGCTCCGGCAGCGTCAGCGTCCCGGTGAACGCCTGCACAATGTTGCTGCTGAAATCCAACGACGGCGAGTACGAGCTGCAGCTCACGTACGACCACTTGCAATAGTCCGTGCCGCTCCAGATAGCTTGCAGTGACGGGTTTGTCGCAGCGATGCCCTGCAGGAACTTCAGCGTGTTGGACTGCTCCACCGTCAGCGGTGCAGCCGTCGTCGCCACGCCGCACGCGTTCGTGGTCGCACAGGTCGACGCCGAAACGGCCTTGTCCACGTACACAGACCACAGGTTCTTCCACGCCTCGGGTCGGCACCCGCACAGTCCGTTGTCCGTCAGGTATACGGTGCGCAGCGCCGTCATCGCCGACCACTCCGAAGGAATCGCACCCGTCAGCTGGTTGTTGTTCAGGTACAGGGACGTTAAGGACGTCATGGCCTTCCACGAGGCGGGCAGCGTGCCGGTGAACAGACAGTCTGACAGCTGCAGCTCCGTCACCTTCACCAGTGCGGCCCACTCCTCAGGCAGCGTGCCCGACAGCTGGTTCTTGTTGAGCTGCAGCGTCTTCAGCGCCGTTAGCCCGCTCCACGTAGCCGGCAGCGGACCCGTCAGCGCGTTGTTGTACAGCTGCAGAGACGTCAGCTTCGTCAGGCGGCCCCAGCTCGCAGGCAGCGTGCCCGTCACGCTCGCACCCTTGCCGGACAGCGAGAAGCTCGCCACGTCCACCAGGCTGCCGTCGATGTCTGCCGTCAGCTCAGGCAGCTGCACCGCACTTGCAAGCGCCGTGCTGCTCAGCGCAACAGTGACGACGCCGGTGGAACCGCACGTCACGCCGGTCCAGCTGCAGTACCACACGCCGCTCCAGCTGCTCGACAGGTCACCGCCAGCGGCAGCACCCACCAGCCGCAGGAACTTCAGCGTCGCCGTCTCGCTTGCCGTCAGCAGCGCAGCGTCGGCGGAGTCGTCGCCCGCACCCGTCGAGTCACTGCCGTGCACTTCGCACACGTTGGCGGTGGCGCAGTCCGACGCAGACACCGCAGCGTCCACCTTCACGGTCGTGGAGAAGCTGTCCTTCCACTTTGCTGGGACGCAGCCACACAAGCTGTTCTTGGTGAGGTCCACCTCAGACAGGGACAAGTCGCCCCACTGAGCGGGAATAGAGCCCGTCAGCTGGTTGTTGCTCAGGTAGAAGTACCACAAGCCGGACAAAGCGCGCCACTCCACAGGCAGCGTGCCGGTGAAGGTGTTGTTAATGAGGTGCAACCGCCTCATGCTCGACATGCGGCTCCACGCAGCGGGCAAGGACCCAGACAGCGTGTTGTCCGACAGCTGCAGCTCCGTCAAGGCACTCAACAAGCGCCACTCTGCAGGCACAGTCCCCGACAGCGCATTGTTGTCCAGCCGCAGCGTCTTCAGCGCCGTTAGCCCGCTCCACGTAGCCGGCAGCGGACCCGTCAGCGCGTTGTTGTACAGCTGCAGAGACGTCAGCTTCGTCAGGCGGCCCCAGCTCGCAGGCAGCGTGCCCGTCACGCTCGCACCCTTGCCGGACAGCGAGAAGCTGATCACGTCCACCAGGCTGCCGTCAATGTCTGCCGTCAGCTCAGGTAGCTGCACTGCACTCGCAAGCGCCGTGCTGCTCAGCGCAACAGTTGCGAGGCCGGTGGAACCGCATGTCACGCCGGTCCAGACGCAGTACCACACGCCGCTCCAGCTGCTTGACAGGTCACCGCCAATGGCAGCACCCACCAGCCGCAGGAACTTCAGCGTCGCCGTCTCGCTTGCCGTCAGCAGCGCAGCGTCGGCGGAGTCGTCGTCCGCACCCGTCGAGTCACTGCCGTGCACTTCGCACACGTTGGCGGTGGCGCAGTCCGACGCAGACACCGCAGCGTCCACCTTCACGGTCGTGAAGAAGCTATCCTTCCACTTTGCTGGGACGCAGCCACACAAGCTGTTCTTGCTCAGGTCCACCGTGTACGGACTTTCAATGGCTGTCCACTGAGCGGGAATAGAGCCCGTCAGCTGGTTGTTCGCAAGCGAAAGCCTGTACAGGCTCGATGCAGAGCCCCACGCCGCGGGCAGCGTGCCGGTGAAGGCGTTGTCGTTCAGGTACAGCGTGCTGATCCTCCTCATGCGGCCCCACGCAGCGGGCAAGGACCCAGACAGCGCGTTGTTCGACAGCTGCAGCTCGTACAAGTTCGACAGGAACCTCCACTCACCGGGCAGCGTGCCGGACAGCTCGTTGTTCTGCAACCGCAGCGTCCCCATCACTTGCAGCGCACTCCACTCGACTGGCAGCGTTCCCGTCAGCGCGTTGTCGTTCAAGTACAGCACTTGTAGACGCGTGAGGCGGCTCCAGCTCACAGGCAGACTGCCCGTCACCTTCTGGGCCAGACCAGTGGCGCGGATGTCCGAGAACATCACTGCTGAGCCGTCCACGTCGTCGCCCAGCTCCGGCAGCGTCAGCGTCCCGGTGTACGCGGGCGAGCCGTACGCCTGGAAGTTCAGCGTGCTGCCGTAGCTGCTGCACGTCACGTACGACCACGTGCAGAAGTCCGTGCCGCTCCAGATCGCGGCCAGCGACGGGTTCACCGCAGCGATGCCCTGCAGGAACGTCAGCGTGTTGGACTGCTCCGCCGCCGAGTAGTCCGCCGTTGCCGCACGCGCCACGAGGGACACATCCACCGCGAACAGCACCAGCAGCGCAGCCGCCACCATCGTGCGGCGCAGCGAGTAGTTGAACCACGCCATGGATGCAGTCTGTGACGCAGAGAGCAGCACTGGGAGGCGGGAACAAAAGGAAGAGACGGTGTGACGGTTAGTTGCTGTTGCGGGCACTGGAAAAAGAGAGGCTTTACTTTAAGAACAAGGCGATCAGGTGAAACACTTTGTTGCGATGGCGCGTGAGGAAAGAGAGAATAGATATATAGAATTAAATGTTAGAAAAAAGGTTGTTATTGTTTGTCCGTTTTTTTTTACCAGTTTTTGAAAAGAAATAATAGTTTTAAAAAATCTTTAGTTGGAGTGCGGGAAAATGAGGGAAGGTTAGGCGTTAAGAGCGAGTCTTACTGTCGCATGTTGTAAGCGGAAAGAAGAAAGCGGAGGAGAGGGACGAGAAGTGGGCGGCTTGAAAGAAAAAAAAAACACACAAGGAAGCTAACAGTGAGGGTCAGCAAGCATCGACGCAGCAGCGTGAAGGAGGCGGTAAGGTTGTAAAAACAAAGAAATTTCACTGCTGTTCTCCTTCGCCTGTCGATGTGGTCATAGAGCTTTAACACATTACGTGAAGGACACGTGGGCGGAGAAAGGTGTGCAGCGGCAGCAGTGCAGGGCGGCGGCAGCAACAACACCGCAGGCGAACAGGAGAGAATCTCAGACATTCTCAGGCACCTCTCAAGAGGTAGCGGAAGCGTCCTGAGGCAGCGGTGGAGCCGAGCAAGATTGGACCCGAGACAAACCGTCAGTCATCTCCTCTAACTTGCACCATACACACACTCCACAGCCATCAGCGGGGCCCTGCAGAGGACACCTGCTACAGCCGGGCTACTTTCTCAGAATCGTTTCCACTTTCCTGTTTTTCTCGAACGTCGTTCAAACACTAAACCAAGGGGAAAATAATAGGGGGCAAATAATAGACTCGACGCACTGCCGCACCTCCCCTGCTGAACTCTGTTTTCGATCGTGTTCCTTAGTGCAGCGGGTAAGAACTCTGCTTGCGCTGTTACAGGCAGGTCAGGAGAGCGGCAGGTTTAATTTTTTTATTCCATGCACCAAGTTTACCAGTAACGGTGGAACAAAAAAAATAGGAATAGTAAGTAGTAGTCAAGGGAGTGATAGAGAAAAAAAAAAAACAATTCGCACCAAAACAGTCAGCACAGTCAGCAAAAAAGTTCAGAGACAGAAAAAAAGAGAAGAATGCTCTTTTAGAATCTCTGAAGTCACAATCTGAATTGAGTTAAATTAAGCGAGATCTACTTGCATCTCATCTTTCTCCTTCTAAAGCGGCGCTTTGATTTGAAGGACAAGGTGAGAGTACAACAAATAAAATGAAAACCGACAACAAAGGAAAGCCGTGAATGTGAGGCGAAATGACACAGCAAGAGAAAAAAAAAGAGTTCAATATAGTTCAATACAGAGGAGCACTTTATTTTAAAAAGGGGTGGAAAAAAAAAACGGAGAATTCTCGAGCTCGTAAAGGAAACAGAAAAAAAAAGAGGAAAAGGAATACTTTTATGGAGAGAGAGAGTCGAGCAGATCCCCCTCGACATGAACACGGTCGCTCCTTGCTTGGAAGCGACGGAGAGAAAAAAAAAATGAAGGAATAGACTGGCGTTCTCGTCCGACAAATACACCCTTGCGCTGGGTCGGCACCACAAGCGACCAACACAAAGGCTTCAAACGGCCAGAGCGTGCATTACGCACCAGACGGCGACGCGCGCAACGTCTGAGACGCCACCAGAAAGGCCTTCCATGCATATGCTATGAGAACGGAGAAGGAAGAGGAAAAACTCTCCGGTTGGAGGAAAAAGAGGTGAAAGTACGGAAGTAAAAAAAGCAAACTATAGGCAGACAGCCCTCACCCACATTGAAACTAAAAAAAAAAGAAATAATAATAATCAGGCCTTGAGAGTCCTTGCTGCAAAGAAGGAGACTGTTAACACACCACACTACTTTTCAGTCGCTCCGGTGAGCACCATAGCAGCACGGCGCTCCCCATACACACAGCGTTCACGAGAGGCCACGCAGACGGCGATACACACACCACACACACTAGCACCGCGAGGCCCCGCCACGCCACAGCTACTGGAACTGCAGCAGGGAGCTCCACGCTGCCGGCACGTCGCCATCCAGCTTGTTTCCGTCCAGCCGCATCCCATACAGCGATGAGAGCCCGCCCCACTCAGCTGGCAGCGTTCCCGTCAGCGCGTTGTCGTTCAGGTGCAGCACCTGCAGACGTGTCAACCGACCCCAGCTCGAGGGCAGCTTGCCGGACAGAGCCTCCCGCATACCGCTTGCCCGGATCCCAGCGAAGATCACTGCTGAGCCGTCCACGTCGTCGCCCAGCTCTGGCAGCGTCAGCGTCCCGGTGTACGCGGGCGACGTGTCAGCTTGAAAGTCCAGCACTGGTGCCGCGGTTGACGAGCCGCACGTCACGTACGACCACGTGCAGAAGTCCGTGCCGCTCCAGATCGCGGCCAGCGACGGGTTCACCGCAGCGATGCCCTGCAGGAACGCCAGCGTGTTGGACTGCTCCGCCGCCGAGTAGTCCGCCGTCGCCGCACGCGCCACGAGGGACACATCCACCGCGAACAGCACCAACAGCGCAGCCGCCACCATCGTACGGCGCAGCGAGAAGTTGAACCAAGCCATGGCTTCAGTCTGCAAATCACAGAAAAGCGAAGAAATAACGTATTTTACTCTGCCGTGCAACGTTGCTATGCCGCTGGCACTGTCTGATAAATGAGCGGAGGAGAATAATTGGGGTTTAAAGGGGGTGTGAGGGAAGCAGGCCTCCAACGTGCGCAGGACCCTCGTGGAAAAAAAAAAACCTATTCAATTGCAGGGGGCTTGGGTGGGGCTACGCTGCACAATTAGAAAGCCGACGAGGGCGTCAGTGGGGGGTGGTAAGGAGTGCGATTTTTTTTTTCTGTTTGTTTGTTTCTTCAGCTGCACTACGAGGAAAGAAAGACGTGATGCTCAGTAAAAGAAAATAATGACTCAGAATGGAGAAGAAAAGTCTTTTTTGTTGCTGCTGTTGGGTGACAGAGAGGGAAGGTAAGCGGTGTGAGAAACCGCGGTTTTACCCTATGCTGCTCGCTTCGCTTCCTCGGCTTTTGCTGAAGTCTTTTGTGTTTGTACACCCGAGTGATAGGAGCCCGCTGATACGTGGCGGTTTGTCTTCCTACGCGAGAAATACGTCCAGGAAACCAGAAAAAAAAAACCGACGTGATGTCTAGTTGTGACGGAAAAGCAGTGAAGTGGGTTGAGGGAGAAGAGGAAGGGAAAAGAGGCAGACAGAGAGGGTAAAAAAATGACAAAGAAGTTCACCCTGATGATGCGAGGGGGTTCGAAGCGTGGGAAGAAAAAAAAAAGACACCACTCGTCTTCCCGCTCGAAGAAGTCCAGAACGATATAGGCGGCATTCTGAGGGATCTTTATGCCCCGTTCTCAAAAGCAGCTCCTCATCGGGTTAGCTCTGACGTTCTGTCACTTACCAACAATCCAGCCAGAGAGCTGCGTTGAAAGCCTTGCAGGTGCGCCGCCGCCCTCAGACAAGCAACAACAGGGAAGAGGAGAAACAACAAAGACTCGGCGTCGGCCTTTTTTACCAGAAAGGCGGCCAGACAACAGCGAGGTGCAGAGAGACCAATCCCCAGCTTCTTGTCTTCTCGCACGCGTGCCCATGAGGGGAATTGCACCGCAGCACACACTGACTATTCAATTTGGAATACGTCAGTGGCGACCGGTGGTGCTCACCTTGGCCAGCGTCCGCGCTTGCTGTAGCAAAGGCATTCCGCAACGCAACGTGCAGCCGCATCCGTCGTCGTCTTCGTCCTTTTCCACATCGCGTTTCATCGCCTCCTCCACTGATAACGGTTCGGTTTTTTCTTCTGTTTGTTTTCTTCTTCTTTTATCCTTTTGTTTATATCAGCCATTTTCCGGGTTTTTTTTGTTCCTTACTGAAAAAAAAAAAACATAGAATAAAAAAAAAACACCAACGACGAGGGATAGAGCTGCGCGACTGACGTCAAACCACTCTCACCTGCCATTGAGTTTTTCTCTTCTTTTCGTGTTCATGTGCGTGTGTTTGTGTGTGCTCCGTCAATCAGTAAAAATTTTAAAAAGTTGTTCGCGAGAAAAAAAAACGGGTCTTCACTTTGCGATTAAAAAAGAAAGGGAGAGAAAGAAGATAAGAAAAAGCTACTTGCGTTCTATTGAGCTTTACTTCCATGCAAGCGGGGCACAGTAGGCGTTCGAGAAGATCAATTAATAATTTAAAAAAAAAATCAAGCAAGTACTGAGGCGTCATCAAAGTCGGCTGCATTACATGATGAGCGACCGTTACCAAGGTATCGCTTGCACCACAAATAGTTAAAGAAAGGGAGAAAAAGAGAGAGAGAGAGAGGAAGAAATGCAGAAGAAAAAAACAAAAGAAAAGTTGATACGTTGCGCACACCTCCTAGTTGGACAATTAGAAGTGCACTGTTACGGCTGTTGTTGGACTGCGCGGCGTCAAAGAGACCTCCAAAATAAAAAAAAAAAAAATTAAAATGGCTCAACACGAGACAAACGTCGTGTGTGAGAAAAAAAAGGAGAAAAAAATACAAGAGAACTACAGATGACGGACTACACCTCTTTCCTCGTCTGTTGCACATCCGCCGTAGTTGACGAAGTCCGAAATGTACTTTCTTTTTTTTACCACTCGTCAACTGCTGTGTCTGTGAAGGAAAGGGCAGCTCGTAGCCACCATAGACAATAAACAATCGATCAAAGCGCGGTGGGCTTCTGTGTAATTACTACAGAAAAAAAATTTTCTATCGACACCACTCTTTGGGCCATGTTTCCCTGCGCCGCTGCGGATACGAGACAGCCGAAACTTCTCACTACATGTCCTCTTCGACTCCAAACCACTCTACATGGCAACTGACTATTTTCTTCCGTCTGCCACAGAAAGAAAACACTCATCACCAAGAGACACAAAAAGAAATAAAACAGATTTAGCACTTTTTTTGTTTTCAGTGGTTCTCATCAGAGGAGGTCACGCGTTAACGTGAAAAGAGGCGGGGAGAGGATATGCAAGAGGGAGCAGGCTCTGTCGCCCGCTGCCCAGCTCGCCCTCCCCCTCACGCTGCTGCGTGATAAGCTTCAATGCTTCTACTTTTTGACCACCCTCCACCGCAACACGCCACCACGTCACCGATGAGCACCAGCAAATAAAAAAAGGAGAGCGGAATGTACTGATACGATACTGAAGTCAAGATGCTGCTGTAGCAGCCATCTCCTCATGCTCCACAGTGGACGATCGTCCGCCTTCCGTGCCTGCGTACCAGCTGAGAAGCTCTCACGACGTCAAACAGAAATAATAAAAAGCAGTATGAATGAACTCCATCCGCCACTAGCTCAAGTGGTGACAAACTCCTGCCCGCAATCCACTCATAAAACGTTAACGCATAAACGCGCACTGGAAAAAGGTAAACAAAAAACACCAAAGCACCGTGCCCCCTCGTTGTGACCAGTAGCGCAACCTGTTGAAGTTCCCTGCCCTACGTGTTGCTTAAGGCAGTAAAAGTGTAGAGACAGAGCTACTCTACGTGCGACCTTTAAACCGACGAGTCCGCGGTGGTAGAGTACGGTTCACGACTCTTCTCGTCACTCAACCCCTCAGCATTCTCCACCTGCGCAGCCTTCGCACGGCGGTGGTACATGACAGCCGCCACCACGATGCCCGCAACCACCAGCAGACCACCGACGGCGCCAATCACGCACCACAGCGCAGTCAGGTTCGGCCCCGACGACTTGTGCCCAGCCGGAGCCGCAGTGGTCGTCGAGCGAGGAGCCTCAGTGCCTGCTGCACAAACGTTCGTCGTCGCGCAGCTGCTCGCCGTCAGCGCCGCGTCGACCATAACGTACAGGTCAGCGTCTTTCATCCACTCCGCAGGCACGCAGCCGCAGAACGCGTTGTCCGTCACGAATACGTACGCCAGTGCAGGCATCGTCCCCCACGACGCAGGCAGCGACCCACTCAGGTCGTTCGAGCTCAGCTGCACGGTCTCCAGAGCCGTCATTCCCGTCCATACTGCAGGCAGCGTACCCGACAGCGCATTCCCGCTCAAGTCCACCATCTGCAGAGCCGTCATCGTGTTCCACGCAGCCGGCAGCGTCCCGGTGAGCGCGTTGGATGCCACTGACACCGACTCCAACGCCGCCATGCCCTTCCACTCATCCGGCAGCGGCCCGCTCAGCTGGTTGTCGTCCATGTACACATCCTTCATTGCCGTCATCCCGGCCCACGCAGAGGGCAGCATGCCCGACAGCGCGTTGCCGTGCAGGTCCACCTTCTGCAGCTGCGTCAGGCCGCCCCAGCTCGCCGGCAGCGTGCTCGTCACCATGCCGTCCTTGTTGAAGATCCGCAGGCTGGTCACGGCAACCTTCGTCGCGTCCACGTCCGAGGGCACCTCCGGCAGCGTCATCGGCGACGTCAGCGTCACGTCTTCGAAGCTCACATCCACTGCCGCCTCGCTGCACGTCACGCCCGGCCACGAGCAGTACGACGTCCCGGTCCACGTGCGCTGCAGCCCCGGCGCAGCGCCGACAAGCGCCTGCAGGAACTTCAGCGTGTTCGCCTGCTGCTCCGCCGTCAGTCCCGACTCGTCAGTGGCATGGGCAGCGGGGGAGTGGAGGAGGCACAGCAGGAGAACGGCGGCCACCACCACCGCAGTCGAGGCGAGGCGGGGGAAGGGCGGCATCGTGTACTTCTGCATTCGCGAGGAACGGCGTTAAACTGTGAGAGCGGTGTGCGCACTGGGGAAGCTACTGGTGGTGAACGGAAAGCTTCGTTGTTAGATATAAAAAAATTTTTTTTTTTTAAGCGGCTGTTTCTGTTATGAACTTGTGCCAAAACGAAATAAAGAAAACGCTTTGATTTAATTCCTATATATATTGTGTTCAGTGTGTTGTAAATTGCAGGAAAGTAAAAAGTGACTTCTGTTTAAATTTGTGTTTGTTTGAGTTTTGTTTTTTAATTGTTGATTTATCTTTTTTTTTTTGGCCTGTGTGGCTGCTGTGGGTTTTCTTATTATTATTGGATTCCTTGTGGAGACTGTTGTGAGAGGTTTTTCGGCAATAAAAAAAAAAACCTGAACAAAACAAAAGACTGCGCAAGAATTCTTTTTTTTGCTTGTTTACGAGTTGTAATTATTGAATGCTGCTTCGTTTGTTCAACCGCTGTTCTTTTCCGCGATAAGTAGTGCAGTAGTTAAAGGAAGCTTTTTAAACAGCAAGTACTACTTTGGTCAAGAAGACCGCTGTAGATTTAGCTAAAAATAGATGGAAAAAAAAACGTACTTGGAGAGTGAACAGAGAAAACTGCAGGCGTCAATCACCGTATGGTTTTCCGGGAAGTTGTTCGTAAAAAGGGAAACAGCGGAAATAGAAGAATACTCACTCAACAAAAAAAAAATAGGTTAAGAAGCGCAATTGGTAGCACGTCGCCTTTAGTCTAACAGGTTAGACAGAACAGAGTGGCAGGAGGAAAATTAAAGTGAGACATGTAGTGACAGAGGCATGAGCGGGAGAAGAGAGTGCGAATTATTCTGCAAGCAAACAGGTAGGAATTGAGATGCAAGCAGCGTCAACGCCATCACTGCGACTACCGATGCGAATTTCTTCACACAGACTGCAAATTCATGATGCCCTTTCACATCTGAAAGGACACACGGCGATTTGCAACGGTCGCTGCCCCATCGCCACTGGCGCAGCCGCGCAGAGGAGAAAAAAAAAGCGGCGTTGTCAGCCAACACAGCACAGGCCTAGCCGGAGAGAGCAGCGTGATTGCGGGGGCAGAAGATCCAAAGGTGCCGCCAACAGCTAGCCACACCAGGCTTGTACCTCTCCTACAAATGACGTGACACACAGACAACGACCACGACGACGAGTGGCCATCAACGGCGAGAGAGCCAACGCAATCCTATAACTCGCTAGTTTTCCTCTCTCATCTCCAGCCTGACAAGCACGCAATCAAAGAGAAATCTGCACTAGATGTTACTTAGCACCGCACACACCATCGTGACAAACGACGTTCGGTTTTTTTTTTTTGTTTAATCGCAAACCAGATGAAACCAGACACCGTAATACGCATTCCGAGACCAAACACCCAGGCTAGCGACACAGAGAAAAGTGCACAACAAAAAAACGCAAGACAAAATAATAAATACCCACATAAGACCAAAAACACTTCATAATCGGAAGCGGTGGGATCGAACCGAGAACATAAATTGTACAAGAGCCGCAACAACACCGAAAGCAATAGAAAAGCAAAATATCTCCACGCAGTTCCCGACAACTACAAGAAAAGCTAAAAACAACCCACTTGACTCACTTGCTTCTTATAAGGTGTTCAATAGGGGCAGCTCGTCCGACAGCCCGCAGCCCCTCACATCGAGCACCCGCGGGTAGGGGAGAAGGAGCCAGCTGAGAGCGATCCCGCCGGCGATGCCAGGGTCGTCGCGCAGGGCGTGCAGGAGGATGCGAATGCGCCGGCCCCGCCGCCGAGCAGTCCGCCGTCGCCGCACGCGCCACGAGGGACACGTCCGCCGCAAAACGCCACCAGCAGCGCAGCAGCCGCCACCATGCGGCGCACAAGAGCAGGACGACGACGCCGCCGCGGTGCGCCGTCTCTCCCTCCTCCCCTCCCGGCGCCGCAAAACAGCACACACGGGGTCCACAACAGTGTCGGCCTCGGCGACTAGCAGCGACGCGCGGGCGGCGCCGGGTGAGGAGAGGCAGGCAGGGGCACGCCGCAGGGGGCACCCACAGCGTCCTCCCCGCCCGCGGCGGCGGCAGCAGGCGGCACGCGCTCGCCAGCACCGCGCGCAGGGAGACCACCGCCTTGGCAGCCGCGACGGCGCAAACACCAACAGCCGCGCAGCACAGCCCGGCGGAGCAGGCGAACCGCGCGGGCGTCACACACACAGGCTCGCCGCCGCCTCCGTGCGCCGTGGCGCTACGCTGCTTGCTGGTGCGTCTGCACAATACGCACGCGAGAGGCTCGTCACTCGTCGCCGCGGCGCAGATGCACAGCAGCGCGGGAGGCGGTGGGAAGCGGGGGAAGAGGCAGAAGAGGCAGAAGAGGGGGGAGAGGCAGGAGAGAGGTGGGGGAGGGGGAGAGAAGATGGACGCAGGTGAAGGGTCAGCGCAGCGGAGGCGGTGTGGCGCACGCCTTGGGCAGCACACGACCACGCGGCTCCGCTCCGCAGCCGGCGCGGCACCGCCACCCTCCGCAGCGCCTCACACAGCCGCGGCAAGGCGGCGGACCGGAGAAGCCACGAGCGCACCGCCCTCCGCACGCGAAAGCCGCCAGCTGCACACCCGACGAGACACACGTGGAGGCGCAGCAACAGGGAAAGGTGCAGCCACGCACACCCCGTCGCAACGTCCACCGTAGCCGCTGCTGCCGCGGCCCGCCACGCACCGCCCGCGGAGCGGCCCCCAGTCGCAACCTTCTTCTTCCCTTTCAACGCTTCCTTCGTGGCCGCAGTGCGCCGACAGTTATGCTGTTCTTTTCGCCCAGCAGGCAGAGAGGAGCACGACAGCGAAAGCGCGCGGTGCCCGGCACACGCCACCGCACCCTCGGCCTTTCGGTCGCCGCTGTCCCCTTGCTCTCCGCCCGCAATGAGCCCTTTTTTCACACTGAGACAAAACAAAACAAGAGAGAAAGAAAGAAAAGGAGAGAAGGGGGAGGGGAGAGGGGAAAGAAGACCTTGCCGTGTTGGGAGCGAAAGAGGCGCAAGAGGAATCGCGGTGCGCTGCGCCTCTTCTCCTCTGTCCGCAGCACCGCACACAGCAACCGTCAGCGAGAAAAAAAAGTAGAAGCAAAAAGAAAGAAAAGTTGCTGAAGCGTCTCCGAGGCTGACGGTCTTCCGCTACAGCGCGCGGCAACGGACAGCACGGTGACGCCAGCACCACGAAGCGTGGAAAGGGGTCAAAGCAAAAACGAAAAGAGTCACGCAGCTTCGACTTACAGCCGTGCCCGCTGGAGTGCGCCGCCGCCGCTCCACGTGGCCGCTCACCTCCGCAACCGGGCACAACGTGCGGACACACAGCTGCAGCGGGAAACATATGCACGACGCTGCTGCGCAGCCTCTACGCCGTGGCAGACATCCACCCGCCACAGTGGACACAAAAGGCAACAGCGGAGAGGAAGCCGACAGCAGGATGGCCAGCAGCCGTCACGCCTCCGCCACTGCACGCACCCTGCGCATCCACGCGCTCTCCTGCCGGCCCCGGCAACACCCACAAGGCTCAGCAGAGCTCCGCCACACGAGCAGTGCACCTACACCTTCAACTCCTCGGGAAGGTAAAGCTGCTGGCTCTCCATCTCCACTGCCGCCACCTTCTCCGCCTGCGCAGCCTTCGCACGGCAGTGGTACATGACAGCCGCCACCACGATGCCCGCAACCACCAGCAGACCACCGACGGCGCCGATCACCAACCACAGCGCAGTCAGGTTCGGCCCCGACGACTTGTGTCCAGCCGGAGCCGAAGTGGTTATGAAACGAGCAGCCTCAGTGCTTGCTGCACAAACGTTCATCGTCGCGCAGCTGCTCGCCGCCAGCGCCGCGTCAACAACGTAGTACAGGTTCCTGTTTGCCCTCCACTCCATAGGCAAGCAGCCGCAGAACGCGTTGCCCGTCACGGCCACGTACGACAGTGCAGGCATCGTCCCCCACGACGCGGGCAGCGACCCACTCAGGTCGTTTCTGTGCAGCTGCACCGAGTCCAACGCCACCATGCCGGACCACGAAGCCGGCAGCGGCCCGGTGAGCGCGTTGGACGCCACCGACACCGACTCCAACGCCGCCATGCCCTTCCACTCGTCCGGCAGCGTGCCCGACAGCGCGTTGCCATCCAGGTTCAGAACACGCAGCTGCGTCAGGCCGCCCCAGCTCGCCGGCAGCGTGCCCGTCACCATGGCGTCCTTGTTGAAGATCCGCAGGCTGGTCACGGCAACCTTCGTCGCGTCCACGTCCGAGGGCACCTCCGGCAGCGTCATCGGCGACGTCAGCGTCACGTCTTCGAAGCTCACAAGCAGCACGCCTTCGATGCACCTCACGCCCGGCCACGAGCAGTACGACGTCCCGGTCCACGTGCTCTGCAGCCCCGGCGCAGCGCCGCCAAGCACCTGCAGGAACTTCAGCGTGTTTATCTCTGGGACCGTCAACACGTCGCCGCCAACACACACGTTCGTCGTCGCGCAGCTGCTCGCCGCCAGCGCCGCGTCAACAACATAGTACAGGTTCCTGTTTGCCCTCCACTCCATAGGCAAGCAGCCGCAGAACGCGTTGCCCGTCACGGCCACGTAGGACAGTGCAGGCATCGTCCCCCACGACGCGGGCAGCGACCCACTCAGGTCGTTTCTGTGCAGCTGCACCGAGTCCAACGCCACCATGCCGGACCACGAAGCCGGCAGCGTCCCGGTGAGCGCGTTCTCACGCAAATTAACAGCTTGCAGAGCCGTCATTGTGCACCACGCTGCCGGCAGCGGCCCGGTGAGCGCGTTGGACGCCACCGACACCGACTCCAACGCCGCCATGCCCTTCCACTCGTCCGGCAGCGTGCCCGACAGCGCGTTGCCATCCAGGTTCAGAACACGCAACTGCGTCAGGCCGCCCCAGCTCGCCGGCAGCGTGCCCGTCACCATGGCGTCCTTGTTGAAGATCCGCAGGCTGGTCACGGCAACCTTCGTCGCGTCCACGTCCGAGGGCACCTCCGGCAGCGTCATCGGCGACGTCAGCGTCACGTCTTCGAAGCTCACATCCACTGCCGCCTCGCTGCACGTCACGCCCGGCCACGAGCAGTACGACGTCCCGGTCCACGTGCGCTGCAGCCCCGGCGCAGCGCCGACAAGCGCCTGCAGGAACTTCAGCGTGTTCGCCTGCTGCTCCGCCGTCAGTCCCGACTCGTCAGTGGCATGGGCAGCGGGGGAGTGGAGGAGGCACAGCAGGAGAACGGCGGCCACCACCACCGCAGTCGAGGCGAGGCGGGGGAAGGGCGGCATCGTGTACTTCTGCATTCGCGAGGAACGGCGTTAAACTGTGAGAGCGGTGTGCGCACTGGGGAAGCTACTGGTGGTGAACGGAAAGCTTCGTTGTTAGATATAAAAAAATTTTTTTTTTTTTAAGCGGCTGTTTCTGTTATGAACTTGTGCCAAAACGAAATAAAGAAAACGCTTTGATTTAATTCCTATATATATTGTGTTCAGTGTGTTGTAAATTGCAGGAAAGTAAAAAGTGACTTCTGTTTAAATTTGTGTTTGTTTGAGTTTTGTTTTTTAATTGTTGATTTATCTTTTTTTTTTTGGCCTGTGTGGCTGCTGTGGGCTTTCTTATTATTATTGGATTCCTTGTGGAGACTGTTGTGAGAGGTTTTTCGGCAATAAAAAAAAACCTGAACAAAACAAAAGACTGCGCAAGAATTCTTTTTTTTGCTTGTTTACGAGTTGTAATTATTGAATGCTGCTTCGTTTGTTCAACCGCTGTTCTTTTCCGCGATAAGTAGTGCAGTAGTTAAAGGAAGCTTTTTAAACAGCAAGTACTACTTTGGTCAAGAAGACCGCTGTAGATTTAGCTAAAAATAGATGGAAAAAAAAAACGTACTTGGAGAGTGAACAGAGAAAACTGCAGGCGTCAATCACCGTATGGTTTTCCGGGAAGTTGTTCGTAAAAAGGGAAACAGCGGAAATAGAAGAATACTCACTCAACAAAAAAAAAATAGGTTAAGAAGCGCAATTGGTAGCACGTCGCCTTTAGTCTAACAGGTTAGACAGAACAGAGTGGCAGGAGGAAAATTAAAGTGAGACATGTAGTGACAGAGGCATGAGCGGGAGAAGAGAGTGCGAATTATTCTGCAAGCAAACAGGTAGGAATTGAGATGCAAGCAGCGTCAACGCCATCACTGCGACTACCGATGCGAATTTCTTCACACAGACTGCAAATTCATGATGCCCTTTCACATCTGAAAGGACACACGGCGATTTGCAACGGTCGCTGCCCCATCGCCACTGGCGCAGCCGCGCAGAGGAGAAAAAAAAAGCGGCGTTGTCAGCCAACACAGCACAGGCCTAGCCGGAGAGAGCAGCGTGATTGCGGGGGCAGAAGATCCAAAGGTGCCGCCAACAGCTAGCCACACCAGGCTTGTACCTCTCCTACAAATGACGTGACACACAGACAACGACCACGACGACGAGTGGCCATCAACGGCGAGAGAGCCAACGCAATCCTATAACTCGCTAGTTTTCCTCTCTCATCTCCAGCCTGACAAGCACGCAATCAAAGAGAAATCTGCACTAGATGTTACTTAGCACCGCACACACCATCGTGACAAACGACGTTCGGTTTTTTTTTTTGTTTAATCGCAAACCAGATGAAACCAGACACCGTAATACGCATTCCGAGACCAAACACCCAGGCTAGCGACACAGAGAAAAGTGCACAACAAAAAAACGCAAGACAAAATAATAAATACCCACATAAGACCAAAAACACTTCATAATCGGAAGCGGTGGGATCGAACCGAGAACATAAATTGTACAAGAGCCGCAACAACACCGAAAGCAATAGAAAAGCAAAATATCTCCACGCAGTTCCCGACAACTACAAGAAAAGCTAAAAACAACCCACTTGACTCACTTGCTTCTTATAAGGTGTTCAATAGGGGCAGCTCGTCCGACAGCCCGCAGCCCCTCACATCGAGCACCCGCGGGTAGGGGAGAAGGAGCCAGCTGAGAGCGATCCCGCCGGCGATGCCAGGGTCGTCGCGCAGGGCGTGCAGGAGGATGCGAATGCGCCGGCCCCGCCGCCGAGCAGTCCGCCGTCGCCGCACGCGCCACGAGGGACACGTCCGCCGCAAAACGCCACCAGCAGCGCAGCAGCCGCCACCATGCGGCGCACAAGAGCAGGACGACGACGCCGCCGCGGTGCGCCGTCTCTCCCTCCTCCCCTCCCGGCGCCGCAAAACAGCACACACGGGGTCCACAACAGTGTCGGCCTCGGCGACTAGCAGCGACGCGCGGGCGGCGCCGGGTGAGGAGAGGCAGGCAGGGGCACGCCGCAGGGGGCACCCACAGCGTCCTCCCCGCCCGCGGCGGCGGCAGCAGGCGGCACGCGCTCGCCAGCACCGCGCGCAGGGAGACCACCGCCTTGGCAGCCGCGACGGCGCAAACACCAACAGCCGCGCAGCACAGCCCGGCGGAGCAGGCGAACCGCGCGGGCGTCACACACACAGGCTCGCCGCCGCCTCCGTGCGCCGTGGCGCTACGCTGCTTGCTGGTGCGTCTGCACAATACGCACGCGAGAGGCTCGTCACTCGTCGCCGCGGCGCAGATGCACAGCAGCGCGGGAGGCGGTGGGAAGCGGGGGAAGAGGCAGAAGAGGCAGAAGAGGGGGGAGAGGCAGGAGAGAGGTGGGGGAGGGGGAGAGAAGATGGACGCAGGTGAAGGGTCAGCGCAGCGGAGGCGGTGTGGCGCACGCCTTGGGCAGCACACGACCACGCGGCTCCGCTCCGCAGCCGGCGCGGCACCGCCACCCTCCGCAGCGCCTCACACAGCCGCGGCAAGGCGGCGGACCGGAGAAGCCACGAGCGCACCGCCCTCCGCACGCGAAAGCCGCCAGCTGCACACCCGACGAGACACACGTGGAGGCGCAGCAACAGGGAAAGGTGCAGCCACGCAAACCCCGTCGCAACGTCCACGATAACCGCTGCTGCCGCGGCCCGCCACGCACCGCCCGCGGAGCGGCCCCCAGTCGCAACCTTCTTCTTCCCTTTCAACGCTTCCTTCGTGGCCGCAGTGCGCCGACAGTTATGCTGTTCTTTTCGCCCAGCAGGCAGAGAGGAGCACGACAGCGAAAGCGCGCGGTGCCCGGCACACGCCACCGCACCCTCGGCCTCTCGGTCGCCGCTGTCCCCTCGCTCTCCGCCCGCAATGAGCCCTTATTTCACACTGGGACAAAACAAAACAAAAGAGAAAGAAAGAAAAGGAGAGAAGGGGGAGGGGAGAGGGGAAAGAAGACCTTGCCGTGTTGGGAGCGAAAGAGGCGCAAGAGGAATCGCGGTGCGCTGCGCCTCTTCTCCTCTGTCCGCAGCACCGCACACAGCAACCGTCAGCGAGAAAAAAAAGTAGAAGCAAAAAGAAAGAAAAGTTGCTGAAGCGTCTCCGAGGCTGACGGTCTTCCGCTACAGCGCGCGGCAACGGACAGCACGGTGACGCCAGCACCACGAAGCGTGGAAAGGGGTCAAAGCAAAAACGAAAAGAGTCACGCAGCTTCGACTTACAGCCGTGCCCGCTGGAGTGCGCCGCCGCCGCTCCACGTGGCCGCTCACCTCCGCAACCGGGCACAACGTGCGGACACACAGCTGCAGTGGGAAACATATGCACGACGCTGCTGCGCAGCCTCCACGCCGTGGCAGACATCCACCCGCCACGGTGGACACAAAGGGCAACAGCGGAGAGGAAGCCGACAGCAGGATGGCCAGCAGCCGTCACGCCTCCGCCACTGCACGCACCCTGCGCATCCACGCGCTCTCCTGCCGGCCCCGGCAACACCCACAAGGCTCAGCAGAGCTCCGCCACACGAGCAGTGCACCTACACCTTCAACTCCTCGGGAAGGTAAAGCTGCTGGCTCTCCATCTCCACTGCCGCCACCTTCTCCGCCTGCGCAGCCTTCGCACGGCAGTGGTACATGACAGCCGCCACCACGATGCCCGCAACCACCAGCAGACCACCGACGGCGCCAATCACGCACCACAGCGCAGTCAGGTTCGGCCCCGACGACTTGTGTCCAGCCGGAGCCGAAGTGGTTATGAAACGAGCAGCCTCAGTGCTTGCTGCACAAACGTTCATCGTCGCGCAGCTGCTCGCCGCCAGCGCCGCGTCAACAACGTAGTACAGGTTCCTGTTTGCCCTCCACTCCATAGGCAAGCAGCCGCAGAACGCGTTGCCCGTCACGGCCACGTACGACAGTGCAGGCATCGTCCCCCACGACGCGGGCAGCGACCCACTCAGGTCGTTTCTGTGCAGCTGCACCGAGTCCAACGCCACCATGCCGGACCACGAAGCCGGCAGCGGCCCGGTGAGCGCGTTGGACGCCACCGACACCGACTCCAACGCCGCCATGCCCTTCCACTCGTCCGGCAGCGTGCCCGACAGCGCGTTGCCATCCAGGTTCAGAACACGCAGCTGCGTCAGGCCGCCCCAGCTCGCCGGCAGCGTGCCCGTCACCATGGCGTCCTTGTTGAAGATCCGCAGGCTGGTCACGGCAACCTTCGTCGCGTCCACGTCCGAGGGCACCTCCGGCAGCGTCATCGGCGACGTCAGCGTCACGTCTTCGAAGCTCACAAGCAGCACGCCTTCGATGCACCTCACGCCCGGCCACGAGCAGTACGACGTCCCGGTCCACGTGCTTTGCAGCCTTGGTACGGCGGCACCAAGCGCCCGCAGGAACTTCAGCGTGTTCGACTCCGCAACCGTCAGCACGCCGTCGCCAACGCACACGTTCGTCGTCGCGCAGCTGCTCGCCGTCAGCGCCGCATCGGCATGGACGGACAGCTTCGTCTTCGCCGTCCACTCCGCAGGCACGCAGCCGCAGAACGCGTTGCCCGTCACGGCCACCGACGACAGCGCGGGCATCGTCCCCCACGACGCGGGCAGCGACCCACTCAGGTCGTTCGCCGTCACGTCCACCATCTGCAGAGCCGTCATCGTGCTCCACGCAGCCGGCAGCGTCCCGGTGAGCGCGTTGGATGCCAGCAGCACCGCATCCAGCGCCGTCATCGTGCTCCACGTAGCCGGCAGCGGCCCGCTCAGCTGGTTGCGCTCCACGTTCACCTGCTGCAGCGCCGTCATCCCGGCCCACGCAGAGGGGAGCATGCCCGACAGCGCGTTGCCGTACAGCGACAGCAACTGCAGCTGCGTCAGGCCGCCCCAGCTCGCCGGCAGCGTGCCCGTCACCATGCCCCCCATCAGGAAGATCTGCAGGCTGGTCACGGCAACCTTCGTCGCGTCCACGTCCGAGGGCACCTCCGGCAGCGTCATCGGCGACGTCAGCGTCACGTCTTCGAAGCTCACATCCACTGCCGCTTCGCTGCACGTCACGCCCGGCCACGAGCAGTACGACGTCCCGGTCCACGTGCTTTGCAGCCCCGGCGCAGCGCCGACAAGCGCCTGCAGGAACTTCAGCGTGTTCGCCTGCTGCTCCGCCGTCAGTCCCGACTCGTCAGCGGCGTGGGCAGCGGGGGAGTGGAGGAGGCACAGCAGGAGAACGGCGGCCACCACCACCGCGGTCGAGGCGAGGCGGGGGAAGGGCGGCATCGTGGCGTTGGGCAGCGGCACGGGGTGGCCACGGGGAGAGACACAAGTGGCGGCGGCGGTGTGGGAGAGGGGCGGACGCAGCGGCGGTCGGCACAGGGCGGAGACGGATACGATCCTACTCCCGGCACTGGCGTGGGTGTTTTGCTTCTCGGCTTTGGAAGTGCGGTGGGTACCTTCTGGGACGTGTCTGCCTCTCGTAAACGCAGGTCAGTGCTACTCTTTGGAAGCGGGTGGCGGGTCTTGTTGCTGCGGGGTGCTTAGCGGTTTCCTTCCGGAGAAGGCGTTAAAATAAGAGAGAGGGGGAGAGAGATAAAACGTATAGATAAACAAACAAATAGAGAAGATACGGTTACAAAGCAGGAGAAAAACCAGAGTGACAGAAAAAATAGAATGTGAGTCGGGACGGAAGCAGGAAAAGACGGAGAGAAAAGAGTAAGAGAGAAACAAGAAAAAGAGGAAACGAGAGACAAAGAAAAAAGTAACGGTGAACAACAAACGGTGTGAGAGTGAGTGAAAGAGAGAGTGGGGGAGGGAGAGAGAGAGGGGAGGGAAAGAGTTATTCACGGGATGTAGAAATCAGATAAAGGACAAAAGCAAAATGGAAAACGTTTGAAGAGCAACGAAGAAAGAAAGAGAGGAAACAGAGGCGGAAAACGCAAGAAAAGTGAGGAATGTCAACTGAGGTGCGAGGTGAGTGTGAGCAGCAAGCGGCGGGAAAGCGGTGGAGGTGTGGTGGGTGGTGGGGGTGCGGGGAGCGTGCAGAGACAGCGGTAGAGAGAGACAGCGGCAAAGGGGGAGAGAGAGGTGCGACGTGAGAGAGGTGCAGGAGGGAGAGGCGAGGAGGAGCGCGGTGCAGGCACCTGCGGGCTGCGGAAGGCCCCAGCAGCGGCGGCACAGCACAGGGAGAGGGCAGCGTCCTGAAACGCAGAGAGAGGCACACTTCCGACGCCGGGGGCGTGCATCCCCCTCCAGCGAGCGGGTCCACAGGACGGCGCAGGCGCACTGGCACGGCCGCGGCCACACAACGCAACGCAGCGGACGCCGCAGGCACGCACCAAAAGGGAAGCGCACCAGCCGGATGGCAGCCGACCACGGGAAGCAAGCGCCACACTGCCCACACAGCCGTCGCAGCCGCCGCGCAGCGGGCAAGGAGAGAACGCACAACACGGCCGCGACGGCGCCTCGCCTGCTCGCTGCACACCGGCAAGTGTGCGGCTGCGGCTGCGTGCACCGGCGCTGAACAGTCGGAAGGAGTGCGTCGTCACGGGTGCCAGCACCGGCCGCACTACGCACACACAAAGGGCGACAAAGCCTTGGGGGAATGAAAATGGAAGAGCAACAGAGAGGAGCACAAACAGAAAGCGGAAAAGAAGAAACGCTGTAGTGCGCAGGAAGAGCAAAGCCTCTCCGGCAAGCGGCGAAGGAGGCTCTACAGTGCCGAGAGAGAGAGGACAAGGACACGTGTTACGCTGCGCGCTGCCGCTCCCTTGCCTCTCAGAGGGCGTCCGTCAGTGGCAGCTCGTCCGACTGCCCGCAGCCCCTCACATCGAGCACCAGCGGGTAGGGGAGAAGCAGCCAGCTGAGAGCGATCCCGCCGGCGATGCCAGGGTCGTCGCGCAGGGCGTGCAGGAGGATGCGTGTGCGCCGGCCCCGCCGCCGAGCAGTCCGCCGTCGCCGCACGCGCCACGAGGGACACGTCCGCCGCAAAGCGCCACCAGCAGCGCAGCAGCCACCACCATGCGGCGCACAAGAGCAGGACGACGACGCCGCCGCGGTGCGCCGTCTCTCCCTCCTCCCCTCCCGGCGCCGCAAAACAGCACACACGGGGTCCACAACAGTGTCGGCCTCGGCGACTAGCAGCGACGCGCGGGCGGCGCCGGGTGAGGAGAGGCAGGCAGGGGCACGCCGCAGGGGGCACCCACAGCGTCCTCCCCGCCCAGGGCGGCAGCAGGCGGCACGCGCTCGCCAGCACCGCGCGCAGGGAGACCACCGCCTTGGCAGCCGCGACGGCGCAAACACCAACAGCCGCGCAGCACAGCCCGGCGGAGCAGGCGAACCGCGCGGGCGTCACACACACAGGCTCGCCGCCGCCTCCGTGCGCCGTGGCGCTACGCTGCTTGCTGGTGCGTCTGCACAATACGCACGCGAGAGGCTCGTCACTCGTCGCCGCGGCGCAGATGCACAGCAGCGCGGGAGGCGGTGGGAAGCGGGGGAAGAGGCAGAAGAGGCAGAAGAGGCAGAAGGGGGGGGAGAGGCAGGAGAGAGGTGGGGGAGGGGGAGAGAAGATGGACGCAGGTGAAGGGTCAGCGCAGCGGAGGCGGTGTGGCGCACGCCTTGGGCAGCACACGACCACGCGGCTCCGCTCCGCAGCCGGCGCGGCACCGCCACCCTCCGCAGCGCCTCACACAGCCGCGGCAAGGCGGCGGACCGGAGAAGCCACGAGCGCACCGCCCTCCGCACGCGAAAGCCGCCAGCTGCACACCCGACGAGACACACGTGGAGGCGCAGCAACAGGGAAAGGTGCAGCCACGCACACCCCGTCGCAACGTCCACCGTAGCCGCTGCTGCCGCGGCCCGCCACGCACCGCCCGCGGAGCAGCCCCCAGTCGCAACCTTCTTCTTCCCTTTCAACGCTTCCTTCGTGGCCGCAGTGCGCCGACAGTTATGCTGTTCTTTTCGCCCAGCAGGCAGAGAGGAGCACGACAGCGAAAGCGCGCGGTGCCCGGCACACGCCACCGCACCCTCGGCCTCTCGGTCGCCGCTGTCCCCTCGCTCTCCGCCCGCAATGAGCCCTTTTTTCACACTGAGACAAAACAAAACAAAAGAGAAAGAAAGAAAAGGAGAGAAGGGGGAGGGGAGAGGGGAAAGAAGACCTTGCCGTGTTGGGAGCGAAAGAGGCGCAAGAGGAATCGCGGTGCGCTGCGCCTCTTCTCCTCTGTCCGCAGCACCGCACACAGCAGCCGTCAGCGAGAAAAAAAAGTAGAAGCAAAAAGAAAGAAAAGCTGCTGAAGCGTCTCCGAGGCTGACGGTCTTCCGCTACAGCGCGCGGCAACGGACAGCACGGTGACGCCAGCACCACGAAGCGTGGAAAGGCGTCAAGGAAAAAATGAAAAGAGTCGCACAGCTTCGACTTACAGCCGTGCCCGCTGGAGTGCGCCGCCGCCGCTCCACGTGGCCGCTCACCTCCGCAACCGGGCACAACGTGCGGACACACAGCTGCAGCGGGAAACATATGCACGACGCTGCTGCGCAGCCTCCACGCCGTGGCAGGCATCCACCCGCCACAGTGGACACAAAGGGCAACAGCGGAGAGGAAGCCGACAGCAGGATGGCCAGCAGCCGTCACGCCTCCGCCACTGCACGCACCCTGCGCATCCACGCGCTCTCCTGCCGGCCCCAGCAACACCCACAAGGCTCAGCAGAGCTCCGCCACACGAGCAGTGCACCTACACCGTCGACTCCTCCGTGCTGCAGTACGGTTCGTGGCTCTCCACCTCCGCTGCCGCCACCTTCTCCGCCTGCGCAGCCTTCGCACGGCGGTGGTACATGACAGCAGCCACCACGATGCCCGCAACCACCAGCAGACCACCGACGGCGCCAATCACGCACCACAGCGCAGTCAGGTTCGGCCCCGACGACTTGTGCCCAGCCGGAGCCGCAGTGGTCGTCGAGCGAGGAGCCTCAGTGCCTGCTGCACAAACGTTCATCGTTGCACAGTTGTTCGCCGTCAGCGCCGCATCGGCATGGATGGACAGCTTCGTCTTCGCCGTCCACTCCGCAGGCACGCAGCCGCAGAACGCGTTGCCCGTCACGGCCACCCACGACAGCGCCGGCATCGTCCCCCACGACGCCGGCAGCGACCCACTCAGGTCGTTCGCCGTCACGTCCACCATCTGCAGAGCCGTCATCGTGCTCCACGCAGCCGGCAGCGTCCCGGTGAGCGCGTTGGATGCCAGCAGCACCGCATCCAGCGCCGTCATCGTGCTCCACGTAGCCGGCAGCGGCCCGCTCAGCTGGTTGCGCTCCACGTTCACCTGCTGCAGCGCCGTCATCCCGGCCCACGCAGAGGGCAGCATGCCCGACAGCGCGTTGCCGTACAGCGACAGCAACTGCAGCTGCGTCAGGCCGCCCCAGCTCGCCGGCAGCGTGCCCGTCACCATGTCCCCCATCAGGAAGATCTGCAGGCTGGTCACGGCAACCTTCGTCGCGTCCACGTCCGAGGGCACCTCCGGCAGCGTCATCGGCGACGTCAGCGTCACGTCTTCGAAGCTCACATCCACTGCCGCTTCGCTGCACGTCACGCCCGGCCACGAGCAGTACGACGTCCCGGTCCACGTGCGCTGCAGCCCCGGCGCAGCGCCGACAAGCGCCCGCAGGAACTTCAGCGTGTTCGACTCCGCAACCGTCAGCACGCCGTCGCCAACGCACACGTTCGTCGTCGCGCAGCTGCTCGCCGTCAGCGCCGCATCGGCATGGACGGACAGCTTCGTCTTCGCCGTCCACTCCGCAGGCACGCAGCCGCAGAACGCGTTGCCCGTCACGGCCACCGACGACAGCGCCGGCATCGTCCCCCACGACGCGGGCAGCGACCCACTCAGGTCGTTCGCCGTCACGTCCACCATCTGCAGAGCCGTCATCGTGCTCCACGCAGCCGGCAGCGTCCCGGTGAGCGCGTTGGATGCCAGCAGCACCGCATCCAGCGCCGTCATCGTGCTCCACGTAGCCGGCAGCGGCCCGCTCAGCTGGTTGCGCTCCACGTTCACCTGCTGCAGCGCCGTCATCCCGGCCCACGCAGAGGGGAGCATGCCCGACAGCGCGTTGCCGTACAGCGACAGCAACTGCAGCTGCGTCAGGCCGCCCCAGCTCGCCGGCAGCGTGCCCGTCACCATGTCCCCCATCAGGAAGATCTGCAGGCTGGTCACGGCAACCTTCGTCGCGTCCACGTCCGAGGGCACCTCCGGCAGCGTCATCGGCGACGTCAGCGTCACGTCTTCGAAGCTCACATCCACTGCCGCTTCGCTGCACGTCACGCCCGGCCACGAGCAGTACGACGTCCCGGTCCACGTGCGCTGCAGCCCCGGCGCAGCGCCGACAAGCGCCCGCAGGAACTTCAGCGTGTTCGACTCCGCAACCGTCAGCACGCCGTCGCCAACGCACACGTTCGTCGTCGCGCAGCTGCTCGCCGTCAGCGCCGCATCGGCATGGACGGACAGCTTCGTCTTCGCCGTCCACTCCGCAGGCACGCAGCCGCAGAACGCGTTGCCCGTCACCGCCACCGACGACAGCGCGGGCATCGTCCCCCACGGCGCGGGCAGCGACCCACTCAGGTCGTTCGCCGTCACGTCCACCATCTGCAGAGCCGTCATCGTGCTCCACGCAGCCGGCAGCGTCCCGGTGAGCGCGTTGGATGCCAGCAGCACCGCATCCAGCGCCGTCATCGTGCTCCACGTAGCCGGCAGCGGCCCGCTCAGCTGGTTGCGCTCCACGTTCACCTGCTGCAGCGCCGTCATCCCGGCCCACGCAGAGGGCAGCATGCCCGACAGCGCGTTGCCGTACAGCGACAGCAACTGCAGCTGCGTCAGGCCGCCCCAGCTCGCCGGCAGCGTGCCCGTCACCATGTCCCCCATCAGGAAGATCTGCAGGCTGGTCACGGCAACCTTCGTCGCGTCCACGTCCGAGGGCACCTCCGGCAGCGTCATCGGCGACGTCAGCGTCACGTCTTCGAAGCTCACATCCACTGCCGCTTCGCTGCACGTCACGCCCGGCCACGAGCAGTACGACGTCCCGGTCCACGTGCGCTGCAGCCCCGGCGCAGCGCCGACAAGCGCCCGCAGGAACTTCAGCGTGTTCGACTCCGCAACCGTCAGCACGCCGTCGCCAACGCACACGTTCGTCGTCGCGCAGCTGCTCGCCGTCAGCGCCGCATCGGCATGGACGGACAGCTTCGTCTTCGCCGTCCACTCCGCAGGCACGCAGCCGCAGAACGCGTTGCCCGTCACCGCCACCCACGACAGCGCGGGCATCGTCCCCCACGACGCGGGCAGCGACCCACTCAGGTCGTTCGCCGTCACGTCCACCATCTGCAGAGCCGTCATCGTGCTCCACGCAGCCGGCAGCGTCCCGGTGAGCGCGTTGGATGCCAGCAGCACCGCATCCAGCGCCGTCATCGTGCTCCACGTAGCCGGCAGCGGCCCGCTCAGCTGGTTGCGCTCCACGTTCACCTGCTGCAGCGCCGTCATCCCGGCCCACGCAGAGGGCAGCATGCCCGACAGCGCGTTGCCGTACAGCGACAGCAACTGCAGCTGCGTCAGGCCGCCCCAGCTCGCCGGCAGCGTGCCCGTCACCATGTCCCCATCATCAGGAAGATCTGCAGGCTGGTCACGGCAACCTTCGTCGCGTCCACGTCCGAGGGCACCTCCGGCAGCGTCATCGGCGACGTCAGCGTCACGTCTTCGAAGCTCACATCCACTGCCGCCTCGCTGCACGTCACGCCCGGCCACGAGCAGTACGACGTCCCGGTCCACGTGCGCTGCAGCCCCGGCGCAGCGCCGACAAGCGCCCGCAGGAACTTCAGCGTGTTCGACTCCGCAACCGTCAGCACGCCGTCGCCAACGCACACGTTCGTCGTCGCGCAGCTGCTCGCCGTCAGCGCCGCATCGGCATGGACGGACAGCTTCGTCTTCGCCGTCCACTCCGCAGGCACGCAGCCGCAGAACGCGTTGCCCGTCACGGCCACCGACGACAGCGCGGGCATCGTCCCCCACGACGCGGGCAGCGACCCACTCAGGTCGTTCGCCGTCACGTCCACCATCTGCAGAGCCGTCATCGTGCTCCACGCAGCCGGCAGCGTCCCGGTGAGCGCGTTGGATGCCAGCAGCACCGCATCCAGCGCCGTCATCGTGCTCCACGTAGCCGGCAGCGGCCCGCTCCGCTGGTTGCGCTCCACGTTCACCTGCTGCAGCGCCGTCATCCCGGCCCACGCAGAGGGAGCATGCCCGACAGCGCGTTGCCGTACAGCGACAGCAACTGCAGCTGCGTCAGGCCGCCCACTCGCCGGCAGCGTGCCCCACCTCCCCCAGAAAAAATTTGCGTCCACGTCCGAGGGCACCTCGGCAGCGTCATCGGCGACGTCAGCGTCACGTCTTCGAAGCTCACATCCACTGCCGCTTCGCTGCACGTCACGCCCGGCCACGAGCAGTACGACGTCCCCGTCCACGTGCGCTGCAGCCCCGGCGCAGCGCCGACAAGCGCCCGCAGGAACTTCAGCGTGTTCGACTCCGCAACCGTCAGCACGCCGTCGCCAACGCACACGTTCGTCGTCGCGCAGCTGCTCGCCGTCAGCGCCGCATCGGCATGGACGGACAGCTTCGTCTTCGCCGTCCACTCCGCAGGCACGCAGCCGCAGAACGCGTTGCCCGTCACCGCCACCGACGACAGCGCGGGCATCGTCCCCCACGGCGCGGGCAGCGACCCACTCAGGTCGTTCGCCGTCACGTCCACCATCTGCAGAGCCGTCATCGTGCTCCATGTAGCCGGCAGCGGCCCGCTCAGCTGGTTGCGCTCCACGTTCACCTGCTGCAGCGCCGTCATCCCGGCCCACGCAGAGGGCAGCATGCCCGACAGCGCGTTGCCGTACAGCGACAGCAACTGCAGCTGCGTCAGGCCGCCCCAGCTCGCCGGCAGCGTGCCCGTCACCATGTCCCCCATCAGGAAGATCTGCAGGCTGGTCACGGCAACCTTCGTCGCGTCCACGTCCGAGGGCACCTCCGGCAGCGTCATCGGCGACGTCAGCGTCACGTCTTCGAAGCTCACATCCACTGCCGCTTCGCTGCACGTCACGCCCGGCCACGAGCAGTACGACGTCCCGGTCCACGTGCGCTGCAGCCCCGGCGCAGCGCCGACAAGCGCCCGCAGGAACTTCAGCGTGTTCGACTCCGCAACCGTCAGCACGCCGTCGCCAACGCACACGTTCGTCGTCGCGCAGCTGCTCGCCGTCAGCGCCGCATCGGCATGGACGGACAGCTTCGTCTTCGCCGTCCACTCCGCAGGCACGCAGCCGCAGAACGCGTTGCCCGTCACGGCCACCGACGACAGCGCGGGCATCGTCCCCCACGACGCGGGCAGCGACCCACTCAGGTCGTTCGCCGTCACGTCCACCATCTGCAGAGCCGTCATCGTGCTCCACGCAGCCGGCAGCGTCCCGGTGAGCGCGTTGGATGCCAGCAGCACCGCATCCAGCGCCGTCATCGTGCTCCACGTAGCCGGCAGCGGCCCGCTCAGCTGGTTGCGCTCCACGTTCACCTGCTGCAGCGCCGTCATCCCGGCCCACGCAGAGGGCAGCATGCCCGACAGCGCGTTGCCGTACAGCGACAGCAACTGCAGCTGCGTCAGGCCGCCCCAGCTCGCCGGCAGCGTGCCCGTCACCATGTCCCCCATCAGGAAGATCTGCAGGCTGGTCACGGCAACCTTCGTCGCGTCCACGTCCGAGGGCACCTCCGGCAGCGTCATCGGCGACGTCAGCGTCACGTCTTCGAAGCTCACATCCACTGCCGCTTCGCTGCACGTCACGCCCGGCCACGAGCAGTACGACGTCCCGGTCCACGTGCTTTGCAGCCCCGGCGCAGCGCCGACAAGCGCCTGCAGGAACTTCAGCGTGTTCGCCTGCTGCTCCGCCGTCAGTCCCGACTCGTCAGCGGCGTGGGCAGCGGGGGAGTGGAGGAGGCACAGCAGGAGAACGGCGGCCACCACCACCGCGGTCGAGGCGAGGCGGGGGAAGGGCGGCATCGTGGCGTTGGGCAGCGGCACGGGGTGGCCACGGGGAGAGACACAAGTGGCGGCGGCGGTGTGGGAGAGGGGCGGACGCAGCGGCGGTCGGCACAGGGCGGAGACGGATACGATCCTACTCCCGGCACTGGCGTGGGTGTTTTGCTTCTCGGCTTTGGAAGTGCGGTGGGTACCTTCTGGGACGTGTCTGCCTCTCGGAAACGCAGGTCAGTGCTACTCTTTGGAAGCGGGTGGCGGGTCTTGTTGCTGCGGGGTGCTTAGCGGTTTCCTTCCGGAGAAGGCGTTAAAGTAAGAGAGAGGGGGAGAGAGATAAAACGTATAGATAAACAAACAAATAGAAAAGATACGGTTACAAAGCAGGAGAGAAAACAGAGTGACAGGAAAAAATAGAATGTGAGTCGGGACGGAAGCAGGAAAAGACGGAGAGAAAAGAGTAAGAGAGAAACAAGAAAAAGAGGAAACGAGAGACAAAGAAAAAAGTAACGGTGAACAACAAACGGTGTGAGAGTGAGTGAAAGAGAGGGGGGAGGGAGAGGGTGAGGGAGGAAGACAAAGAGAAGAGAAGAGAAGAAAAGAGAACACTGAGGAATGTCAACTGAGGTGCGAGTTGATTGTGAGCAGCAAGCGGCGGGAAAGCGGTGGAGGTGTGGTGGGTGGTGGGGGTGCGGGGAGCGTGCAGAGACAGCGGTAGAGAGAGACAGCGGCAAAGGGGGAGAGAGAGGTGCGACGTGAGAGAGGTGCAGGAGGGAGAGGCGAGGAGGAGCGCGGTGCAGGCACCTGCGGGCTGCGGAAGGCCCCAGCAGCGGCGGCACAGCACAGGGAGAGGGCAGCGTCCTGAAACGCAGAGAGAGGCCCACTTCCGACGCCGGGGGCGTGCATCCCCCTCCAGCGAGCGGGTCCACAGGACGGCGCAGGCGCACTGGCACGGCCGCGGCCACACAACGCAACGCAGCGGACGCCGCAGGCACGCACCAAAAGGGAAGCGCACCAGCCGGATGGCAGCCGACCACGGGAAACAAGCGCCACACTGCCCACACAGCCGTCGCAGCCGCCGCGCAGCGGGCAAGGAGAGAACGCACAACACGGCCGCGACGGCGCCTCGCCTGCTCGCTGCACACCGGCAAGTGTGCGGCTGCGGCTGCGTGCACCGGCGCTGAACAGTCGGAAGGAGTGCGTCGTCACGGGTGCCAGCACCGGCCGCACTACGCACACACAAAGGGCGACAAAGCCTTGGGGGAATGAAAATGGAAGAGCAACAGAGAGGAGCACAAACAGAAAGCGGAAAAGAAGAAACGCTGTAGTGCTCAGGAAGAGCAAAGCCTCTCCGGCAAGCGGCGAAGGAGGCTCTACAGTGCCGAGAGAGAGGACAAGGACACGTGTTACGCTGCGCGCTGCCGCTCCCTTGCCTCTCAGAGGACGTCCATCAGTGGCAGCTCGTCCGACTGCCCGCAGCCCCTCCACATCGAGCACCAGCGGGTAGGGGAGAAGGAGCCAGCTGAGAGCGATCCCGCCGGCGATGCCAGGGTCGTCGCGCAGGGCGTGCAGGAGGATGCGAATGCGCCGGCCCCGCCGCCGAGCAGTCCGCCGTCGCCGCACGCGCCACGAGGGACACGTCCGCCGCAAAGCGCCACCAGCAGCGCAGCAGCCACCACCATGCGGCGCACAAGAGCAGGACGACGACGCCGCCGCGGTGCGCCGTCTCTCCCTCCTCCCCTCCCGGCGCCGCAAAACAGCACACACGGGGTCCACAACAGTGTCGGCCTCGGCGACTAGCAGCGACGCGCGGGCGGCGCCGGGTGAGGAGAGGCAGGCAGGGGCACGCCGCAGGGGGCACCCACAGCGTCCTCCCCGCCCAGGGCGGCAGCAGGCGGCACGCGCTCGCCAGCACCGCGCGCAGGGAGACCACCGCCTTGGCAGCCGCGACGGCGCAAACACCAACAGCCGTGCAGCACAGCCCGGCAGAGCAGGCGAACCGCGCGGGCGTGACACACACAGGCTCGCCGCCGCCTCCGTGCGCCTTGGCGCTACGCTGCTTGCTGGTGCGTCTGCACAATACGCACGCGAGAGGCTCGTCACTCGTCGCCGCGGCGCAGATGCACAGCAGCGCGGGAGGCGGTGGGAAGCGGGGGAAGAGGCAGAAGAGGCAGAAGAGGGGGGAGAGGCAGGAGAGAGGTGGGGGAGGGGGAGAGAAGATGGACGCAGGTGAAGGGTCAGCGCAGCGGAGGCGGTGTGGCGCACGCCTTGGGCAGCACACGACCACGCGGCTCCGCTCCGCAGCCGGCGCGGCACCGCCACCCTCCGCAGCGCCTCACACAGCCGCGGCAAGGCGGCGGACCGGAGAAGCCACGAGCGCACCGCCCTCCGCACGCGAAAGCCGCCAGCTGCACACCCGACGAGACACACGTGGAGGCGCAGCAACAGGGAAAGGTGCAGCCACGCACACCCCGTCGCAACGTCCACCGTAGCCGCTGCTGCCGCGGCCCGCCACGCACCGCCCGCGGAGCAGCCCCCAGTCGCAACCTTCTTCTTCCCTTTCAACGCTTCCTTCGTGGCCGCAGTGCGCCGACAGTTATGCTGTTCTTTTCGCCCAGCAGGCAGAGAGGAGCACGACAGCGAAAGCGCGCGGTGCCCGGCACACGCCACCGCACCCTCGGCCTCTCGGTCGCCGCTGTCCCCTCGCTCTCCGCCCGCAATGAGCCCTTATTTCACACTGGGACAAAACAAAACAAAAGAGAAAGAAAGAAAAGGAGAGAAGGGGGAGGGGAGAGGGGAAAGAAGACCTTGCCGTGTTGGGAGCGAAAGAGGCGCAAGAGGAATCGCGGTGCGCTGCGCCTCTTCCCCTCTGTCCGCAGCACCGCACACAGCAGCCGTCAGCGAGAAAAAAAAGTAGAAGCAAAAAGAAAGAAAAGCTGCTGAAGCGTCTCCGAGGCTGACGGTCTTCCGCTACAGCGCGCGGCAACGGACAGCACGGTGACGCCAGCACCACGAAGCGTGGAAAGGGGTCAAAGCAAAAACGAAAAGAGTCACGCAGCTTCGACTTACAGCCGTGCCCGCTGGAGTGCGCCGCCGCCGCTCCACGTGGCCGCTCACCTCCGCAACCGGGCACAACGTGCGGACACACAGCTGCAGCGGGAAACATATGCACGACGATGCTGCGCAGCCTCTACGCCGTGGCAGACATCCACCCGCCACAGTGGACACAAAAGGCAACAGCGGAGAGGAAGCCGACAGCAGGATGGCCAGCAGCCGTCACGCCTCCGCCACTGCACGCACCCTGCGCATCCACGCGCTCTCCTGCCGGCCCCAGCAACACCCACAAGGCTCAGCAGAGCTCCGCCACACGAGCAGTGCACCTACACCGTCGACTCCTCCGTGCTGCAGTACGGTTCGTGGCTCTCCACCTCCGCTGCCGCCACCTTCTCCGCCTGCGCAGCCTTCGCACGGCGGTGGTACATGACAGCAGCCACCACGATGCCCGCAACCACCAGCAGACCACCGACGGCGCCAATCACGCACCACAGCGCAGTCAGGTTCGGCCCCGACGACTTGTGCCCAGCCGGAGCCGCAGTGGTCGTCGAGCGAGGAGCCTCAGTGCCTGCTGCGCAAACGTTCATCGTTGCACAGTTGTTCGCCGTCAGCGCCGCATCGGCATGGACGGACAGCTTCGTCTTCGCCGTCCACTCCGCAGGCACGCAGCCGCAGAACGCGTTGCCCGTCACGGCCACCGACGACAGCGCGGGCATCGTCCCCCACGACGCGGGCAGCGACCCACTCAGGTCGTTCGCCGTCACGTCCACCATCTGCAGAGCCGTCATCGTGCTCCACGCAGCCGGCAGCGTCCCGGTGAGCGCGTTGGATGCCAGCAGCACCGCATCCAGCGCCGTCATCGTGCTCCACGTAGCCGGCAGCGGCCCGCTCAGCTGGTTGCGCTCCACGTTCACCTGCTGCAGCGCCGTCATCCCGGCCCACGCAGAGGGCAGCATGCCCGACAGCGCGTTGCCGTACAGCGACAGCAACTGCAGCTGCGTCAGGCCGCCCCAGCTCGCCGGCAGCGTGCCCGTCACCATGTCTCCCATCAGGAAGATCTGCAGGCTGGTCACGGCAACCTTCGTCGCGTCCACGTCCGAGGGCACCTCCGGCAGCGTCATCGGCGACGTCAGCGTCACGTCTTCGAAGCTCACATCCACTGCCGCTTCGCTGCACGTCACGCCCGGCCACGAGCAGTACGACGTCCCGGTCCACGTGCGCTGCAGCCCCGGCGCAGCGCCGACAAGCGCCCGCAGGAACTTCAGCGTGTTCGACTCCGCAACCGTCAGCACGCCGTCGCCAACGCACACGTTCGTCGTCGCGCAGCTGCTCGCCGTCAGCGCCGCATCGGCATGGACGGACAGCTTCGTCTTCGCCGTCCACTCCGCAGGCACGCAGCCGCAGAACGCGTTGCCCGTCACCGCCACCCACGACAGCGCGGGCATCGTCCCCCACGACGCGGGCAGCGACCCACTCAGGTCGTTCGCCGTCACGTCCACCATCTGCAGAGCCGTCATCGTGCTCCACGCAGCCGGCAGCGTCCCGGTGAGCGCGTTGGATGCCAGCAGCACCGCATCCAGCGCCGTCATCGTGCTCCACGTAGCCGGCAGCGGCCCGCTCAGCTGGTTGCGCTCCACGTTCACCTGCTGCAGCGCCGTCATCCCGGCCCACGCAGAGGGCAGCATGCCCGACAGCGCGTTGCCGTACAGCGACAGCAACTGCAGCTGCGTCAGGCCGCCCCAGCTCGCCGGCAGCGTGCCCGTCACCATGTCCCCCATCAGGAAGATCTGCAGGCTGGTCACGGCAACCTTCGTCGCGTCCACGTCCGAGGGCACCTCCGGCAGCGTCATCGGCGACGTCAGCGTCACGTCTTCGAAGCTCACATCCACTGCCGCCTCGCTGCACGTCACGCCCGGCCACGAGCAGTACGACGTCCCGGTCCACGTGCGCTGCAGCCCCGGCGCAGCGCCGACAAGCGCCCGCAGGAACTTCAGCGTGTTCGACTCCGCAACCGTCAGCACGCCGTCGCCAACGCACACGTTCGTCGTCGCGCAGCTGCTCGCCGTCAGCGCCGCATCGGCATGGACGGACAGCTTCGTCTTCGCCGTCCACTCCGCAGGCACGCAGCCGCAGAACGCGTTGCCCGTCACGGCCACCCACGACAGCGCCGGCATCGTCCCCCACGACGCGGGCAGCGACCCACTCAGGTCGTTCGCCGTCACGTCCACCATCTGCAGAGCCGTCATCGTGCTCCACGCAGCCGGCAGCGTCCCGGTGAGCGCGTTGGATGCCAGCAGCACCGCATCCAGCGCCGTCATCGTGCTCCACGTAGCCGGCAGCGGCCCGCTCAGCTGGTTGCGCTCCACGTTCACCTGCTGCAGCGCCGTCATCCCGGCCCACGCAGAGGGCAGCATGCCCGACAGCGCGTTGCCGTACAGCGACAGCAACTGCAGCTGCGTCAGGCCGCCCCAGCTCGCCGGCAGCGTGCCCGTCACCATGTCCCCCATCAGGAAGATCTGCAGGCTGGTCACGGCAACCTTCGTCGCGTCCACGTCCGAGGGCACCTCCGGCAGCGTCATCGGCGACGTCAGCGTCACGTCTTCGAAGCTCACATCCACTGCCGCCTCGCTGCACGTCACGCCCGGCCACGAGCAGTACGACGTCCCGGTCCACGTGCGCTGCAGCCCCGGCGCAGCGCCGACAAGCGCCCGCAGGAACTTCAGCGTGTTCGACTCCGCAACCGTCAGCACGCCGTCGCCAACGCACACGTTCGTCGTCGCGCAGCTGCTCGCCGTCAGCGCCGCATCGGCATGGACGGACAGCTTCGTCTTCGCCGTCCACTCCGCAGGCACGCAGCCGCAGAACGCGTTGCCCGTCACGGCCACCGACGACAGCGCGGGCATCGTCCCCCACGACGCGGGCAGCGACCCACTCAGGTCGTTCGCCGTCACGTCCACCATCTGCAGAGCCGTCATCGTGCTCCACGCAGCCGGCAGCGTCCCGGTGAGCGCGTTGGATGCCAGCAGCACCGCATCCAGCGCCGTCATCGTGCTCCACGTAGCCGGCAGCGGCCCGCTCAGCTGGTTGCGCTCCACGTTCACCTGCTGCAGCGCCGTCATCCCGGCCCACGCAGAGGGCAGCATGCCCGACAGCGCGTTGCCGTACAGCGACAGCAACTGCAGCTGCGTCAGGCCGCCCCAGCTCGCCGGCAGCGTGCCCGTCACCATGTCCCCCATCAGGAAGATCTGCAGGCTGGTCACGGCAACCTTCGTCGCGTCCACGTCCGAGGGCACCTCCGGCAGCGTCATCGGCGACGTCAGCGTCACGTCTTCGAAGCTCACATCCACTGCCGCTTCGCTGCACGTCACGCCCGGCCACGAGCAGTACGACGTCCCGGTCCACGTGCGCTGCAGCCCCGGCGCAGCGCCGACAAGCGCCCGCAGGAACTTCAGCGTGTTCGACTCCGCAACCGTCAGCACGCCGTCGCCAACGCACACGTTCGTCGTCGCGCAGCTGCTCGCCGTCAGCGCCGCATCGGCATGGACGGACAGCTTCGTCTTCGCCGTCCACTCCGCAGGCACGCAGCCGCAGAACGCGTTGCCCGTCACGGCCACCCACGACAGCGCGGGCATCGTCCCCCACGACGCGGGCAGCGACCCACTCAGGTCGTTCGCCGTCACGTCCACCATCTGCAGAGCCGTCATCGTGCTCCACGCAGCCGGCAGCGTCCCGGTGAGCGCGTTGGATGCCAGCAGCACCGCATCCAGCGCCGTCATCGTGCTCCACGTAGCCGGCAGCGGCCCGCTCAGCTGGTTGCGCTCCACGTTCACCTGCTGCAGCGCCGTCATCCCGGCCCACGCAGAGGGCAGCATGCCCGACAGCGCGTTGCCGTACAGCGACAGCAACTGCAGCTGCGTCAGGCCGCCCCAGCTCGCCGGCAGCGTGCCCGTCACCATGTCCCCCATCAGGAAGATCTGCAGGCTGGTCACGGCAACCTTCGTCGCGTCCACGTCCGAGGGCACCTCCGGCAGCGTCATCGGCGACGTCAGCGTCACGTCTTCGAAGCTCACATCCACTGCCGCTTCGCTGCACGTCACGCCCGGCCACGAGCAGTACGACGTCCCGGTCCACGTGCGCTGCAGCCCCGGCGCAGCGCCGACAAGCGCCTGCAGGAACTTCAGCGTGTTCGCCTGCTGCTCCGCCGTCAGTCCCGACTCGTCAGCGGCGTGGGCAGCGGGGGAGTGGAGGAGGCACAGCAGGAGAACGGCGGCCACCACCACCGCGGTCGAGGCGAGGCGGGGGAAGGGCGGCATCGTGGCGTTGGGCAGCGGCACGGGGTGGCCACGGGGAGAGACACAAGTGGCGGCGGCGGTGTGGGAGAGGGGCGGACGCAGCGGCGGTCGGCACAGGGCGGAGGCAGATACGATCCTACTCCCGGCACTGGCGTGGGTGTTTTGCTTCTCGGCTTTGGAAGTGCGGTGGGTACCTTCTGGGACGTGTCTGCCTCTCGGAAACGCAGGTCAGTGCTACTCTTTGGAAGCGGGTGGCGGGTCTTGTTGCTGCGGGGTGCTTAGCGGTTTCCTTCCGGAGAAGGCGTTAAAATAAGAGAGAGGGGGAGAGAGATAAAACGTATAGATAAACAAACAAATAGAGAAGATACGGTTACAAAGCAGGAGAGAAAACAGAGTGACAGGAAAAAATAGAATGTGAATCGGGACGGAAGTAGGAAAAGACGGAGAGAAAAGACTGAGAGAGAAACAAGAAAAAGAGGAAACGAGAGACAAAGAAAAAAGTAACGGTGAACAACAAACGGTGTGAGAGTGAGTGAAAGAGAGAGGGGGGAGGGAGAGGGTGAGAGAGGAAAACAAAGAGAAGAGAAGAGAAGAAAAGAGAACACTGAGGAATGTCAACTGAGGTGCGAGGTGATTGTGAGCAGCAAGCGGCGGGAAAGCGGTGGAGGTGTGGTGGGTGGTGGGGGTGCGGGGAGCGCGCAGAGACAGCGGTAGAGAGAGACAGCGGCAAAGGGGGAGAGAGAGGTGCGACGTGAGAGAGGTGCAGGAGGGAGAGGCGAGGAGGAGCGCGGTGCAGGCACCTGCGGGCTGCGGAAGGCCTCAGCAGCGGCGGCACAACACAGGGAGAGGGCAGCGTCCTGAAACGCAGAGAGAGGCCCACTTCCGACGCCGGGGGCGTGCATCCCCCTCCAGCGAGCGGGTCCACAGGACGGCGCAGGCGCACTGGCACGGCCGCGGCCACACAACGCAACGCAGCGGACGCCGCAGGCACGCACCAAAAGGGAAGCGCACCAGCCGGATGGCAGCCGACCACGGGAAACAAGCGCCACACTGCCCACACAGCCGTCGCAGCCGCCGCGCAGCGGGCAAGGAGAGAACGCACAACACGGCCGCGACGGCGCCTCGCCTGCTCGCTGCACACCGGCAAGTGTGCGGCTGCGGCTGCGTGCACCGGCGCTGAACAGTCGGAAGGAGTGCGTCGTCACGGGTGCCAGCACCGGCCGCACTACGCACACACAAAGGGCGACAAAGCCTTGGGGGAATGAAAATGGAAGAGCAACAGAGAGGAGCACAAACAGAAAGCGGAAAAGAAGAAACGCTGTAGTGCTCAGGAAGAGCAAAGCCTCTCCGGCAAGCGGCGAAGGAGGCTCTACAGTGCCGAGAGAGAGGACAAGGACACGTGTTACGCTGCGCGCTGCCGCTCCCTTGCCTCTCAGAGGGCGTCCATCAGTGGCAGCTCGTCCGACTGCCCGCAGCCCCTCCACATCGAGCACCAGCGGGTAGGGGAGAAGGAGCCAGCTGAGAGCGATCCCGCCGGCGATGCCAGGGTCGTCGCGCAGGGCGTGCAGGAGGATGCGTGTGCGCCGGCCCCGCCGCCGAGCAGTCCGCCGTCGCCGCACGCGCCACGAGGGACACGTCCGCCGCAAAGCGCCACCAGCAGCGCAGCAGCCACCACCATGCGGCGCACAAGAGCAGGACGACGACGCCGCCGCGGTGCGCCGTCTCTCCCTCCTCCCCTCCCGGCGCCGCAAAACAGCACACACGGGGTCCACAACAGTGTCGGCCTCGGCGACTAGCAGCGACGCGCGGGCGGCGCCGGGTGAGGAGAGGCAGGCAGGGGCACGCCGCAGGGGGCACCCACAGCGTCCTCCCCGCCCAGGGCGGCAGCAGGCGGCACGCGCTCGCCAGCACCGCGCGCAGGGAGACCACCGCCTTGGCAGCCGCGACGGCGCAAACACCAACAGCCGTGCAGCACAGCCCGGCAGAGCAGGCGAACCGCGCGGGCGTGACACACACAGGCTCGCCGCCGCCTCCGTGCGCCGTGGCGCTACGCTGCTTGCTGGTGCGTCTGCACAATACGCACGCGAGAGGCTCGTCACTCGTCGCCGCGGCGCAGCTGCACAGCAGCGCGGGAGGCGGTGGGAAGCGGGGGAAGAGGCAGAAGAGGCAGAAGAGGGGGGAGAGGCAGGAGAGAGGTGGGGGGGGGGGAGAGAAGATGGACGCAGGTGAAGGGTCAGCGCAGCGGAGGCGGTGTGGCGCACGCCTTGGGCAGCACACGACCACGCGGCTCCGCTCCGCAGCCGGCGCGGCACCGCCACCCTCCGCAGCGCCTCACACAGCCGCGGCAAGGCGGCGGACCGGAGAAGCCACGAGCGCACCGCCCTCCGCACGCGAAAGCCGCCAGCTGCACACCCGACGAGACACACGTGGAGGCGCAGCAACAGGGAAAGGTGCAGCCACGCACACCCCGTCGCAACGTCCACCGTAGCCGCTGCTGCCGCGGCCCGCCACGCACCGCCCGCGGAGCAGCCCCCAGTCGCAACCTTCTTCTTCCCTTTCAACGCTTCCTTCGTGGCCGCAGTGCGCCGACAGTTATGCTGTTCTTTTCGCCCAGCAGGCAGAGAGGAGCACGACAGCGAAAGCGCGCGGTGCCCGGCACACGCCACCGCACCCTCGGCCTCTCGGTCGCCGCTGTCCCCTCGCTCTCCGCCCGCAATGAGCCCTTATTTCACACTGGGACAAAACAAAACAAAAGAGAAAGAAAGAAAAGGAGAGAAGGGGGGGGGAGAGGGGAAAGAAGACCTTGCCGTGTTGGGAGCGAAAGAGGCGCAAGAGGAATCGCGGTGCGCTGCGCCTCTTCTCCTCTGTCCGCAGCACCGCACACAGCAACCGTCAGCGAGAAAAAAAAGTAGAAGCAAAAAGAAAGAAAAGCTGCTGAAGCGTCTCCGAGGCTGACGGTCTTCCGCTACAGCGCGCGGCAACGGACAGCACGGTGACGCCAGCACCACGAAGCGTGGAAAGGGGTCAAAGCAAAAACGAAAAGAGTCACGCAGCTTCGACTTACAGCCGTGCCCGCTGGAGTGCGCCGCCGCCGCTCCACGTGGCCGCTCACCTCCGCAACCGGGCACAACGTGCGGACACACAGCTGCAGCGGGAAACATATGCACGACGATGCTGCGCAGCCTCTACGCCGTGGCAGACATCCACCCGCCACAGTGGACACAAAAGGCAACAGCGGAGAGGAAGCCGACAGCAGGATGGCCAGCAGCCGTCACGCCTCCGCCACTGCACGCACCCTGCGCATCCACGCGCTCTCCTGCCGGCCCCAGCAACACCCACAAGGCTCAGCAGAGCTCCGCCACACGAGCAGTGCACCTACACCGTCGACTCCTCCGTGCTGCAGTACGGTTCGTGGCTCTCCACCTCCGCTGCCGCCACCTTCTCCGCCTGCGCAGCCTTCGCACGGCGGTGGTACATGACAGCCGCCACCACGATGCCCGCAACCACCAGCAGACCACCGACGGCGCCAATCACGCACCACAGCGCAGTCAGGTTCGGCCCCGACGACTTGTGCCCAGCCGGAGCCGCAGTGGTCGTCGAGCGAGGAGCCTCAGTGCCTGCTGCGCAAACGTTCATCGTTGCACAGTTGTTCGCCGTCAGCGCCGCATCGGCATGGACGGACAGCTTCGTCTTCGCCGTCCACTCCGCAGGCACGCAGCCGCAGAACGCGTTGCCCGTCACGGCCACCGACGACAGCGCGGGCATCGTCCCCCACGACGCGGGCAGCGACCCACTCAGGTCGTTCGCCGTCACGTCCACCATCTGCAGAGCCGTCATCGTGCTCCACGCAGCCGGCAGCGTCCCGGTGAGCGCGTTGGATGCCAGCAGCACCGCATCCAGCGCCGTCATCGTGCTCCACGTAGCCGGCAGCGGCCCGCTCAGCTGGTTGCGCTCCACGTTCACCTGCTGCAGCGCCGTCATCCCGGCCCACGCAGAGGGCAGCATGCCCGACAGCGCGTTGCCGTACAGCGACAGCAACTGCAGCTGCGTCAGGCCGCCCCAGCTCGCCGGCAGCGTGCCCGTCACCATGTCCCCCATCAGGAAGATCTGCAGGCTGGTCACGGCAACCTTCGTCGCGTCCACGTCCGAGGGCACCTCCGGCAGCGTCATCGGCGACGTCAGCGTCACGTCTTCGAAGCTCACATCCACTGCCGCTTCGCTGCACGTCACGCCCGGCCACGAGCAGTACGACGTCCCGGTCCACGTGCGCTGCAGCCCCGGCGCAGCGCCGACAAGCGCCCGCAGGAACTTCAGCGTGTTCGACTCCGCAACCGTCAGCACGCCGTCGCCAACGCACACGTTCGTCGTCGCGCAGCTGCTCGCCGTCAGCGCCGCATCGGCATGGACGGACAGCTTCGTCTTCGCCGTCCACTCCGCAGGCACGCAGCCGCAGAACGCGTTGCCCGTCACCGCCACCGACGACAGCGCGGGCATCGTCCCCCACGACGCGGGCAGCGACCCACTCAGGTCGTTCGCCGTCACGTCCACCATCTGCAGAGCCGTCATCGTGCTCCACGCAGCCGGCAGCGTCCCGGTGAGCGCGTTGGATGCCAGCAGCACCGCATCCAGCGCCGTCATCGTGCTCCACGTAGCCGGCAGCGGCCCGCTCAGCTGGTTGCGCTCCACGTTCACCTGCTGCAGCGCCGTCATCCCGGCCCACGCAGAGGGCAGCATGCCCGACAGCGCGTTGCCGTACAGCGACAGCAACTGCAGCTGCGTCAGGCCGCCCCAGCTCGCCGGCAGCGTGCCCGTCACCATGTCCCCCATCAGGAAGATCTGCAGGCTGGTCACGGCAACCTTCGTCGCGTCCACGTCCGAGGGCACCTCCGGCAGCGTCATCGGCGACGTCAGCGTCACGTCTTCGAAGCTCACATCCACTGCCGCTTCGCTGCACGTCACGCCCGGCCACGAGCAGTACGACGTCCCGGTCCACGTGCGCTGCAGCCCCGGCGCAGCGCCGACAAGCGCCCGCAGGAACTTCAGCGTGTTCGACTCCGCAACCGTCAGCACGCCGTCGCCAACGCACACGTTCGTCGTCCGCAGCTGTAGTGGTGTTCGCAACCGTCAGCACGCCGTCGCCAACGCACACGTTCGTCGTCGCGCAGCTGCTCGCCGTCAGCGCCGCATCGGCATGGACGGACAGCTTCGTCTTCGCCGTCCACTCCGCAGGCACGCAGCCGCAGAACGCGTTGCCCGTCACGGCCACCGACGACAGCGCGGGCATCGTCCCCCACGACGCGGGCAGCGACCCACTCAGGTCGTTCGCCGTCACGTCCACCATCTGCAGAGCCGTCATCGTGCTCCACGCAGCCGGCAGCGTCCCGGTGAGCGCGTTGGATGCCAGCAGCACCGCATCCAGCGCCGTCATCGTGCTCCACGTAGCCGGCAGCGGCCCGCTCAGCTGGTTGCGCTCCACGTTCACCTGCTGCAGCGCCGTCATCCCGGCCCACGCAGAGGGCAGCATGCCCGACAGCGCGTTGCCGTACAGCGACAGCAACTGCAGCTGCGTCAGGCCGCCCCAGCTCGCCGGCAGCGTGCCCGTCACCATGTCCCCCATCAGGAAGATCTGCAGGCTGGTCACGGCAACCTTCGTCGCGTCCACGTCCGAGGGCACCTCCGGCAGCGTCATCGGCGACGTCAGCGTCACGTCTTCGAAGCTCACATCCACTGCCGCCTCGCTGCACGTCACGCCCGGCCACGAGCAGTACGACGTCCCGGTCCACGTGCGCTGCAGCCCCGGCGCAGCGCCGACAAGCGCCTGCATGAACTTCAGCGTGTTCGCCTGCTGCTCCGCCGTCAGTCCCGACTCGTCAGCGGCGTGGGCAGCGGGGGAGTGGAGGAGGCACAGCAGGAGAACGGCGGCCACCACCACCGCGGTCGAGGCGAGGCGGGGGAAGGGCGGCATCGTGGCGTTGGGCAGCGGCACGGGGTGGCCACGGGGAGAGACACAAGTGGCGGCGGCGGTGTGGGAGAGGGGCGGACGCAGCGGCGGTCGGCACAGGGCGGAGGCAGATACGATCCTACTCCCGGCACTGGCGTGGGTGTTTTGCTTCTCGGCTTTGGAAGTGCGGTGGGTACCTTCTGGGACGTGTCTGCCTCTCGGAAACGCAGGTCAGTGCTACTCTTTGGAAGCGGGTGGCGGGTCTTGTTGCTGCGGGGTGCTTAGCGGTTTCCTTCCGGAGAAGGCGTTAAAATAAGAGAGAGGGGGAGAGAGATAAAACGTATAGATAAACAAACAAATAGAGAAGATACGGTTACAAAGCAGGAGAGAAAACAGAGTGACAGGAAAAAATAGAATGTGAATCGGGACGGAAGCAGGAAAAGACGGAGAGAAAAGAGTAAGAGAGAAACAAGAAAAAGAGGAAACGAGAGACAAAGAAAAAAGTAACGGTGAACAACAAACGGTGTGAGAGTGAGTGAAAGAGAGAGGGGGGAGGGAGAGGGTGAGAGAGGAAAACAAAGAGAAGAGAAGAGAAGAAAAGAGAACACTGAGGAATGTCAACTGAGGTGCGAGGTGATTGTGAGCAGCAAGCGGCGGGAAAGCGGTGGAGGTGTGGTGGGTGGTGGGGGTGCGGGGAGCGCGCAGAGACAGCGGTAGAGAGAGACAGCGGCAAAGGGGGAGAGAGAGGTGCGACGTGAGAGAGGTGCAGGAGGGAGAGGCGAGGAGGAGCGCGGTGCAGGCACCTGCGGGCTGCGGAAGGCCTCAGCAGCGGCGGCACAACACAGGGAGAGGGCAGCGTCCTGAAACGCAGAGAGAGGCCCACTTCCGACGCCGGGGGCGTGCATCCCCCTCCAGCGAGCGGGTCCACAGGACGGCGCAGGCGCACTGGCACGGCCGCGGCCACACAACGCAACGCAGCGGACGCCGCAGGCACGCACCAAAAGGGAAGCGCACCAGCCGGATGGCAGCCGACCACGGGAAACAAGCGCCACACTGCCCACACAGCCGTCGCAGCCGCCGCGCAGCGGGCAAGGAGAGAACGCACAACACGGCCGCGACGGCGCCTCGCCTGCTCGCTGCACACCGGCAAGTGTGCGGCTGCGGCTGCGTGCACCGGCGCTGAACAGTCGGAAGGAGTGCGTCGTCACGGGTGCCAGCACCGGCCGCACTACGCACACACAAAGGGCGACAAAGCCTTGGGGGAATGAAAATGGAAGAGCAACAGAGAGGAGCACAAACAGAAAGCGGAAAAGAAGAAACGCTGTAGTGCTCAGGAAGAGCAAAGCCTCTCCGGCAAGCGGCGAAGGAGGCTCTACAGTGCCGAGAGAGAGGACAAGGACACGTGTTACGCTGCGCGCTGCCGCTCCCTTGCCTCTCAGAGGACGTCCATCAGTGGCAGCTCGTCCGACTGCCCGCAGCCCCTCCACATCGAGCACCAGCGGGTAGGGGAGAAGGAGCCAGCTGAGAGCGATCCCGCCGGCGATGCCAGGGTCGTCGCGCAGGGCGTGCAGGAGGATGCGTGTGCGCCGGCCCCGCCGCCGAGCAGTCCGCCGTCGCCGCACGCGCCACGAGGGACACGTCCGCCGCAAAGCGCCACCAGCAGCGCAGCAGCCACCACCATGCGGCGCACAAGAGCAGGACGACGACGCCGCCGCGGTGCGCCGTCTCTCCCTCCTCCCCTCCCGGCGCCGCAAAACAGCACACACGGGGTCCACAACAGTGTCGGCCTCGGCGACTAGCAGCGACGCGCGGGCGGCGCCGGGTGAGGAGAGGCAGGCAGGGGCACGCCGCAGGGGGCACCCACAGCGTCCTCCCCGCCCAGGGCGGCAGCAGGCGGCACGCGCTCGCCAGCACCGCGCGCAGGGAGACCACCGCCTTGGCAGCCGCGACGGCGCAAACACCAACAGCCGTGCAGCACAGCCCGGCAGAGCAGGCGAACCGCGCGGGCGTGACACACACAGGCTCGCCGCCGCCTCCGTGCGCCGTGGCGCTACGCTGCTTGCTGGTGCGTCTGCACAATACGCACGCGAGAGGCTCGTCACTCGTCGCCGCGGCGCAGCTGCACAGCAGCGCGGGAGGCGGTGGGAAGCGGGGGAAGAGGCAGAAGAGGCAGAAGAGGGGGGAGAGGCAGGAGAGAGGTGGGGGAGGGGGAGAGAAGATGGACGCAGGTGAAGGGTCAGCGCAGCGGAGGCGGTGTGGCGCACGCCTTGGGCAGCACACGACCATGCGGCTCCGCTCCGCAGCCGGCGCGGCACCGCCACCCTCCGCAGCGCCTCACACAGCCGCGGCAAGGCGGCAGACCGGAGAAGCTACGAGCGCACCGCCCTCCGCACGCGAAACCCGCCAGCTGCACACCCGACGAGACACACGTGGAGGCGCAGCAACAGGGAAAGGTGCAGCCACGCACACCCCGTCGCAACGTCCACGATAACCGCTGCTGCCGCGGCCCGCCACGCACCGCCCGCGGAGCAGCCCCCAGTCGCAACCTTCTTCTTCCCTTTCAACGCTTCCTTCGTGGCCGCAGTGCGCCGACAGTTATGCTGTTCTTTTCGCCCAGCAGGCAGAGAGGAGCACGACAGCGAAAGCGCGCGGTGCCCGGCACACGCCACCGCACCCTCGGCCTTTCGGTCGCCGCTGTCCCCTCGCTCTCCGCCCGCAATGAGCCCTTTTTTCACACTGAGACAAAACAAAACAAAAGAGAAAGAAAGAAAAGGAGAGAAGGGGGAGGGGAGAGGGGAAAGAAGACCTTGCCGTGTTGGGAGCGAAAGAGGCGCAAGAGGAATCGCGGTGCGCTGCGCCTCTTCTCCTCTGTCCGCAGCACCGCACACAGCAACCGTCAGCGAGAACAAAAAGTAGAAGCAAAAGGAAAGGAAAGGAAAGCTGCTGAAGCGTCTCCGAGGCTGACGGTCTTCCGCTACAGCGCGCGGCAACGGACAGCACGGTGACGCCAGCACCACGAAGCGTGGAAAGGGGTCAAAGCAAAAACGAAAAGAGTTGCACAGCTTCAACTTACAGCCGTGCCCGCTGGAGTGCGCCGCCGCCGCTCCACGTGGCCGCTCACCTCCGCAATCGGGCACAACGTGCGGACACACAGCTGCAGTGGGAAACATATGCACGACGATGCTGCGCAGCCTCTACGCCGTGGCAGACATCCACCCGCCACGGTAGACACAAAGGGCAACAGCGGAGAGGAAGCCGACAGCAGGATGGCCAGCAGCCGTCACGCCTCCGCCACTGCACGCACCCTGCGCATCCACGCGCTCTCCTGCCGGCCCCGGCAACACCCGCAAGGCTCAGCAGAGCTCCGCCACACGAGCAGTGCACCTACACCGTCGACTCCTCCGTGCTGCAGTACGGTTCGTGGCTCTCCAACTCCGCTGCCGCCACCTTCTCCGCCTGCGCAGCCTTCGCACGGCGGTGGTACATGACAGCCGCCACCACGATGCCCGCAACCACCAGCAGACCACCGACGGCGCCAATCACGCACCACAGCGCAGTCAGGTTCGGCCCCGACGACTTGTGCCCAGCCGGAGCCGCAGTGGTCGTCGAGCGAGGAGCCTCAGTGCCTGCTGCACAAACGTTCATCGTTGCACAGTTGTTCGCCGTCAGCGCCGCATCGGCATGGACGGACAGCTTCGTCTTCGCCGTCCACTCCGCAGGCACGCAGCCGCAGAACGCGTTGCCCGTCACCGCCACCCACGACAGCGCGGGCATCGTCCCCCACGACGCGGGCAGCGACCCACTCAGGTCGTTCGCCGTCACGTCCACCATCTGCAGAGCCGTCATCGTGCTCCACGCAGCCGGCAGCGTCCCGGTGAGCGCGTTGGATGCCAGCAGCACCGCATCCAGCGCCGTCATCGTGCTCCACGTAGCCGGCAGCGGCCCGCTCAGCTGGTTGCGCTCCACGTTCACCTGCTGCAGCGCCGTCATCCCGGCCCACGCAGAGGGCAGCATGCCCGACAGCGCGTTGCCGTACAGCGACAGCAACTGCAGCTGCGTCAGGCCGCCCCAGCTCGCCGGCAGCGTGCCCGTCACCATGTCCCCCATCAGGAAGATCTGCAGGCTGGTCACGGCAACCTTCGTCGCGTCCACGTCCGAGGGCACCTCCGGCAGCGTCATCGGCGACGTCAGCGTCACGTCTTCGAAGCTCACATCCACTGCCGCTTCGCTGCACGTCACGCCCGGCCACGAGCAGTACGACGTCCCGGTCCACGTGCGCTGCAGCCCCGGCGCAGCGCCGACAAGCGCCCGCAGGAACTTCAGCGTGTTCGACTCCGCAACCGTCAGCACGCCGTCGCCAACGCACACGTTCGTCGTCGCGCAGCTGCTCGCCGTCAGCGCCGCATCGGCATGGACGGACAGCTTCGTCTTCGCCGTCCACTCCGCAGGCACGCAGCCGCAGAACGCGTTGCCCGTCACGGCCACCGACGACAGCGCGGGCATCGTCCCCCACGACGCGGGCAGCGACCCACTCAGGTCGTTCGCCGTCACGTCCACCATCTGCAGAGCCGTCATCGTGCTCCACGCAGCCGGCAGCGTCCCGGTGAGCGCGTTGGATGCCAGCAGCACCGCATCCAGCGCCGTCATCGTGCTCCACGTAGCCGGCAGCGGCCCGCTCAGCTGGTTGCGCTCCACGTTCACCTGCTGCAGCGCCGTCATCCCGGCCCACGCAGAGGGCAGCATGCCCGACAGCGCGTTGCCGTACAGCGACAGCAACTGCAGCTGCGTCAGGCCGCCCCAGCTCGCCGGCAGCGTGCCCGTCACCATGTCCCCCATCAGGAAGATCTGCAGGCTGGTCACGGCAACCTTCGTCGCGTCCACGTCCGAGGGCACCTCCGGCAGCGTCATCGGCGACGTCAGCGTCACGTCTTCGAAGCTCACATCCACTGCCGCTTCGCTGCACGTCACGCCCGGCCACGAGCAGTACGACGTCCCGGTCCACGTGCGCTGCAGCCCCGGCGCAGCGCCGACAAGCGCCCGCAGGAACTTCAGCGTGTTCGACTCCGCAACCGTCAGCACGCCGTCGCCAACGCACACGTTCGTCGTCGCGCAGCTGCTCGCCGTCAGCGCCGCATCGGCATGGACGGACAGCTTCGTCTTCGCCGTCCACTCCGCAGGCACGCAGCCGCAGAACGCGTTGCCCGTCACGGCCACCGACGACAGCGCGGGCATCGTCCCCCACGACGCGGGCAGCGACCCACTCAGGTCGTTCGCCGTCACGTCCACCATCTGCAGAGCCGTCATCGTGCTCCACGCAGCCGGCAGCGTCCCGGTGAGCGCGTTGGATGCCAGCAGCACCGCATCCAGCGCCGTCATCGTGCTCCACGTAGCCGGCAGCGGCCCGCTCAGCTGGTTGCGCTCCACGTTCACCTGCTGCAGCGCCGTCATCCCGGCCCACGCAGAGGGCAGCATGCCCGACAGCGCGTTGCCGTACAGCGACAGCAACTGCAGCTGCGTCAGGCCGCCCCAGCTCGCCGGCAGCGTGCCCGTCACCATGTCCCCCATCAGGAAGATCTGCAGGCTGGTCACGGCAACCTTCGTCGCGTCCACGTCCGAGGGCACCTCCGGCAGCGTCATCGGCGACGTCAGCGTCACGTCTTCGAAGCTCACATCCACTGCCGCTTCGCTGCACGTCACGCCCGGCCACGAGCAGTACGACGTCCCGGTCCACGTGCGCTGCAGCCCCGGCGCAGCGCCGACAAGCGCCCGCAGGAACTTCAGCGTGTTCGACTCCGCAACCGTCAGCACGCCGTCGCCAACGCACACGTTCGTCGTCGCGCAGCTGCTCGCCGTCAGCGCCGCATCGGCATGGACGGACAGCTTCGTCTTCGCCGTCCACTCCGCAGGCACGCAGCCGCAGAACGCGTTGCCCGTCACGGCCACCGACGACAGCGCGGGCATCGTCCCCCACGACGCGGGCAGCGACCCACTCAGGTCGTTCGCCGTCACGTCCACCATCTGCAGAGCCGTCATCGTGCTCCACGCAGCCGGCAGCGTCCCGGTGAGCGCGTTGGATGCCAGCAGCACCGCATCCAGCGCCGTCATCGTGCTCCACGTAGCCGGCAGCGGCCCGCTCAGCTGGTTGCGCTCCACGTTCACCTGCTGCAGCGCCGTCATCCCGGCCCACGCAGAGGGCAGCATGCCCGACAGCGCGTTGCCGTACAGCGACAGCAACTGCAGCTGCGTCAGGCCGCCCCAGCTCGCCGGCAGCGTGCCCGTCACCATGTCCCCCATCAGGAAGATCTGCAGGCTGGTCACGGCAACCTTCGTCGCGTCCACGTCCGAGGGCACCTCCGGCAGCGTCATCGGCGACGTCAGCGTCACGTCTTCGAAGCTCACATCCACTGCCGCTTCGCTGCACGTCACGCCCGGCCACGAGCAGTACGACGTCCCGGTCCACGTGCGTTGCAGCCCCGGCGCAGCGCCGACAAGCGCCTGCAGGAACTTCAGCGTGTTCGCCTGCTGCTCCGCCGTCAGTCCCGACTCGTCAGCGGCATGGGCAGCGGGGGAGTGGAGGAGGCACAGCAGGAGAACGGCGGCCACCACCACCGCAGTCGAGGCGAGGCGGGGGAAGGGCGGCATCGTGGCGTTGGGCAGCGGCACGGGGTGGCCACGGGGAGAGACACAAGTGGCGGCGGCGGTGTGGGAGAGGGGCGGACGCAGCGGCGGTCGGCACAGGGCGGAGGCGGGTACGATCCTACTCCCGGCACTGGCGTGGGTGTTTTGCTTCTCGGCTTTGGAAGTGCGGTGGGTGCCCTCTGGGACGTGTCTGCCTCTCGTAAACGCAGGTCAGTGGTTTTGTTTAGGAAGCGGGTGGCGGGTCTTGTTGCTGCGGGGTGCTTGGCGGTTTCCTTTCGGAGAAGGCGTTAAAGTAAGAGAGAGGGGGAGAGAGATAAACGTATAGATAAACAAACAAATAGAGAAGATACGGTTACAAAGCAGGAGAGAAAACAGAGTGACAGGAAAAAATGAAATGTGAATCGGGACGGAAGCAGGAAAAGACGGAGAGAAAAAAGTAAGAGAGAAACAAGAAAAAGAGGAAACGAGAGACAAAGAAAAAAGTAACGGTGAACAACAAACGGTGTGAGAGTGAGTGAAAGAGAGAGGGGGGGAGGGAGAGGGTGAGAGAGGAAAACAAAGAGAAGAGAAGAGAAGAAAAGAGAACACTGAGGAATGTCAACTGAGGTGCGAGGTGATTGTGAGCAGCAAGCGGCGGGAAAGCGGTGGACGTGTGATTGGTGGTGGGGGTGCGGGGAGCGCGCAGAGACAGCGGTAGAGAGAGACAGCGGTAGAGAGAGAGACAGCGGCAAAGGGGGAGAGAGAGGTGCGACGTGAGAGAGGTGCAGGAGGGAGAGGCGAGGAGGAGCGCGGTGCAGGCACCTGCGGGCTGCGGAAGGCCTCAGCAGCGGCGGCACAACACAGGGAGAGGGCAGCGTCCTGAAACGCAGAGAGAGGCCCACTTCCGACGCCGGGGGCGTGCATCCCCCTCCAGCGAGCGGGTCCACAGGACGGCGCAGGCGCACTGGCACGGCCGCGGCCACACAACGCAACGCAGCTGACGCCGCAGGCACGCACCAAAAGGGAAGCGCACCAGCCGGATGGCAGCCGACCACGGGAAGCAAGCGCCACACTGCCCACACAGCCGTCGCAGCCGCCGCGCAGCGGGCAAGGAGAGAACGCACAACACGGCCGCGACGGCGCCTCGCCTGCTCGCTGCACACCGGCAAGTGTGCGGCTGCGGCTGCGTGCACCGGCGCTGAACAGTCGGAAGGAGTGCGTCGTCACGGGTGCCAGCACCGGCCGCACTACGCACACACAAAGGGCCACAAAGCCTTGGGGGAATGGAAATGGAAGAGCAACAGAGAGGAGCACAAACGGAAAGCGGAAAAGAAGAAACGCTGTAGTGCTCAGGAAGAGCAAAGCCTCTCCGGCAAGCGGCGAAGGAGGCTCTACAGTGCCGAGAGAGAGAGAGGACAAGGACACGTGTTACGCTGCGCGCTGCCGCTCCCTTGCCTCTCAGAGGGCGTCCATCAGTGGCAGCTCGTCCGACTGCCCGCAGCCCCTCCACATCGAGCACCAGCGGGTAGGGGAGAAGGAGCCAGCTGAGAGCGATCCCGCCGGCGATGCCAGGGTCGTCGCGCAGGGCGTGCAGGAGGATGCGAATGCGCCGGCCCCGCCGCCGAGCAGTCCGCCGTCGCCGCACGCGCCACGAGGGACACGTCCGCCGCAAAACGCCACCAGCAGCGCAGCAGCCACCACCATGCGGCGCACAAGAGCAGGACGACGACGCCGCCGCGGTGCGCCGTCTCTCCCTCCTCCCCTCCCGGCGCCGCAAAACAGCACACACGGGGTCCACAACAGTGTCGGCCTCGGCGACTAGCAGCGACGCGCGGGCGGCGCCGGGTGAGGAGAGGCAGGCAGGGGCACGCCGCAGGGGGCACCCACACCGTCCTCCCCGCCCGCGGCGGCAGCAGGCGGCACGCGCTCGCCAGCAACGCGCGCAGGGAGACCACCGCCGTGGCAGCCGCGACGGCGCAAACACCAACAGCCGCGCAGCACGGCCCGGCGGAGCAGGCGAACCGCGCGGGCGTGACACACACAGGCTCGCCGCCGCCTCCGTGCGCCGTGGCGCTACGCTGCTTGCTGGTGCGTCTGCACAATACGCACGCGAGAGGCTCGTCACTCGTCGCCGCGGCGCAGATGCACAGCAGCGCGTGAGGCGGTGGGAAGCGGGGGAAGAGGCAGAAGAGGCAGAAGAGGCAGAAGAGGGGGGAGAGGCAGGAGAGAGGTGGGGGAGGGGGAGAGAAGATGGACGCAGGTGAAGGGTCAGCGCAGCGGAGGCGGTGTGGCGCACGCCTTGGGCAGCACACGACCACGCGGCTCCGCTCCGCAGCCGGCGCGGCACCGCCACCCTCCGCAGCGCCTCACACAGCCGCGGCAAGGCGGCAGACCGGAGAAGCCACGAGCGCACCGCCCTCCGCACGCGAAACCCGCCAGCTGCACACCCGACGAGACACACGTGGAGGCGCAGCAACAGGGAAAGGTGCAGCCACGCACACCCCGTCGCAACGTCCACGATAACCGCTGCTGCCGCGGCCCGCCACGCACCGCCCGCGGAGCAGCCCCCAGTCGCAACCTTCTTCTTCCCTTTCAACGCTTCCTTCGTGGCCGCAGTGCGCCGACAGTTATGCTGTTCTTTTCGCCCAGCAGGCAGAGAGGAGCACGACAGCGAAAGCGCGCGGTGCCCGGCACACGCCACCGCACCCTCGGCCTTTCGGTCGCCGCTGTCCCCTCGCTCTCCGCCCGCAATGAGCCCTTTTTTCACACTGAGACAAAACAAAACAAAAGAGAAAGAAAGAAAAGGAGAGAAGGGGGAGGGGAGAGGGGAAAGAAGACCTTGCCGTGTTGGGAGCGAAAGAGGCGCAAGAGGAATCGCGGTGCGCTGCGCCTCTTCTCCTCTGTCCGCAGCACCGCACACAGCAACCGTCAGCGAGAAAAAAAGTAGAAGCAAAAGGAAAGAAAAGCTGCTGAAGCGTCTCCGAGGCTGACGGTCTTCCGCTACAGCGCGCGGCAACGGACAGCACGGTGACGCCAGCACCACGAAGCGTGGAAAGGGGTCAAAGCAAAAACGAAAAGAGTCGCACAGCTTCGACTTACAGCCGTGCCCGCTGGAGTGCGCCGCCGCCGCTCCACGTGGCCGCTCACCTCCGCAACCGGGCACAACGTGCGGACACACAGCTGCAGTGGGAAACATATGCACGACGATGCTGCGCAGCCTCTACGCCGTGGCAGACATCCACCCGCCACGGTAGACACAAAGGGCAACAGCGGAGAGGAAGCCGACAGCAGGATGGCCAGCAGCCGTCACGCCTCCGCCACTGCACGCACCCTGCGCATCCACGCCCTCTCCTGCCGGCCCCGGCAACACCCGCAAGGCTCAGCAGAGCTCCGCCACACGAGTAGTGCACCTACACCGTCGACTCCTCCGTGCTGCAGTACGGTTCGTGGCTCTCCACCTCCGCTGCCGCCACCTTCTCCGCCTGCGCAGCCTTCGCACGGCGGTGGTACATGACAGCCGCCACCACGATGCCCGCAACCACCAGCAGACCACCGACGGCGCCAATCACGCACCACAGCGCAGTCAGGTTCGGCCCCGACGACTTGTGCCCAGCCGGAGCCGCAGTGGTCGTCGAGCGAGGAGCCTCAGTGCCTGCTGCACAAACGTTCATCGTTGCACAGTTGTTCGCCGTCAGCGCCGCATCGGCATGGACGGACAGCTTCGTCTTCGCCGTCCACTCCGCAGGCACGCAGCCGCAGAACGCGTTGCCCGTCACCGCCACCCACGACAGCGCGGGCATCGTCCCCCACGACGCGGGCAGCGACCCACTCAGGTCGTTCGCCGTCACGTCCACCATCTGCAGAGCCGTCATCGTGCTCCACGCAGCCGGCAGCGTCCCGGTGAGCGCGTTGGATGCCAGCAGCACCGCATCCAGCGCCGTCATCGTGCTCCACGTAGCCGGCAGCGGCCCGCTCAGCTGGTTGCGCTCCACGTTCACCTGCTGCAGCGCCGTCATCCCGGCCCACGCAGAGGGCAGCATGCCCGACAGCGCGTTGCCGTACAGCGACAGCAACTGCAGCTGCGTCAGGCCGCCCCAGCTCGCCGGCAGCGTGCCCGTCACCATGTCCCCCATCAGGAAGATCTGCAGGCTGGTCACGGCAACCTTCGTCGCGTCCACGTCCGAGGGCACCTCCGGCAGCGTCATCGGCGACGTCAGCGTCACGTCTTCGAAGCTCACATCCACTGCCGCTTCGCTGCACGTCACGCCCGGCCACGAGCAGTACGACGTCCCGGTCCACGTGCGCTGCAGCCCCGGCGCAGCGCCGACAAGCGCCCGCAGGAACTTCAGCGTGTTCGACTCCGCAACCGTCAGCACGCCGTCGCCAACGCACACGTTCGTCGTCGCGCAGCTGCTCGCCGTCAGCGCCGCATCGGCATGGACGGACAGCTTCGTCTTCGCCGTCCACTCCGCAGGCACGCAGCCGCAGAACGCGTTGCCCGTCACCGCCACCGACGACAGCGCGGGCATCGTCCCCCACGACGCGGGCAGCGACCCACTCAGGTCGTTCGCCGTCACGTCCACCATCTGCAGAGCCGTCATCGTGCTCCACGCAGCCGGCAGCGTCCCGGTGAGCGCGTTGGATGCCAGCAGCACCGCATCCAGCGCCGTCATCGTGCTCCACGTAGCCGGCAGCGGCCCGCTCAGCTGGTTGCGCTCCACGTTCACCTGCTGCAGCGCCGTCATCCCGGCCCACGCAGAGGGCAGCATGCCCGACAGCGCGTTGCCGTACAGCGACAGCAACTGCAGCTGCGTCAGGCCGCCCCAGCTCGCCGGCAGCGTGCCCGTCACCATGTCCCCCATCAGGAAGATCTGCAGGCTGGTCACGGCAACCTTCGTCGCGTCCACGTCCGAGGGCACCTCCGGCAGCGTCATCGGCGACGTCAGCGTCACGTCTTCGAAGCTCACATCCACTGCCGCTTCGCTGCACGTCACGCCCGGCCACGAGCAGTACGACGTCCCGGTCCACGTGCGCTGCAGCCCCGGCGCAGCGCCGACAAGCGCCCGCAGGAACTTCAGCGTGTTCGACTCCGCAACCGTCAGCACGCCGTCGCCAACGCACACGTTCGTCGTCGCGCAGCTGCTCGCCGTCAGCGCCGCATCGGCATGGACGGACAGCTTCGTCTTCGCCGTCCACTCCGCAGGCACGCAGCCGCAGAACGCGTTGCCCGTCACGGCCACCGACGACAGCGCGGGCATCGTCCCCCACGACGCGGGCAGCGACCCACTCAGGTCGTTCGCCGTCACGTCCACCATCTGCAGAGCCGTCATCGTGCTCCACGCAGCCGGCAGCGTCCCGGTGAGCGCGTTGGATGCCAGCAGCACCGCATCCAGCGCCGTCATCGTGCTCCACGTAGCCGGCAGCGGCCCGCTCAGCTGGTTGCGCTCCACGTTCACCTGCTGCAGCGCCGTCATCCCGGCCCACGCAGAGGGCAGCATGCCCGACAGCGCGTTGCCGTACAGCGACAGCAACTGCAGCTGCGTCAGGCCGCCCCAGCTCGCCGGCAGCGTGCCCGTCACCATGTCCCCCATCAGGAAGATCTGCAGGCTGGTCACGGCAACCTTCGTCGCGTCCACGTCCGAGGGCACCTCCGGCAGCGTCATCGGCGACGTCAGCGTCACGTCTTCGAAGCTCACATCCACTGCCGCTTCGCTGCACGTCACGCCCGGCCACGAGCAGTACGACGTCCCGGTCCACGTGCGCTGCAGCCCCGGCGCAGCGCCGACAAGCGCCCGCAGGAACTTCAGCGTGTTCGACTCCGCAACCGTCAGCACGCCGTCGCCAACGCACACGTTCGTCGTCGCGCAGCTGCTCGCCGTCAGCGCCGCATCGGCATGGACGGACAGCTTCGTCTTCGCCGTCCACTCCGCAGGCACGCAGCCGCAGAACGCGTTGCCCGTCACCGCCACCCACGACAGCGCGGGCATCGTCCCCCACGACGCGGGCAGCGACCCACTCAGGTCGTTCGCCGTCACGTCCACCATCTGCAGAGCCGTCATCGTGCTCCACGCAGCCGGCAGCGTCCCGGTGAGCGCGTTGGATGCCAGCAGCACCGCATCCAGCGCCGTCATCGTGCTCCACGTAGCCGGCAGCGGCCCGCTCAGCTGGTTGCGCTCCACGTTCACCTGCTGCAGCGCCGTCATCCCGGCCCACGCAGAGGGCAGCATGCCCGACAGCGCGTTGCCGTACAGCGACAGCAACTGCAGCTGCGTCAGGCCGCCCCAGCTCGCCGGCAGCGTGCCCGTCACCATGTCCCCCATCAGGAAGATCTGCAGGCTGGTCACGGCAACCTTCGTCGCGTCCACGTCCGAGGGCACCTCCGGCAGCGTCATCGGCGACGTCAGCGTCACGTCTTCGAAGCTCACATCCACTGCCGCTTCGCTGCACGTCACGCCCGGCCACGAGCAGTACGACGTCCCGGTCCACGTGCGCTGCAGCCCCGGCGCAGCGCCGACAAGCGCCCGCAGGAACTTCAGCGTGTTCGACTCCGCAACCGTCAGCACGCCGTCGCCAACGCACACGTTCGTCGTCGCGCAGCTGCTCGCCGTCAGCGCCGCATCGGCATGGACGGACAGCTTCGTCTTCGCCGTCCACTCCGCAGGCACGCAGCCGCAGAACGCGTTGCCCGTCACCGCCACCGACGACAGCGCGGGCATCGTCCCCCACGACGCGGGCAGCGACCCACTCAGGTCGTTCGCCGTCACGTCCACCATCTGCAGAGCCGTCATCGTGCTCCACGCAGCCGGCAGCGTCCCGGTGAGCGCGTTGGATGCCAGCAGCACCGCATCCAGCGCCGTCATCGTGCTCCACGTAGCCGGCAGCGGCCCGCTCAGCTGGTTGCGCTCCACGTTCACCTGCTGCAGCGCCGTCATCCCGGCCCACGCAGAGGGCAGCATGCCCGACAGCGCGTTGCCGTACAGCGACAGCAACTGCAGCTGCGTCAGGCCGCCCCAGCTCGCCGGCAGCGTGCCCGTCACCATGTCCCCCATCAGGAAGATCTGCAGGCTGGTCACGGCAACCTTCGTCGCGTCCACGTCCGAGGGCACCTCCGGCAGCGTCATCGGCGACGTCAGCGTCACGTCTTCGAAGCTCACATCCACTGCCGCTTCGCTGCACGTCACGCCCGGCCACGAGCAGTACGACGTCCCGGTCCACGTGCGTTGCAGCCCCGGCGCAGCGCCGACAAGCGCCCGCAGGAACTTCAGCGTGTTCGACTCCGCAAGCCGTCAGCACGCCGTCGCCAACGCACACGTTCGTCGTCGCGCAGCTGCTCGCCGTCAGCGCCGCATCGGCATGGACGGACAGCTTCGTCTTCGCCGTCCACTCCGCAGGCACGCAGCCGCAGAACGCGTTGCCCGTCACCGCCACCGACGACAGCGCGGGCATCGTCCCCCACGACGCGGGCAGCGACCCACTCAGGTCGTTCGCCGTCACGTCCACCATCTGCAGAGCCGTCATCGTGCTCCACGCAGCCGGCAGCGTCCCGGTGAGCGCGTTGGATGCCAGCAGCACCGCATCCAGCGCCGTCATCGTGCTCCACGTAGCCGGCAGCGGCCCGCTCCGCCGCTTGCCCTCCGCACGTTCACCTGCTGCAGCGCCGTCATCCCGGCCCACGCAGAGGGCAGCATGCCCGACAGCGCGTTGCCGTACAGCGACAGCAACTGCAGCTGCGTCAGGCCGCCCCAGCTCGCCGGCAGCGTGCCCGTCACCATGTCCCCCATCAGGAAGATCTGCAGGCTGGTCACGGCAACCTTCGTCGCGTCCACGTCCGAGGGCACCTCCGGCAGCGTCATCGGCGACGTCAGCGTCACGTCTTCGAAGCTCACATCCACTGCCGCTTCGCTGCACGTCACGCCCGGCCACGAGCAGTACGACGTCCCGGTCCACGTGCGCTGCAGCCCCGGCGCAGCGCCGACAAGCGCCCGCAGGAACTTCAGCGTGTTCGACTCCGCAACCGTCAGCACGCCGTCGCCAACGCACACGTTCGTCGTCGCGCAGCTGCTCGCCGTCAGCGCCGCATCGGCATGGACGGACAGCTTCGTCTTCGCCGTCCACTCCGCAGGCACGCAGCCGCAGAACGCGTTGCCCGTCACGGCCACCGACGACAGCGCGGGCATCGTCCCCCACGACGCGGGCAGCGACCCACTCAGGTCGTTCGCCGTCACGTCCACCATCTGCAGAGCCGTCATCGTGCTCCACGCAGCCGGCAGCGTCCCGGTGAGCGCGTTGGATGCCAGCAGCACCGCATCCAGCGCCGTCATCGTGCTCCACGTAGCCGGCAGCGGCCCGCTCAGCTGGTTGCGCTCCACGTTCACCTGCTGCAGCGCCGTCATCCCGGCCCACGCAGAGGGCAGCATGCCCGACAGCGCGTTGCCGTACAGCGACAGCAACTGCAGCTGCGTCAGGCCGCCCCCCAGCTCGCCGGCAGCGTGCCCGTCACCATGTCCCCCATCAGGAAGATCTGCAGGCTGGTCACGGCAACCTTCGTCGCGTCCACGTCCGAGGGCACCTCCGGCAGCGTCATCGTGCGACGTCAGCGTCACGTCTTCGAAGCTCACATCCACTGCCGCTTCGCTGCACGTCACGCCCGGCCACGAGCAGTAGCGACGTCCCGGTCCACGTGCGCTGCAGCCCCGGCGCAGCGCCGACAAGTCGCCCGCAGGAACTTCAGCGTGTATCGACTCCGCAACCGCCGAGCAGTCCGCCGTCGCCGCACGCGCCACGAGTTCGGTCGTCCGCCGCAAAACTGCCACCAGCCGTCAGCGCCGCATCGAGCATGGACGACGACAGCGCCGCCTTGCGCCGTCTCTCCCTCCTCCCGCCGGCCGCAGCCAGCACACACGCGTTCCACAACAGTGACGGCCACGGCGACGAGCAGGACGCGGGCATCGGCCCCGGGTGAGGCGACGCGGGCAGCGACCCGCTCAGGTCGTTCGCCCCCCGTCACGTCCACCGTCGGCAGCAGCCGGCATCGTGCTCGCCAGCAGCCGGCAGCGAGACCATGAGCGTGGCAGCCGCGACGGCGCAAACACCAACAGCCGCGCACCACGGCCCGGCGGAGCAGGCGAACCGCGCGGGCGTGACACACACAGGCTCGCCGCCGCCTCCGTGCGCCGTGGCGCTACGCTGCTTGCTGGTGCGTCTGCACAAATATACGCACGCGACAGGCTCGTCACTCGTCGCCGCGGCGCAGATGCACAGCAGCGCGTGAGGCGGTGGGAAGCGGGGGGAAGAGGCAGAAGAGGCAGAAGAGGCAGAAGAGGGGGGGAGAGGCAGGTGGGGGGTGGGGAGGGGGAGAGAGAGATGGACGCAGGTGAAGGGTCAGCGCAGCGGAGGCGGTGTGGCGCACGCACTTGGGCGGCACACGACCACGCGGCTCCGCGGCTCCGCAGCCGGCGCGGCACCGCCACCCTCCGCAGCGCCTCACACAGCCGCGGCAAGGCGGCAGACCGGAGAAGCCACGAGCGCACCGCCCTCCGCACGCGAAACCCGCCAGCTGCACACCCGACGAGACACACGTGGAGGCGCAGCAACAGGGAAAGGTGCAGCCACGCACACCCCGTCGCAACGTCCACGATAACCGCTGCTGCCGCGGCCCGCCACGCACCGCCCGCGGAGCAGCCCCCAGTCGCAACCTTCTTCTTCCCTTTCAACGCTTCCTTCGTGGCCGCAGTGCGCCGACAGTTATGCTGTTCTTTTCGCCCAGCAGGCAGAGAGGAGCACGACAGCGAAAGCGCGCGGTGCCCGGCACACGCCACCGCACCCTCGGCCTTTCGGTCGCCGCTGTCCCCTCGCTCTCCGCCCGCAATGAGCCCTTTTTTCACACTGAGACAAAACAAAACAAAAGAGAAAGAAAGAAAAGGAGAGAAGGGGGAGGGGAGAGGGGAAAGAAGACCTTGCCGTGTTGGGAGCGAAAGAGGCGCAAGAGGAATCGCGGTGCGCTGCGCCTCTTCTCCTCTGTCCGCAGCACCGCACACAGCAACCGTCAGCGAGAAAAAAATGTAGAAGCAAAAAGAAAGAAAAGCTGCTGAAGCGTCTCCGAGGCTGACCGTCTTCCGCTACAGCGCGCGGCAACGGACAGCACGGTGACGCCAGCACCACGAAGCGTGGAAAGGGGTCAAAGCAAAAACGAAAAGAGTCGCACAGCTTCGACTTACAGCCGTGCCCGCTGGAGTGCGCCACCGCCGCTCCACGTGGCCGCTCACCTCCACAACCGGGCACAACGTGCGGACACACAGCTGCAGTGGGAAACATATGCACGACGATGCTGCGCAGCCTCTACGCCGTGGCAGACATCCACCCGCCACGGTAGACACAAAGGGCAACAGCGGAGAGGAAGCCGACAGCAGGATGGCCAGCAGCCGTCACGCCTCCGCCACTACACGCACCCTGCGCATTCACGCCCTCTCCTGCCGGCCCCGGCAACACCCACAAGGCTCAGCAGAGCTCCGCCACACGAGTAGTGCACCTACACCGTCGACTCCTCCGTGCTGCAGTACGGTTCGTGGCTCTCCACCTCCGCTGCCGCCACCTTCTCCGCCTGCGCAGCCTTCGCACGGCGGTGGTACATGACAGCCGCCACCACGATGCCCGCAACCACCAGCAGACCACCGACGGCGCCAATCACGCACCACAGCGCAGTCAGGTTCGGCCCCGACGACTTGTGCCCAGCCGGAGCCGCAGTGGTCGTCGAGCGAGGAGCCTCAGTGCCTGCTGCACAAACGTTCATCGTTGCACAGTTGTTCGCCGTCAGCGCCGCATCGGCATGGACGGACAGCTTCGTCTTCGCCGTCCACTCCGCAGGCACGCAGCCGCAGAACGCGTTGCCCGTCACCGCCACCGACGACAGCGCGGGCATCGTCCCCCACGACGCGGGCAGCGACCCACTCAGGTCGTTCGCCGTCACGTCCACCATCTGCAGAGCCGTCATCGTGCTCCACGCAGCCGGCAGCGTCCCGGTGAGCGCGTTGGATGCCAGCAGCACCGCATCCAGCGCCGTCATCGTGCTCCACGTAGCCGGCAGCGGCCCGCTCAGCTGGTTGCGCTCCACGTTCACCTGCTGCAGCGCCGTCATCCCGGCCCACGCAGAGGGCAGCATGCCCGACAGCGCGTTGCCGTACAGCGACAGCAACTGCAGCTGCGTCAGGCCGCCCCAGCTCGCCGGCAGCGTGCCCGTCACCATGTCCCCCATCAGGAAGATCTGCAGGCTGGTCACGGCAACCTTCGTCGCGTCCACGTCCGAGGGCACCTCCGGCAGCGTCATCGGCGACGTCAGCGTCACGTCTTCGAAGCTCACATCCACTGCCGCTTCGCTGCACGTCACGCCCGGCCACGAGCAGTACGACGTCCCGGTCCACGTGCGCTGCAGCCCCGGCGCAGCGCCGACAAGCGCCCGCAGGAACTTCAGCGTGTTCGACTCCGCAACCGTCAGCACGCCGTCGCCAACGCACACGTTCGTCGTCGCGCAGCTGCTCGCCGTCAGCGCCGCATCGGCATGGACGGACAGCTTCGTCTTCGCCGTCCACTCCGCAGGCACGCAGCCGCAGAACGCGTTGCCCGTCACCGCCACCGACGACAGCGCGGGCATCGTCCCCCACGACGCGGGCAGCGACCCACTCAGGTCGTTCGCCGTCACGTCCACCATCTGCAGAGCCGTCATCGTGCTCCACGCAGCCGGCAGCGTCCCGGTGAGCGCGTTGGATGCCAGCAGCACCGCATCCAGCGCCGTCATCGTGCTCCACGTAGCCGGCAGCGGCCCGCTCAGCTGGTTGCGCTCCACGTTCACCTGCTGCAGCGCCGTCATCCCGGCCCACGCAGAGGGCAGCATGCCCGACAGCGCGTTGCCGTACAGCGACAGCAACTGCAGCTGCGTCAGGCCGCCCCAGCTCGCCGGCAGCGTGCCCGTCACCATGTCCCCCATCAGGAAGATCTGCAGGCTGGTCACGGCAACCTTCGTCGCGTCCACGTCCGAGGGCACCTCCGGCAGCGTCATCGGCGACGTCAGCGTCACGTCTTCGAAGCTCACATCCACTGCCGCTTCGCTGCACGTCACGCCCGGCCACGAGCAGTACGACGTCCCGGTCCACGTGCGCTGCAGCCCCGGCGCAGCGCCGACAAGCGCCCGCAGGAACTTCAGCGTGTTCGACTCCGCAACCGTCAGCACGCCGTCGCCAACGCACACGTTCGTCGTCGCGCAGCTGCTCGCCGTCAGCGCCGCATCGGCATGGACGGACAGCTTCGTCTTCGCCGTCCACTCCGCAGGCACGCAGCCGCAGAACGCGTTGCCCGTCACCGCCACCGACGACAGCGCGGGCATCGTCCCCCACGACGCGGGCAGCGACCCACTCAGGTCGTTCGCCGTCACGTCCACCATCTGCAGAGCCGTCATCGTGCTCCACGCAGCCGGCAGCGTCCCGGTGAGCGCGTTGGATGCCAGCAGCACCGCATCCAGCGCCGTCATCGTGCTCCACGTAGCCGGCAGCGGCCCGCTCAGCTGGTTGCGCTCCACGTTCACCTGCTGCAGCGCCGTCATCCCGGCCCACGCAGAGGGCAGCATGCCCGACAGCGCGTTGCCGTACAGCGACAGCAACTGCAGCTGCGTCAGGCCGCCCCAGCTCGCCGGCAGCGTGCCCGTCACCATGTCCCCCATCAGGAAGATCTGCAGGCTGGTCACGGCAACCTTCGTCGCGTCCACGTCCGAGGGCACCTCCGGCAGCGTCATCGGCGACGTCAGCGTCACGTCTTCGAAGCTCACATCCACTGCCGCTTCGCTGCACGTCACGCCCGGCCACGAGCAGTACGACGTCCCGGTCCACGTGCGCTGCAGCCCCGGCGCAGCGCCGACAAGCGCCCGCAGGAACTTCAGCGTGTTCGACTCCGCAACCGTCAGCACGCCGTCGCCAACGCACACGTTCGTCGTCGCGCAGCTGCTCGCCGTCAGCGCCGCATCGGCATGGACGGACAGCTTCGTCTTCGCCGTCCACTCCGCAGGCACGCAGCCGCAGAACGCGTTGCCCGTCACCGCCACCCACGACAGCGCGGGCATCGTCCCCCACGACGCGGGCAGCGACCCACTCAGGTCGTTCGCCGTCACGTCCACCATCTGCAGAGCCGTCATCGTGCTCCACGCAGCCGGCAGCGTCCCGGTGAGCGCGTTGGATGCCAGCAGCACCGCATCCAGCGCCGTCATCGTGCTCCACGTAGCCGGCAGCGGCCCGCTCAGCTGGTTGCGCTCCACGTTCACCTGCTGCAGCGCCGTCATCCCGGCCCACGCAGAGGGCAGCATGCCCGACAGCGCGTTGCCGTACAGCGACAGCAACTGCAGCTGCGTCAGGCCGCCCCAGCTCGCCGGCAGCGTGCCCGTCACCATGTCCCCCATCAGGAAGATCTGCAGGCTGGTCACGGCAACCTTCGTCGCGTCCACGTCCGAGGGCACCTCCGGCAGCGTCATCGGCGACGTCAGCGTCACGTCTTCGAAGCTCACATCCACTGCCGCTTCGCTGCACGTCACGCCCGGCCACGAGCAGTACGACGTCCCGGTCCACGTGCGCTGCAGCCCCGGCGCAGCGCCGACAAGCGCCCGCAGGAACTTCAGCGTGTTCGACTCCGCAACCGTCAGCACGCCGTCGCCAACGCACACGTTCGTCGTCGCGCAGCTGCTCGCCGTCAGCGCCGCATCGGCATGGACGGACAGCTTCGTCTTCGCCGTCCACTCCGCAGGCACGCAGCCGCAGAACGCGTTGCCCGTCACCGCCACCGACGACAGCGCGGGCATCGTCCCCCACGACGCGGGCAGCGACCCACTCAGGTCGTTCGCCGTCACGTCCACCATCTGCAGAGCCGTCATCGTGCTCCACGCAGCCGGCAGCGTCCCGGTGAGCGCGTTGGATGCCAGCAGCACCGCATCCAGCGCCGTCATCGTGCTCCACGTAGCCGGCAGCGGCCCGCTCAGCTGGTTGCGCTCCACGTTCACCTGCTGCAGCGCCGTCATCCCGGCCCACGCAGAGGGCAGCATGCCCGACAGCGCGTTGCCGTACAGCGACAGCAACTGCAGCTGCGTCAGGCCGCCCCAGCTCGCCGGCAGCGTGCCCGTCACCATGTCCCCCATCAGGAAGATCTGCAGGCTGGTCACGGCAACCTTCGTCGCGTCCACGTCCGAGGGCACCTCCGGCAGCGTCATCGGCGACGTCAGCGTCACGTCTTCGAAGCTCACATCCACTGCCGCTTCGCTGCACGTCACGCCCGGCCACGAGCAGTACGACGTCCCGGTCCACGTGCGCTGCAGCCCCGGCGCAGCGCCGACAAGCGCCCGCAGGAACTTCAGCGTGTTCGACTCCGCAACCGTCAGCACGCCGTCGCCAACGCACACGTTCGTCGTCGCGCAGCTGCTCGCCGTCAGCGCCGCATCGGCATGGACGGACAGCTTCGTCTTCGCCGTCCACTCCGCAGGCACGCAGCCGCAGAACGCGTTGCCCGTCACCGCCACCGACGACAGCGCGGGCATCGTCCCCCACGACGCGGGCAGCGACCCACTCAGGTCGTTCGCCGTCACGTCCACCATCTGCAGAGCCGTCATCGTGCTCCACGCAGCCGGCAGCGTCCCGGTGAGCGCGTTGGATGCCAGCAGCACCGCATCCAGCGCCGTCATCGTGCTCCACGTAGCCGGCAGCGGCCCGCTCAGCTGGTTGCGCTCCACGTTCACCTGCTGCAGCGCCGTCATCCCGGCCCACGCAGAGGGCAGCATGCCCGACAGCGCGTTGCCGTACAGCGACAGCAACTGCAGCTGCGTCAGGCCGCCCCAGCTCGCCGGCAGCGTGCCCGTCACCATGTCCCCCATCAGGAAGATCTGCAGGCTGGTCACGGCAACCTTCGTCGCGTCCACGTCCGAGGGCACCTCCGGCAGCGTCATCGGCGACGTCAGCGTCACGTCTTCGAAGCTCACATCCACTGCCGCTTCGCTGCACGTCACGCCCGGCCACGAGCAGTACGACGTCCCGGTCCACGTGCGCTGCAGCCCCGGCGCAGCGCCGACAAGCGCCCGCAGGAACTTCAGCGTGTTCGACTCCGCAACCGTCAGCACGCCGTCGCCAACGCACACGTTCGTCGTCGCGCAGCTGCTCGCCGTCAGCGCCGCATCGGCATGGACGGACAGCTTCGTCTTCGCCGTCCACTCCGCAGGCACGCAGCCGCAGAACGCGTTGCCCGTCACCGCCACCGACGACAGCGCGGGCATCGTCCCCCACGACGCGGGCAGCGACCCACTCAGGTCGTTCGCCGTCACGTCCACCATCTGCAGAGCCGTCATCGTGCTCCACGCAGCCGGCAGCGTCCCGGTGAGCGCGTTGGATGCCAGCAGCACCGCATCCAGCGCCGTCATCGTGCTCCACGTAGCCGGCAGCGGCCCGCTCAGCTGGTTGCGCTCCACGTTCACCTGCTGCAGCGCCGTCATCCCGGCCCACGCAGAGGGCAGCATGCCCGACAGCGCGTTGCCGTACAGCGACAGCAACTGCAGCTGCGTCAGGCCGCCCCAGCTCGCCGGCAGCGTGCCCGTCACCATGTCCCCCATCAGGAAGATCTGCAGGCTGGTCACGGCAACCTTCGTCGCGTCCACGTCCGAGGGCACCTCCGGCAGCGTCATCGGCGACGTCAGCGTCACGTCTTCGAAGCTCACATCCACTGCCGCTTCGCTGCACGTCACGCCCGGCCACGAGCAGTACGACGTCCCGGTCCACGTGCGCTGCAGCCCCGGCGCAGCGCCGACAAGCGCCCGCAGGAACTTCAGCGTGTTCGACTCCGCAACCGTCAGCACGCCGTCGCCAACGCACACGTTCGTCGTCGCGCAGCTGCTCGCCGTCAGCGCCGCATCGGCATGGACGGACAGCTTCGTCTTCGCCGTCCACTCCGCAGGCACGCAGCCGCAGAACGCGTTGCCCGTCACGGCCACCGACGACAGCGCGGGCATCGTCCCCCACGACGCGGGCAGCGACCCACTCAGGTCGTTCGCCGTCACGTCCACCATCTGCAGAGCCGTCATCGTGCTCCACGCAGCCGGCAGCGTCCCGGTGAGCGCGTTGGATGCCAGCAGCACCGCATCCAGCGCCGTCATCGTGCTCCACGTAGCCGGCAGCGGCCCGCTCAGCTGGTTGCGCTCCACGTTCACCTGCTGCAGCGCCGTCATCCCGGCCCACGCAGAGGGCAGCATGCCCGACAGCGCGTTGCCGTACAGCGACAGCAACTGCAGCTGCGTCAGGCCGCCCCAGCTCGCCGGCAGCGTGCCCGTCACCATGTCCCCCATCAGGAAGATCTGCAGGCTGGTCACGGCAACCTTCGTCGCGTCCACGTCCGAGGGCACCTCCGGCAGCGTCATCGGCGACGTCAGCGTCACGTCTTCGAAGCTCACATCCACTGCCGCTTCGCTGCACGTCACGCCCGGCCACGAGCAGTACGACGTCCCGGTCCACGTGCTTTGCAGCCCCGGCGCAGCGCCGACAAGCGCCTGCAGGAACTTCAGCGTGTTCGCCTGCTGCTCCGCCGTCAGTCCCGACTCGTCAGCGGCGTGGGCAGCGGGGGAGTGGAGGAGGCACAGCAGGAGAACGGCGGCCACCACCACCGCAGTCGAGGCGAGGCGGGGGAAGGGCGGCATCGTGGCGTTGGGCAGCGGCACGGGGTGGCCACGGGGAGAGACACAAGTGGCGGCGGCGGTGTGGGAGAGGGGCGGACGCAGCGGCGGTCGGCACAGGGCGGAGGCGGGTACGATCCTACTCCCGGCACTGGCGTGGGTGTTTTGCTTCTCGGCTTTGGAAGTGCGGTGGGTGCCTTCTGGGACGTGTCTGCCTCTCGTAAACGCAGGTCAGTGCTACTCTTTGGAAGCGGGTGGCGGGTCTTGTTGCTGCGGGGTGCTTGGCGGTTTCCTTTCGGAGAAGGCGTTAAAGTAAGAGAGAGGGGGGAGAGAGATAAACGTATAGATAAACAAACAAATAGAGAAGATACGGTTACAAAGCAGGAGAGAAAACAGAGTGACAGAAAAAAATAGAATGTGAATCGGGACGGAAGCAGGAAAAGACGGAGAGAAAAGAGTAAGAGAGAAACAAGAAAAAGAAGAAACGAGAGACAAAGAAAAAAGTAACGGTGAACAACAAACGGTGTGAGAGTGAGTGAAAGAGAGAGGGGAGGGAGAGGGTGAGGGAGGAAAACAAAGAGAAGAGAAGAGAAGAAAAGAGAACACTGAGGAATGTCAACTGAGGTGCGAGGTGATTGTGAGCAGCAAGCGGCGGGAAAGCGGTGGACGTGTGATGGTTGGTGGGGGTGCGGGGAGCGCGCAGAGACAGCGGTAGAGAGAGACAGCGGCAAAGGGGGAGAGAGAGGTGCGACGTGAGAGAGGTGCAGGAGGGAGAGGCGAGGAGGAGCGCGGTGCAGGCACCTGCGGGCTGCGGAAGGCCTCAGCAGCGGCGGCACAACACAGGGAGAGGGCAGCGTCCTGAAACGCAGAGAGAGGCCCACTTCCGACGCCGGGGGCGTGCATCCCCCTCCAGCGAGCGGGTCCACAGGACGGCGCAGGCGCACTGGCACGGCCGCGGCCACACAACGCAACGCAGCTGACGCCGCAGGCACGCACCAAAAGGGAAGCGCACCAGCCGGATGGCAGCCGACCACGGGAAGCAAGCGCCACACTGCCCACACAGCCGTCGCAGCCACCGCGCAGCGGGCAAGGAGAGAACGCACAACACGGCCGCGACGGCGCCTCGCCTGCTCGCTGCACACCGGCAAGTGTGCGGCTGCGGCTGCGTGCACCGGCGCTGAACAGTCGGAAGGAGTGCGTCGTCACGGGTGCCAGCACCGGCCGCACTACGCACACACAAAGGGCCACAAAGCCTTGGGGGAATGGAAATGGAAGAGCAACAGAGAGGAGCACAAACGGAAAGCGGAAAAGAAGAAACGCTGTAGTGCTCAGGAAGAGCAAAGCCTCTCCGGCAAGCGGCAAAGGAGGCTCTACAGTGCCGAGAGAGAGAGAGGACAAGGACACGTGTTACGCTGCGCGCTGCCGCTCCCTTGCCTCTCAGAGGGCGTCCATCAGTGGCAGCTCGTCCGACTGCCCGCAGCCCCTCCACATCGAGCACCAGCGGGTAGGGGAGAAGGAGCCAGCTGAGAGCGATCCCGCCGGCGATGCCAGGGTCGTCGCGCAGGGCGTGCAGGAGGATGCGAATGCGCCGGCCCCGCCGCCGAGCAGTCCGCCGTCGCCGCACGCGCCACGAGGGACACGTCCGCCGCAAAACGCCACCAGCAGCGCAGCAGCCACCACCATGCGGCGCACAAGAGCAGGACGACGACGCCGCCGCGGTGCGCCGTCTCTCCCTCCTCCCCTCCCGGCGCCGCAAAACAGCACACACGGGGTCCACAACAGTGTCGGCCTCGGCGACTAGCAGCGACGCGCGGGCGGCGCCGGGTGAGGAGAGGCAGGCAGGGGCACGCCGCAGGGGGCACCCACACCGTCCTCCCCGCCCGCGGCGGCAGCAGGCGGCACGCGCTCGCCAGCAACGCGCGCAGGGAGACCACCGCCGTGGCAGCCGCGACGGCGCAAACACCAACAGCCGCGCAGCACGGCCCGGCGGAGCAGGCGAACCGCGCGGGCGTGACACACACAGGCTCGCCGCCGCCTCCGTGCGCCTTGGCGCTACGCTGCTTGCTGGTGCGTCTGCACAATACGCACGCGAGAGGCTCGTCACTCGTCGCCGCGGCGCAGATGCACAGCAGCGCGTGAGGCGGTGGGAAGCGGGGGAAGAGGCAGAAGAGGCAGAAGAGGCAGAAGAGGGGGGAGAGGCAGGAGAGAGGTGGGGGAGGGGGAGAGAAGATGGACGCAGGTGAAGGGTCAGCGCAGCGGAGGCGGTGTGGCGCACGCCTTGGGCAGCACACGACCATGCGGCTCCGCTCCGCAGCCGGCGCGGCACCGCCACCCTCCGCAGCGCCTCACACAGCCGCGGCAAGGCGGCAGACCGGAGAAGCCACGAGCGCACCGCCCTCCGCACGCGAAACCCGCCAGCTGCACACCCGACGAGACACACGTGGAGGCGCAGCAACAGGGAAAGGTGCAGCCACGCACACCCCGTCGCAACGTCCACGATAACCGCTGCTGCCGCGGCCCGCCACGCACCGCCCGCGGAGCAGCCCCCAGTCGCAACCTTCTTCTTCCCTTTCAACGCTTCCTTCGTGGCCGCAGTGCGCCGACAGTTATGCTGTTCTTTTCGCCCAGCAGGCAGAGAGGAGCACGACAGCGAAAGCGCGCGGTGCCCGGCACACGCCACCGCACCCTCGGCCTTTCGGTCGCCGCTGTCCCCTCGCTCTCCGCCCGCAATGAGCCCTTTTTTCACACTGAGACAAAACAAAACAAGAGAGAAAGAAAGAAAAGGAGAGAAGGGGGAGGGGAGAGGGGAAAGAAGACCTTGCCGTGTTGGGAGCGAAAGAGGCGCAAGAGGAATCGCAGTGCGCTGCGCCTCTTCTCCTCTGTCCGCAGCACCGCACACAGCAACCGTCAGCGAGAAAAAAAAGTAGAAGCAAAAAGAAAGAAAAGCTGCTGAAGCGTCTCCGAGGCTGACGGTCTTCCGCTACAGCGCGCGGCAACGGACAGCACGGTGACGCCAGCACCACGAAGCGTGGAAAGGGGTCAAAGCAAAAACGAAAAGAGTTGCACAGCTTCAACTTACAGCCGTGCCCGCTGGAGTGCGCCGCCGCCGCTCCACGTGGCCGCTCACCTCCGCAATCGGGCACAACGTGCGGACACACAGCTGCAGTGGGAAACATATGCACGACGATGCTGCGCAGCCTCTACGCCGTGGCAGACATCCACCCGCCACGGTAGACACAAAGGGCAACAGCGGAGAGGAAGCCGACAGCAGGATGGCCAGCAGCCGTCACGCCTCCGCCACTACACGCACCCTGCGCATTCACGCCCTCTCCTGCCGGCCCCGGCAACACCCACAAGGCTCAGCAGAGCTCCGCCACACGAGTAGTGCACCTACACCGTCGACTCCTCCGTGCTGCAGTACGGTTCGTGGCTCTCCACCTCCGCTGCCGCCACCTTCTCCGCCTGCGCAGCCTTCGCACGGCGGTGGTACATGACAGCCGCCACCACGATGCCCGCAACCACCAGCAGACCACCGACGGCGCCAATCACGCACCACAGCGCAGTCAGGTTCGGCCCCGACGACTTGTGCCCAGCCGGAGCCGCAGTGGTCGTCGAGCGAGGAGCCTCAGTGCCTGCTGCACAAACGTTCATCGTTGCACAGTTGTTCGCCGTCAGCGCCGCATCGGCATGGACGGACAGCTTCGTCTTCGCCGTCCACTCCGCAGGCACGCAGCCGCAGAACGCGTTGCCCGTCACCGCCACCGACGACAGCGCGGGCATCGTCCCCCACGACGCGGGCAGCGACCCACTCAGGTCGTTCGCCGTCACGTCCACCATCTGCAGAGCCGTCATCGTGCTCCACGCAGCCGGCAGCGTCCCGGTGAGCGCGTTGGATGCCAGCAGCACCGCATCCAGCGCCGTCATCGTGCTCCACGTAGCCGGCAGCGGCCCGCTCAGCTGGTTGCGCTCCACGTTCACCTGCTGCAGCGCCGTCATCCCGGCCCACGCAGAGGGCAGCATGCCCGACAGCGCGTTGCCGTACAGCGACAGCAACTGCAGCTGCGTCAGGCCGCCCCAGCTCGCCGGCAGCGTGCCCGTCACCATGTCCCCCATCAGGAAGATCTGCAGGCTGGTCACGGCAACCTTCGTCGCGTCCACGTCCGAGGGCACCTCCGGCAGCGTCATCGGCGACGTCAGCGTCACGTCTTCGAAGCTCACATCCACTGCCGCTTCGCTGCACGTCACGCCCGGCCACGAGCAGTACGACGTCCCGGTCCACGTGCGCTGCAGCCCCGGCGCAGCGCCGACAAGCGCCCGCAGGAACTTCAGCGTGTTCGACTCCGCAACCGTCAGCACGCCGTCGCCAACGCACACGTTCGTCGTCGCGCAGCTGCTCGCCGTCAGCGCCGCATCGGCATGGACGGACAGCTTCGTCTTCGCCGTCCACTCCGCAGGCACGCAGCCGCAGAACGCGTTGCCCGTCACCGCCACCGACGACAGCGCGGGCATCGTCCCCCACGACGCGGGCAGCGACCCACTCAGGTCGTTCGCCGTCACGTCCACCATCTGCAGAGCCGTCATCGTGCTCCACGCAGCCGGCAGCGTCCCGGTGAGCGCGTTGGATGCCAGCAGCACCGCATCCAGCGCCGTCATCGTGCTCCACGTAGCCGGCAGCGGCCCGCTCAGCTGGTTGCGCTCCACGTTCACCTGCTGCAGCGCCGTCATCCCGGCCCACGCAGAGGGCAGCATGCCCGACAGCGCGTTGCCGTACAGCGACAGCAACTGCAGCTGCGTCAGGCCGCCCCAGCTCGCCGGCAGCGTGCCCGTCACCATGTCCCCCATCAGGAAGATCTGCAGGCTGGTCACGGCAACCTTCGTCGCGTCCACGTCCGAGGGCACCTCCGGCAGCGTCATCGGCGACGTCAGCGTCACGTCTTCGAAGCTCACATCCACTGCCGCTTCGCTGCACGTCACGCCCGGCCACGAGCAGTACGACGTCCCGGTCCACGTGCGCTGCAGCCCCGGCGCAGCGCCGACAAGCGCCCGCAGGAACTTCAGCGTGTTCGACTCCGCAACCGTCAGCACGCCGTCGCCAACGCACACGTTCGTCGTCGCGCAGCTGCTCGCCGTCAGCGCCGCATCGGCATGGACGGACAGCTTCGTCTTCGCCGTCCACTCCGCAGGCACGCAGCCGCAGAACGCGTTGCCCGTCACCGCCACCGACGACAGCGCGGGCATCGTCCCCCACGACGCGGGCAGCGACCCACTCAGGTCGTTCGCCGTCACGTCCACCATCTGCAGAGCCGTCATCGTGCTCCACGCAGCCGGCAGCGTCCCGGTGAGCGCGTTGGATGCCAGCAGCACCGCATCCAGCGCCGTCATCGTGCTCCACGTAGCCGGCAGCGGCCCGCTCAGCTGGTTGCGCTCCACGTTCACCTGCTGCAGCGCCGTCATCCCGGCCCACGCAGAGGGCAGCATGCCCGACAGCGCGTTGCCGTACAGCGACAGCAACTGCAGCTGCGTCAGGCCGCCCCAGCTCGCCGGCAGCGTGCCCGTCACCATGTCCCCCATCAGGAAGATCTGCAGGCTGGTCACGGCAACCTTCGTCGCGTCCACGTCCGAGGGCACCTCCGGCAGCGTCATCGGCGACGTCAGCGTCACGTCTTCGAAGCTCACATCCACTGCCGCTTCGCTGCACGTCACGCCCGGCCACGAGCAGTACGACGTCCCGGTCCACGTGCTTTGCAGCCCCGGCGCAGCGCCGACAAGCGCCTGCAGGAACTTCAGCGTGTTCGCCTGCTGCTCCGCCGTCAGTCCCGACTCGTCAGCGGCGTGGGCAGCGGGGGGAGTGGAGGAGGCACAGCAGGAGAACGGCGGCCACCACCACCGCAGTCGAGGCGAGGCGGGGGAAGGGCGGCATCGTGGCGTTGGGCAGCGGCACGGGGTGGCCACGGGGAGAGACACAAGTGGCGGCGGCGGTGTGGGAGAGGGGCGGACGCAGCGGCGGTCGGCACAGGGCGGAGGCGGGTACGATCCTACTCCCGGCACTGGCGTGGGTGTTTTGCTTCTCGGCTTTGGAAGTGCGGTGGGTGCCTTCTGGGACGTGTCTGCCTCTCGTAAACGCAGGTCAGTGCTACTCTTTGGAAGCGGGTGGCGGGTCTTGTTGCTGCGGGGTGCTTGGCGGTTTCCTTTCGGAGAAGGCGTTAAAGTAAGAGAGAGGGGGAGAGAGATAAACGTATAGATAAACAAACAAATAGAGAAGATACGGTTACAAAGCAGGAGAGAAAACAGAGTGACAGAAAAAAATAGAATGTGAATCGGGACGGAAGCAGGAAAAGACGGAGAGAAAAGAGTAAGAGAGAAACAAGAAAAAGAAGAAACGAGAGACAAAGAAAAAAGTAACGGTGAACAACAAACGGTGTGAGAGTGAGTGAAAGAGAGAGGGGAGGGAGAGGGTGAGGGAGGAAAACAAAGAGAAGAGAAGAGAAGAAAAGAGAACACTGAGGAATGTCAACTGAGGTGCGAGGTGATTGTGAGCAGCAAGCGGCGGGAAAGCGGTGGACGTGTGATGGTTGGTGGGGGTGCGGGGAGCGCGCAGAGACAGCGGTAGAGAGAGACAGCGGCAAAGGGGGAGAGAGAGGTGCGACGTGAGAGAGGTGCAGGAGGGAGAGGCGAGGAGGAGCGCGGTGCAGGCACCTGCGGGCTGCGGAAGGCCTCAGCAGCGGCGGCACAACACAGGGAGAGGGCAGCGTCCTGAAACGCAGAGAGAGGCCCACTTCCGACGCCGGGGGCGTGCATCCCCCTCCAGCGAGCGGGTCCACAGGACGGCGCAGGCGCACTGGCACGGCCGCGGCCACACAACGCAACGCAGCTGACGCCGCAGGCACGCACCAAAAGGGAAGCGCACCAGCCGGATGGCAGCCGACCACGGGAAGCAAGCGCCACACTGCCCACACAGCCGTCGCAGCCACCGCGCAGCGGGCAAGGAGAGAACGCACAACACGGCCGCGACGGCGCCTCGCCTGCTCGCTGCACACCGGCAAGTGTGCGGCTGCGGCTGCGTGCACCGGCGCTGAACAGTCGGAAGGAGTGCGTCGTCACGGGTGCCAGCACCGGCCGCACTACGCACACACAAAGGGCCACAAAGCCTTGGGGGAATGGAAATGGAAGAGCAACAGAGAGGAGCACAAACGGAAAGCGGAAAAGAAGAAACGCTGTAGTGCTCAGGAAGAGCAAAGCCTCTCCGGCAAGCGGCAAAGGAGGCTCTACAGTGCCGATAGAGAGAGAGGACAAGGACACGTGTTACGCTGCGCGCTGCCGCTCCCTTGCCTCTCAGAGGGCGTCCATCAGTGGCAGCTCGTCCGACTGCCCGCAGCCCTCCACATCGAGCACCAGCGGGTAGGGGAGAAGGAGCCAGCTGAGAGCGATCCCGCCGGCGATGCCAGGGTCGTCGCGCAGGGCGTGCAGGAGGATGCGAATGCGCCGGCCCCGCCGCCGAGCAGTCCGCCGTCGCCGCACGCGCCACGAGGGACACGTCCGCCGCAAAACGCCACCAGCAGCGCAGCAGCCACCACCATGCGGCGCACAAGAGCAGGACGACGACGCCGCCGCGGTGCGCCGTCTCTCCCTCCTCCCCTCCCGGCGCCGCAAAACAGCACACACGGGGTCCACAACAGTGTCGGCCTCGGCGACTAGCAGCGACGCGCGGGCGGCGCCGGGTGAGGAGAGGCAGGCAGGGGCACGCCGCAGGGGGCACCCACACCGTCCTCCCCGCCCAGGGCAGCAGCAGGCGGCACGCGCTCGCCAGCACCGCGCGCAGGGAGACCACCGCCGTGGCAGCCGCGACGGCGCAAACACCAACAGCCGCGCAGCACAGCCCGGCGGAGCAGGCGAACCGCGCGGGCGTGACACACACAGGCTCGCCGCCGCCTCCGTGCGCCGTGGCGCTACGCTGCTTGCTGGTGCGTCTGCACAATACGCACGCGAGAGGCTCGTCACTCGTCGCCGCGGCGCAGATGCACAGCAGCGCGTGAGGCGGTGGGAAGCGGGGGAAGAGGCAGAAGAGGCAGAAGAGGCAGAAGAGGGGGGAGAGGCAGGAGAGAGGTGGGGGAGGGGGAGAGAAGATGGACGCAGGTGAAGGGTCAGCGCAGCGGAGGCGGTGTGGCGCACGCCTTGGGCAGCACACGACCATGCGGCTCCGCTCCGCAGCCGGCGCGGCACCGCCACCCTCCGCAGCGCCTCACACAGCCGCGGCAAGGCGGCGGACCGGAGAAGCCACGAGCGCACCGCCCTCCGCACGCGAAAGCCGCCAGCTGCACACCCGACGAGACACACGTGGAGGCGCAGCAACAGGGAAAGGTGCAGCCACGCACACCCCGTCGCAACGTCCACGATAACCGCTGCTGCCGCGGCCCGCCACGCACCGCCCGCGGAGCAGCCCCCAGTCGCAACCTTCTTCTTCCCTTTCAACGCTTCCTTCGTGGCCGCAGTGCGCCGACAGTTATGCTGTTCTTTTCGCCCAGCAGGCAGAGAGGAGCACGACAGCGAAAGCGCGCGGTGCCCGGCACACGCCACCGCACCCGCCACATGAGCCCTTTTTTTCACAACTGAGACAAAACAAAAAAAGGGGGAAAAAAAAAAAAGGGGGGGGGGGGGGGGGGGGGGGGGGAAAAAAACCCCTTTTGGGGGGGGGGAAAAAGGAAAAAAAAAAAAAAAAGGGGCCCCCCCCCCCCCCCCCCCCCCCCCCCCCCCCCCCCCCAACAACCAAAAAAAAAAAAAAAAAAAAAAAAAAAAAAAAAAAAAAAAAAAAAAAAGGCCAAGGGGGGGGACCCCCCCCCCCCCCGCGCCCAAGAAAAAAAAAAGAACCCCAACACCAAAAAAAAAAAAAAGGGGAAAAAAAAAAAAAAAAAAAAAAAAAAAAAAAAAAAAAAAAACCACCCCCCCCCCCCCCCCCCCCCCCCCCCCCCCCCCCCCCCCCCCCCCCCCCCCAACAAACCAAAAAAAAAAAAAAAAAAAAAAAAAAAAAAAAAAAAAAAAAAAAAAAACCAAACCCCCCAAAACCAACCCCAAAAAAAAAAAAAAAAAAAAAAAAAAAAAAAAAAAAAAAATGGCAGGAGGAATTGGCCAGCAGCCGTCACGCCTCCGCCACTGCACGCACCCTGCGCATCCACGCGCTCTCCTGCCGGCCCCGGCAACACCCACAACGCTCAGCAGAGCTCCGCCACACGAGCAGTGCACCTACACCGTCGACTCCTCCGTGCTGCAGTACGGTTCGTGGCTCTCCACCTCCGCTGCCGCCACCTTCTCCGCCTGCGCAGCCTTCGCACGGCGGTGGTACATGACAGCCGCCACCACGATGCCCGCAACCACCAGCAGACCACCGACGGCGCCAATCACGCACCACAGCGCAGTCAGGTTCGGCCCCGACGACTTGTGCCCAGCCGCAGCCGCAGTCGCACTCCAAGAAAGAGAAGTCTAACGAGTCCTTTTACAAACGTTCGTCGTCGCGCAGTTGTTCGCCGTCAGCGCCGCGTCAACAAGGTAATACAGATTCCTGCTTAACCTCCACTCCATGGGCAAGCAGCCGCAGAACGCGTTACCCGTCACTTCCACGTACGACAGCGCGGGCATCGTCCCCCACGAAGCCGGCAGCGACCCGCTCAGGTTGTTTTTGTACAGCTGCACTGACCGCAACGCCGTCATTCCCGACCAGGCAGCCGGCAGCGTCCCGGTGAGCGCATTCTTGCTGATGTCCACCACCTGCAGAGCCGTCATCGTGCTCCACGCAGCCGGCAGCGTCCCGGTGAGCGCGTTGGATGCCACCGACACCGAACCCAACATAGCCATGTCCTTCCACTTGTCCCGCAGCGTGCCCGACAGCGCGTTGCCGTCCAGGTTCAGAGCCTGCAACTGTGTCAGGCCACCCCAGCTCGCCGGCAACGTACCCGTCACCATGCCTGCCTTGTTGAAAATCCGCAAGCTGGTCACGGCAACCTTCGCCGCGTCCACGTCCGAGGGCACCTCCGGCAGCGTCATCGGAAATGTCAGCTTGACGCCTTCTAAGCTCACATAAACCACATTTTTAACGCACGTCACGCCCGGCCACGAGCAGTACGACGTCCCGGTCCACGTGCGCTGCAGCCCCGGCGCAGCGCCGACAAGCGCCTTAAGGAACTTCAGCGTGTTCGCCTGCCGCTCAGCCAACGCCGCGTCGTCAAGGCACACGTTCGTCGTCGCGCAGTTGTTCGCCGTCAGCGCCGCGTCAACAAGGTAGTACAGATTCCTGCTTAACCTCCACTCCATGGGCAAGCAGCCGCAGAACGCGTTGCCCGTAACGGCCACGTACGACAGCGCCGGCATCGTCCCCCACGACGCGGGCAGCGACCCGCTCAGCTTGTTTCTGTACAGCTGCACCGACCGCAACGCCGTCATTCCCGACCACGCAGCCGGCAGCGTCCCGGTGAGCGCATTATCGCGCAAGTTCACAGCTTGCAGAGCCCTCATCGTGCTCCACGCAGCCGGCAGCGTCCCGGTGAGCGTGTTGGATGCCACCGACACCGAACCCAACGTAGCCATGTCCTTCCACTTGTCCCGCAGCGTGCCCGACAGCGCGTTGCCATCCAGGTTCAGAAAGCGCAGCTGCGTCAGGCCGCCCCAGCTCGCCGGCAGCGTGCCCGTCACCATGTCCCCCATCAGGAAGATCTGCAGGCTGGTCACGGCAACCTTCGTCGCGTCCACGTCCGAGGGCACCTCCGGCAGTGTCATCGGCGACGTCAGCTTGACGCCTTCGAGGCTCACATCCACTCCCATCTTGCTGCACGTCACGCCCGGCCACGAGCAGTACGACGTCCCGGTCCACGTGCTCTGTAGACCCCGCGCCGCGCCGCCAAGCGCCCGCAGGAACTTCAGTGTGTTCATGGTCGCAATCGCGGAGACGTCGTCGTTGAGACAAACGTTCGTCGTCGCGCAGTTGCTCGCCGTCAGCGCCGCGTCAACAAGGTAATACAGATTCCTGCTTAACCTCCACTCCATGGGCAAGCAGCCGCAGAACGCGTTGCCCGTCACTTCCACATACGACAGCGCGGGCATCGTCCCCCACGACGCGGGCAGCGACCCGCTCAGCTTGTTTTTGTACAGCTGCACTGACCGCAGCGCCGTCATTCCCGACCAGGCAGCGGGCAGCGTCCCGGTGAGCGCGTTCTTGCTGATGTCCACCACCTGCAGAGCCGTCATCGTGCTCCACGCAGCCGGCAGCGTCCCGGTGAGCGCGTTGGATGCCACTGACACACCCTTTAAAGCACTCATCCCGGCCCATGCAGAGGGCAGCGTGCCCGACAGCGCGTTGCCGTCCAGGTTCAGAGCCTGCAGCTGCGTCAGGCCGCCCCAGCTCGCCGGCAACGTGCCCGTCAGCATGTCCTTCTCAACCATAATCCGAAGACTTGTGACGGCAACCTTCGTCGCGTCCACGTCCGAGGGCACCTCCGGCAGTGTCATCGGCGACGTCACCGTCCACCGGTCCAGAACCACATACACTGCTCTGTTGCTGCACATCACGCCCGGCCACGAGCAGTACGACGTCCCGGTCCACGTGCGCTGCAGCCCCGGCGCAGCGCCGACAAGCGCCTGCAGGAACTTCAGCGTATTCGCCTGCTGCTCCGCCGTCAGTCCCGACTCGTCAGCGGCATGGGCAGCGGGGGAGTGGAGGAGGCACAGCAGGAGAACGGCGGCCACCACCACCGCAGTCGAGGCGAGGCGGGGGAAGGGCGGCATCGTGGCGTTGGGCAGCGGCACGGGGTGGCCACGGGGAGAGACACAAGTGGCGGCGGCGGTGTGGGAGGGGGGCGGACGCAGCGGCGGTCGGCACAGGGCGGAGGCGGATACGATCCTACTCCCGGCACTGGCGTGGGTGTTTTGCTTCTCGGCTGTGGGAGTGCGGTGGGTACCTTCTGGGACGTGTCTGCCTCTCGGAAACGCAGGTCAGTGCTATTGTTTAGGAGCGGGTGGCGGGTCTTGTTGCTGCGGGGTGCTTGGCGGTTTCCTTTCGAGGACGGCCAAAAAAAAATGAGAGAGAGAGGAAGAGAGAAAAAAAATCAGCGCGAGGAAAATGTACTTTGTCCCTCGCTACTAAGGCGGTTGTTACTCTTCCTGCCTTGTAGGTTTTATACTTATTAACGTTCGTATTGTGCGCTGTGCAGGGAGTTGTGACTCGATCAGTGGCGCCAAAGAATTTAAAAACAAAAACAGTACTGGTGATTTTACCTCTTAGACAGAAAATTTATAGAGAAAGTAAGAGGAAGAGTGCGAGTTTTTAACGGACAGAAGAATCTTGATAGAGAACAAGAGAAAAAAAAAGAAAACGTTTTAGAAGCAACAAAGAAAAAGACAAAAAAAATAGAGACAAAGAACAGAAGAACGTTGAGGAATGTCAACTGAGGTGCGAGGTGATTGTGAGCAGCAAGCGGCGGGAAAGCGGTGGAGGTGTGGTGGGTGGTGGGGGTGCGGGGAGCGCGCAGAGACAGCGGTAGAGAGAGACAGCGGTAGAGAGAGACAGCGGCAAAGGGGGAGAGAGAGGTGCGACGTGAGAGAGGTGCAGGAGGGAGAGGCGAGGAGGAGCGCGGTGCAGGCACCTGCGGGCTGCGGAAGGCCCCAGCAGCGGCGGCACAGCACAGGGAGAGGGCAGCGTCCTGAAACGCAGAGAGAGGCCCACTCCCGACGCCGGGGGCGTGCATCCCCCTCCAGCGAGCGGGTCCACAGGACGGCGCAGGCGCACTGGCACGGCCGCGGCCACACAACGCAACGCAGCTGACGCCGCAGGCACGCACCAAAAGGGAAGCGCACCAGCCGGATGGCAGCCGACCACGGGAAGCAAGCGCCACACTGCCCACACAGCCGTCGCAGCCACCGCGCAGCGGGCAAGGAGAGAACGCACAACACGGCCGCGACGGCGCCTCGCCTGCTCGCTGCACACCGGCAAGTGTGCGGCTGCGGCTGCGTGCACCGGCGCTGAACAGTCGGAAGGAGTGCGTCGTCACGGGTGCCAGCACCGGCCGCACTACGCACACACAAAGGGCCACAAAGCCTTGGGGGAATGGAAATGGAAGAGCAACAGAGAGGAGCACAAACGGAAAGCGGAAAAGAAGAAACGCTGTAGTGCTCAGGAAAAGCAAAGCCTCTCCGGCAAGCGGCAAAGGAGGCTCTACAGTGCCGAGAGAGAGGACAAGGACACGTGTTACGCTGTGCACTGCCGCTCCCTCGTCTCCTCCACTCGCCTAACTTGCCTCTCAGAAGGCGTTCAATAGGGGCAGCTCGTCCGACAGCCCGCAGCCCTTCACATCGAGCACCCGGAGGTAGGGGAGAAAGATCCAGCTGAGATCGATCCTGCCGGTGATGCCAGGGTTGTCGCGCAGGATGACCACCGTCACCATGATCTCTCCCTCCTCTCCCACCTCCGGCACAGCGGGCAGTACCCCAACAATGTTCCGCTCGCTCAGGTTCACCTCCACCCACCCCTCTGCTGTGCATGTCACGCCCACCCACGTACAGAAGTTGTGGCACTGCCAGTCATCTGCGATGGCGAGAAAGGCGTCTCGCAGGGCGTTTAGGAAGATTCGCGTCGCGGCGGCGCCGGCGGAGGTGAGATACGGCACTGCACCGTCGCACGCCGACAGAATACCGGAGGTCGAGGACGAAGAGCCGCCGCTGCTGGAGGACGAACGTTGCGGTTGCGTCATGGACGAGGAGGAGAAGGAAGAGGAGACGGGCGGCGGTGGAGCTGCTGTGCTGGACGGTGCGTCAGGGTCGGCAGTTGCAGTCCCGTGGGGCAGGGAGGCTGAGGACGCATCGGCGCTGCTCTCCTCCGCCGGCACTGCGGTAGAGGTAGGAGAAGGAGGGGGCGGTGGCGCGACGGAGGCAGACGGGGTGGGGGCCACGGAGGCAGACGGGGTGGTCGTCGACGACGTTGTGGCGCCGTCCCCCCAGCACCACTGGGACCAGAGGCGGCAGTAAGGGTGCCAACGCCCCATGTCGGCCGACACCACGACGCCCCGCCACGCCCACTCTGGCGGCAGACACCCGCACAGGTAGGTGCCGCGCAGGCCAACGAAGCGGAGACGCGGCATGGCCCCCCAGGTAGCCGGCACCGGGCCGTTGAGTAGGTTATGGCCCAGCCGCAGCGTCGTCAGCTGAGCCATACGCCCCCACGACTCGGGCAGACTGCCGTACAGCCGGTTGCCCCGCAGGGAGAGGGACTCGAGGGACAGCATCGCCGACCACGACGTGGGCAGCGTGCCGCTGATGCGGTTCACCCCTATGTCCACCTCTCGCAGGTGGGTGAGGCGTGTGAAAAGCGAGGGAAGGGTGCCACTCAGTGCGTTGGCGCGGAGGTTGAGACGAGTCAACGCATGCATGCCCACCCACGACGCGGGCAGCGTGCCAGATAGAGCGTTGCCACGCAGGTTCAAGTCGGTGAGACGCGTCAGGCGGCCCCAGCTGGTGGGCAGCGTGCCGAAGACAGCACCCCAGCCGTCACAGCCGAAGGAGATGCGTGTGACGACGACCTGTGTGCCGTCGACGGTGGCAGCGAGCTCGGGCAGATAGCCCCCACCGAAGCCCGTCGCCGACTCAAGCGCGACGCCGTCGTATGAACACATTACCCCAGGCCAGCGGCAGAAGTCGGAGCCCCACCAGCGCCACCGCAGCGCCGGCATTGTATCGGTGAAGCCGAGGAGGAAGCGCAGTGTGTGGGCCTGCTGGGGGCGGGTGTAGTAGAAAGGGGTGCCGAAAGCAGACACGCAGAGTGCCCCACATGCCATTATCAGTGCCACAGCGAGGAACCACACAAGGAGGTGGCGGCGAGAGAGAAAGGCGGCCATCGTGGCTGGTGTTCTCGTTGCTCGATTTGGAAATGGCTTTTATTTGCTTGTTTAATTGTGTGTGTTTGAGTGGAAGTTAAGGACGACTCGAAGCACGCACCCGAATAATAATAAAAAAATATGTCTGGTGCAGTGCAGGTGCTGAATGACTGAATAAGACACAGTAACCACCACCAGCACCACCAACTTAACAAACAAGAACAGAATAGAGAGAAAAGCAGTAGCAAAAAAAAAAATAAAAATGGAGTTTATCACTTAATATTGCGGTTCAGTAAAAAATAAAGGTTTTGCACACTCTGATACTTAGCACAATGACCACTAGAAAAATAGAAAATAACAAACAAGATGGTGCGAGTCGTATGAGTTGTTTTTGTTGTTGTTGTTAAATACGTGCTCTGCGGCTTCTCCTTTGTTGTCTTTAAACAGCAGAAAGCAGTGCGCGTGTGTGTTTGTGTGCTGCAGATGCTTGCGGTTGATGAGCGGTAACAACGAGTGAGAAGGGCCGGTTACTCTTCAAGTGCTGGATACTTTGAAAAAAAAAAAAGAGAAAAGTTAAAAGATGCAGCGCGTGGAAAGGAGTATGAGATGATTACGTTGTCATGAAGGAGGAAGAAGAGGGAAAGGGAAAGGCACGCACAATGCAGATGATCATTGCGTTGTGGACTTTGAAGTGGAAAAGAAAAACACCCTGCGTGCCACAAACAGCTTTTTGCGGTGCTCATGGAGGCTCCAACGCCTACCAAATTCAACTGAACACACACACATTGAGAGAGAAGTACGCTATCCTGTCTTGCCTGTATTTGATCGGCTTTCACTCCACACATACACAGAAAAAAAAAATAACTTAGCGCGAGATTCGCAGCTGGCAAGCCCACTCTGGCTAGAGCAAAAGCAGAGAGAAAAGAAGAAACAGCGCTGCGGTACGCCACGCCGCATTCCGTACCAGCTGGGCATCCACGCCAACGGCATTGCCTTAAAGTGCAATGCAAAGGCGGCGTAAAGCGCGCAAAGCATCAAGACGAGTGCATCCAGTATGGCGAAATCGCACTGCTCTCAGAGTTCTTATTTTTTGTTTGTCTGTTTTTTTCTCCGTAGAGGGACGGAGTAGACCATGCAGGAGATGCTTAAATATTCCACAGCAGCAGAGTCGTCGCAGCGATGGGTGCCACATGTCGGCATCCTCGATGAAAGAATTGAAGAAGGTAATGGAGAAGGCGAGGGAAAACAGAAATGTCGCACTGGTTGATGCACGCGTGTGGAAAGAGAGAAGAAGAGTCCGCATTGTGTCCCTGCCCATAAACAAGAATAAAATAGCGCCTCCGCTGCAGCACCTTACGCAGGCTGCGTGCGCAGAGAGAGACACGCACATACACACATATATTTCTCCTTCCTTCCCTCCAGTCCCGCCCTCATGCCTCGAGGATGACGCGACTGCGCAGCGACTCCTCCACTGCCGTGACGCTCGTAATGCCACTCTGCATCACATGTACGCGCTGCAGTAGTGGCAAGAACTCCAGACCCTTCAACGTGCCTGTCAGGTTTCGGCAGCGGGAGAGGTAGAGGTAGCGCAGGGCGGGAAAGAGCGGTGCTCCACCTCGCGCTGACGCATCAAGTTCATCAAGACTGGCGTCCGTGAGGCCGCTGCAGTTGCAGAAGGAGAGCGCCACTACGGCTGGCAGGCAGCCGAGAGCGGAGAGGCCGCCACGGATGTTCACGCAGCCGTCCAACGTGATGCGATGCAGCTGCGGCGCGGCCACCGTGCAGGACAGCATCGACGCCGTCCGCAGCGCGTTGCAGCCTTCGCCATCACCACCCTCCATAAACCGCAGCAGAGCTGCCCGCTTCACCTCTGGCAGGTCGGTGTGACCAAAGACATCGGAGTGTGTGACAAGGATGCGATCGGGCGGTGCTGCAGAGAGGCCACCGTCCTCAGCGTCACCCGGCAGTCGGCCTGAGTGCACGTTGCACCCGCTGCCCTCCACCTCGTGTAGACTGGCGATCGCTGACAAAGGACGCAAGTCGTGCACGCCTTTGCAGCCCGCCAGTCGCAGCTGCTGCAGACTACAGCTCCGGTGCAGCCCCACCAGCCCACGGCTCGTGACGTTGCCGAAGGAAAGGTCAAGCTTCGTGAGGTGGGGACAAAGGCCAAGCGCCCCAACAGCAAAGACGCGGCGGCAGAGCTGCAGAGAGAGAACCCGCAGCGGGGGACCTCGGCAGCTGCGGTGCACCGTCATGGCCGCCTCGGCATCGCACAGATCCTCCAGCGAGTGCGCCACCGCTGACGCTGCACGTCGCCGCGGTGAGGCGTTGCGCTGCAGCCCGGTGCAGACGAACATCGCGAGCTCGGCATCCGTCACACCGGTGGCGCCGGCGTCAAGGCACATGAGCGCCGGCAAGAGACCGAGCCGACGAATGCGGCTGACCCGCGTGTGGGAGAGAAGGAGCGTGTGCAGGCGGGAGCGGCACAGAACGTCGTCCTCGACCGGGAAGACGTCGCTGTACGGCGCAGTCGCGTCACCGGGCTGGCTGCCCGCCTGCAGCGGCGACGTCCTTCCTCTACCTCCTATCTCTGCCTCCTCCCTCCCTAACTCCTCTCTCTCCGCTGAGACGCTGGGCGGTGTGGCACGCACCGCCGCCTCCTGCAGTCCCGCTCCTTGCACATTCAGCACCTCCAGTGTCCGAATCGCCAGAACATCTCGCACGTGGGTGAGGGCCGCGCAGCTCTTAAGGCTGAGGTGGGTGAGCGCGGGGCACTGACGCAGACCCGCCACGGCAGCCGTTGTCAGCGGCGTGTGACTCAAGTCAAGGCGACGCAGCGACGGGAGGGCGGCGAGGGGGCCGACATCGGTGAGGAAGGCGCAGGCGGCGAGGCACAGCACCTGCAGGGTGTGGTGGGTCGCACACGCACCCAGCATCTCCACGAGATCCTGCTGCACCGCCGTGTCGCTCAGGTCGAGAACACGCAGCGAGAGCAGCGTCGCCACGGCGGGTACGCGGCTGAGACGGCTGCACAGGCCCAACGACAGCTGCTGCAGAGGCGAGAAGAGCTGGCTACCGCCGCAGCGGTGCAGCGCGTGCACTAACGCCGCCACATCCCCGTCCCGCACGCGGGTGTGGTGGAGGGAAAGATTTTGCAGCGAGGGCAGCTGCGCCAAAGCCTGCAGACTGGCCGCATCCGTCAGGGTGTCGTCGCAGCCCTCGAGGTCCACGGTGTGCAGCGCGGTGCTGCTCTGCAGGCACGCCGTCCACGAAGGGCGGGTGGGCGACGGGGTCGATGAGGCACCCATCGCAGTGCAGTGCTGCAGGGAGAGGCGCTGCAGCGACTTCAAACTGCTACCATCTGTGGGAAGATGACGGAGGACTGTGTGGTGCAGCTCCAACGTGGTGAGGGCCGCCAAGCTTGCCACAGACGGACACCGCCCCACTACCGCGCCTGTCTCTGCCCCTGCAGCGGGCCTTGGCGTCGACGGGTCAGCGAGATTGTGAACGCCTTCGATAAAACCTACGGTGTTATCTGCAGTAAATCTTGTGTTCGTCTCCCTTCTCTCCTCTGCCTCGCCGCTCTCGTCGCCGCTGCGAGGCCACGCCTCCCTCGGCGCCTCGTGTGTGCGTGGCCGCGACGCAGCGGAAGCGCAGAAGTCCTCCAGCGTCGGTTCACCGTGCTGCCCGTTGCAATCCTGCACAGCGTGCTCGAAAGCGGAGTTGCCGACACGGAAGGCGGAGAGGGGGCTGCGTATGCGTCGACAGCCCTCGGTGTGCAGCACGCGCAGTCCCCGTGTCTGAGACGCCACTGCGCTCTCCACACAACGCGTGCGGTCGTCGCGGTGCCGCTGCTGGGCCACGATGACACGCAGCGTCGCGTCGCTGACGGCCGTGCCGGAGAGGTAGAGCTCTTCCAGAGAAACGATAGTTGCCACCGCCGCGGCGGCCTCGTCCACCAAGACGCAGTGGCTCAGGTCCACCACCTGCAGGGATGTGCTGTGCGACACGCCGTAAACACCGGCATCCACAAGGTATGCGTTGTTGCTAACATCAGCGAGACGCAGCAGTGGTAGGTGCCCGAGAAGGCCGATATCGCAGAGGGCAGAGTCGGTGACGCGCACCTCCGTCAGCGATGTCATGGGCGGCGTGAGAAAGTGCGCAACTGCGGAGGCAGCGGGCACAGTACACGCTGAAGGCACGACGCCGCTCCCCGCTGCATTGCGGCGGCAAGGCCCATCCGACACGAAATCGGCCGCCTTTGGCAAGGCAATATCATCCGATGCATCGCTGGGCGGTGCGTCGACTCCATCTTCTTCTGCTGGCACCTCCAGGCAGCCGTCGAGGTCCACCTGCACAGTTGTCAGAGCAGCACAGCAGCCAACGGCCCGCTGCAGCACGTCGTACCAGTCTTCCAGTCGACGCGTCGCCGCACGAGGCACACGGCAGTCGTGGAAGTGCAGTGCTGTCAGAAAAGCAGCGCCTCCGCCGTACGGTGCGCCACCGCTGGCCGACAAAACCGGCGCCGGTCGTGCGGCAGACGACAGAGAAAGAGAAGAAGCCGCCACGTTTGTCGAGAGGCCAGACGCGGTGCGGACGTCTACGGCGAGGTGTCGAGCCACAGAGGTGGGGTGGCTGCCGTAGACGTACAGCGAAGTCAGTGCGGGACTCTCTGAGCTGCTCGACCCGCTCAGCGGTGGCTCCGTCACAGCACTGAAGGGCTTCACACACGACCAGCAGAGGGGACGGCACAACCACCAGTAGGCGTAGCACCAGCTGTTGCAGCGGTGAGCAGCATGTGCATCTGCGTTCGCCGCATCGGCGATACCCTGTAAGCAGCTCGGTGGAGTCTTTGATGCAGCAGTGCGCTGTGGAGGTGCGTGACGCAGCGCATGCATCTCCTCCGCCCCCACATCCCAGTGCAGAATGCGGCGAAAACATGTCCCCTCCCTCTCGCCCTCCCCAGCACTATCGTCACTTCGAAGGAGAAAGGAGGTGAGGTGGCCGACATGAAAGCCGCCCGCGTAGCCGCCCCGCACCAACACGCACCGCAGGCCCTCTCCCGGGTAGGGGCAGTCGGGCCAGGTGGCACACTCCTCGCCGGGGCCCCTGACCTGGCAACGGGCCGTCGTGGTGGTGCGACGCTGCGCGTAGGTGCGGTAGTTCATCCCCTCCTTCTCCCTCGCTCGTAGCGCCGACGACGTCGACAGCGAAGGAAGGGATGGAAGAGGGAGGGGCACGGGCCGCTGCGGCAGTCTCGCGGCTTCGTTGCGGATGCGAGCAGCGCTCTCCTCCTCCTCAACGGAGATCGCAGCGAGGGAGGACACCTCCGACGGCGCCACCCGCTGCGCCAGCTCCGACACCCACCACTCCCCAAAGGGAAGCTGCGCTGCCCAGGTGGTCCACGCCGCACCGACATCATAACGCCGCAGAGGGCCGCAGCTGTGCATGGGCATCACGGCGGCGGCTTCGACGGCGAGGCGGCAACGCGGCTGCGCAGCGGCAAACGCGAGGGGCGGGCGGGGTGGTGCGAAGGCGAGAATGGCGCAGAGCATGTCGAGGGAGTAAGCTACATGGTGCTCGGCACGCATCGATCGTGCATAACGAGAATTAAGTCCCAAAGAAAATATTTGTATCTGAGTGGATTTGTGTGTGTGCTTTTTTTTTTTCTACTGAGGTGGAACGAGTACAGCGGGCATCTTCTGCTGAGAGGTGTGGTCGCTGATGCTGTAGCTGTCGGTGTGTTGCTTTTCGGGGTATTTGTTGCTGTTCACACTATTGAGAAGTGGCAGAGAAAAGAGAAGGAGTGTATCTTTGGGTGTATGGTATCGGTCGGACTTGTAGGAGGTAACGCAGAAGGAGGCACAGAGAAAGTCTTTTTTGCAGAAATAAGTTGAAGGAGAATAAAATTGAGGTCCTAAGCATCTAAACATTTAGGATCGTAGGCACGAGGAGAAACGACAGCTCAAAACCTTTCTCTTTTTTCGACTGAGCGCCTCTATCCCTACTGCTCGCCCTTAATGAGAACCTCCGCAGCACAACAAAAAAAAAAGTGCACAACTAAAAAGAGAGCACCTCAATAAGTTAACGCGTATGAGTTACGTTAGAATGTCGGGGTTTTTTTTTTTATGTCACGTAATATTCTCTTCCCATTAAACGAGTATTACTGATGCGCGGAGGAGGTAGTGTACAGCTTTGCAGACGAAGTCGCAGAAGACGGCATTGCACAAGAGTGCGCTAGCGGTCCGCGACACGTGTGCTACTCAGCCGTCACGTGCGACCACAGCATGCTCGGGTACCACGCCAGCTCCTCCAGCGTCGAGCTCAGCACCGCCTTCTCCATCTCTGACAGGCGTCCGCATGTGGCCCGGCGCTGGTGCACGTAGCCCCGCACAAGCCCCTTCGTGAGACACCGCACACACCACAGCTTGTCTGTGCCCCAGGCATCACACACAGGGGTGGCAAGGGTCGCAAAGTCCCCTCGCTGCGCACCTTCATCGCCGCCAACGTCCCCCATGCCGTTCAAGTGTGGAGCAACGAGCTGGAGCAGCGCCACGAAGTCGTTGAGACTCCAGCAGGCGCTGGCCGCTGACAGCTGCCGCTCGCCCTCCGCGGCCGCCCATGACCGCAGCCACGCACACACCTGCGCCGCCGCATCCCCCTGCGGGAAGGACGAACCTTCGCCTGCAACGTTCGGCCAACTCTCATGTAGCGTTGATGGCGGTGCGGTCTTCTCCCCTACTCCCTGTCCGGGTTGCACAGTGCACGGCGCACCCTCGCTCGGTGGCGGAAGCAGAGGAGTGACAAGCAGCACCTGCAGCGCCGCTAGCGCCGCCCGCGGTGAGCAGTGGGCCGCCACGTAGGCGAGGGCGGCGTGAGGCAGCAGCGGCAGGGAGGCCTCTGATGGGACGTCACTGTAGGCGGACAGCGCCACCTCCAGCGTACGTGACGCAGCCGCTGAGAGAGACGTCTGCCCGCCGTCTCGCGCCGCATCCCCTCTCGCTGTGCCGTCGCATTGGTCATGCAGCAGTGCGCAGAGATCGAAGAGGAGCGCGCAGAGGGCGGAGGCAGAGGCGGGGGTGACAACCACCTCCTCCCGCTCATCGCCCTCTGCACTCTCAGCAGCCAGCGGTGTCTCTGCTTGCGATGTAGACTCTCGCTCTGTCGCCCACAGTGTGCGGCGATGGGTCAGCACCCACAGCAGGGTGTGGCTCAGCACCGCGTCCCAGCCCACCACGTCCTTCACGCGCTTGTGGAGACCGAGGAGACCACGCAGCCACGCCGCCCAGACGTCCTTGGCGGCGAAGGTGGCATCGTAGAGGGGATGTAGGACCCAGCTGCGCGGTCCGCCCGTCACGGCCACTGCTGTGCTGCTGCTCAGTGTCGCAGCCACCGGTGCCAGCTCGATCCCGGACTGCAGAGAGACCAAGAGGGCCAGTCGTGCCGGCGCCGTGCCAGCCGAGGGAGAGAAGAGCGGCAAGAGCAGCGGCACCACGTCCAGACAGTGCTTCGAGAGGGCGATGCTGTGCACCAGGAAGAAGGCCCCCACACGCGCCTCGCGGTCGTAGTGCACCTGCGCACCCTCACCGGCACCTCCGTCGCCTCCTTCCACTCGGGTCCTCGCACCGCACCGTTGCAGAAGCTGAACAGCCTCCGTCATGGTAGCAAGCTCGTCCACCTGCAGCCGTAGCGGGGCGGCGTCGCGCAGTCGCAGACACGCCGTCTCGAAGGCCTGCACAAGCACTGCTGCGTAGCCACCGACCAGTTCTCTCGCCACGGCGGGGTAGACGTCAGCGAGGGCCGCGGCCAGGCGGGTGTTGGCGTACAGGGCAGCCGCATCCGCCGCGAGGTGCAGCACCGCCGTGTTGTGTGCGGTGAAAGATGGAGGGGAGGCGGCGGAGGAAGCAGGAGAGGCAAGCCAGCGACGCAGCACCGTGTCGACTGCCGCAGCCCATCCCTGCTGCGTAATGGAAGCCACAATCGAGAGCGCCGATGTGCCGTAGGCCCAGCTGCCGCTGCTGCTGTGTGCGGTTGCCTCAAACGACGGTGACAGTAGCGGGGAGGTGAGACGCTGGAAGGCGCGAGGAATGCGTGAAGCATCCACAACTACGTGCCGCACGACCCATCGCATCGTCTCCTGCGTCTCGACAGCGCTGCCGCTGAGCGTGTAGCACGCCGCGGGAGTGTGCTGACGCAGGTGACCGACGTAGGTGGCGAAGAAGTGCGCACAGGCCGTCCATCGCAGGCTGTGCATGAGAGATTGGGCGGTGGTGGCCTCTGCGTCGCGCTTCGCCGTATCCCTTTCCACCCCTTCCACGTCATTGGTGCCTCCCTCACTAACAGGCTGGCGACAGAGCTGCAGCGCCGTCCGCGCGGCGTCGAGAAAGTACGCGTCGAGGCTCTTCGGCTGCTGCGTGCCACCCATACTGCCTTCTGCGGCCGCGTACTGCAGGAACCACATCTCCAGCACGAGTGCCCCACCCACCGCCATCCCCTCCGCCAGCAGCGTGTCGCTCAGGTCATGCACGAGGCCGAAGGCGGGTCCGGCAGACGACGAGGGTGCTGCGCCGCTGCCCTGCCGCGTCTGTCGGGCACACGTGCGGAGAAGCAGCATGGACCAGACGACCGTGAAGGCATGCCGCACCGTCCGCACCTCGTCTACAGCGGTGGAGCAGACGTACAGAAAGAAGAGCAGCCACGTCTCTCGAAAACGCTGCTGCTGCTGCGACGCGGCTGCAACGGCACCGCTCTCTCGTCCTGTCCCGCGAGGCGACTCGCGAGTGTCACCGCAGCTGCCGCGCATCAGGCACTGTAGGGCAGCCGGGGAGTGGGCGAGGTGCTGCACCACACACATCACTTCCATCACATCCGCCAGGGGACAATGGCCGAGCACCACAGCGGACAGCCGCCCCTCCACCCAGGACAGGAAGTGTGGGTCGCCGGCCACACGCTGGCAGGCGGCACGGTGGCCAATGCCGACGCCGCCACACAGCAGGAGCTCGAGAAAAAGCACCTCGCCGTGACAAGCGGGAAGACGCGTCTCCGCTGCCCCGTGTGCGTCGTCGCTCTGAGTAGTTGAGGTGTACAGCAGGAGGTTCATGGTGGCCAGGACCTTGTTGGTAAAGCCCAGCTGCTCCAGCCCGTAGCGTGCGTCGGGGCCACGCAGCAGCTCCGAGACTTCACTGAAAGGCAGCTCCGCGTCGTCCTGCTCCGCGTGTGTGGGCGGCGTAGCAGGGGCGGCAGTGACGCCGTCCTCTTCTCTGTGCGGCGCGTCAGCTGCCGGGTTGCCGAACTCGCCGATGGCATCCGTCAGCAGCGCGACGCTCTCGCAGCCCTCCAGTGCGGCACCGTCGCCGCTCTGCCCAGCAGCGCCGCCACGCGGCAGCCCGCGCAGCAGCAGGAGCAGGCAGGTTGTTGCCAGCTCCACCATGGCAGGGTGGCCGGCCGAGACGAGCACCTCGAGCAGGAAGAAGAGGAAGGGCCCGCAGTTGGGGCCGTGCAGACAGCGCAGTCGCAGGGCGGCGGCCTCCTCCGCGAGTCGATCCGTTCCCACCGCTGGTGCATTCTGAACCGTCACACCACCTCGAACTGCCAGGCCGCGAAGGTGCGCCAGGAGAACCGCCAAAGCCAGCTGCTGATGCTTCCGCACGGTGCTCCGCAGGCACTGGAAGAGCAGCACAAAGAAGTTCTCGCCGGTGGGAAGCGTCCCTGGGAGATCGGTGTCGGCCGCCGCCGTGTTAATCACTGCCGCCACGTAGTAGCCACACCGCAGGTGCTCAAACTCCGCAGCGGACCACTGATGCGCTGGCAGATGCTGCTGCGCCGACCCACCAGCCGGCATCGCCGACAGGGGCTGCCTCGTGCCGCGTGCCTTACCTGCCGCCTGCCCATCACCATCGTCGTTATCGGGTCGGGCGAAGGCGCCGTCTTGCGGCTGCACGTGCGCACTCATGCCCGCAGAGGACCGCGGTGCGGTGGCATGTGGCGCTTCCAGCGTTGGCGCACTCGCGCGGCCGTAGGAGCGCCGGGTGTGGACGAGGGGAAAGGCTTGTCCGACTACCGCCCGCACCGGACGCAGCGCTGGTATCGGCGCGATGGCGACACTGCGTAGTCTGAGAGAGTGGTCCACCGTGTTGCGCTCAACGATGTCGCCGACCATGGGGAGGTTTTCTGGTGGGTACGGCCCACGGTGCGCCATAGTTCACGAGAGGGAGCACGGTGCGACGTCGAGGTGAGTTTCTTAAGCCTGAAATCAACACGCGTGTTTCCGCGTGCACTCCGTTTGAAGAATGATCTGACCCGCTGCGCTCAAACGTTGCTTTAACAAGATAAAAGAAAAAAGAAAAAAAGGGGGAAGAGGGAGGGGATGGATATTGTAGTGCAGCACGAAGGGACGGGAGCAGTGGACAGCGAGGACGAGAGAGAGGAGCACAACTTCAGTGAAGAAGAAAATCATCCGCCAACACCCGTAACGTGAAACGTACCTCAGCAAGACGAAGGAAGGGCAGGCGAGCGCAAAAAGCGACACGAGTCGCTTCACGATGTTGCGAGAGCGTACATAAAAGCGAAGGAGAGAAAGCGAATACAAGGGTGTGACTGTGCTCACTCGTGAAATGCCCTCTCACCTCGAATAGCTTTTTCCCCTCATGTCGTACCAGACCTCTCGTGACGGAGTGAACAATAGGCAGCGTGGAGCCTTTGTCCCCTCAGCCTTTCAGTCCTCCCTACTATTGCATTTGATTTTTACTTTCCTTCGTTGTTGCGAGACGATTAGAGCTTTAGAAAAAGATGAGAAATACGGCCAAGAAAAAAAACATACATGCAAGCACGCATACACACACACCCGCGCAGCAGGGGAAAAACATCTCTAGGAATAAGTGGAATAGAAAACAAAAAAGAGAAAGAGCTTTAAGAGGGAATAAAAAGAAGGGTACACGACGCAAGAAAAAAAAGAGGAGCCGACATCTTTAACAGCGCTGTGAAGAAAAAGAAAACGCATGTTTTTTTTTCTGTTTTGGGTGTCTCTGCGGTGCAACCTCTGCTCTCGAAGTAATATCGTCCGCCTCAACAAGAACGAGAGAAAAAAGAGCAACCGGGAAAGAGGAAAACACATCGCTTGAGAACAAGGAAAGTAAAAAGAAAAATTTAGAATAAGGCGTATGCAGAAAAGCCATGAGACAAAGTAGGCTATCAGCCTCATAGATAACAACCCTTTTTTGTTCTTTCAACGCGCAATATTAGGCATATCTATTCTTTTTTTTTAATAAACAAAAAACAATTCTCGCACTTATTTCGCTGTTGGGGTTGTGGCCATCTCTTATGTGTCGGGCGTGAAAGTCAAGCATCGACTTTCCGGTTGACTAATTTCTGCAGTTTCTCTCTTTCCCCTTTCACTCTCTTCTATTAGCGGTACAATTTTTATTCCTTGTAGAACAAGCCGATGCTCTCCATGCCGCATCGGCTGTCAGAGAAAAAGTAAAATAAAAAAGAAAGGCATGAAGTGCATTTTTTTTCCTGGTCGCCTTTGTTCTTTCTCTATGTCTCTCGCTACAGCTCCGTGTATAAGGCATCATCACGTCGTACATGGAGATGTAGCGAGAGAGATAGAGAGAAAGAGAGAGAAAGAAAGACATCGCTAAAGAGAATTGGACATAAGAAGACTCAGAAAATGTGTGGAAAAAAAAAAGGGAGAAGCTGAAGACAGCTGTGGAAATAAAAAGAGGGACAGAGAGAGAGAGATTAGTTAAAGCCTTGGAGCTCGTCACAGTCAGTTCGTTACTTTCGAAGAGAAAAAGAGAAAAAGAAAAGTAAAGAAGTCGGGAATAGGAGGAAAACACTCAAAATAAAAAACACCACTATTAGTGAAAAAAAGAAATGGAAAGCGGCAATTACACGGTCGGTTGGGATAAGCTTAACGTATTGTAAGAAGAAGAGAAGAGGAAAGAAAGAGGATGATTTTTGGTGGAAGAAGGGTTGCAAGGATCTTCGCACGTTTATGTACCACACAGCGGATGGCTTCTCCGGTCTTCTCTCTCTCTCTCTCTCTTTCCACTTCATTCATCGCCAGAGATGATAAAAACCGGAAGAGAGAGGAGAGAGAAAGCAGAGCAGGAATGGGAGGAAACAAAAGTTCAAAAGGTATCTTTACAATACAAGCAAAACAAAAGAAACACACAAACACACACACACAAATACAAACACTCATATAATTCCAATTGGTACAAAACGGGGGAAAAAAACAAAAGGAGAAGCAGTTGCATGGAACGCTGACGGCATCATGCAACGCGAGGGGGAAAAGTATAGAAGAGAAAAGAACGAAAATAAATAAAAAAAAGACGCGAAGAAAAAAGAAAGAGGATGCACGTACCGCTGGATAACACAAGCAAAGATACAAAAAAGAGGTGTGTGAGCCGCGCTGGAATTACAAGAAAGAGAAAGGAAGAGAAAAAAAAGAACACATCAGCAGAAAAAATATATAGCTATATGGCATTAAAAAGGTGGAAAAAAAAGACGCGGCCAGTGTAGATTAGTACGCAAATACAAAATAACAAGCATGCGGCTGCGATAAAACCGGGATTTGTAGCGCAAAGGGGGAAAGAAAAGGGATAACGAAGGCCGATACGCACAGCACCACAATCTGAGAAACAGAACGAACAACTGGGAAAAAGAGAGAAAGAGAGTCCAAGAGGAGAGCGAAACAAGGAATAGTGAAACAGATACACTCTTTTTTTTTTACGTGGAGAAAGAAAAAAAAAAGACAAGCAAAAGAGAGTGGAGATACGCGTACATGTACCTTGCTTAGGTGGACACCGGAGAAGAAATATGTAATTCAATCAAAATATTTTTAAAAAGGTTGGCTGCGCGACACCGCAGGACGTGCAGACGCCTCGTGGTGAGGAGGACAAAAAGAAAGATAAAACAGTGGTGGAGAACATCTTCACAAGAAAAAAAAAGCCCGATATGTTTGTGTTCGAAGCTGTGCGTGTTGATGAATTCGTGTGGCGCACAGCGTCTAAAAAACACTTAGAAACACACAACAAATGAAAAATGCTCCTTATTGAGTTTTGATGCCTTTTTCGGGTACGCCACCCTCACATAGGTACGTGTACACTCCCTCTCCGCGTCTCAGCGTGTGTGGGTGTCTGTGCGTGATGGAAGGGAGAGGGGCACGAGGAGGTCTCGTGTGGTCTGTTGGATCAGCACTACGATGTTAGCGAGCGGCTTGAGGAGGAGAAGGAGACGCAATTACATGCTCCAACACACGTAAAACACGCAAAACAAGAAACAATAATGAAGAAAGAGGAGAGAAAAAAAGGAAACACACAACACAAGAAATAAAACACGGAGGAGCGTTCTGCACGCCGATGTAGTCGACTGGAGTGTGCAGGATCACTGCTGCGGCTCCGCAACGGAAGGAAGGCAAAAGAAAGCAAGAGAGAAGAACGGAAGTGGGAAAGAGAGTGGAGGCGGTGCGTTGGCTCAACGCAAGAGGGCTCGTGTGAGAACTGGAGATGAAGCGACGGAAGACGCAGCAGTACAAAATGAGAAAGAAGACACAAAGCGTGATAAAGAGGGAAAGAAAGAGAGAGCACCACTCCAGACAAGACCGCACACACACTCCCAATCAGACGCCAAATGAGTATCAAAAGGTAAAGCTGAGAAAACGAGAAAAGGGTGATACTTGGACACTATGAAAAGCACAGACTGCTGTCTTTTCCACTGATCCGCGTCCACCTGGTAAGGAGTGAAGAGGTGGAAGGGAGAAGCGAACAAATGAAAAAGAAAGTCAAAGACAAGGGGAAAAACGCATATACGGAAAAAAAAAGAGCAGAAGGGAGGAGGAAGAGAAGCACAGCTCATTGTGTGCGAAGACGCGCCAGTTCAGAGGCGTCGATGTTGCCACACTTCAGCTGCGTCAGGGAGAGCCGGCACACCTCTTTTCGCCCAGCGATGTCGCACGGCGCACTCACCCGCACCTTGCGACTCCCCACGTAGTACGGGAACGTCCGCCCGGCGAGGCGCATGGGCAGCACCGAGTAGAGGCTGACCGGCTCGCCGAGGCCGCGGAAGCGCTGCTCCCCCCACCACTGGAACTCCAGCAGGCTGTTCAACACCGCGTCCATCGGGTTCGACCCACGCGGGATCTCCGCGATCGGCATCGGCGACTCCGACTCCGCGCTCGCCGCCCGGCTTTCCCGCAGCGCGTCCACGGCGTCCTGCGTGATGAGGATCTGCCCGCCCGCTGCCGCGGCCGCCACCCGCGCAGCGCAGTTCACGCTCGGTCCGTAGTAGTCGAAGCGGCGCTGTACGCTGTCGTACACGGCGGAGGCATCGGTGCAGTAGTGGATGCCAATGCGCACCCGCAGCGAGTCCTCCCGCCAGCACGAGCGCAGCCCACCGCCCTGCACCACCGGCACCATGCGGAAGTCCTCGACGATGGGCTGCCGCATCAGCTCCAGCTGTATCGCCACGGCGACCTGCAGCGCAGCGAAGACGTCCTTCGCGGCGATCACGAAGGCGTCGCGCTCCATCTTCACCTCGTAGGCGCCGTGCTCGGCGATGAGACGCCGCAGGAGGCGGTTGTGAGCGTCCATCGCGTCGGACATCGTGGACGGGTAGAGCTCCCAGAGCCGCGTGCTGGCCTCGACGTCGGTGAACATCATACAAAACGGCCGTGACCCGCTCGGCGCGCTGAGGCTGCGGATGTCGGCGAGGGAGCGGCGCGAGACGGCGATGCCCTCCATCCAGTGTGCAGCAATCATATCCCAGAAGAGCCCCAGCGACTCGGCCGACGTCGTCTGCCACGCCTGCGGACAGGCGCTGCGTCGCACACAGTCTGCGCAGGTGTCGATGAAGGGCTGCCGCACCTCCCGCAGCGCGCGGTCAGACAGCCCGTAGACGATGTGGTCGTGGGCGAGCTGCTCGATGTAGCGCAGACGCTCCTCCTCGTCGGTCAGGTCGAGTGCGATGGCGGCGAGTCCCTCGAAGGAACGAGTCGCCGTGCGGAGCTCCCGCATGAGGTGAAACTGCGCCATCGCGGCGTTGGCGGCCTCGGCGCGGTCCAGCATCGCAGGCATGAAGGTGCCCCGCGTGTCGACGCTGTCCTGCTGCGCAGCAACGACCTCCATCACGGCCCGCGCCTCCGCCATCCACTCCGCCTTGCGCTGCGCCGCGTACCACTCCCCACGCTCTGTCCGGCTGCCCTGCTCGAGCAGCCGCACCACGACCTGCCAGAAGGGCTCCCAGACAGCCTCGCAGAGCGTCTCGCGCTGGTCGGGTGCGACGTGGCGGGGCAGCACCTCCATGAAGGCCTGGTGCAGCGCATCGAAGTGGCCGGCACTGACGTCGTTGCGGCGGTGCATCGCCCCCATCTCGAGCAGCACGGCGAACATGTCCTCCATCTTCGACACGAGCTGCACCGCCTGCCCAAGCATCTGCAGCATCACCCGCACGTGCTCCTCGGCGGAGGTGGTGCCGGTCGAGCTGCCGTAGCTCGGGTGCCTGGCAGTCAGCACGTCGCGCATCTCGCGCACCACGTCCTCGTAGTGGTGGTCGGTGATGTCCTGCCACGAGGTGAGCAGGCGGCGCAGGTTGGCCGCGTAGGAGTCCACGGCGGAGATGGCGCGCTGCAGGTCCATCTCGGGGTTTGCCCCCGTCGACACAAAGGACCCGGTCGAGGAGAAGCGCATCCGCAGCGGCGAGAAGCGAACGTCCTCCGTTGCCGTCGTCGAGACGTTCTGCACGAGCGGCGTCTCGTCCACCGCGGGTGTGGTGTCGGTGGGCGGGTAGGCGGGCAGCGCACCCACCGTGGGCGACGCGTGGCTGATCGCCCTCGGCCCTTCGCTGCTGCTATGGTTGTCGTCGACGCAGATGAGCGCGTTGCCGTTGCCCATCATGTCCAGCAGGCGGGACCACTCCTCGGTGGAAAGCTGGGTGCTGGTCGTGCGCCGCTCCTCCCTGCTGTTGCGGGCGCTCTTGCTGGCCGAGGTGCTGCTGCCCCGTGAGCGCGGCTCCTCGCAGAGACGCTGGTGGGTGGCCTTGAACTGCGACGTCGCGAGTACCGCCTTGCTCTGCTCGTTGCCCTCGGTGCTCGACAGGCTGGCGCAGTGTCGCAGCCCCCACGGGTTGAAGCCGTCGCCGGCCGTGACGGGCGGGGGGGAGGCGGCAATGGCGGTGGGGATTTCGTCCATAAACGGGGCGTCGGCCCACCGCAGGGTGCGTGGCAGCGGTGAGTGGGGACTGGCGTGCCGCATCGCCGTCGGTGGGGCGCTGTGGGCCACCGATTTATTTACATCGACAGACAGGAGACTGCGCTGCCGCACCTTTTCCGTTGCTGGCGTTGCAGTCTCCACGACCCGCTCCTGCCCCTTCACAGGAGACACCTCGATAGGGCGAGTTTCCTGGATGTCTGCCACGATGTTGTCATGAGCCGCGTCGTGGAATTGGCCGCTCCCTGTGTCGGTGCTGAAGGGCGCTACGTGGAGGGAGTTGAGGGTGTTGGAGTTGGTGCGGTGGTCGCGTACAATGTGCGGCGACGACTCCTGCGCTGAGTCCTTACGTGTAGTGGTGGCGGTGGCGCTGCTGCTGGGCGGTGGCTTCGAGGGTGGTGGGTCACTGAGGCGGCGATGCTCCGACGGCGAGGGCGGCCGCTGGGAAGGCGGGTCGAGGATTGGGTTGCGCAGCAGCGATGTGCGAGAGCCGCGCGACTCCCGCGACGAGCGCCGCCGCACCGACAAGTCGAGAAGGTTGGCGGATACCGATACTCCCATCGTGTACGCCACCCTTGTTTCTTGTCGCGTGTCGCTCTCGTTCTCTCCCCGGTTGCCGGGTTGGCTTCTGCTTCCGCGTGCGAAGTGCGCTAGATGTGGAAAGCGAGCAGTAGGGGAAGAAGAAATGAGAAATAAGGATTTGGGGGAGTGTTAAGGCAATCTTGCGACTGCGCTCAAGACGGCGCGTACCTCCTGTGTGTATGTGTGCCGGTGTGACGGTAGTTTTAAAGAGCCAAAGGCTGGGTCAATAATACAGGGTAAAAAGCGCACTTGGAAATGATGTACATCACTGCGGTCGATGTGCATGCACAGATATACGGGAGAGAGAGAAAGGAAGGAAGGTGAGGAGGAGAGAGGAGAATTAGATGCAAGCGTAGAGGATGGAGCGGTGTGTGTATTCCCCCAATCTTTCTTTCTCGCACAGGCGCGATGAGACAAACACATACTTGCTAGGTGTGAAACAGAGAAACAAAAAGCCAGTGGGCGAGCCGTGGAGCCTCTGTAGAGAAGAGAGGACGGGAAGGCACCAAGCACAGCTTGGCCCTTACGACGCTAACAACGCGTCAGCGTCTCTTCCGCACCACTAAATGCAATGAGAAGCATTGCCCCACCAGATCACATCCGTTCTGCGCGACAACCGTCGATGCGCTGAGAGAGATAGAGAAAAATAGCTTTTAGTAGATGCTACGAGAGCAGCACAGGAAAGAGAGAGAGAAAGGAAAAAAACGTGTTCGACACCTTTTCTCATCTCTTTCCACGACACACGTCACTTTCTTCTTTTTTCTTGACACAGTCAAGAAATGAGTAGAAAAAAAAAAAGCTGCTGTGTTTCTTAACAAAGACACTGTGAGAACTGCTCTGGTGCACAACGCAAAAAGGGGCCAAAAAGGTAAAATTAGACAACACGTAGTGACATGCACTTAGTATACAATCTCAAAGCTGCACACCCACCAAAAAACCCATCAAGCGAGACAACGACACGATGCACCGGAAGCCGTACACGAAGAGCACAACAACACGTCGCCCCGACGCTGCAGCCCGACGGACAGTCAAGCCGACCATCTCCACTGAGAACCAAAAAGGAAAGTTACACTTCGAAGAAGGCTGAAAGCACACGACTCAGATCTGTACTGCCCATCCCAACGACAGGTAAAGCGGGCCTCCTCTTCTTTGTTTAAGATGTCAAGACACCTGTGCATACCCTCAACGATCAAAGAAAAACATTGACAAATGGATAAAGCAGCAAAGCGCCAGCAGTGGCGCTTCTGACCTCTCATCTCCCCTTCCAACAGCACAACACGGCGGAGGAAAATAAAGACAGTAGAGAAACACGTCTCTGTGTTAAAACTACGGAACAGACCAGCAACGCACCTCACAACTGCATCGACACCGCAACCAAATGCTGTGAAGAAGGCGCACGCACACGTACGAGCCCATGAGCGTGTGTGTCAGCATCAGTGCATCTCTCCCCCTTCCCCTCTGTCGCTGATTTCCACAGCAGATGAAAGAAAAGATATGGGCAAAAAGAGGCTTGGCAGCACTTAAAGAGTCCCCGTCGCAAAGGCACTAAGACGAATCATAACAACTCTGCTTTCCAAAACCACTACGCAAAAGTTTGAGTCGCCAAGAGATAAATAAATAAAGCATGAAAAACAGAGAAGAGCAATCAAATAGAATACGACTTACACGCAAGGGACGAGCGTACCCGCTCGTTCACGAACCTACGCGCATAACTTTTCGAATACACGGCGGGAAAAAGAAAAAACGATCGGTTGAAAGAAAACAATAGACTGGAAAAACAAAACTGAGTTCGTCATGACATGCACAACAGTTAAATAGGATAGTGCCACCCTGCGGCTGCTTCCTCACCAAGTGCGAGCGTGCGTGCGTTTTGGTGTGTGTACACGCGCTTGTGCCGCATTGCAGCGCGGTGAGTGCAATCCGCTACAGCATCCATAAACAGCTTTTAGATGTGGGACAACGTGTGTGCGTATGTTAGTAAATCCTCGTGAGCACAAGTGCATCTCTCTCCAAAACCAAGGAGAAGGGCAAAAAAAAAAAAGAGCAGACTCTTAGTTTGTTGACGGCACTCTAGTTCATGCTGTCTACTGCTTCCGCCAGTCCCACTCGTAGCTGCCACCCTCCACGTAGCGCTTGAGCGGCTTCGACGCCACCGTCGCCGTCCCCTCCTCGCCCGGCTGCCCACTCGTCTGTCGCAGCAGCGAGTGTGACGAGGAGCGGGAGTGGTGGCCAGCGAGCTGCGGGGTGCCCGGGCTGCGCAGGCCGGCGCTGGCGTAGCTGCCGGAGCCCATCGACGCCGCCATGGCCGGGTGGCCACCACCACCGCCAAGCTGTCTCGGTGTCGGCCACACCGCCACATCGAAGGCCGCCGCGGCGGGGAAGCCCATCGCACCCGCCCCCGCAGAGGTTGGCGTCTTGGCGCTGCCGTGGGCACCGTGCACCGGGGTGGAGGGGTAGCTGCCCCCTGCCCCCATCCCACCGGCGTCGCCAGCGACAGAACGAAGCGGTGGCACCGGAGCCCGTGGTGCCGCGCCAGACGAGAGGCTCGCCGCTGTCGGCCCACGCCGCCCACCCGCCGCTGCGGTGGGGGCACCGTAGGCGTAGCTGTAGAGCGCCTGTACCCACCGGCGCGCCGTCGTGATCGCATTGGACGTGACGGGTGTGGCGAGGTACGTGGTCGACGCGGGCTGTGGCGCCGCAGCAGCCGCACCGGCGCCACCAGCAGCGTTGGCCGTGGTGGTTGCCGCGCTGCCTGATAGGCCAGTCGACATACCGTTTCCAGTCGTGTTGCCGCCTGCTGTAGCGGTGGTGGTAGTGGCTGCGTTGTGTCCTGTCCCCTCTACCGTCGCACGCGAGGCCGGCAGGAGGGAGAAGAGAGCGCTAGCGATGGTCTTAGGCACGGGCACCGACGGCTTGCTGCTGCTGCTGCTGTTACTGTTTCCTGTAGCGGTGGCCGCCGCTGCCTTTGCCGCTACGCTGGGAGAGGTGCAAGTGGCGCCGTCGGCTGTGGGGGCGGTTGGCAGTACACCTTCCGACCCACCGCCGCCACCCGCGGCAGGCGGCGACACAGCCGGCACCGCTGCTGGCGCTGCGTGTGTGGCCGCCGCGGCGCTCGGCACCTGCCGCTTCTTGTTCGGGTTCGCAAAGTTCGGCACGGTGCCGTGGTAGTACGACGTCCCGTCCCGAACAAAGCGGTAGACGTAAAAGTTGCCGACGTGCTCGTGGATGTGGACCAGACTCGGGTCTGCCGCCAGCGCCGCCCTCTCCTCTGCGGTGGGGGCGGGGGTCGGGTAGACGGCATCCGTCTCGCCCGCCTGCAGCGCCTCGGCCTCCTCTGCATCGCACACTTTCGTCATCCACGACGGGTCCTCTGGCACCGCCTCGCGGGCTTGCTTGCAGTAGGGCCGCATCGCCGCCAGCACCAGCCCCTCGAGGGGAATTGAATGGTCGGCAAACCACACCATGCGCTCGGCGTCAAAGCGAAGGATGTCGCCCTCGTTGAAGCCCGGCAGCACGTCGCTGCCCATGACGTAAACGTCCTTTGGGTGGATCGTGACGACCTTGCCAGGCTCGGGGATCGGGGGCAGCCGCGTCTGGTCCGCCAGGCCGCGGTAGCGCCAGTACCCGCTCTCCTCACTGGGGAGCTGGGAGATGCGCTCCTGCATCACCTCGGGCCGCTCCGCCAGGGACCAGCAGAGGCGCTGCGCGAGATCCTTCGAGACGCGGCCGTGGATCATTTGGTCCACCGTAATCCACATCTCCAGCTCGTCGGTGACGCCCTGCCCCACGCTGCGGTCGGCGGCGGCAAGGCCACCGGTGCTGTGGTTCCCCATCATCGACCCCGGGCCGCGCGCCGACGTGCCGCTCATCGGGTGGTTCGACAGCGACCCGTTGAAGCTGCTGTTGCGGCTCGTGCCGGCTGCCGGGGTGCCGGCCTTCAGCACGCCGAGGTAGCCCCAGCGCCACTTCATCTCGTAGAGGAAGGAGAGCACCGGGATGTTGGTAAGCAAGCTGGAGAAGCTGAAGGTCTCCATCGGGGGGAGGAAGGGGCGCGGTGGGCCCTGCGACGTGGGGGAAGAGAGGGGAGCCGCGGCCATGCCGGGCGGCGACGGCACCGCAGTCATCGGCGCCGCAGAGTACGTCGGAGGCGGGGGCGGTGCGCCGCTTCCGTACGGGGGCAGCGGCGGCGGGGCGGTCGCGGTGGTCGGGCTCGGGTAGACGTTGGGTCCCTCCATCCGCACCCCGGGTTGCCGCTCAATCAGGCCCGCCTGGATCATCTGGTAGTAGTAGGTGCTCGCCGCGATGTGCGTCACGCGGCCCAGGTTCTGCTCCCCGGCGGACTTGGTCAGGAACACCATCGCAGCCAGCGGGGCGGCGACGGGCGGCGGCAGTGTAATGAGATCGGCTGCGGAGCCGACCTGCGCGAGGTGGCGGCCGCCCTTCTTCCCCGCCCCGCGTGCGCTGAGCAGCGTCCCTCCGCTGGCAGCCATGGCCGCCTTGTGGCTCCCGCTGCTTGCCTGGCTGCTCGTGAAGGAGTAGGGGTCGTGGTGGTAAGTGCCGGCGACAGCGGGGGATGGCGAGGGCTGCGAGCCCGGGGTGAGGAGGGGAGGCGACATGGCGCCGGGCGAGCCGGCGTGGTGCGACATGCGCTGTGCGTCGTCGACGTCCTCCTGCATCGAGACGAAGCCGAAGCAGCCGACGATGTTGATGATGGAGCCGAACATGTACACGCCGTTCTCCAGCGCGGCCTGCATGTTGTTCATGGCGATGGAGGAGCTGCTCATGTGCGACGGAGGGGCTCCAGCAGCGGACGCAGCGCCGCTGGGAGGTCGGGCAGCACCAGCAGCACCAGCAGCGCCGTGGCTGGCACCGTGCACCTTGCTCACGTCAGAGCGGAAGGCGACGGCGCAGAGCACCGGCAGCACCTTCCGCTGCTTCCTGCCATCAGGACCCATCGTGGTGTGGGGGTGCGCAAGGGCCCACTGGTAGGCCTGCCGCATCTCCGCGTCTGTGTCGAAGAGGGCCTCCTCGACGTGCTCGATGACGCCGCGGTAGAGTGCCTCGCGCGATGGAAAGGAGTCGTCCTCATCCGACGCGTCGTCAGCCTCTCCGTCGTCCTCCTCACTCATCTGCGCCTCATCGCCTGCAACAGCGGTGGCGGCAGCGCGTGCCTCGCGTGCGAGCTGGCGACGGCGCCGCCGCTGTGCCCGCGTCTCCTCGCCTGGCATGAGGTAGGAGCTCTCGTAGTTCGGGATGCAGCTCAGGTCGCCTGGGTTGCCGGGGCGGCGGAAGTAGTAGTTGACCGCCGCATCGCAACGCGCCTTGTGGAACTGCACGAAGAGGGGACAATCTGGGCTGGGAAAGTACTCCTTGGTGAGGGGGATGAGAACGATGTCCTGCCGCTTGTTGTTGCCGCCGCCACTGCCACCGCCAGAGGACGGGTTGGCCTGGTTGACGTTGAAGAAGCCGCGGCGGATGGTCTCACGACTCGGTGCGACACCCATCTTCAAGAGGCGTCTGTGTGTGTGTCTTTCCTGGTCGTCAGTGCATGCGCCTTGTTGGCGTTTCCTTCGGTCTCCTTCTCCCTCGCTGAAAAAAAAAGAAAGCCTTGATGTGGCTAGCTGTCTTCGAGGAAAGAAGGTAAGGAAGGCGGAGAACAACACCGTGTCTGCGGCCCAGAAAAAAAAAAGATGGTGCCGCTCTTGTGTGTCTTATTCCTCTTGTATTCGCGGTAGCAGAGCGGAAAACCTTGTGTGAAGAAATACAAACTACAGAATTGATCCCGATGTGTGCGGCAAAGGCACAAAAGGAAAAACACAAAACCACGAGTAAATGTTGCCTTTAGCAGCTTATATATATAGAGTGAAAGAAAGAAACGAAGCTATGATGCTATGAAAATCGTTTTTTATTTTAGTTGTCGTTTAGCAATTTATGCTGCACTTGGGCGGACCTTATCCTTCAGGCGCGTCACGAGCTGGAGTGTCAGCACAAGTTGCCGTCGGCTCTCCCCACACAGCGCTAGCAACAATCGGAACGTGACAGAGGGGAGAGAGAAGAGGCGACTGCGTGGTCGGAATTGACCTCGTGCGGGACAGAAACGAGAAAAGGGAAAAGAAAAAAGAGAAAGAAAGAGAATCGTTCGATCGCTTAGCTGTGTCTGTGTCTGTCTTGTTTCGTTCCTTCTTGGATTCACGTCCTACGGTGATGCACGCTTCTGTTGGCTTTGCTGCGGTGTAGAAGCTCGTGGGTTTGCACCTAGCATTGAGACAGGGATAGAGCAGCAACGAGGGGGAAGAAAAGAGAGCAGAAAGAGAAGGAAGAGTGACCAGTGGGGGAGGAGAGGAGGAGGAGGAGTCGACATATGTGATGACTGATGTGCTAGATCCATTTCGCAGTAAAGGCTATCAGTTCACAATGCACTCTTTTTTGTTTTCACTCCACTGTGTAGCAAGAGCTTCTAGACGAGATGAGGAACCTGCGCAACGGCCGATACGGAAAGCAAGGATTTCGTGACCCTCTTCATCTCCTCCAGTGATAACGACTGACAAGCAAGAAGTTACATAGAAAGAAAACTATTGCGTCTTCTTTCTCCTTTCATCCCACAAGAGAAATTCCTTGCCGTACGTACACAAAGACCAAAACGCTTGAATGTAATCTTTCCTCGCCGGTGCTGAACCAACCGCACTTTGCAAAGACAAAAGAAAGCACACTGCAATTTGTTGAGATGCTTGTCAAACCAAAGGCGATAAGAAGCGTCGTCGTACCACACGTTTATCTCCCTCGTCTTCTTTCCCGAAGTTTGTGAGTGAGTAGTCCGCCAGCTGGAAAGGGTCTCAAGTAGGAAACACCACAGGAGATGAAAAAAAAAATGCGCTGATGATTAAAGAAGCGCTGCTCGCAGCACAAAAGAGTTGAGCCAGACGACGCACAGACAGACAAATAGATGGACCGAAAAGGAGCAACATGCAAAGAGAGAGGGAGAAACAACGGCGAAGAGGGAAAAAAAAAAGAAAAAAAGAGGCGTCACCACCGAAAAAACGAGAGCTCCATTCTCACTTTTGCTCTCATTTCTACCGTAGATGAAGCGAGAGAGAAAGAGCGAGCACACAGACACACACACACACGTGTCGAGAACTCCAAAACGAGCTTTAGGAGGGAAAAAGAAGCGATACGAGACGTTCGAGGTGACAAAAAAAAAAATAGAGAAGAAAAGAGAAGAGAAGAAAATCAAATCAAATGCGTGGTGGACTTGCAAGTTGTCGTTGATTTGTCCCGGCCCGTCTGGCTCTCGCACGCCGTACCTCAGTCTGAGGGGGATCAGCACAAGATTGTGAACGACAGATGAAGAAAAGGAGAAAACGACCATGTGAGGGGTCAAGCAGTCAGGATGAGGGAAAAACGCAGAGTCGACGCCGCATTCCCCTCACTCTCCGAAAGGAGAAAAAAAAGGAGCTGCAAAGCCTTCTGATGAGCTCAAGTGGACAAAACAAAAATCAACACAGTCGCCACAATCGTTTTCCGTCGCTACACAGGTGGAAAACGGAAAGACCGCGAAGAGGCGCATCCACGTGAAAGGCAGCTACGGCCATGAGTATTCCTTGCCCACCGCAATTGAGTAGCCGACTTGGAGAAGGTGGCATTAAACACAGCGCATCAGCAGCAGCGGCAGCAGCGGCTTCACACGTAAGTGCCGTCTCAGTCCTCCTCGCCCATGTCGAGCGCCGCGGTGCGCCAGTCCCAGCGGTAGGTGCCACTGCGCTTGTCGGTCAGCCGCGCCGTGCTCGTCGTCTCCCCGCTGCGGGTGCTGCTCGCCGCGCCAGGGATGTGATGCTGGCGATGGGGGTGGCTGTGCGCGGAGTGCTCCCCGCGGGAGGCGGAGCCGTGGTCGCCGCCGACACCACTATTTGCCCGCTCCCGCATCGACCCGGCGTGGAGGCTGCCGGCCGTCGCACTCGTGCCGTGGAAGATGATCGAGGACGACCCCATGCTGGCGAAGCTGTGCGAGGCGTGCAGGCCGGAGACGCTGCCCTCGCCTGGTACCGCTGCGCTCCCTGCCAGCGTGTGCGCTGCGGGGTGAGAGTGGTCGGCGGTGGAGTCGCTGAAGAAGCTGGCGTTGCGAGAGTGGGTGTGGTGGTGGTGGTGGCGGACGCGCACGTGGACGTGGACGGAGCTGCCAGCTGGGCCGTTCCCCGAGGCGCTCGCCATGTCGACGTCCTCGAAGGTGGACACCTGCTGCTGATAGGGGCTCAAGGCGTAGTACGTGTGGTTGTGGTGGTTGCTGCTGGCGGGCAGCGCCGCGACACCGCTGTTGTTGGTGGCAGGTGAGGTCAGGTCATCCAGCTGGAAGTGCAGGTGTGAGCCGCCGGCGCTAAGGGAGATTCCACTGGGGTCTTCCGCGCTCTGCGGGTGCCGGGGGCTGAAGACGACCGACGAGTTCGCCTTACTCGAGGTTCGCCGGTGGGATGGGCCGGCCGATTCCGCCGCGACGGAGCTCGTGACGAGCGGCTCCGACAGCGGCAGCGCAGGCGGGACGGCACCGCCGTCAAGGCCAAAACTGACGTGGCGCTGGCAGGAGGAAAAACTGGTGTTCTGACGGCTCATGGCCACCTGCGCCAGCTGCGGGTCGACCTCCGCCACTCCCGCATTGTCTGCCGCCGCCGCTGCTGCCTCGATCGGGTCCGGGCCGGCTGCCATCGTGGCCAGCTCCTCGTGTATCTGCTCAGCCACCGACACCGCCCGGTCGTCGTACGCGTAGTGTCCGTGATCGCCGTCGCCGCTGTTGCCAGCAGTTGCTGCGTAGCCTTGATGCATGCTCGGGTCGTAGTAGCCGCCACCGTAGTTGCCGCCTGCTGCGCAGCCCGCCGCGTAGCTGTCCTGTGGGTAGTAGTAGCCGTCGTAGCCTTGCGACACACCAGCCTCACCGTTGCCAGCCGTTCCGTGCTCGTGGAAGGCCGGGGGCATGTGGGCAGCGCCACCCTGCGCGTAAGCGTAGCGGGGGTCGTAGTCGTACGCGCCGTAGCCCCTCCTCCCCGCAGCGGCGGCAGGTGCCGGCCCATGTGCGCTCGCTGACGGCGGCGGCGGTGGCGGTGGCGGGGGTGGCGGCGGGGGGTACGCGTAGGCGTCGTAGGACGGCAGCCTCCCGCTGTAGGCGTTGTAGCCTGGTGGGTGGGCCCCGCCCTGTACGTGGCCCCAGCCGGACTCGGCATACGAGGGAGTGGGAGTGGCGGTCGTGACCACCTCCTTGGGAGCGGGAGCCGGCGTCCGTTGTGAGGTGCTGCCGTTGGGAGTGGCGCTGGGGTCAATCTCCCCCGCCGGGATGGGCCGCGGCGGGGCAATGGGCTGCGGCGGCTTCGGCATCGTCTTCACCGGCGCCGCTGGAAGAGGCTCTGGTGGTGGTAGCCTCGGTGCCTCTGCTGCTGCGAGCTGCGCATCGGCCTTGACTGGCGCCTCTGGCGGCGCATCCACCGCCTTCCTCTTCGAGAGAGCTGCGTCGGCAACCGGCGCGTCGACCAGCACAGGCTGCGGTGCGTTCAACGGAGCCTCCACCCGCTCCGCGGCGACAGCCGTCTGCTTCACCTCCGTCTTCGCTGGATACTCTGCTAGCTTATCGGTGGTGGCAGGAGTAGGACCAGCAGCAGCGTCGACAACAACAGCAGAAGCAGCAGTGGCAGCAGCAGCGGCAGCCTTCTTCGCCTTCTTCTTTTGGTTCTTGGACAGGGTTGCTGGGGCTGACGCGGTGGCGGCGTCGGTCGCCTCGGGGGTCCCCGCCGACTCGCGCTCCGGTGTTGAAGCCACCGTTGTCGCTCCCGCTTCCTCCCGCGGTGCGGAGGGCTGACGAAGCTGTCCCGCCTCTGCCGCAGCGTCCTTTGCAGCACTGCTGGTGATCGGGGCAGCGAGAAAAACGTGCGCCGCCGTCCCCTGCGACACCACCGCCTTCGCCGGCAGCTTCTTCTTCTTGGGATGCTTCTTGCGGATCGGCTTGAGGAACTGCGGCGTGACGGCGATGACGCGGTACACCCCCTCGACGAGGTCGACACGCCACAAACACGACGTGCCGTCACCAACGATGCCGTCCGCCTCGAGCGGCACCGCTGGCAGCTCCACCCCGTTGCTCAGCACCACGCTGCTCTCCGCCTCTCCGCTGCTCGGGTCGGCAGCGCGGAGGACGCAGCCGTGCCCCTTGCCTTTGTCAGCTGCCGTCTGCCGCACCCACTGCGGGCTCTCCGGACCGGCCTCGCGGGCCAGCTTGCTCGCGTTCCGCAGCTCACCCAACAGCAGCTCCTCCAGCGGCAGCCGGCAAACACGCAGCACACGCGAGGCGGGTGCCGCGCCGTCGTCCACCGGCACGAGACACAGCACCGTGTCGCCGCGCACGATTTCCTCGTCTACGCCGTTGATCGTCACGGTGCAGAGGTAGTCCTCGAGGGTCGAGGAGGGGTAGATGTGGGAGCCGAGGTTGTTCTTGTACGCCTCCGTCGGCGTCGCCGGCAGCTCGCGATCGTGCTCGTCGAGGTGGTAGCCCCAGATCACCGGCGACCGCCGGGTCTGCACCCAGTCCAGCAGCGCCACCGTGGCGGAGCGGCGACTCTCCACGTTGGGGCCCGTCACCCAGAAGAGGTAGTGCGAGGGGTAAAGGTCCCTCCACCGGGTCAGGATGTCCGCCGCAACACTACCCGCTGCTACTGCTGCCGCCGTGGACTCGTCGAGGGGACGCGGGGGCCACGTCCCGACAAGCATGTCCTCGTCGGGGAGGCGGAAGAGGGAAAGAGAGTGCGGGATGAGTGTGGCCGTCGTCGTGGCGACCGCCTTCACACCCACATGCGCACCTTCCGCCTCATCGCCCTCCTCCTCCGCCTTCCCGGTGGCGTCCGCTGCGGTCTTACCCGCGTCGCCGGCGGCGCTGGGAGCGATGCCGTTGGCGGCCGCCGCGGCCCCCGGTTGGGGGGGGGGGGGGGGGGCCCCGGGGGGGGGGGGGGGGGGCAGCAGGCACGCCACAACGTACTCAACGAGGGACTGCATGAACTGCGCCGTGCAGTGCACGTTCAGCACCGACTCGAGGCTCGTCTCCGCTGTCTCGGCGCAGGAGGTGAGGGCGTTCTGCATCCACATGTGCCAGCACCCGGGCGGCAGCATATCGGGGTGGCGGGTGGGGCGAGCGCTGATGTTGCCGCCCACCGCAGCCGCAGCCACCATCTCTTCGGTCGAGTCCCCCTCCCCCCCCCCCCCTGATGGTGGGGGGGAAAAAAAAAAAAAAAAAAAAAAAAAAAAAAAAAAAAAAAAAGGACCCCCCCCCCGCAAAAAAAAAAAAGAAGGGGGGGGGGGGGGGGGGGGCGGGCAGAAAGGGGGGGGGGGGGGGGGGGGGGGGGGGGGGGCCCCCCGGGGGGGCGCGGGGGGGGGGGGGGGAGGGGGGGAACCCCCCCCCCCCCCCCCCCCCCCCCCCCCCCCCCCCCCCCCCCCCCCCCGGGGGGGGGGGGGGGGGCGCCCCCCCCCCCCCCCCCCCCCCCCCCGGGGGGGGGGCAGAAAAAAAAAAAAAAAAACCCCCCCCCCCCCCCCCGGGGGGGGGGGGGGGGGGGCCCCGCCCGCGCGTGAGATCGAAGGGAACACAATGCAGGCAGGCACGTTGCCACTGCTCCGCGTACGTGTACACCGACGTCAGCAGGACGTGGGTGCGGTTGTGGTCGCCGGCAGACTTGGTCAGGAACATCTGCATCTCGTAGTTGAGGCTCGCCCCCTGCGCGTGACGCGGACGCCTTCCAAGGCACTGCACGTCCCCCATGAAGCCGGTGGCCTTCACATAGCAGCCCAGCACCTCGGAGCAGTCCTCTGGGACGGCGTTTGGAACGGCGACGGTCGCGGCATTCGCCTCCGCCTCCGTGTTGCCCTGCTCGGCAGCAGCAGCAGCAGCCGGAGTCGCCGTAGAGGCGTGCGGTGTCGCCTTGTGGTAGAGGAACGCCACGGCACAGGGCAGCGGGCGTACTGCATTTGGGTCGGCGCGGTAGGCCTCCAGCATCTCGGCGTCCGTGTCGTACACCAGCTTCTCCCCACCGTTGGTGATGTAGGCGTCGTACATGGCCTCGCGCGTGGAGGGGACGCCCGGGAAGATGTCCATTGGCGGGCAGTGGAAGGGCACGTTGCCGACCTTGTCCGCGAGGTAGAGAGGAGACTCGTTGTCATCAAAGCCCTCCCTGGCGGAGTGCACCATCGGCGTCAGCGGCGACGTGGGTGGTGTGCGTGAGATGCCCTCGACACCATCGTTGGCGTAGTAGTAGTACCGCACCGCCGGGTCGCACCGTGCCTCGTAGAGCTGCACAAAGAGAGGGCAGTCAGCGCTGGGGAAGAACGTCTTGAGGAGGGGGATGAGAACGATCTGCTGCCGCTGCCCATAAAAAGGGGGCTGCGGCAGAGAGTGCTCTATGGTCTCGCGACTGGGAGCGGCACCCATTCTTTTTTATTATTTATTGATTTTACGTCGGGTGATTACTATTTTTTTTTTGTTTGGCTCTTCTGCGCACACCTTCGCCAAACCGAATTTATCTTTTTGCCTCTGCGGCACCTCAATTGTCAGCTGCAGTGCCTATCGGCGACTACGTTTCACTCGTGTGTGGGAGAAGCACGGCAGTCTTGTCTCGCGTGCGTGCCGAAAGAAAGCAGAAGGACGGCAACGAGCTCGCACGTTTCTGTATTGGTAGCGGAAGCCAACAAGCCTATTTCACAAAAAACACATACACCAACCACTCCGTCGCCGCAATTACAGATACAACACGGTATCAGTGCCGTTGAAATACGAAGAGAGAAAGTCACGTCTTGTGTGCTCCGTACTCAGCCGTATCTCGCTCAACGTTGCCCACCAATATCAAACAGGTGGAACAGGTGGCGGACGTAAGAGAACCACAGAAAAGGAATAAAAAAACAAGTGCTTCACCAGCCAACACACTCACACAAATACAACACACTGCGGTGGTCCTCAATATGAGGAGGAAGAAACACAAACGAGGTAAGAAGAAGAAGAAGAAAACAAGTCGAAAGCACTCCCTCTCTGTTACGTACGCAACCTTTTCCCGATTGGAGAAGAGAAGGCAGAGAGAGGAGACCGTCACCACTGCACAAGCCACAAGGTGATCGAGACCGGGTGAGAGAAGGCGAAGCTGTACCAGCAAGGGGCGGACAAAAAAAGATGAAAGTGAGGGAAAAAGCGTGTGTGTGCAGAGGCACCTGTGCAATCTGACGAAAGCGTGGGGACCCGAAACAAAAAAAAGAATGTCGCTGCTGTTGTACGGGCTCCTACCCGCGTGAAAAACAAGGAGAAAGATGAGAAAGGTAAGAGAACAGGCAGGAAGGAAAAATTGCTTTTTAGTTTGGTTGTATGTGTACGTGTGCGTCCTCCAAATAGAACTCTCCTCCACAGGCAGCAAAAAAGAAAGAAAGCGGAGAGAAAAGAGGAGAGGACGAAAAAAAAACGAGTGGCTACCTTCAATGAAAACAAGCTGAGGGCAAAGCGGTCTGATGCACCGACGCAGAGCGAAAGCAGAAAAGCACTCCGGACCGCAAGGAAAAGATGTGTGTGCGGGGACTGTAAAGGACGTAGGTAAAGAAGTGAAAGTAGATCAGAAAGAAGGGAGAGAACGGAGCGAAAAGAAATAAAAGAGGAATCTGTTTAGGTGGTGTGGGGGAAAAAGGAGACAAACAGACTAGCCAGAAATTATAAAAGGAAAAGTTGTTGGTAACGGAGAAAAAGAAACAGGGGCCTTGTGGGGGTGGAGGAAGAGAAGAAGTATTTTTGTGTGTTTTTCCGGTATGATGACACTCAAAGTGCGCGCCGTGTTCTCCAACGACAGAGAAAAGGAGAAAAATATTCCGTCTTTGATTTCTTTAGACAGCAGACAACTTGGGAAGCATGTGACGCTCGTTTTTTGGTGTTGTTGTTGTTGTTGTTGTTGTTTTCAGTGCATTGCGGTGCAACGTGTGGGACGAACAAGGAAGTTGGAGAAAAAAAAAAGGAGGAGGAGAAACGTGGGAGGGGTGGAGAGGTCTATACACGTCAGTGGAAGATGGCGACGAGGTGGTACTCAGCTTTTTGCTGCAACGTCATCGTCATCCACTATCCCCTCCATTTTTCTTTTTGCTGGAGGGAAATGGGAAGTGAAGCTGGCAGGACATGCATCGTTCTTAACAACCGCGGTTTGTTCAGTCAAGAATGTCCCACAAACATTCAGCAGGAAAGCAACAAGAGGGTAGGTTACGAGAGAGGTCCGGCAGCTCTGCAAACCTTCAAAGTCGTCTTCACGATTGCTCGTCCACACAGAGACTACGCAATACACAAAGCGATGGGAAGCGCAAGACAAGTTCCGCTTTCTTTTTTTCTTTTTTCACCGTACCACGCCCGAATAACGGACGACAGCACACGAAAAAAAAAAACAGATGGGAACCTAATTCATTAGTGCAACATTGCTTGATGCGGCGTCTTTGGTGGCGCCGCGGGTTAACGTCAGAGAAGGGAAAGTAAAGAGAAACGAAGAAGACGAGAAGACGAGCGAAGACCCTCACACAAGTGAGGCGAAAATGATCTCGGGCATGTGCAAGATTGCAACGGAGAAGGGCAAAAGAAAAAAAAAACATCGAGCGAACAAGACAAAGCTAACAAAAAACCACGCGGTCGGTGCTAGTGACATCAGCACCGTGCAGGCCGCACACAACTGCGAGAGCGGCAGCGCGATCAAGTTCGCAACAGAAACAGTACCATCGGCATCTTTCCAGTCACTACCTCCCGCACCTCCCTCCAAAAACCGCAAGCCCTCGCACTCATACAACACAATACCACCCTTTAACTGTAAACATTACAAAAATTAGCTAGAGCAAATACACAAGACGCAAGCCACAAAGCAGAGAAAGGCGACCACCGAAAGACGGAGAGTTCTCTTCTGCTCACACACTCATGGTGCCATCTGCCAACGCATCGCGACCTTTGCTGTGAAGCAGAAGAAGTGACCGCAGAGGATGACACCGCGTCCACACTAGAATGCAGCACTGCACCCCCGTTCTCGGAAGCTAGTACCACAAGTGGAGACGAGCCTCAAAACAAGCGAATTACAAGAAGCAAGATTGAAGCCGGCGGGTCCAAATGGTGGGAGCAACTGGGCGGGAGGGAGAAAACGAAAGAGTTTACCAAAGACACGCTAACTCAAAAAAAATAAAGAGAAAGGTGGAAGGGAGAGACCACAAACCGTGCGATGCATCTCCGTTGACTTTCCGCGATGCAAACAACCTTCATCGTGCTATACCACACACACGCACACACGCACACATACACAGTCACACGCAAGACTCTTCAGGGCAAAGACAGACTCGTGAGCTGTCAGAGAGCCGGAGGAGAGAGGCGAAAGATGAGGATGCCCATCAAGAGACGAGAAGAGACTCTTATGCACAGTGGGAAAACAAAGGGAAGTGCGAGAGGTGCGTGAAGGAAGACGAAAGAAGTGGAACCAAAGGGGGGAGGGAGAAGCCGACAAACTGAGTAACAAGGGAGGAGGAGGGAGGGGAGGTGCGGAAAGAGGAAACAAAAAAGAACGCACAGCAGTACACGTGCGGTTAGCCAACTGCTTGTGAGCCCGAAACTACTCACTGGTAAGGAGATAAAAAGAGGAGGAAGCAACTAAAAAATAATAATAATAACAATAAATAGGGGAGCGGTTTCGCTTCTTTTGTTGTCTTCGACACAAAAACAGCGTTTGACTGCGAGAAAATGGGAAAAGGAACGCGTTTTCGAGGTAAATAAATAAAAAGTAAAAAGAAACCGAAAAATAGCGAGGTACGTGTCGGGAGAGAAAGGAGAGGAGCCACTTGGGCTATTTACCCTTCGCCCGCTGCACCCCTCTCGCTCACCTCTACAAAAGGGAAGAGGAGAGAGGGCGACACGCATAAAAAGAAATCACGTACATCGCGAAACGAGAGAGAAACACTCTCCGTTCCGCAGGGTAAGGTAAGCCTCTGTTCACTCAGAGAAAAAAAAAGAAAGAATACCCCTTTTTGCATCTTCACATGTAGGGGAAGTGAGAAACACCGGTCTTGTCTGTCGGTGAGGCAAGATTCGTGTTCTAGTAACTCCAACCCACACGCGAAAGAGCGTGCATCGTTTCGTAAACACAAAGGAGAGAGAAAAAAATAATCGGAATACATAACTTTTTGTTTGAAGAGATAAAAACAACGCAGAGGTTAGCACAAGAGAACTCAAGCAAGGAAAAAAAAAAAACAGAGAAGATGATTGGTTCTACTAAAACAACAAACAGGGGAGAGCATGACACATACATACGGCACCCCCTCAACAGACGAAGGGGACATCGAGAAAGAAGGGGTGAAAAACTTGCGCAAAGCAAAGTGGGGAGGAGGTTGAAGTCAGCGACCTCAGACAAGTCTGGCGACCGGAGAGAGGGACTTAAAAGGTTGAAATGAGAAAGAGAAGAAACACAAGAAAGACACTCCGGAGGGTTCGGTTAGTTTAATTTTATTTCAGGTCACTAGTAACACGGCATGTGTGAGACAGAGAAGGTACGATAGAGTCCGCGATGCAAACACGTTTCTATGGTTCGCGTTCGCAGACCTCGCCTTCTAGACACACAAAAGGCGCTCGCACACGCGGTGATGCATCGATGACGGTGGCACACCATCGCTCGAGCTTTTGTCATGAAAAGACAGATCCGTTTTCTACAGGAAGGAAAGGAAAACATGAAGAAAGCAGTGAGAAGAAGCGAGAAGTGAACTACCGCAGAGAACCCTGGTTTAATTAAGTTCTAACAAAAGCAGGCAGACGAAGTACCTGTCGAGAAAAAAAACGGAATAGCAAGAAAGTGAAAAAGAACGAAGAGTCTAAAGTAAATAAATAAAAAACGACAAGAAAAGATGAAAATTGAAAGAGAGACAAACACATTAGAATTTTGAAGCTCCGTCGTCGCTGAGCGAGGCGAGAAAGAAAAGATTTCGAAAAGCACAAGACGACGTGGCGCAATTCTCGCTGGGACCATTCTAATCGTTATTAGTGTTGCTATCACCTTTGAGTCTGCATTTGCCCGCAGGCGCAGAAGAAAGGACATCTTCTTTCAGAATCCTCTCCTCCAGCTATAATTAACAAAAAAAAACCTTCTTTGAAACGCGCGAAATACCCAGAAAAAAAAGGAAGAGGTCAGGCTGTAAAACGCTCCACGGTTCATCACCGCCGAATAGCAGCACATGAAGCAGCGCGTCCCGATCCATCAGCTTTGCCATCCTACCGACGACGGACACGTAGGCTGCGCCATTATCTAACTAAGTGATATCGAGATTCCTTCTCTGTTGTCTGTGTTGGACACTACGCGCTCAAAAAAAGGTGAAAAGAAGGACGCCACATTCCCCAGCGACTGAACAGCAACCTGCATTAAGAGTAACGTGCTGATTTGCGAACCGCGTTGGGGGAGCGAGCGGCGAGAAAAAAATAAAGGAAGAGCATCAGCGTTATGTTTTTTGCAGGGGCGGAGTACCCTATAATATGAAGAAGAAAGTAAGTCACAAATAAGAATAGAGAAACAGAAAACAAAAAGGGGAGGGAATACGGAAATCAGGTAAGAGAGACATTCGAAGGAAATAGGAAGAAAAAAAGGGACAAAGGCGCTTATTTGCGGCCCACACCTGCTGCCGTGCAGGGCTGAAGCACCGCTCGCGGAAAGAAGCATGCGTACCGTGTACAATCTGTTGAGTCTGGGACACAAACCGAGTGACGTTATAAGTAACAAAAACAGAAATAACCACGAAAAAAAAAAGATGCCCTCGTTTTCTACCTTTTGGGGAGCGGTAGAAAAAGGTGCAAAATTATCTTCTGCAAGAGAGAGCAAGGTAACGGAAAAGAAAGAAGCAAAAGCAAAAACAAAGTGATACAATGACGCGGGAGTGTGTGAGCAGGAAGGGTAAAAGTGGGAGAATAAAAAAAAAAAAGCACGTTGAGGACGCTGCATTGTTTGAGATACAGAGATCAAAAACAAGTCTTCTGTTAAGGAGAAGAGAGAAAGAGAAAAGAGACCAACCCATGTTTGCACTAGAGTCGTCGCCGCTGTCGCTTCATGGAGAGAGAATAACACGTCGCACGCCGAAAATGCAAAAGGTTCCTTTCTGGAATCACCCGCTGACACGTTAGACACATGCAAAAAAGAGGAAAAAAAGACAAAGCAAAACAAAACAAAACAAGATACTAGTTGCTAACCGAATTACAACACCGAAGGAGAACTTCCCGCACAGAGCCCAGGCTGCTGCTACTGTCGCTGCAGGTACACAAGGGAGTTCGCAAACTGCTGCTGCTGCTGTTGTTGCTGCTGGAAAGGCATGCAAAACTGCGGCGACGGCTGCGCTGCCGGGGCCGGTTGGAGAAGACACAGCTGACCATTTATCATCACGTAGCTCGGGGCCTGAGGCGGCGCCGGCGGCGTCGTCGCTGCCGGCTGTATGATGCCCGAGGAAGGGTTCTCCAGCATGACACCCGGCCACGGCACGAGCTGCCCTTGCGCGTTCATCACGTAGGGCATCGGTGCTGGCGCGTTCGCCATGCTTGACACGTTGCTGCCCACCGAGAAGCTGGTCGAGGTGTTGAAGTCGCCGGGTCCGCGGTGGGGAGCTGGCGCGCTGCTGCTACCGCCCATCGACAGCCAGGCCGGTGTCAGCGGTACGCCGTGGGCGTTGCCGTAGGGGGCCGGTGGCATCCCCGGCGGTGCGACCGCCGAGAGCTGCGCCGCCTGGTTGGGAAGAAGGTAGGGCAGGTTGTACATGCACTGCCCAGCCGGGGCAATCGTGGAGACTCCGCCGCTGCTGTTCTGAAAGACGTACACCGGACCGCCGCCAGGAACGACGTTGCCGAGCTGCACGCTCGTGTTGGTGGAGGGAGCCGCGTTAGCGGCGGCGATGTACGATGGCGGGCGTTGCTGCGGCTGCGACTCCGCCGGCTCACCGCACGAAGGGAACACGACGGGGAGCCCAAAGCGATTGTGCTGTGGCAGCTGCGGCGGCGGTAGCGGAGGCTGTGACACACCGGCAACACCGCTGCCCTGCAGCCGCATCGCTCCGCTGGCGGCGGAGAGGGCAGGCGGCTCGAGCAGCATGCCGCCTTTCCCGACGCGTACACCGGTGTTCCGCAGGGCCCGCGTGCCCAACGCGCCGCCGCCGCGGCCCTGCGGGCGGTTCGTGTTGGCAAATTTTGGCACCGTGCCGTAAAAGAAGTTCTCCCGGCCGCGGCGGAAGTGCCACACATAGAAGGAGCCGTCGTGCACGGGGCAGTTTTTGACGTCGTCGTGCACCCACCGCGGGTCGTCGACGCTGGCCTCTCGAGCCAGCTTGCACTCATCCCGCACGAGCGAGAGCAGCACGCTCTCGATGAAGATGCTGTCATCGATGCGCCAGCTACCCTTCCGGAGCGTGACGCGCTTGTGGTGCGGCTTCGCGAAACTGGACGACGCACGGGACGACGAGGCGGAGTCGTCGTCGTCGTCGGTGTTCAGCCGGAGGAAGCGGGCCTGTGAAGACGCGGTGGACTCGTTGTCATCGACGTCGTCATCGTCGTCCACGCATTGCGGAGGCGCGTCTTCCTCCGCCGGTGTGTCCGCCGCATCGGGGTGGGAAGAAGAAGAGGGCGTGTGGAAGGAGAGAATATCACCGCGACGCACCGCGAAGGTCTCCACCACCGCACGCGCTGACGTCGGCACGCCACGCTCCTCTTCGATCTCCTCCTCGTCGCCGGGCAGCCCAAGAGTTGGTGTGTGAGTCGGGCCATCGACTGCGTCGACAGAGCGGCGGTCCACCACCGTCACGGTGCCATCGACACACGTCACATACACCTCGTTGGGTGCGCAACTCCACGCCGAGAGCGACGTGTGTGGCCGTGTCAGATAGCCCTTAACGATGTATGTCACCTTGGGAGCCGCGTTGTTGCCGTTGGCGTTGGTGTTGGGGGCGACATCCTTCTGCTTGCTTGCGTCCACCGCGGCTGTGGTGCTTGTGGGGGACGTTGTGAGGGACGCGGCGTCGCCCGTCTTCGTGGCGTCGGAGCCGCGAAGGCAGCCAATCGGGTGCGCAGAGGCAGACGAGCTCTTGCTGTCCGGTGAAGCCTCCTTGGCGAGGCCGTTGGCCCGCTGCTGGTGCGCGAGTTGCTTCACCAGCCGCTGCTCCGACTTGGCGTTGAGGAAGGAGACGAAGTAGCGCGCGAAGGCGGGCATCATAGTGTCCACGTAGTCCTGCGTCACCGCACCGTGCAGGCAGTGCTCGTCGATGTAGAACTTGGAGTCTTTTGGGGGGTCGAGCACCGACGCCGTGCGGTCCCGCATCTCGCGCAGAAAGCACAAGAAAGGGATGTTTGTCTTGAAGCAGGTGAAGCTGGCCGCCATCGACGGCGTCTTGGGCAGCCCTATGATCTCGACACACTGGTGGTAGTAGATGTACGCCGCGAGCAGGACGACACGTGACATGTTGTGGTCGCCGGCAGACTTGGTGATGAGCGTCTGCATTTTTAGCGTGTCGTGCGTTGTGTAGCCGACGGGCGGGTCGCCGACGCGGCGCAGCATTGACGCCGTGTCGCCGACGACACCGATCACCTTTACAAAGACGGAGGGGCTCCGGCCGTGCGTGGGGAGCTGCACGCTGCCCTCCGGCACGTAGTTGGCGCCTTCGTAAAGGAAGACAACAGCACACAGGATGGGGCGGATGCGGTAGCCCTCACCCCTCGCATAGGCGGCGCGCACGTCGGCGTTCGTGGCGAACATGCCGCGGTTCGTCAGCTCCAGCAGGAGCTGGTGCAGCTCGGCACGTGAGTTCACCACGTCCGGGATGCGACTGAGATCGCCGTTGGCGTCGTCGAAGTTGGCGCGGACGTAGTAGCGCACCGACGGGTCGGTGTACGCCTCGTACAGCTGCCGGAAGAGAGCGCAGTCGGGGGTGGGGAAGAAGCGCTCCACGATGGGGATGAGGGCGACCTGCCGCACCCCGCCCTGCGGTGGCCGGAACGGCGCATCACTGAGCAGCTCAGCGCTGGGTCCACAGCCCATTTTCCACTTTCACCGATCAGTGTGACTAAAAAAATTTACTAAGAAACACGTGCGCCGCTGCTATCGTCCTCGGGCGGCGATGGCGGCTGCGGGAGTCGACACTACTAATGATTTACAATGTGAATTACAGTGCGACAGGCGACAAGAGTTAAAGCAATCAGAGAAGGGTACCTCACTAGTTTTTACTTTGAGTCTGTATCACTTCAGGGAACAGTTTATTTTTTTCTTTCTTTCTTTATGCGTTCCTTGGTAAGAACGTCAGCCGTCTGCGGTTTTTCTTCAAGGCCTTTTTTGATTGTCGGTGTGCAGATGTAGAGCTGAGAAGGGGACACCGCAGGTATGAAGCGGTTATTAAAAACAAGAAAACGCGAAGAAGAAAAAAAGAGGAAGTAAGTAGCTCCGCGAATAAAACAAGAAAAATTAGAAGAGGTGCGTAGTTTGTCAGGAGCCCAAGCTGAGCACCACAATTATTGTGTGTGTGTTTTTTGTATTAAATAGAAAGAAGAAAAAAGACACAAACGACTGAGAAAAAAAAAGAAGCCCGACGCCGACCAGAAAGAAAAAAAGATAAAATAAGAAGAAAAAAAAAGGCAGCAGGTTGCGGTACAAAGAGGGAACCTCTACTACTATCCGATTTGCGTGTTTCTTGATCGCAGAGTGTGCTCTACAAAGGTCGGACTAACACAAATTAATAGAAACCTATCAAAAATAAAAATGTAGTGTGGGAAAACGAAAAGGCAATTTTGAAATTTTCAGCCGCAGTCACTGAGAGCAAAAATAAAAGGTAATTAAAACTCGTGGCGTCAGAAACAGTCAAAGTCGCGGTTGTGGTGCTCTTCTTGCGAAACACTACTGTAAAATAACACAAACACGTATCGTGCTACCCACCTCTCGGGTGCTTGTCGGAATCGAGAAGAGAAAGAGCGAAAAGAGAAAAAGGAATGCTCAACGCTGCTACCAACACGTGGTGTGCCGTCGTTTCTTGACGCACTAGTATAAGAACACTATGGAGTGTCGCTCACGTCGCTGGTGATGCAGCGCGAAAATCAACTGTTGCTCGTGATATGAATTAAGAGTGTTGGCCGGTGCGTCCGCTGACTAATACACGTCACCACAGTCAAGATATAGTGTTAAGAGAAGAAGAAAAGTAAAAAGAAAAGATTCAGTCGTTTCGTTGGGGGGATGGAAGTGGAAAAAAAACTCCGCTGAACTGGAAAAAAAAAGTTGCAGGGGTGTCCCGAACAGTTCTGCACCGGACGTTGGTTGTTTGGTGCGCAAGGCAGCTCTTCCGCGCTCCGGTCAAGTAGCGGAGCTCCGGTTGAACGATTGCCTCGAGAAAACAGAAGAATTAAGAAACAAAAAAAAAAGATGAGACAAATGAAAAACAAGTAGAGAGAGGTGACAGCGGACGAACCAGGAGAAAAAAAATTGTTGCGTTCACGTCGCTCACAGCTTCGCTCCTTTTACCTCTGCCCGAGTCTGTTCGAGTGATGGAACAAGGACCTTTTAAAGAAAACTAAAAATACACTTGTTCCTGACGAGCGGTGGAGATGGGATGAAAGAAAAATGTGTACTGTGTCACCTCACAGGCTCTTAAGGTACCGGAACAAGAGCACAGCAAAAGAGAAGGGGATGCCGAAAAACAACTCGTGAAGATCAGCAAACCTATTTTCTTTACGCCCGTGCTTTTGATATGTGGCCGCCACTAAGTGCACTTTGCAGGCGCAATGAACTCTTTCCCAGCGCTCTATTTCGTATTGTCAATCGGATAGTGAGCGGACTGACAGAGAGGCAAGGCGTCTTGGGTACAGAGAAAGAAGAAAAAGCACGACTTATCCCCACGGACACTTTCTATCAGTACCCGAAATTAGGAAGCGAAGTGCACTGAGCGACACAAACGAGGAAGAGGAGCACTTTTCGGGGAGTTCTTACGCCCTCTTCGCATCACAAGTCTTCTCAGCGAGGAGTAAGGCGGAAAGGAAAAGACAACGCGGTTTGCGAGCAAAACCACGAAGAGAAATTCTTCTTTATATATATTTTTGACTTTGTTTACGACACCTTCAGGAAAAGAGAAAAAAAAAGGGGCGGCTCTGTATGTGCGTTGTGTTTGTAATACACGTGCCAGCCAGGAAATAAACGAAAAAATAAAGAAGAGAAGCTATAAATATGAACTTACCTGCACAGTAGAAGAGGGAGAGAGAAAAAAATAAAGGAGAAGGGAAAAATACGGCCGATTACACTCTGCTGTTGTAGCACCGCACACAGAACAGCTGAACACTTTTGAGGATCACGCGCTCGACCAAACGAACAAAGAAAAGAAGGAGAAAAAAAAAGCTACAGATACACACACACGCACAAACACACGCGAGGAGCTGAAGAGGACGAAAGATAGAGTATCTGGCCTTGAGTGTAATTATAAGCTTTTAACTTTCAGACAACTTTGCTGTTCTTGTTTTTCTCCGCATGTGGGATGGGTACCGAATAAAAAAAACCGTAAGGAGAAAGGGAAAGTCGAAGATTAGTGGAGGAAGTTTAAGTGTGCTTGCCATGAGGTCAGCTTTCGTATCGCCGCTCCTGTTGACATCACCACCTTGCGGGAAAGAGTAAGGAGGACATTCAATGACCTGAACGAACACCAAGCCGTGGTGTGCGATGCAGAAGTATCGGCCCAATTCTCTCAAAGAGAGACGTTATCCTTGTTTCAGACTCTGTGAATCGGAGAGCAGGCCTTTCCGGTGCAGGACCAGAGACCATACACCTCGCGAAGGTGCAACAAGACGCTGCGTTGCGAGGGTTTACCACGAGCTGCTCTGCTTGTACCCACGAAATCGCATGTGTCATAAGGTAGTGGGGGCACCGTATAAGGCCATTTTTCTCTCCTCTCTCTTCTCCTTAAACACACAAATTATTTTTCAGTTCAAATACTCATCGCGAAGACTGTCAATGTCGGAGGGAATAGTAATAGTATATAAACACTTCGTGTATAAATATGTAAAGGATGAATTAGAAAGCGGCAAAAGTAGCGATGCGGGACGAGGCCGAAAAGAACGGAAATCAACAACCGAAATTAACAGGAATATGTAAGATATGTTTTTATTTTCTTTTGGGGGGAGTGTGATTTCGAAACAAATAATTTTACGCTGTTAATTACTTGACCAAAGAGAGAAAAGAAGAAAAGACGCCCTGAGAAACAAAACTCAAATACGCAAGAAAAGCTACAATGGTGAAACGAAGAAGAAAGCAATTAATGCTCTTGATACTATTACTTTCTTACCGAAAGGAGAAAAGAAGTTGCAAACAAACAGGCCAGCCGAAGAAGTCTATCATAAATGATAACACCTAATGAGAGAGAAAAGAAATTCAAAAAGCGATGAATATGAAAAAAGGAAAACAAAGGTTGCTGTAAAGAGCACGTACTAGAATTAAAGGGAAGATAAACCATCGAACCAATGATAAGGAAACGGAAAACTTCAACTAGTAGATGTGACAGTTGCACACAAAAGACTCATTTGTAAAATAATAAAAGACGCGAGCTTCCCTGTCTATGCGACTGAAGCCAGTTGCTTACGCAAACATGTAAAACTGAGAGAAACGACCAATAACCATGCTGGTCACGCCACCATCTCTGCGCCATAGAAAAAAAAATTAAATAAGGTTATGTCGACCCTCGACACAAAATCAGTGCGTTTATATCGGTTGATATTCGCAAAAAAAAAAAAAAATTAAGAGAGGGGTGGTGAGAGAGGAGTGAGTGAGACAGAGAAAGAAACTTCTAGAAAAAAGTGAGAAAAGCCGGGTAGCCATGCACAAGGCAAACGACCAAAATGAAGAAAAAAAATCGGTAAAATATATTACTTCGTCATTTGAGAGAACACAGATGCGAGAAGAAAAAGTGCATCGCAAACGCAAAACTCTCGCTGCTGAGGTCTCTCAATGGTACCGAGAGAAAGAAAAAAACAAGAGAAAATGGCACTTGTTAAATAGGCTTTTACTGAGACGAACAGGAGCGGAAGAGACTCGTCTAAAACTAAAATGAGAGGGAAACAAAAAATCGAAACAACGCAAATGCACCTCCATGACTATACTACGCAGAATACAAACAAATATATGCAGGTATGGACAACACAAATTGGTGTCTCAAAGCCAGGTGGGTATAAAGCGCACTGGGAAAGCGGCGGGCTTGCCAATGACGCAAAATTCTAAGAAAAAGCAAGAAACCAACCAATCGAAAGAACCAAAACGCTGGAACCTCATCAAATTCGAAAAAGGTCATCTTTTTCTTTTCCAAGAAGCTTCATAATATGAAAGAGAAAAACACAGTTACTGGCACAAGGCAAAAGAGTACACCTAAAAAAAATAGACACTCCTGCTCTTTTCCCTACCGCCTCTCTGAAAAATTGTGTCTCAGAAGAGCGAAAAAAAGAGGAAAATGATGAGCTGTCTATGACGAGGAACAGAAAGAGCTTAGAGCCTAAAGATGACGAAGTGAGGGTCATTGAATCCGCCACTATTGAAGCGCTCATACATGGGCTGTGGTGCCAAAAACAACGCCGGTCTTCTCCATGCCGTGCACGACAAATGAAGTCCTCCCGAGGCAAGTGCTACACCTGTGTCTTCCGCCGCAGCGTCAGTTGAAAGTGCTGACGCGCCTTTGACATCTTTTCCTTCAGCGACGGCACGGCCGTCGTGCCTGTCGTGTTTGACAAGGAAGCTGAGCGCAGGGGTGTGTAGCTTGTCCTCCCGCCGTCGCCCTCGCTGTCAAAGCGGACGCTCCCCAGTGAGTGGAAGGAGCCCCCCATCTCCGCCTCCGCGTCCACATTCCGCTGCGCCGAGGATGGCCCGGGAGTGGCCTCGGACTGACTGCGCGTGTCGCGCGCCAACAGACGAGCTGCGTCGTCGCGCAGAACACGCGGCGTAACGACGCCGATGCTGCCGGAGAAGCCGAGCACGTCGTCGCACAGCGATCCGCCCGCGTCGCTCGTGCCAGCCGCACTCGCTAAAGACACATCAGCCGTCGCCGCCTCGACGGTCGCCTCCGCCCACCTGTCCGCCCCCGTCGTGTCGAAGTCCGCCGAGGAGGTTCCCGGGTGGCCCGGCGCGCACCAACACCCCCTTTGGACCGGCTGCGGATTGCTGGAGGAGGCGATCGTGACCGTCATGGTGTTGACCCGGCGGTGCACGGAGAGGGGAGCGGTGCCCACCGTCGCAATGCCCTCTGGCGACCGCAGCTCTGTGGACGACCTGCCAGAGCTCATCCCAGCAGGGCTTGTGAGAGTCACTGCCGCCTTTCCAGGCGCGGCCGCGGCGCAGAGGCCCGAGGACGGCGCACTCGATGCGAGAAGCGAGGTGACGGGCAGACGAATGGGCTGTGCGTATCGTGTAACAGGCTTCGGCCGGGACGCCGCCGACGCAGTGCTGGCACCAAGCGCGCCGTCTCCACTGACCTCCGAGAAGCTTCGCGCGTTGCTCGCCAGCCTGTTACGGCCGTCCAGCGGAGTTGTTGTTGTGGCCGCATCGGTGAATGAAACTGCGTGACCACTCACACTGCCCGCACGAGCCGACCGGGGTGTCGTGCGCAGACGGTGCAGCAGGCAGGCGCCGGCCCGCGGAGAGAGTGTTGGGGTGCCGCGACGCGTCTGCTGCGGCCAGTGCAGCGGCGGCACACCGTTCGTGCTGCTGGACGGCTGCGTGGAGGACGACTGGCGGGAGGGGAAGGTCGGTGTGCTGCGGTCCCACTCCCGCCGCGTCGGGCAACGCGACTGCAGGTGGTGGATCTGCACCCCCCAGAGGTCGGCGCGGCGGTTGATATCGAGGAAGGTGTAGGTGATGGTGGAGCCCGCGCTCGTGCTTGCCCTGCTCACCGTGCCCAGAGACGCGCCACCGTTGAAGGCGGCCGCCGGGGTCGAGGGAGAGGGGAGGACGTCGCTGATGGGCAGCGTGACGGTGAAGCGGTCGGCACGCAGCACGCCGACACGCAGCTCCGGAGACCACGGGAGGTAGAACTGGACGGTGTCCGTGTCCGGGTTCACGAGAAACAAACGCGGCGAATCCGTGAGCACCATGACGAGCGATCCTTGCGCTGACAGGTGTGTCGACCGCGTCCGCGCGTGCGGCTCGCCGGACGGGAGCACCTTGACAGGAGAGCAGTACACCACGCTTTCGCCGGCTCCGAGGTAGTCGGCCAGCTCCGCGGTGTAGTCAGTGTTGGTGGTTGTCATGTTCGTTGTCTCGAGCACCGCATCCCAGGCGATTTCGGAAAAGAAGGGGTGTTGCTTCAATGTGGCGAAGCCGCCGCGCTCCGCGGAACCGATGCGCTCCTCTGGGACGCGGCGCAGCAGCTGCCGCACGAGGTCCTTCGCTGCTTCAGTGATGATGCCACCGCCGCTGGCCATGTTGTCGTTGCCTGCGCACTCGTCCGCTTCGCAGGTGAAATCGTCCACGGCGTCGCTCGATGAAGAAGGGAAGACAAGGTCCGCTGAGTCGAACGCTTGGATGCGGTTCGCCACATCTCTCAGCGACCCAGTGAAGAGCTTCTCCCCGACGAGGAGCTCGTACAGGATGCAGCCCATCGCCCACAAGTCGCTACAGGGACCCGCCTTTGAGGACTGGATCACCTCCGGGGAGAGGTACGAGGGGGTGCCGCCGAAGCAGTTGGCCTCCTCGTCGCCGTAGAAACACGCATCACCGAAGTCGGCCAGCTTAACGTGGAAGTCCCAGGTGAGGAGCAGGTTGTCCGGCTTCACGTCGCGGTGCAGCACCATGCTCTCCTGCAGTAGCTGCAGCTGGTCCCTTTCACTTGCCGCCTCCACGCGCGACGACAGGGGATCCTCTACAGCACAGGGGTGCAGCGCCGTGGCTGACGCGGAGAGGGCGGAAGCATCCGGCGTCGTCGCTGGCGAGGCCCGCTGGTGTGTTGCGTGGAAGCGGGACTCCCGCGCGCCGCCGGTAACAGCGTGGTCCTCCCCGGTGGCGTTGGCAGGCGTGGCGGCCTCCTTTGCTGTCATCCAGTAGGTGTGCTGCAACCCATCTCGCAGGTACTCCAAAGCCAGCACGACGTCTGCGAGAAAGCGTGGTGCCATGGTGCGCGTGTCGGCCACGCCAAAGTCTTTCTGGTACTGCGTGAGGTTGCCCTTCTCCGCCATGTCCATCACCAGGTAGAAGTTCTCGGCATCCTCGGCCACGCCAAACACATTCACGAGGCATGGGTGGTTCAGCCGGCTCGCCATGCGCAGCTCGTTGTGGAAGGCGTTCAGCTTCAGCGCGTTGCCGGCGAGGTCGGACTTCTCGACCACCTTCACCGCGACAGGGCGGAATGGCGCGCAGCCGTTGCTGACGGCCGCCAAGATCATCGCAGAGTTCACGCCGTAGCACATGAGGGGCGTCTCCGGGGTGTTGTTGGACGTCTGCAGCGGGTTCGTGCTGGTGCGTGGGGCGGCACCCACGCTACCCTGTTTGGAGGTGCGCGTTGTCGTCACGTTTGTCACGCCCCCGCTGAAGAGGGAGCTGACGGTGCTCGTCGGCGAAACCTGCTCCACGCGCTTCCCGGCTCCGCCAGTGATAGCGGCAGTCGTGGCGCCGGCACCTCCAGTGTGAAAGTCTCCGGTCGTCCCTGCACTGGTGGCGCTTACTGTGCTACTATGACGCAGGTGGGTCGACCACGTCGTCCCCCTCGTCGCTGCCGCAGCACCGCCATCCTCCATGCTTTCCTCGCAGTGCACGTCTCCCGCAGCTACCGCATTCTCACCTGCCTCCCCCATCGTCACCGTCACCGCAGTCCCTGCCCTCTCATCAGTGCCGGCACGTTGCTCAGCGCCGTGCCGCTTGGCGCAGGCGTCTTCGTACTCCTCGCAAGCCTCACGAACAGCCTGCGCCACCGCCTGCTGCGCCGTAGACGTGAGGGTGTCGTCCCCCACTCGCTGCCGCGACTCCTGCAGTTCGGGAAAGGTGACGCTGGCGAGGAAGGAGAGGTCGCGTCCGTCAGCGAGAAAGAGGCTGCTGAGGCGCCGCTCCTCGCAGCCGCGTGTTTCGTCTTCGTTGTCGTCTGTGCTCTCCTGCCGACCCTCAACAACAGCGGCGGTAGGGGGCATGACCGCGGCTACCTTCTCTGCCTCCTCAGCGACAACAGCGGCACCTGCGCCGCGCGAACCGGTGCCGTCAGCAGTGCTTTCAGAGGTGTGGTAGGAAGCGGAGCAACCGTTTGCCCCCTGCCCACGTGGGAGAACAAGGGGAAGACACAGCGCTTTCTCGTTGTACACGTTGGTCGTCCTCCTCACGGCGTCTGCCACCGGATCCACGTGCAGCAGTGCTGGCACCTCGCTTTGGTGGGCTTCGAGAGAGACCTCGGAGGGCTGCTGCTGCTGCTTAGTGACGCGCCTTGTGGCATACAAGTAAAATGGCTTCTCTGCGTCGCCGTCACCCAGGTCTACCGTCCGCGTAGGCAGTGTGGTGGAGTTGCCTTCGCAGCGCGTTGAGTAGTCCTCCTCCTCCTCCTCTCTGCCGTCGTGCACGTTGCTGCGCGTTGTGCGGGAGCTGAAGAGGCACGTCTTATTATCCCAGCGCTCCGACGCCGCAGACGTGAACTGTCGCGTGCCTGCGGTCGACGCCAGCGACACCTCATCCGCGTCCTCCGCGGTTGCCATGGTGTCCTGCAGGGGACCGGAGAGCACCCTCTTCAACTCGTCGTCGCCAGTGCTCATCCGCACCACATTGTCCCCCGTGTCGAGGTCGAGCTCACCCGCTACGATGTGTGCAATGGAGGTCTGAGGGGAATCGAGAGAGAAGCCGCTGACTTCGCCGCCCTTCACCTTGCCCACCAGCACGACGGGCAGGTCGGGAAACAGCTGCGAGAAGCAGCGCGAGGTCGTCGACGTTGGCGTAGAAGTAGGCCCCTGCCGATCGTGCAGCGGCTGCTGCGGCATGTCCTGCAGCGCCGACAATGACCGGTGCGAGCCGAGCATTCCTGGCTGGCCCTTGGTCGATAAGGTCGTCGGAGCGCTTGTCTCTCCACTGTCCGTGTTCACGGCGATCGCCCCGCACAGGAGAACCGACTCCACCTCCGGCGACTGCCCTCGTCCAGGCCAGTGCGCGTCACTGATCGACTCGCCACTTGTGACACATGGCACCTCATCTAGCCCGTTGTAGAAGGACGCTGTTTGATCGCTGTAGGGCTGCTGGTGGATCGGCAAGACAGAGGCGCTGTCGGTGCTCACCGCTGAATCGAGGCGTGAGTGCAGAAAGACGCTGTAGGGATCTCTGCCAGGCGCACCGCCCGCCAAGATCGCCGCTGCGCCGCCCTCTGCACCGCCTGTGACGCTGGCGATGGAGGCAAAGTTGTGTGCCGGCAGCAGCCCGCTTGCCGGGGAGTACCGCGGAGTGTTGGGGACGGAAGGGGTCGTGCAGGTGTCCGCGACAGGGGTGAAGAAGCGCGGCACCTCAACCTCTGGAGGGTACAGCTCCGCCAGCTGCACCGTGCCGTACGCCCCGGTGCCCAGGCGGCCAACGTTGTCCTGCGCAACGCACAACCGCTCTCGCGAGAGGTACATCTCGTCGGGTAGGGTGGGAAACAGCTCCCTCAGAGATGGCAGCGTGGTGCGGAAGGACGTGCCGCCCCGGTGCGAGTGCCGCGCCGAACGCGACGAGCGGCTGGAACGGGCAGAGGTGAGTGAGCACGCGTTGGGGGCACTGCGAGGGCCGTAGCCCATCACACCAACGCCACGATCCGAATCCATGCCGCATGAGGCGTGCGCGTCAGGAAGCCGAATGGCCGGCACCGTCGGTACCGCCCCGCCACTCGCGTTCGTCCTGGTCGCATCGCTGGCGTGAAGGCTAAGAGGTGCGGCGGATGGGGCTGGGCTGCCCGCATCTTTGCCCTTCGCAGCAGCACACACACTAGGCAGAGAGGGAGTGCCAGGTACCTGCGCTTTCCTTGGCTGAGCAGCGGCAGGCAAGGGGCTGTGATGCGGCTCGCAGGGGGCCGCTGGAAGTCTCGCGGGTGCTGCTGTGGCACACCGGTGGAAGTTGGAAGGTGGCGGAAGCAGCTCCGTGCTTGGGCTTTGGGGCGTGCCACGATCCCTATCGCCAGCCGCAAAGAGAGCCTTGGGGGCGTCGCCGCCCTCGTCACGACCGCGACCGCCGTGCCGCCATGGCGACGAGCTCGACGGCGTATCCTGAGCCGACTCCGGCCGAGGGGAGTTTGTGCAGGTGCTGCTCAGCAAACTCAGCACTCCCTTTTCGAGAGCCACGTGACTTGCGGATTCGCCAGGAGTTGCGCTGAGCCGTGCGGCGGACGAGAACGCCGGTGGTCGGGGAGACCCGCGCTGACTCTCGCACGGGGAGTGGGGAGAGGCCTCGGTTTCGTGTGTGACGACGGAGTCCCGCTGAGAGGGCGTGGTGCCGATGGGAATGAGCTCCACAAGCTCTGGTGTCACGGGTGACCACACGCAGACGGTACTCGAGTGCTCCCGCCCATCTGTGGCGCTGCGCAGTGCGTGACGCGTGTGCACAAGCGCCGGCTCCTCCTCGACAATGATCTCGGTTTGCTGCAGCAGTTTCTCCGGAGCTGCAGTCACCTCTGCGAGGCGACCACTGGTACCCTCTGCAAGCCCACCGCCATGCAGAGGGCTGCACGGTGTGTAGGGGTCCGAAACAGAGCCTTCCGGCACCGCCGTACAGTCCGAGACGTTGGATGGCGAGGGAGACGCGAGTGGGACGCAGAGAGAGCCGGTGGAGTCAGGCTGGACAGCAAAGGAGGAGGAGGAGCTACCCTCCACCCCTTTTCCGCCCTCCCGCATACCTCACACGAGACGAGCGCTACAGACTACACAAAGAAACTTGCTAAAAATGAGAGTAAGTAACCTAGAAAAGTATAAAAAAAAGAAAGTAAAGCGGATGTGAACACACAACCAGAAGAAAAAGAGAACTTGAAAAAAAAAAAAAGCTTCACATAACAGAAAGAAAAAACAAAGCGAGAGCAAGAGAGATGTGAAGGATGCTGTATGACACTTCGGTTTCTCTCTAGTGGCAAGGTATCCTCACTCTCACAGGCTAGACCTTCTGCACAGGTGTTGCAAACGTTCCCAACGACGTGAGTGAGGAAAGCGTTGTAGCAGCACAGAGAGAGCGGAGCAAGGCTCAAAATGTGCGTTTGCACGCGATACGTTCCATCAACAGAAAAGAGCGTGTAAAGAGAGACGTTGAGTCAGCGTCGTTAATGCGGATAAAGCATCATGAAAGTGTGGAGAAGAAGAAGAGAAAAAGTGGTCGAAAGTGGCAAGAGCGTGGAGCGAAATGTCAAATGTCACATCTGAAACGCAAGCTGCATTATCTAGTTTGCTTCCTGGAGTGGAAGAGGCGACAAGAGAGAGAGTGCCTCATTCCTTCTGATTCCGCAGCGTCACATTGATGACTGTTTCCGAGAAAAACAGCAGCACATCGAGAGAAGCGGCGTGGTACTTTAGGAAGTGAAGACACCTTTTTTTTTCCTTGCACGCGAACGTCCGTTCGCCTTTGCAGCTCTGTGTACTGAGAAACGTGGCATTGTGCGCTAGAAACTGGGGAAAGCTGCAGCAAACATACGCGTGCGACGCCTTGCACAGTGCAACAGCCTGCTGGTCGCTTCGGGATTGCTTTCCACTTTTCGCTTCACGTTGAAACTTAAACTCTCATAAATATATACGTGGTACGACGGCTGAAAGAAAAGGCCGCAAAGAGCCAAAGAAGAAAAATGAAGTCAACGGCGTCTCTTTACTAGAATATCGGTTTTTCTGGGGAGTCAGTATCGTGAGAAAGAACAAATGAGTTTCGTCTTCTCCTTTTTTACCTGCGGCGTTGATTAGTCACAAAGAAATGGAAGCTCTCTTTTATAGATGTAGAACGCAGTAGGTCGCTTGCGAGCGGTGGCAGGAAGAGAAAGCGATTAAGCACACGCGATTGAACGCATTCAAGCACGTGTGCTCAGAAAAAAAGGCTGAAAAACAGCTCATACATACACGCTTGCACACACACAGCAAACCAGGCACGTCGATGATACTCCCTTCATAGTCCTGCCATGGAGTGTATCGTTTACAGCGACGCTTTAGTTGCAGCTGCACAAAACTTTGACGATCAAAATAAAAGGTGGAGTAGGAAAAACAAAAAGAGCAAAAGATAAGCGAAATAAAAGTGAAGAATCAGGTGACGAGAAAAATGCAAAGCGGTGCGAAATCATACACAGATCGAAAGAGAGAAACCGAGCACCGCTTTTGTGGGTGTTCCCGGCCCTCTTCTCTGTTTGTGGAACAAAGAGGGTCGCACGCAAAAAAAAAAAACTCTGCCAAAAGACAAAAAAGAAAAAAGTCAGGGAGACCTTGCACCAGCCTATTTATCTGGATGCTGAAAGCCACTACGACACTAAAAATAAAAATGATATTTTTGTTCCTTCTCAGCGAGCGGAGAAGAGTAAGTCGGTGTGCATCGACGCCTGTGTGGATATGCTGGACGACAGCAAGACCAAAAACAGAAGGACATAAAGTGGGAATGCCAATCCTTTTGTGTAAAGTACATTCAAAAGAATTCACACGGCGACGGAGCTGCATTGTACGTGCGGGAGCGAAGGTGAACAGTGTGGCAGCTCATTCCGATATATGTAAATGCGCGATGCCATTCAACAGCTCACTGCTCACTTTCGCTTCGCTCCCGCACCCACTTCGACTTTTCCGTTATCGGTCAAACGTCCATACAAGCAGATATGCACACACAAAAAGCGACCAAACATCTCATCTGTGCACCATGCTTGAACGGGACACAGCTTCGAATGCCGCACACCGGGCTTTTAAAACGTGTTCGAGATCGGGGATACGGAGCGGAGACCCGTTACAAAAAAAGAAAAGGGGGACGAAAGATAAGGGCCACGGCGTTTGTGAGAGCTGAATGCTTACCAATCTCTCGAAGTGGTTGTGTTTATTGGCAGGAAGGAAAGAAAACAGGAAGGAAGCAAGCAAGGAAAAAAGAGAAAGAGGGTGCCTCATGCGATACCGTAGGTACTGGGGCGGAACGCAAGGGCTATCACCTGGAAACAGAACAAAAAATGAGCAACAGAAAGAAGCTAGCGTATGATCAACGGACTTCGAGCTCTTCTTCACAACTGAGACCGGGCTGTCCTTTTTTTTTGTTTTTTAAGCTAGATGTAAAATTGTGTTCCGTATTTTGTTTTGTGGATGGCCACAGTGTAGGGGAAAAGATGAGACGTGGTCAAATTCCCGCAAAAAGTGAGGCAAGCCTGAGAACACAGAAATCATGACGGACGAAAAAGAAGAGGAAGACATATCAAAAGCCACTCACAACAGGAGAAGCAACGCATAAAGTACACACCGCAAAGCATGAATCAGAAATAGGAAATTCACGTTTGAAGAAAAGACCAGCGCAGAGAATTTTAAAAAAAAAGCAGGAAACGAGAAATTCCAAGAAGAACACGATCGGGGAATTCCAAAGGGAAAGTCCGTGTTTCCGCGCCGCGGCGCCAATTGGGCGTCACTCAATAATAATAATAATAAAGAAGCACTTAAAAGTGGTGGTAAAAGTGACTCACGCTTCGATGTGGAAACGTTGACTCCACCATGACAAGAAAAAAGAACGCAGAAATGCGGCAAGTAGCACAAGAAAGACAGCTGCACTTCCCCTTCTGTCCACCTCTGAAACACAGAAAAAAAAGGGGAAGAAAAGAAAAACTGCTTCCCTTCCAGTTTGCTTGCTTTTGATTTGGTCATTCTACATAAATGCATTGATAGAATGAGACGCCTGAGCAGCAAAAGAGAAGGCAAGTACGTTTTATTTCTCTAAAAGATGGAGCAGGCGTAAAGTAAGTAAGCAGACGAAGCTGCATAGTGACCGCAGCCCGAAACGCCGTGACAAACCACGCCATCAGCTCAATGAATGGAAAGACTCTATTGCCAGAGGAAAGAGAGCAGAGGGAAAAGTCAAGCTTTAAAGAAAAAAGAAAGTATGCTTATAGTATCGATGACAAAATAAGTGAGAAGCTCGTTGTTTTTCTTTTTTTTGCTGACTGGAATATTCAGCAGGCTTTAAATTAAGCGCTCTCGAGGATCGAACAGAGAAGAGAACACACACATCACCATCAAAAAAATTATCTTCTTTTGTTTTGTTTTTTTTTTGTTATGTTGTTAGAGACATAAAGAAAAGCATGCGAAAAAGAAAAGAGGGGAAAAACAACGGGGACCGATGTACGAAGAGGTAGACGAAGAGGAAAACAATAAATGTTGAGGGTTTTTTGTTTTGTCGTGAGCTCGCTCTAGCATATGAGTGAGCAGGAGCAGAGCATCTTTAACTTTGAAATACAAACGAGACGGAAACAGAAAAAAGAAAATAACGAGCACGACAAAGAAAACAGAAAGAGAAAGTAAATGCGGGTGTGGAAGAGACGAAACAAAAGTAAGAGGTATATGAAGACTAAAAAACAGAAATTGGGGAAGAAGGGTTCTCTTACTGATGCAGCAAAGTTTCGATGTCAACAGTGAGAAAAAAAAAGTGTTGCAAGAAAGTCACTCGATGCGACGACGGAAACAGAGAAGCCGAGAACGGCAGCTCAGAAGGTGAAGTGCAGCTCGTCGTATGCGACGCTACCTACATGGAAAGAGAAATCCACCGGCCATCGCGGTAGGCCCACGCCTTCGTGGTGCCCCACGCACTCCGTGAAGGTTTCGACACAGGCATCGACGGCGCCGCAGGCTGGCTCATGCTCCCGTCCGCGGCGTAGGACATGCCGTACAGCATCGGACTCATCCCAGGCATCGGCGACGCACCCTGCAAAGCAGCAGCGGCAGCAGCAGAAGAGTTGCCCATCTGTTGGGAAAGCTGGGTCTGCTGCGTTGCAAGAGCCATCGGTGGAGGGTACGCACTCATTGGGGCCTGCACTGCGGATGGCTGCGGAGAGCCGTCGCGAGACGCGACGCACAAACGCCCCTCGCCGTCGACGTACACGTATCCCAAGATGGAGTTCACAGCCGTGGCTGCACCGCTGACCGGGACGGGCTTTCCTGTGTAGAATGGCGCACCGCTCGCGGCCTGCGTTGGCATGTTACCGAATGCGTGAGGTTGCGGCACCGCCGCCGCGTTTCCCGCCCGCATCTGTCCAGTGGTGAAGGGACGAGCATTGCCAGGCACCGTGGAATGCGAGTGCATCGCACGGAAGTCTGGCGTCGGTGGCACCACGAAGCCCTCAGGAACACTCTGCGGGGCTTCGTACCGTGGTGGGCTGCGGTGGGAAGCCTGTACATGGGCTGCTGCCTTGGGAGTGTACACCCACGCAGCCGGCGCGCCAGCATCGTTGCTCGCAATCACCGTCCTTGCTGCTGCCTCGCCGCGCTCCGGAAGCGGGAGCGCAGTGGTCCACGTCAACGACTCAGCCGCTGCCGACTTGGGTGTGATCGGCGCCTTCTGCACCGCCATCGCCCCCCACTTGGAACCCCTCTGCTCATCCTGCACGCAGTGGCGGACGCCGTTGACAAAGAAGAACGCCTTGGGAGTGTCGTCTGGGCTCGCTGGCTCGGACACTTTGCTGATCGTGCTCCCCGCCTTGGTGGTTGCGGTGAGGCCGGAAGAGGGACAGAAGCCTGCCGCGGTGCTTTCCGACGATGCCTGGTTGGCAGGGGAGTCGTGCTCGTCCTCGCTGGAGTACCCGTCGTCTTCGCGAGCGCCGACAGGAAACGCTCTCTGCTTTGCGCACTCCCGACTGTTTGGAGACGAAGGAGTCATCCTCAGCCGCTTACTCTGATGGCTGTGCTTACCCTCCGAGAGGTTGGACGTGAGAGACTTCAAGATCACCTCTCCATCCTCGTCAGAAGAGCTGGAGGAGTCGGACGAGGTTTGCAGATCAAGGTTGTTGAGCAACTGGTCCCATGCAACGGTGTTGCGCACAAAGGGCTCGCCGCTATCCACGTCGTCCTGTGGTGCAAGCTGCCAGATCGACATCGTCACGACGAGTGCTGATTTGCAAGAGCTGACGTGAGTGCACGGCCAACGCTGAGGCCGTAAACGAAATGCTGTTCGCGAGACTGTTGAGTTTACTTTATGCCGCTTTAGCTGCGTGCTTTCGACTCCCTCTCTCTAGTGGCAGAAAAACAATTTTAAAAGTTTAGTTTTTTCAGATGTTTGCTGACGAGGAGAGGCTGATCGAGAAGGTGCGCAAGTTTGCGAAGAGGTAGACGCTCGCACCAAACCTTAAGTGAAGATCAAAGCAGGAGGAGAAAGGTAGGGATAAATGAGAGTACAAAAAAAAAAAAAAACAGGGGAAAAAACAAGAGGTGGAAACAAATTCAAAAGCAGCGCAATGATGCGATTGAGTGCTGTAAAGCGGAAAAAAAAAAAGGGCGGAAAAAACAAAAAGAAGTGAATTGAAGAAAAAATTCGAAAGTGGATATGTTAAATCACTTTGGAGTTACTTTGTGCGTCGTGTGCAGTTGGTGTTGTTGATGTGGGGTATTTAATTTGTTTTTTGGATAGAAAAAGAGAGAGCGAGAGAGGAAAAGTGATTAGTATTGGACACTTTAGTAAACGAACGCGAAAGCCTGCGCCTTTGGCTCCACCTGTTGTTGGCGTTGCGAACCAGCACGGCAGCCCACCCATTCTCATCACACAAAAAATAGTCCTCCAATACACTCATAAACATCAGCAGGATCGACGGAACTAGGCAGCACACTCAGCTCGCACCTCAGTGTCGCATGCGTGGGATGTGCGTATAGGCAAGCTCATCTGTGCGCACTCACCTACGCTCCAACACAACCTACAAAAAACAATAGGTTCTCTTTCCTTTCTTGACAACAACGTTGCTTAAGTGCTGTGACAAAAAGAGACAACAGAGAAAAAAGTCTCTTGCTTAGAGAGAAGACATCGCAATTCAACAGCTTCGACTCGCGTTTGGCACCACTGCACCCCATGGCAGCACAAAGAACGCACTCAACGCTGGAGCCACGATAGGCAGTTCACTTTGGTGGCTTCAGCTGATTCTTGCGCTCCCGCCACCAGTCCTCTACGTGCTGCGTCTCACGGCGGCGCAGCATGTCGATCGCGTCCTGGCCAAGCGTCGAGTGGTCCGGCACAGAGAAGAGGCTGTACTCACTCAACGTCGGTGCGTCGGGTCGTCCGGCGCCACGCACGTGCTGGCTCTTCCAGTGGCTGAGGTTGTACTCTAAATCCGTTTGCAGACGCGGCGTGACGTGCTCCTTCCACCGCTGCTGCACCTCCTCTGTGCTTGCGTCGGGGATGTCCGTGTAGCGGCGCACGCGATCGGCGATGGTGTCCTCCTCCGCCTTCACCTGCGCACCGTACTGCTTTATAAAGTAGTCCCACTCCCTCTCCGTGAGCTTGCGATCCCACTGTGCCGGCGGCTTGCCGCGGACACGGCGGCCCTCGTAGTTCCAGAGGTACGGATTCCACGTCCCCTGCACGCTCTTGCGCTGGAGGTGCATGTGCGTGGCCGAAAAAGGCTGGTTGTAGTCATTCGCCTCGTTCACCAGACGGTGAAAGCGGATGTTGATACCCATGGAGCTCATAAAGCGGATGGACAGCGCCTTCTCGCTACCGTCGCGGTAGACGCCGGTGATGCTGCTTTCTGGCCACTGGCGGGGGCGGATGTCGATCTTCACCTGCGGATACTGGCGGTGGAACTCCGGCAGGTAGGTCGCCATGAACTGCCGCATCGCCGGGTTGCCCTTGTTGGGGCTATACGAGACGATGATCTTCTGCAGACAGAGCTCCCCGTTGCGACTCATTGTGGCACTTGGTTGGGGAAAACACTTCGCCCATGACACCGTTGCAAGTCAGTAGTGCATTAGGAGAAAAGACGGTTGTAAAACCAGTGCGGAAAGTGCCGGAGCAATGGTGTATGCAGTCAGTAAAAAGAAAAAGGGGGAGACGACAAGAAAAGGGGGTGAAGTCGTTAACGGAGAATTGTGACATATGCCATCACGGTTCCAACGTCAGAAACCGTACTTCGACCGAGAAACGGGAAACCTTTACAGCATAGCGAGTTGTTTTCCGCTCTTGTGCTTCGCAGCTGAAAGAAGCACAGTGAGTTCCTGTCGCTTTGTCCGGAGCAGGAAATAGAAGACACGATCTTGCAGCCATCACTCACCCTTTGTACTCTGTGACACTTCTTCCCTTGAAAGTAGAGAAGACTTTAGAAATATGTGAATACGGCAAAAAGCTTTTCGAATGATCGCCGTGTGGTCCATACACTCTCCGTGAGTCACAAACTCGGCCGCCAACTATCCATCAGCGCGTCGCCTCTTTCGCAACCAGAAAGAGGGCCTCTTTTTACAAAAACTCGCACAAGCCTGTCCCCCGCTTTGCCGATGCGCACTACTTGCGCAACGGCTTTCCCTGCAACGTCCACGGTAGCCGAGCCGGGACGCCCTGCACGCCCATGCGACCGCCACTAATGCGACTGCGGAGAGGACCCTTGTCTCCCGTAACACCCTCCGTTGTCTGCTCCTCCACGCTGCGACTATACGCGGCAAGGTGGCGCTGCACGTCGCGTAGAAAGCCCTGGGCAGGGTGGTTGACGTTGAAGCGTTGCTCTGCTGCTGAGGCAGAAAGCGATGTCACCGGAACACTTGCCTCCATTTGCTCGTTCACAGTGCGCTGCACCAGCCTTCGATGCAGTGCAATGGCTTTATTCGCGCTCGTGAGCCTTTCGTACGCCTTGAGGGTGCGTGGGAAAGCTGACATCAGAAGCCCTCCTTCCTCGATAAGAAACTGCAAAACACTAAACAGCGGCCATGTACTGAGCGAGTCGTGAGTTCTGTTCGTCGATCCAGAAAGGCCCTCGCTGTCGTTAAGAGACGACTCTAGCCTCTCTACCACATCCACGACGCAAGCGTGTGTCTGGCGGATCGTCTCATTATCTCCGGCGTTGAGAGCAACGAGGAGAGCATCGACAGCACTGACGATGTGCGCGCTGACAGCGGATGCCTCTAGGTACTCAGCGAGAGACCCTGAGGCTGTCTCGCGCACCGCATCACTCAAGGCGGGTCCATCCCACGGTCGCGGTGGGCAGCGCAGCGTGTGGAGGAGGTCCTCCGGGCGATAGAAGACCTGGCTGCGGCCACTTGGGGCGTCCAAAGCCCTCTCGGGAAGCGCGGCAGCTGGTTGAAAGCGCACGCTAAGCTCCACCGCACACTCCGAAAGCAGCGGCACTGAAAGTCGGCTGACACTCGCCGAGTACGGTTCGAGCTGAAGTGTGTGCGGCTGCTGCAGTGCGCGAAGCAGAAGCATGCTGTGATGTACAAGCGGATGCCACAGCATCGATGCTGGGCACCGAACGGCAAACATGAGTGGAAATCGACCTTCTTGCTCCAATTTCAAAACTCTTTCCGAGGTGCTTATAGGTGCCAAAAAGACGGAAAACACAACTGCTTCAGTACAGAACGGAAAAATACCCTTGACTGCACAGAAGAGCGGCAGCAATTTGTGAGGAAGATAAGAAACCAGCAGAGTGGAAACAAAACGCGAGACGTAGAATTCGAGATGAGAGAGAGGGAGATGAGCAGCCTCTTTCCAGCGTGCGTTTTTATCACACAGGCGCGCCGGCTGCCTTTCAGAAAAGACATGACCACGGGACTGGAAGTTGAAATTAAAGGTTTTACCCGATACCACTCTCACTCCGAAGAGCAGCTAGACGGACGTTTTTTTAGAGTGAACAAACAAGCTTCCGACAATAGCACAACGTGGCGTGAGCCGTGCATCTCTCATGACACACCCCTCGAAAACTATGGCATAAATTCGAGGCAGCTTTCCATCGTGCAAACTGCTGAACCTCCTCTTCAAAACCCAAAAAAGAGCGCGGGAGAGGAGAAAGCCGTTTAGTTGATCTTGTTTTCTTTTTCAATAGACAGCATGCGTCGCCTAAACACGACGAAACAAAAATGAAATGACCTAGCTGGTCTCCACACTGTTGCCGATCCCAATCCTCCACACGACAATACCGGTGGACAGCCAAAAACAAAACTGAGAGTGAACAAACCTAAACTACTAATTTATACAAAAAAAAATAGCAAAATACACTACCAAGAAGCACCAAGTGTATTTTTGAGAAGGAGGCATGTTGTACATGCCAGGAAAAAAAAAAGTACTACGAAACGAGAATGTACTCGCGCGCGTAGCGCACTGGCACTACTCACGCTGGTACAGCATTCCTATGTCCTAGAGCACAGGCGTAACCTTCACTTAGATATCCTCCGCGGTCATCGTGAGCATCGGCGGGTTGATGTGGAAGTACGGGCGGATAAACTTGCCGTCTCCAGCCCACACGTCGTGGCCGTGGGACACGGCGTAGTCGCGGGCGTTCTCGCGCTTGAAGTGCTCCGGCCAGTCCATCATGTAAATGTGGTAGAAGGACGAGTAGAAGATGGAGATGTACGTCAGGTACAGAAAGGAGAAGAAGCCGGCCCAGTTGATCATGGAGCGCAGCTTGGTCATGCGGTACGGGTCACGGAGGCCGAGCTGGTACATGGCGCGCCAGTACCACTCGAAGCTTTGCTTGCGAGACGACCCCAACATGTGCAGCGGGATCTCGTCCCACGCAGCCTTGAAGCGGTCCGAGGAGTGCATATCACCACCAAGCAGCGGGCGGCTCGGACGCATCATGAGTGCCCGGTGGGAAGCGGTGAAGCTCACAGCCGGAGCGGTGCGGCGCAGCATGGTGAAAGGGAAGAAGCGTAGGCGAAACTTTGTTGTAGGAAGGAGAAATAGAGATAGTTTCACTGCGATTGTGGGACGCAAGAGATAAGAGATGAGGGTTCAGGAAAGCAAAGAGTGGTAAATAGTGAAGATGTTCAAGAGGCTGGCAGTCCAAGCACAGCAGAGAACCAGTCCTAATAAACTCCGGTCTTCCCGGGACGATAGTCAGAGGAACCGTGCGGACAAAAAAGAGAAGGCTGTTTTTTCCTCTTCTTTTCTGCCGTTTCTACGCGCGCTGCTTTGACTTGTTCCACCGCCAGCCCAACAGCGGCACAGCTGAATCAAAGTTGCGGCCTCGCCGTAAAGCCCCAAGTGGGCAACAAACGCACGACTTTTTTCTTTGTCTGGGCATTTAAAATGTGTGCTTCTCTTAAGCGGTATATAACGTAACAATGTGACAAAGAACCTCGTTCACCATAACAACGCAGTGTGTGACAAAAAGAAGAGTAGACAACGGCGCCAGTGGGCTTACTCGCCACACCGAGATTTGGGTCGACGCAGGAAAAGCCTCTACCAATGTCAACGTTGCGCACAGCGCTCACCAAAACTGGTACCACGACCTCTGCGGAGTGGCCTCTGGACGCCACTTTTTGTTCTTTACTAAACACTGCATCAGCACCTTTCGTTCTGTGTTGCACGTGGCGGTCCTTCCTGCAAGTTTCATCTCGGGTGGGCAGCTTGCAGAGCAACGTAGCAAATCCATATTCAGGTCAAAGCAAGGGTGATGCTTGCTCATGTTTTCATTGGCAGGACGCACGACTTCCTGGTTGTACTCGCGCGTCCCCTGCTCCGACCAGCCGGAGAGGATCTCGAGATTGTGGTTCTGATCGTGCGAGTAAATCATATTCCGCACAATGTGGCCGCCACTTACTCGCGACGGGTCCGCGGGTGCCTCGGGATCAGCGCTCATGACTGTGCCGTGTCGAATCGCCGGGGAAGAGCTTCAAAAGAGAGAGCCGCGAGCACGAGAGTTGCGGAGTTTCGGCTTTTAGAAAGAAAAGACAGCGGAGAGGTTCACTCAATGAGAGGAAAGATGGCAGGAGTAGGAAAGATGGTGGGAGCGAGCGCAAGCAAACGGCGGCGATGCAGGAGCATGCGCCGCGAACGAAAGAGAAGCGCAGTCGTTTCTTGTGCAAAGAGTCGCCGTAGTCGAATTGCCGTGTAAGTTTACCATTTCCCCTCTTCGATAGTAAGGCGCCACGACAGAAGCAAACGTTGATGAGGAGCACCGTAAATATGCAGCAAAAAATAGCCGAATCAAGCGCGGGAAGCTTGGGGAGATTTGAAAAAGGTATGTAACGCTGCAGAACAACAACTCAGTGCCAAAAAAAAACCCAATGAAACACACCGTGAATAATCCACTTGCCCCTCGTCAATGGTGCAAAGCAAGTGCTACTGTCAAGCGGCTCCTCACGTCGCAAAGGGAAACCGCGTTTGCCACCGCTGATTGTAGTGGCCTAGCTGTGTGACCGCGCGGGAGATGCCACGCCGCTCCGTCTCCAGCAAACGCGTCTTTGTCGGCAGCCCCTGCGACCTCCGCTCGTTGTTCATGCCCTTCGCATCCTCACGAGCAAGGTGCATGCCCGTGCGTGGGTTGATGTTCACCGGCATGTACTTGTAGTACTGGAAGGGCTGCTGCTTTCCCCAAGTCCATGTCGGCTCCAGCCAGATCTCACGCTGATTGTGCTCCGCAGGGTGAGCGGGGCAGCGGACGACGAGGGTGTCCTGCACCCAGTGAAACCGGCAGGTTTCGCAGTGCAGCTTCAGCTTGTCGCGCTGCACCAGCCCCGGGTGCTTGTCGGTCGAGCCCTGCAGTTTCTTCATGTGGTGCGTCGCCCGCCCATCAAGGTTGTTCACGGGAGAGAGTATCTGCTTGTTCTTCGGTCCCGAAGAGTAGCCGAGAGGGGAGAAGTTCCGTGCCACCGCAGTGGCGCAAAGCGCCTGACGCGCCGCCGTAGATGACCGCAGCATTCCGCAAGAATCCAAGCACACGACGCTTTCTCGTGCAACGCTTTATACTCGGCTGTGCTGTGGAGCGACGAGTTGTAAGTATGAACGAGGTGGCCAGTGCGCTACTGTCACACTGATCGAGAAGGTGGGTCGGAAAAGAGTCGTGAGAGTAAGAGAACAAGAAAAGGGTGATGCAAGGGAGACTGACAAACCTCGCGATGCGGCACAAAACTCATCTTTGCTAAACGCACGACAATAGCCTTCCGTTTGGCACGACGGAAGGAGCAGCATGCAGAAAGAGAACTGCGACGCTCCATCCAGCAGTCACATTCGCAGAACACCAGGAAAGAAGAAAGAGAAGTCTATTTGAGCCACCGTAATTTTCACTTCATCACTTCACCTCTTTTATTGTTGTCAGCGGTAAATTCTTGTTTGCCTTTTACAACGGAAAGTAGCGGAGAAAAACACGAGTCGAAACGGTAAACTGGAAGTAAGAAAGAGTTGGTTCCACAACAGCGGAGCTTCAAACACCAAGACACCCTTTTGTATAAATTTGGAGTGAAAACGATGACTATGAAGAAAAATTAAAGATAAGAGCCACTGTTGGCAGCGTGCCTTATTGTTCCGCGCTGGAACACAGCTGGCAGAGAGTAGGGCCACTGCCCTTGATATCCGTCGCTTTGCGGCTCTCGAGACAACAATGAAAGACACCCAGATACTTGAAGCAGGCCAACCGGTAAGAGAAGCAAAAAAGAGTTGCCAAGAAAGTCGAAACAGACAAACGCCTCGCTCGTGTGAAAGGAAAAAAAAAAAAGGTCTTGCGCTTGCCGCAATTAGTGTACGCCAATGCAAAACGGGCTCTGGTCATTGTGTCCGTGCGGCTGGGTCTCAAACTTGCCGAAAAACAAAGCCATCTCTCGCACTGACAAGACCAAAAAGATCGTCGCATCAGGCGCATAGCAGTACTAAAGCCAGCAACAGCACCTCCGTCCCTCCTCTACGTTAATGTGACGTCTTTTCTCACCCTCTGTGCGGCATCGTTCATTACACGGCAGTGAGGAAGGCACCGCTCGACATACTGCACCTCCTCAAAGGGAACGTACGTGAACTTGACGTTGAGCTTCTGCAGCCGCTGGCAGGTAGCGAAACGCGCAATGTTGCCCTGAATCTTCGTGTAGGACAGATTCAGCTTTACCAAGCGAAAGGCCTTTTCCAGCCCATCAAGACCCTCAGAGGTCACAGGGCACGATTGTGCGTGTAGCTCCTCCAAATGTGTGCAGTGCCCCAGAGTGCCCAGCTGAGTGATGGAAGTGAAGGACAGCAGGACCGACTTCAGCGAACGCGCGCGCTCGATCCCGGCGAACCCGTCATCATCGATGAGCGTGTTGGAAATGTTGAGAATCTCCAAGCTCGTGCACTGCCCTAGACACTCGATGGATGACACCACTGTTTCCGCGATGTCAAGCCGCCGCAAGCTGTGGAGCGCCTCTATACCAGCGATGGATCGCAACCTCGTTTTGTACAGCGTTAAGGTTCGCAGCTGGACGCAACCCAGTAGAGGAGTCAAGCCCGTCACCTCCGTTTCTGCGAGATCCGCCTCCAACAGGTTCTTCGCATCGCGCAGGCCGGCGATGCCCTCCGTCGTGACCTTCGTCGACCACAGATTCAGAAGGGTCAGCTCCGAGCACAGCCCCAGATCGTTGACATCCTCCGCATCGCAGTGAGTCAGCACGACTTCCTTGAGGGGGGACGCCTTTGTGAGTGTGCAGAACGGGGCTGCCTCCGTCACACGACTGAACTTTACCTCGAGCTGCTCCAGAGACTTACTCTCTGCGATCAAGCCCAGGTCTGTGACATCGGTCTGGGAGAGGGAAAGAACACGAAGGCAAGGGAGGCGCTCCAGTCCGGCGATCCCGCTTTCGTCCACTAGCGAGCCCTGCAAGTCAATGCGCCACAGACTCTCGCAGTGCTGCAGCTCCGTAACGTTCGTCACGCGGGTATGCGCGAGGCAGAGATCCTGTAGCGTCTTGAGGCGGTGAAATCCGTCGATACCAGCCGAATCCACCAAGGTGCTCTGCAGCGACAGCGTTCTGAGTGACCGGGCGTTGGAGAGGAAGGAGACATTGCGTATGTTCGTCTCGTTCAGAACGAGGTGTTCGAGGGTGACCAGGTGCTGCAACTCTTGGATTCCCTCACTCGAGACGGCTGTTTTGGAGAGATTCAGGTACATGAGACTCCGACTTTTGCCAAGGCAGTTGACATCATCGACGGGAGTCGAAGAGAGATCAAGTCGAGTGAGGTTGGGCAGCGACTGCAGCCCGTCGATTCCCTTCGAGTCCACTAATGTGTTCGCCAATAGCAGAAACTTGAGATCCTCGATTGCGGCCAGCGGCCGCACGTCGGTGACGCGGGTTCGCCCCAGTAGGAGCTCCTCCACCCGCCGCAACTCGCCGATTGGCGCCATGTCGGCGTCTGTGATGCTGCAGCCGCTCAAAAGGAGCGAGTGCAGAAAGGTGCAGCGGCCGAGTCCGGTGCAGTCAAAGTCGGCCTTGCAGTTGACCAGATCCAGCTTTCTCAGGTTCTGTAAGGAGGCCAAATCGGAGAGCGGGATTCTTGCGGAGGGCTGCTGCGCGGCAGAAGACTGGCCGTCGGTAGCGGTGTTGATGACGACGACCGACTGAGGATGAACTGTGACGTTGCGCAGCACCACCTCCTCGATGCGGGGAGCGAGGGCGAACATCTGCAGACGGGGCAACGCCGCACCAGAAACCTCCACAGCTTGAAGCGTGGCCGCATTGCTGTACAGGAAGGAAAGCAGCTCGTTCAGTGGCACTGTTCCTGCCTTGATGCGCAGCTCCTCTACACCGCGTGGCACGGCTAGGCAAGCCTGCAGCTCTATTGCGGTCTGCGGCAGTGCTGCGCCGTTGATTTCGAGACACTCGATGCGGCCTAGAGAAAGCAAGTCGCCTAACGAGCAGTTCAGCTGCGGTACGCTGGCAGTGCTCGCGGACTCATTCTTTGACGCCGCGGACGCTTTGTGATTGCCCCAACAGCACACTGACAGCGGGCACTCCGCACTTTCAGAGAGTTGGGGAGGTGCGCGGAGCACAATCGGGCCACCACCTTGTGCGGGCTGGACGTGGATCCCCGCGTTTAGCCCGGCGCCAACAGGGGAGGCTCCGGAGCACTTCTGCAGCCACCACTGCGTCAACCGCAAGCTGTAGACGTCGTTGACGTCGCAGCGGAGCCGCATCCGCCTTTGCTTGCGAAACGAAGCAGCTCCAGCGCGTTGGTAGCGGTTTAATCCCAAGCGAAGGCCCCGAGAGGACTTTTCCTGGGATCGCCGTGTCTGCGGTGCGGTGCATATCCATGCCATCGACTGTTCGGGCAAGAACTCTGCGATCTCCCCAAAGGCTTCGGAATCCACACGCGTCATTGTTAATTGTGCTACTAGTTTTGAGCAGAGGAAGAGAGACGGGGAAAAAGAAGGCAGAGGAAAAGAGAAGACGAATTGGCTGAAGAAAAAGAGAGAGAAAAAAAAAACAAGCGACTAGAGCGCTACGAAGCTCATTGCCTTTGCGCTCACCACTGATGCCGTTGAAATTCGAGCCTCGCGTCATTCTTGCCTTCTCTTCCCTACTCAAACCCGAATGCCTGCTTTTCAATTGTTTCAATAGTTTGTTAGAAGTTACTTACTTAAAGCCAGCTCACTGCGCCGCGAGACGAAAGAGATCAACGTGCTCCTGCTCGCACTCGTGCACGTCGCCTGCGATGACAAGGGAGTGCAAGGGTTCCCCAAAGTCGACGTCAAGAAGCTGCTTCATGGAGCCGGCAACAATCTTCTGCGTTGCGGAGCCAACGCGAGCAACGCCTACGGCAAACGTGGACCCGTCCGCAGCAAGTGCACCGCCCTTCTTGTAGCCTTCCACCTCCAGAAGCTGCTCAAGTGCCTGCTTGATTGTCATGTACCGCGCAGGCTCGTAAATCTTGCGTCCACGGGCAAGGTTTTCGTCGGAGATCTCCTTCACCTTAATGTCGAGGAGAACCAAGGTGTGAATACCGGCGGCGCGATTGCTCTTCAGGCGGTCATACCACGAGTCCGGACGCCACGTCTCCGTCCAGAAGCACAAGGAGATCACCTGTCCAAAGCGGTACAGCTGCAGCCCACAGCAACCGACTGCGTTGATGATGGAAGCGTTGTGCACCACCTTGCTGGTGATCCCCTGCTCGTGACAGCGCACAATCAAGTCCGAGTGTGTAGTTGCACCAAAGACGTCTCCGACAACGAGGAGCACCACATTCTTCTCCTTCGCGTCGTCAAGGACCACACCGCTCTCCACCATTTCTCGGTCTGCGATCACAACCGACTTGCCGTAGATCGATGTAAGCTCCTCTGCGTTGCTGTTAATCAGGAATGAGGTGTACGCTTCGAGAAAAACAACATCCGCCTCTTTTACGGCGGCCATGCCCTTTAGTGTAATGTCGGACGCATCCCCTAAACCCACACCGACGAGAGTGAACATTTCAAAGCTTTGAGAGAAAAAAAAAAGGCAGCTGTGAGGGAAGGATTTAGAAAGGAGTAGTGAAAAGCAGCGGAACAGCGATCTAGTGACCAAAAACACGCTCTCAGATTGCCCATCCTCAGTAAAACAAGTCACAAACTTCTTGATGCATAAAAGCTCACCGCGCTATCAGCACATCTGCGGTATTTTCTGTGAAGCTAATGGCTAGGCTTGGTTTTGTTCTTCTTTAAATGTCCCGTTAATGACTACGAATAGATCTCCATGTATCTACCAATACTTGCTCTCCGACAAGAAGGGAGCCAGCGCAAAGATCAGCCCGTGCTCATACGCCGCTGCGCGGCCGAGATGCCCAGCAGTCAAAACACCCATAGCACCAAGACCCGATCGAACGTCCGTCTCGCCGGTCAAGGCATCCATAACTTCTGCCAGTTCCTTGCCATCATTGAGAATGGGGCCCATAAGTGTCTCGCTCATCTCGAAGCGAGCAGACGAGCCGATTCCGCACCTGCCTGTCGAGCGCTCCACAACACTCATCCAACCGCACTCAAACCAGCGATCTGCGATGTGCTCGAGACCGCCCTCAAGGCCGATCCCAAATTGGGCCTCAGGGACGGCGTCTAGTGCTGCCCTCGCACGATTGACAGCTCCTCTCTGCGTCTCCTCAGCCGACATCGGTTGATCAGTAACGCCGGACTTCACACTCACAGCGCGGACCTCATGCACGTCATTGGGAAAGCACTTGTTCACAACAGTGATGACGCACTCGACTTTTGCGCGGTTGGTGGTGCCTACGGCCCACACAGTCATGTTATCGATAATCGCGAGAAATTAGAGCTCACGCTGATAAGGCCAGTGGCGGCCGCTAGAGGACTGAGAAAAACGCAGAGACGGAAGTGGGAGCGGGCGGAAATAAAGGAATCACACCGCATACACAAAGAGCACTTACACTAGCAGGCCAAGAGCGCAAAGGCGGGCCACAGATCAAGAAACAGAGCAGATGAAAGCAGCGTGAAAGCCATCAACAAGGGCTTTTTCTTACACATATCCCGGAAATATTCGTTGCTTTTCTTCTAGCGTGACGTAGTAGCTAAAATCGCTGGCAGGGGGAGGAAGAGAAAAAAGGTTCGAGCAACGAATTGCAAAGTAAGAGAGGGAGAAAAAAAAGCACTAGAGTTAAGTGCCGTACGTGCAGAAAAGAAAGAAAGAAAGACAAAGAAAAAAAAGGCAACAACCACTTTGCGTGCATGAGTATATGCGTATGTTACGTTTTACTTTTTCGGAGTGTGCTCGAGGATAGCGACACCGCCAAGACCGCCAGCAGCGCAAATGCTCACGAGGCCGTGTCGCTTGCCGCTGCGGCGCAGCTCGTTAGCCAATGAGGTCACGATACGGCCGCCGGTGGCAGCAAAAGGGTGACCCAATGCCAGCGAGCTTCCGTTGACATTCAGCTTCGACCGGTCAATGTCCTCGGTGAGAACCGCTTTTTCTCCTGGTGCGTACCTGTCGAAGAACTCCTGAGACTTGAGGCACTTGAGCGTGGCGAGAACCTGTGCGGCGAAGGCCTCGTGCACTTCAAAGAGATCGATATCCTTCGGCGTCAGACCCGCCTTCTTTAACAAGGGTCCCCAGCCGAGAACCGGCCCAAGCAAAAGCTGCGGATACGGGTCGATTCCAGAGAAGTACCAGCTTTTTACTGTAATATCTGTCGGGTAGCCGAGCTTTTTCGCTTTCTCCTCCGACATGACCAGCATTGCGCTGCCGCCATCTGTGAGAGCGCTTGATGTCGCCGCCGTGATTGTTCCCTTGTCCTTCCGAAAGACAGGCTTCAGCTTCGAAAGCTTCGACTTCATCTTCTCTGTGTCACGCTGAAGAATGTCGTCAATGGTGACCTGGACCGTCTTCCCTTTTTTCTCCACCGAGACGGGGACGACCTCGTCCTTGAAGTAGCCAGCTTTTTCGGCACGTGCGGCGTTCTCATGCGAAGTCACGGCGAGCGCCTCCTGCTCCTCCCGCGAAATGTTGTTGAGCTCGCCAATGACGTCACCGTGCCATCCCATTGTTTTACCGGTGCTTCGCTCTGTTCGAGCCATACCTTTTGGGAACCAGCCGCGCGGGTTATAGCCGGCCTCCTTGAAAAAGCCGGCCATGCCTTTCTTCTGCGCCATCATCAAACCGTGCGTCACCGACCTCGGAAGTGGCATTTCGCTGTTGCTCACACTATCACTGCCTCCGGCAATGACGACATCGGCGTGATCGGCTTCAATAAGCATGCATGCCTGAGCAAGAGCGTTGAGTCCACTTGCACACGCCATGCTGGTGAGGTTTCCAGTGATAGACTTCGGAAGGTTCAGGTCGATAACAATCTCTCGCGCGCAGTTGTGAGCATTTCCCTGCAGCACAACATTGCCCCACACGATGTGGTTGATCTCGCGCGGGTCCAGCGACGTTTTGTTGAGGAGACCAGCAACGGAGGCACTCGCCAGTTGAAGGGTGTCTGCCTTCATCAGCGCACCGAACGACTTCGTAAACGGCGTGCGCACTCCCGTCACCAGGACCGCCTTCTTCGCAAGTGAGTGGCGGCTTGAGCGCATTGTGGAGAGTATCTGCGTATCGTGAAAGAGAGAATTGCAGAAAGCGAGAATGAGAGTTTGGAGCTCCGGTGTTGGCGGGACGGTGGCTTAGAGAGGCAAAGATTTAAGGCGGAAAGGTACGAGAAGAGAGAAATTAGTTTAGACAGTGAGTTACCACATTCAGCAGCTGCTTACCTGCGACAGCAAGCTTTCTTAAAGGCGCACAGCGGGAATTTCCTCGGCGTTTCAGTAGATTGCTCTTCATTCCCTGGTCACACATACGACGACCCGCGTGAGAAAGTGAGACAAGATCGATCCGCCAGCGCGTGCGCAAGCAGTGCTTTGCAAGAGATCCACAGGCAACTCACTCCGCCCCCAGAACTCCGGGGACCGCCGCAGAAAACACGCCTGCACCGGGCAGCTTTACTTTTCGAGAAGATTGGCGTCAACCAGTACCGAAGCCGCACCTTATTTTGACCAGCCAACGCAAGGGAGGCAAACGTCGAGAAAAACGAGGCCAGCACCACGCTGGACGACACCATGACGCTTTCGCAAATTCCACCAACGCAGAGAAGTGCGACACGCACCCTTTTGGAGCCCTCGCCCAGCACCAGGCTGACCACAGAAACCCCCCAAAAAAAAAAAAAAAAAGAAATCTATCTTCACAAGAAAGGTGTGCAGCTCCTGCCTTTTGAACCTCTCCAAAGCAAAAAGGACAACTTTTCAGAAAATAAACTGATTGCGGAAGAGCGGCAGAAAGCACGCTTTTGAACAGAAAATGGTGCCAAGGACCACACTCAGTTTCCCTAGCAGACGTGCCCACGAAAAGGGGGTTTTTCCGATTTACAAGAATTCTTTTTCCCTCCCTCTGTCTGAAGCACTATTGTCTTTCAGCCCACGGCCACACAGATCCATTCGGACACCACCACCATCGAAACACCTCTCCATACTTCAACGGGGACCGCCCAAATGCCGCAACACCAGACCGGCTCTGCAACCCATCTCAATCCACCCAGCACCGCCCAGCACAGCTATCTCCCCGAGTATTCAGGGCCCAAAGCACCAGAGCCGCTGCAACGCCTATGCACACTTATTCAGGCTTTGGAAACGTACTCGATACGACGGCGTTCTGTTTCAACGCGAAGCGGTCAGAAAGTGCTTCATTTGCAGTCGATGAGTCGCAACCGCCGGCATCTTTTGGTGGATGCGAGTAAAAGAAGCGGCCTTTTCCTTGACAGCACACAGACTCAAGGCCATTAATGTGCAGCGCCAGGTAGCAACCACATGTCGCAGAAGTTGTTGGTCAACCTCGAAACTCGTCATGTCGTGGCGTTAGCACGAAGCGGAAATGCGCTTTGTGGCTGTGGGCAACTTCCAAAAAAAAAAACGGGAAACTTACGCGCTCCTGGGGCGGGGAAAACACCAACCGTCGACCAGACTTCAACGCCGCACACATGCCAAAGCCATCAAGTGCGGAGAAAGATAAGCTCAGGGAAAACCACATACTTTTGTCACAGCTCTCCGGATTTCATACGGAGATTGCGGATCACTGCTTCACAGGCTTGATTGACAAGCTTTTGGGTCGCACTTCACCTTTTTCCGGGGACAAGCAAACTGTCGATCGACAACTCCACCGCGTCACTGGCGGCCTTTAATCAGGGCAGCACCATTCTTCGAGGCATGAAAAAAAAATTGTTGACCATCTTCTGCAAAAGCAGGGTCCCACATGCAGCCTTCTTGATCCTGAGAAGAGGCCTTGGAAGCCGTGGCGCACCTGCCCTGACCCACAGGCCCTTTACCCTATACCAGACTCGATCCCCTTCACACCGTCAGCGGTTAGCCTTTCGAGCGGCGCTATTGCACCTTCTTGAGTGGAAGACTGCAATCGTTGGAAAGAAGTGCCTTGCCTCCGCCACCACATTTTCCTTCGTCTGTCGCGTCAAATCACCTATGCTGGATTAACGAAAACTTCCCAAAATTCCGGTTAAACTACTATTCAAAACTGAAAATTTCTATATCGCTGCAGCCACTCTTTGCTCAGTCCTCAGAGCTCTGCCGGTAGCATGAGCACAAAAGTTTTTTAAACCACCTTGATGTTTTCTTAAATAGCGAGGCTGCCCTTTTCCACTTCGCTGCATTTTGATTATTTTTTTTTTATTCAAGTAGGTTGCTGTTGCTACATTTATCATGGACAGGCTCTTCCTTAATCTGTATCCGGAGAAGAAGAACAGCGGAGAGAAGAGGCAGCTGCCCGGTTTCCTGTAGAAGTTGTCGACACAGAAGAGAAGATAAACCGCAATGTAGCGGGCTGGAGCCAAGGCCCAAATATCTCTAGAAGGGCTCGTTTCTCTGCTTTTCTTCTCCGCATCGGGGACGGGGGAGACGACGCGCAAACACATCCGCGGTACCCTCGGCAAATTCGATGTAACAATTCCAACTCCCATCTGATTAACGACAATTCATCTTTTCCATCCACTTCGCTTCTTTGCAAACTGCATGCGGATGTAAGCTGCTGACAGCATTGATGTTCTCTGAAAACGAAGGGAAAAATACACCGCAGCAAGGCAATTGTTCACAATCTGAGGAGAGCTGCTTTGCTATCAGCCGGCGATTGCGCCTACGCAGCTTCGTGTTCGATGCATGCTCAGAGACGGCTGCGCGCGTGATGCCACTTATTTTCATTTTGTGTGTCAAGGACCGCCCCACAGGCCTCGCGAAAAAGCACCCGCAACCGCCGGCACATACTTTGGCGCCGAGGGTTGGAGCCACGCTCTGCCTTATACACCATACCTCGTGGGTTTGTGCATTCCCATCGTCAAAAACAACGTGGGGTTGGAGTTCTTCTGCGCGACTTTCGGCCCCACTTTCTCTGAGGAGCAACATCAACCCTTATTTTCCCCTTGCTTTCCCGTGAAAAGGAGCGACGCTCACGGCGCGGCTTGCACTGTCGCCAAGTCTTCCATCGGAATGTCGAGGCAGGGCACCTAACCAAAGAGGTTGGCGACGAAAGGGGTGGCGCGGGCAGTTGGGGAATGCACGAAGGCTAGCGCTACACATAGCCATCAGCACTCATCAAGTCACCTTTCCCACTCTCTTCCTTTACAGCATCCTTCAAATAGTCTTTCATTTTGCCCGCACGTTTTCTGCTTTTGGTCGAATTCTTTTTTTCATCAGAACATTGGCTAAGCTCAAGCAGCAAATGCAATATGATGCGCAAAGTGAAAACGCAGGGCCTTCGCAAGAGTCCCCCCAGAAAATTCATCCGTCTCGCACCACGCTTCGCATGTCGAACCACGTCACCAAGGTTGTTCCGAAAATATCTCAGCCCGAGAGGAAAGCTGGTATCTTTTTCCCACAGCGAGTTTCCCTGCGAGCTACTTGTGCACATGTCGCGCGGCACATCTGGCCCACCTCTAGTAGCTCTCCTGAGAGAACGCCGGACTTTGACACCCACTTCCCCACAGAGCATAAATCCGAGGCGCTGCCGATCAGCACGCGTGTCTGCGTCGGGGTGTGTTGGCGCAAAGCCTGAAAACCCAAATATACCGCCCCGGCCTCTTTTTATAGAACCTTGCAAGGGGCAGTTGTCCACCGTGCCTCCGAGATAGGCAAAGGCCCTCTATCTAGCGATATCCTTTTCCCCCAGCCACGAGCCGATGCATCGGCAACCAACGCTGCTGTTGGCAAAGCCCCAAAGCGCGGCATCAAATTCAGCCTACTCTTCTGCTGCAAAAGCAAAAGATCTGCCTCAAAACAGCTGGCGTTCGGGGTCAAACACCTCAGATTAGGCAGGTGAGCTTCACCTTTTCTGCGGGCCCTCAACGGACGCCGCACAAACATGAGAAACATGCAGCATCAAAGCAGCCGTATGTCAAAATTAGCGGCGCAGTGGATGACCCAAAAAAGCATACAAGCCCGAGTGTCCAACACCCATCCGCGCCAAAGACAAAGCCCCACCAATATGCCAACACGCCTCCTCCCCCACGCGCACGGTGTGTTAAACGTGGTCGAAATGTAACCCAACAAAAGTGTAACTTGACATCGCTACCCCATTTTCGCAAACGACAGCCCGCGCCGCGCACGCCGACTCCGCCATCTGAGATGCCTGCGCAGAGACCTCATCCCGAGGACCCGCGACCCCCACGTTGATAACCCAGACAAAAGTCTCAGAGTAGCCGGACACCAAAACTCATCCGCTACCTTCAAAAAAGCTCCTATCAAAGTTGTGATCAGAAGCTGCGTCAGTTCCAGTTTTAGAACATACTTCATTTGCAGCCGAGAAATTTCAACCAACGACCTGGCGTCCAGATGCGAGCGGAAAGCCGTTCTCGCCTCAGCAAAACAAAGCACTTGATTAAGACAAGCCCTCGGATCCAGACTCGAAGCGCACTCTCCTAAAGCGGCTTCAAGATTCGCCGTAGTTTGCACCGGCTGTGCCTCCGTCTTGTGAGGTCCTCTATGTTTCTCCTCTTTTGGTCACTCAATAAACGCTTTTCTCCACCCTGTAAGCATCTCCTTAATCGCTAAAAAGCTACGAAACAACTCTGCGTTGGTCGGATAGGGTCGGCATTAGTTCTCCCGCCAAAAGCAGAATTCAGGCATCCCTCGGAAAAATAGCGTACCTTAAGGGAAACCCAGAAACAATCCGGCCGAGCCCCAAAAGCAGTCGTCGAGACCCTACGAAGCGCGCCATTTCCGACGGCCCCATCCTCTCTGATAGAAATATTACGCCTAACGCCTGCCCGCCGACACTCCGCAACGGCAAAATTTCCTGCTCCCCATCGGTTTTCGCATGGCTTTGGCTTTTCAATCGCGAAAGCGTATTCCTGCGACACGCAGAATTGCCGCCCTGTCTTCGGTAAGAGTGCTGTCTAGGTCCGCGAAGAAGAAGCCTTTTACTCAGTATTCTAAGCAACATGTGGGCGACTGTCAACTTTTTGGTCCGCGGGCACAAACACCGCACAAAGCTCTTGGTGACGTCGAGCGGGTCTGCATGCTTTGTCATGGCAAATGCTGCTCGAAGCAGAAAAAAAAGCTTCACCACCAGCAATATAGCCATCAGCAGCAATCCCCTTCTTATCTAGTGCGCTGTGTGTCCCCGCTCGCGCAAAAGATTGCCGACAATTATCGTGTTTAGCGCTGTCGGCTCTCCGCGATCGCCAACCTGCAACTCTAGCCTTTCTGGCCGCGTTGTTATTGTATTTGTGAGCTTGGGGTGGCGCTGGAAACCGTTTGGGTCGACTTTTGCTTCCTTCGGAATGGCAGCCCGATCGAAGACCGCCGTCCCCCCGCAAAACAGGCTTTTTCTTTGGGTTTCCTCCGCTTTTCCCCATCCCGGAGCCGTTATCCACACCAACTCTATCATCATTCTGCTGCATCACCAAATGGCCGTTTTAACAAGACAGCGAAGGACTTCGGGTGTGATCAGTGACGCCTGACGCGCCTCCTGTCTCGCAGCCCGCTTCCCCAAGCCGGCTTTTAGCGCCTTTTGGTGGCAGACATCTTATTGAACGGAACGGACTCCAGCAAGTTCAAATACTGCTTACTCGTGCTGCTCTTCAGGTCCTTCGAGGCAGCAAAAAAGAGTTGCGGTGGCTGTATATACTGGGCAGTGCTGCTTCTCGCTGTGAAAAGGAAATTTCTTTGTCAGAGAATGTCTCTGTCCTCACGTCCAAACTCGTACCTCTCCGCTTCGATCTCGTTTAGAAGAGCCGCGTGTGCCGCTAGCTCTGGCAAAACAGGCTCGTTGCCATTCCACAACATGCGCGCGTCATTTGCAGATGCCTCTGGCGAAAGCAGCATTACTGGGCGACTAGCGACGGTCATAAGTGTGGTCTGCGGCATCACATTCAACACATGAGACGGTGTCAAAACCGGGGCCGCCGTGCACGCCGCCGACCCCACCGATTCGTTATTTGAGGGTCAAAGAAATCAAGTTTCTCAAATCTCTGCGCTGGAAGAGTTGGCAGCAACCTATTTCACGATGATGGGGTGGCTCTCGCAAACTTTTTTACAGTACTCGAACTCTAATTTTTTCGATTCGTCAAAAAACTCTTGCAGTGACGACTGAAGTTGCCGTGTGGCTAGCTGGCATATGCTCTGGTTACATTAGTTTGAGGTCACCGACCGCAACTCCGTGATGTAGGTTTCTATCTCTATAGTTGTGATGAGGGCGGACCGGCGAACAACGAGTTAGACATCCTAGGAATTAGTGGCGCCTTTTGGCGTACCTAGTAAAGGGTGAGAGCAAGGTATAGTGGTGGCAAAAGCGAGCCTTGGCATGGAAACGCCTTTTCCTTATACCAGTAATTCTGGCGGCGCATAGACGTGATAAGGTAGTGCTGCCCGTCTCAAAAACTGATGTCGCGGCCTCTTTTCACCTCAGATCACCACGGCGAGTGCCGCACACAATTCGGGTAACGGTGCAGGTCGTGGCTGGCCGCTGCGACTAGGGATTTTAAATGCCAGGTCCGTCGCCTCACAGAAAAGAGAATGCAAGCTTGGCGGTTTCCTCAGAGGTGACGGATCGAAAATACTACGACGCCCTATGGGAGTTAAGGGAAAGCTACCGGTGCCACCGTCATTAAACGTTCGTTTTCTGATACCCTCCTGATACCGTTTTGCGCCGCCGCACATGCATAACACGTTTATAGTTGCGTCTAGTACACTCCAGCAGTGGACATCGAATTCTTCCCGCTCCGAGTGGAGAAAAGGCAAACAGAATCGGTCGTGAGGCGAAATGCTTGTCCTGCCGTATCGTTTCCAGCTTCAACGAAAGGACGCTCTCACCCTAGACTTTTACTTGGCGTGCGGTAAATAGGCCAGGCTCCAACATCCCGCAGGCGTTTGTGTTTGGCTTCAGAATCAGATGCGGAAAGAACTCTTGTCCGAGGGATGGGAAAAGGGTTTGCGCAGGTATTGGAAAGCCCGACATCTGCTGCTGCAGAAATGTGGACTCAGAAGAAAGCATGCGCTGATTATTATTCTTTTTGCGCTAAAGACCTGCCTGCAGGCTTCATGAAGCTTCTTTTTCATTTCTGGAGAAGCACGTTTTGCAACACATCGTGAGTCCGCTAATGTCTTTTTTGTTGGCAGGTAGCACTTTTTTCTGCTGCAGAAGTGCAGCTTGCCTTTCATCAAATTGAGTTATCGCATGCATCGGCAAAAGGTAGCTGCAAGATCGAGAAAACGTGCAACATCTTTTTTTTCTCTTGGCAGCGCGTTGCGCAACAGACCATCCAGAATCCTTTTCACGTTGGCGTTTTGAGACACCTTTGAGGAGAAAGGCACTTGTTTGAAGGGCTTCTACGCGTTAAGGGCATTCGGCTTCAGGGGAAAAGAAAGCTCAGTCCAAGTCTCATGTGGGTGTTGCAAAGGGAGTTGCATCGGTACTTAACCGCTGTTCAAGCTAATTTTTTATCCAGCAAGTTTGTTGGCGGCACATCAAAGTTGCGCGCCGAGTCTGCGCTACCAAGCTTTAAATTCTCTACAGCAGTCGGGCTCTCGAGCTGCAAATTGGCAGCACACTCAAAAAAGGGAATCAATTTGTGCTTCGCGGAATTGTCCTGATAAAGACTGCGGTGCGGACTGTGAAGTGTTCGCTAGTCGTGAAAAACGGATATGCGGAACTTGTCCACATACGTGTCTTTTCGTGGCTCTTTATGCCTGGCGGTTGGCGGGTTTCATATGGTGGCTTCTAGATAGCAAAATGTCACGGAAAAGAGCCCTGCTGTGTTTTTTTCCGGCGCTTTTGGCAAACACGATCTGAATGCCGCGGATGAGGACGGCAAGCGACAAAGAGGGATGTGAGATGTTTGAAGCTTTCCAGGAGGCGGGTCGGCTGTTTCTGCTGCTTCTTCTCTTTCCTGCCGCTCCATCTCTTTTCTGGTCTCTGTGGGGAAGGCGTTTGGGATACTTTCACGAGCATATTAATGACAAGAGGGCTCTTGGGTGCTTCTTAGCAAAATGCTTCGTCGCGTCTTTGTGTTCGGTTGGGTTTGCGTGGGCCATGAGCCACTCTTTAGGGCCTTGTTGTTCGGAAAGGGGTTGGGGACGGGGCTCTGGTCAAGGGGGAAGAGGTCTTTTGGGCAGTGCCGAGGACGGCTTTTCTGGCCCCTTTCGATGGGTTAAGAGCATGGTAGAAGCCGAGAAAAAGTGCTTGAGGAGAGAAGGGTGGGAGTAGGCGTGCAATGCAAATGCTGGTTGAAAACGTGACGTGGGCGTGTGATTTAGAGACGCCGGGCGATGGGTTCCGTGGGTGGCGCTGCTCTTGGCGTCCGTCGGGGAACTACTGGCAAGACCGCTTTCGAATCCACTCGGGTTTGTCATTTTCACTTCGGCTTTCGTCGAGGGCACCTGTTTGCAATAAGAGAGAATTAAAACAATTTTAAAAGACGGGTTTAATGATTTGCTTGGCTCCGTAGTGAGGGGTGGCGCTTGGCGGCTGGGCTCGGCGAGACTCGATCTCGTGGCAGAAGTTCTTGTGCTTGTCCCAGTCTGCCTTCTGACACTCCGAGGAGCAGTAGAAGGTGACGTCGCAGCCGCTGCACTTCAGAAGGTCCTTGGTCGTTCCAGGGCACGCCGGGTTCGCGCACTTCATGTCGGCCTGCTTCCCGATGAAGACGTCGCGACTGTGCACTGCAAGGTGGTACTCGGGAAAGCTGAGCGCCGAGAAAAAGGCAAGGATGTACTCCTCCAGCGTGTGCAGGATCTGCCGCGCATCATCGCAGTCCAGATGCGCGTACGCGACCTCAGCGGAGGCAAGGGCCTCGTTCAGCGTCGGAACCAGCTTGCACAGGATGCGGATGTCCTTCACCTCGTTCTTCACCCAGAGGAGAGCCAGCACGACGCGGTCCATGCTGAGCATCTTCGAGGTCTGCGCGTCGGGAAAGCCCGTCTGCGGGGACGCCATGCTGTTGAGGGAGTTGAGCGTGTTGAGCGCATCGAAGAGCGCCGTGCGGCAGTAGAAGAGTCGCCCGTTGTGAATGAGGTTGCCGATGTCGTCCAGGTGTGGGTTTTCCATGAAGTCCTTGCAGTAGCGGTGCAGGAACTCCGTGGCCATCTCAAGCATCAGCGCGTCCTTCGCGTTCACGGCGGCCATCATCACGCAGTCCAAGATTTTTATCTTTTCCATGTCGCGCAGAAAGACAGTAGGGCCGGTGCGCAGCTTCGCGTAGCAGGGGCACCCATCACAGCACACAAAGGTGTTGAAGATCGACTTGCCATCCGAGGACCCGGGCGACACGCCATTGCGCGTGTTGACGGTGAAGAACAGCGACTTGATAGCGTCCATGAGGCGACGAAAGGCGTCGGTGGACGACATGTTTTTGCGAAGAAAGATCACGCTTTCCGTCACCCGCTCCGCAGAGGTGACCAGCGCGTCAGAGCTGTCGCCCTTCACCTTCTGTGCCGCAATCTGGAAGCGCGTGCAGTGCTGCTCGAGAAGATTCAGCAGCCCGTTCTTCTCACTGGCGTTCGACACGGTGAACTTCGCCGTCATGCAGACAATGCGAAACACCTCGTGGGCCTCGCCAAAGACACCGGTCATGTTGCGAAATGTCTCATTGCCTGCGATGCGGTTGTAGATCACCGTCACGACTTTCTCCAAGAAGGGGTCTTCGTGCAGCACGGTGTGCGCCATCAAGCAGTCCATGAGGCGCGTGGCGACGGGAATGCGCTTCGAGGAGGAGATGCCGTCCATGTAGTCGTCAAACCACTCCGTGCGCATCTCGCGGAACGGGTAGCGCAGGACGGAGTCGTAGTTCACTGGCGGCCGGTCATCCGCCGCGTCCGGGGACGAGTCTCGCGAGTGGTCGGACATGACTTTTTAAAGAAAGCAAATAGTGGATTTGGGCGGGATACGCTAAGTAGATCGCTTTTTAAAAGGAGGAGGGAAAAAGATATGCGCTAGTTCGAGATTGCTAAACTGCGGACAGCACGTCATTGATATTAACGAAAAAGAGGAGGTGTCGGAGTACGGAAGAAGAGGGGGACGGAGTGAGCTGAGAAGGGGAGAAAAGGAGATCAGATCAGAAGGCCATCCACCTTGCCGCACAGGGGCAGTAGTAGCTCTGATCAGCGCACCTTGAAGTGCAGCATCTCACCCGCGCGTGGGATTGGAAAATGCTACTGGCCAACACGCAAGTGGTAACACTCCTTTTTTTTGTGTTTGTGGCTTTGCAGACAGAGATGAACAGACCCATAGGTGGTCAAGCGAAAGAGAGCAGCGACTCGCTGCCGTGCGGAGTTACGTGAAGTTCGAGTACCACAGAGCCTCCTCCGCCTGGCCTCGCAGGTAGGTGTCGAGGAGGTCGCGCTCCAACTCCTCCAGTTTATCCCGCACGTCGCTAAGGTCGAAGCCCTTCTTGGCGGCCGCGAAGATGATGCGAAGGTAGCGAAGCTGGTAGAGGCGGAAGAGCTGTCCAGCGAGCCGGTTGCCTTCCGCGCTCATCTGCCCACCAGACGTGGGGTTGCCCAGCAGACGGCACAGCTGCACTCCGGCTCCGTAGAAGTAGGGGCACTTGCGCTGCAAATTCGGCGCCATCGAGTCCGTCTTGAACTCGCGGAACGTGGAGAGAGCGAACGTGTGCGGGGCGTGCACGCGGACGTAGCCACCGGTGCGGAGCGCTGTCGCAGCCCACAGCGGCACGGCGGTGACGCAGCCAGCGGCGACTTCGTCCACCGCCTCCCCCTCCACAGTGCGCACGGTGAAGTCTTTTCCCATGCTGAAGGACGGCACGGTGAACGTCACAGGGACGAGCTCCTCATCGACGCCAATGCCGTGGAGGTCAAAGTGACTGCGGATCATTTTTGGCGCGGTTTTTGCTCGCGGGGTTGGCGAGGATCCAAAGCTATCTCTATGAGTGGGTGCTGAAGAGTCTATCTATCGGTGTCCGCTTGTATTGGCTGCGGGGAGTCCAAGACGACCGCGTGCAGGTGGTGAAAAAAACTCCGTGGAGCTGCTGGAGACTCCCGGGGACTGAGATGCTTGGATGGGCAAGACGAAGAGGAAACACAGAGAAAACGGATACAGAGGCGTAAAGGAGAGCAGCCAACCAGCGTGGCTTTAACAGACTCGGAGAGAATCAAGCGAGAAAGATGCAGCCCCGCAACTTTCTTTTCTTTCTTTTCGAAACAGCACACGCAAAAAAAAAAAAACGGCACTTTCCCACCTCGCACAGCGCGCCACTCTCTCAGTTACGCCGTGGTGATGGAGTGGGCAAGAAGTTGCAAATACCCTTATTCGTTTCTCTTTGCGTAGGGCACAATCCAAAGCGATTCGAGTCATGTGGTGAAAGCACTTCTTTTCTTTTCTCCTTTTTCAAGACAGCGCCGCAGGAAAGAGAGCGATGTCGGCTAGATACATGGCAGATCAAGTGCTCGAAAGAAGAGTACAGTGGCACAAGAGAATACAGGGAAAAAAAAGAGAGAAAAAAGGAAAGAATAGCGGTCTGCTCTCACGCAAAATGCAGCTGCCGCGGTCTTTACATATCTACCACACCGTTTCATTATCCATTGATTAAGATTTTAGTCAGAGTGCATACATAAGTAGAGAAGATGGGTAGCGTGATACAAAACACGAAGGATAAAGTGCTTCTCTTTCAGCCTCAAAGAGCCCACGGCGTTGCGAGCCATACTATGCCTGCGCAGCGTAGTACTCGCGCTGGCGCTGAAGGTGCTCCTGACGCTGGAGGATGCGGCGCAGTAGCTCCATGTTGGTCTGGTTCAGCGGGCGGTTGGCGATGTCTTTCACCTGTTGCAGCAGCTCCTGTAGGTCTGCGTCGGAAACCTGCGCGAGCAGGCGGCGGCGGCGGGCCTCGTCGTGCTCCTTCTTGTAAAGGTCCGCAGTGCCGTTCTGCTGAATGGCGGCCAGCTCGTCAACGTCCTCCTCCACGCGCCGGCGCTGCTGGTGCTCCTCCATGATGAGGGCCTCGAGGTCCTCCAACTTCTGCGGCGATGCGCTGCTGACGTCGCTGATGTCGTCCTCGATGGGGCGGTACGCGGCGGACTTGGACTTGAATGCGAGGTTGCCGAAGGTGTCGCACTTGCCGGTGGCGGCGGTGTTCTTGTCGAGCACGCTGTGCGGCCCCGGACGCCACCCGTACTGGTCCCCGCTGTGGTGGCAGCACGGGCCACTGCCGGCCTTCTCCTTCTTGGAGCAGCCGCTGCCGCAACGGTAAGTGGAGGAGCGCAGCTGGCCTTCTTTCAAGCGCCAGCTGCCCGGGTGGGCCGCAACGCGAGGGACGCACGGGCAGCCGCCAGTCGCGGCGTAGTAGTTGTTAGTGCGGGGGATGGTGAGAAGCTTGTAGTTGGGCAGGTTGTCTTCATGGCCGTAGCAGCGGCACTTGTGGTAGCGGTGGGCCGCGGTGTTGCCGCTTGCCTGCTGAGATGACTGCGGAGACTTCCGGGCAGAGGCGTTCTTCACAGCTGGGAGAGTCGGGACGGCGGCGCTCATGGTTGGTGATGTGCGTTGCTGTGATGGGAGAGGCGTAGTAGGGAGCGGAAGGGTGAAGCACTGCGATTGCAGAGTGGGTGCAGACGCCGTGTAGTGGCAAGAGAGGAGATGACACGCGGAGGAAAGAGTGGAAGCGAGATTTATGCAAAGGTGATACTGCGAGTGAAAGGTCAAAGTAATACATTAAATTCGGTAAAGAAGGAAAAGTAATCAGTCGAGAAAAATACGTTCTCTCTGTTCGCAGCGATGCAGCAGTGCACAGCTGCGGAAGCCTCGCACATCGGTTTACGGAGAGGATGCAGATTCGGGACAGCAAAGTCTTTATAATGGTGTCTTTCTCCCACAGCGAACGAGTGTGATAGACATTCTTGAAAAAGAAAACTGCTTTTTTTCTCGACAGAAAGGGAACGGTGCGTGATCTGTTCTCTTTCTTATTCGACGTCGCTGACGAGACAATGCAGCGCTGGCGTCCTCGTGTGGTGCCGGCGTGACATGAAAGACAAACAAACTACATAAAAGAGAAAAGAGAAGTAAAGTGCAAAGAAGAAGCCTACATACATGGGGTACACAAGGGTGGGTGAATTAAAAGAGAAGAAAAGAGTGAGGGTACATGGTGTAGAACTGAGGCCGTGGCTCTCAGTTCAAGAGATCGCAACAATGGTCGAAGCTGCCGCGCGGACTACTTCTTTTGGCTTTTGCTCAGAAATGCTGCAGCAGACTTTTGCAGGCGCCCCTGGCGGCGCAGATCGTTGAGGCGACGCTCCTCCTCCACGAGGTAGTGAAGTCGGATGATGTTGTACTTGGAGCCGACCGGCTGGCCCGCCACGAACTCCAGCTCATCCATGATCTCGCCGTACTGATCTCCGACACTGGGGACGTCCTTTGGCCCCCGCGAGGCCATGCGAGATGCCGGACTGAGGGGCCGCCCGGTGCCAGATGCGCGCTGGCTTGCCTCGTACTCATCGACGTGGTTGGCACCCATGAGGCCGGTGTCGCCCTCCAGCTCAGCACGGCGGCCCTCGGCATCCATGCGGGCCAGCATCTCATCCCGGAGCACCGCCTTCAAAAAGTTCTTGCGGTCCTGCGCGCGGTCCTCCGCCTTTGCCGCCGCCTGTGCGGTGCGCGACGCCGCAGACTGCGCACCAACGCCGCAGGCTGTGCGGCCGCGCTGCGCCACGGTTCCGCCGTAATTCCGCGAGTTGGGGAAGGGTGCAGCGGCGGAGGCGGAGTGCACCGTGTGAGGCCCGTCGGCGGCGCGGAAGGCGTCCTTCGGTCCCGTCTTGGAAGCGCTGTCTCCGGCACCCTTCTTTGTGTTGGCGGCGGTCGCCGTGCAGCCAGCCGGACAGGGGCATCCACCGTGAGGAGCGTAGTATCCCTGCAGCGTGCGCGGGTTTGCGACGTCGCGGCGGTAGTTGGGGACGTCCGTCTTGTGGCGGTAGCAGGAGCACTGATGGTAGGGGCCGTGCTTACACCCGGTGGCGGTGGCGGTGGCAGCGGACATGGCGAGGCGAGAGGCGTGTTGTTGATTGCTTGAGCAGTGGAGGAGGATGGAGGCGGAGTGTGCACTGCGAGTGTAGTCGTAGCGTATGGTGCCGAGCAGCATCGGTTTTGGGTGGCAGAAAGCACGTGAAGAGAAAAAAAAGTGGCGGAGGTGATGCATCGTTTGTTTTTCATCAAACCAGAGAGGTATGAGGCTTACGCATAATGGCGCGGCCGCCGCATGCGTTTCCACCCTTTCTCAGTCGCATTTTTTGGTAAGTTGGAGGCGACAGAAAAGCACTGCCAGCGAGACTTCACCGAGAGTGGTTTCGATTAAGAAAAATCAACGGCACAGATTAAAGCTTTACCGGCGAAGCATAAATGCAACGGAAGGACATGTTTCAGCTTGTAAAAGGAAAGATAGAAGAAATCAGTTTTTCCCATGGGTGTAGTTATAGTATTACCACGTTAATCGAGTAGCCTTCTCTCATCAAGATGGTGACGCTTCCATACTTCCTTTCTCCCCCTTGCGAGGCCGCATGAAGCAAGGTGGAGAAGAGAAAAAAAACCATCGAAAGCAAAGAGAAGAGGGCTTTAGTGATAAAACGAACAAAAGACCGCATCTTCTTACGGTGCCCCCTGCAGCGCTGCTACCTGACGCAGTGCCGCTGCCTGAGCCACCGTAACCGAAAACACACCAGCCTGTGAGGCTTGAACGAGGATCTGCGCAGGCGACCGCCACAGACGCAGAAGATACCACCAAAAGCTCCTCTCCATCAAGGAAGCCGGAGTGGTGTGTACGCTAACGCAACGCAGCAGCCACCCAACTGTCTTGGCCATGTCCTTCCCTCGAGCAGCGAGCAGCACACAGAGCTCGTTCTGAGGCAGTGACTGCACAGCCTCCTCCCACACCCGCCCGAGACACCACAGAACTTGAGCTGCTTCGCTGAGACCGGTTGTGTTGCCGCTCGCAGCATCCGCCGCGTACTCGCGCAGATGTGCGCTGGAGGCGGCGGCGAACAAAGCATCTAGCGTCTGAAGACGAAGTGTGATAGGCGGAGGAGAAGCCTGTGAGAACGGGGACCGAGACGCCAGCACCACCGCCAAGCCGCTGAGAGCGGAGGTCATGTTGAGCTTCAGATACGACTCTACCACAAACTTCCTATCGGCAAGCAGCGTGAGCAGACTGCTTACTACGCCGGTGAGGAGCTCTCTGAGAGGCACTGTGTGTTGCTCGGTCCCAGAAGAGAGAGCGAAAAGCGATGTCGGACCCGATGGAAGGCGCCAGCGCTCTGTGTCACTCCCACTGCCGCTCTCTGCACCACCACACGCCAGCCCTCGCCGGTGCATCTGGTAGCTTTGTTGGTCCCACAGGCTCACCACGGCACCGAGACATAGCCAAGCGTCAGATGCAGCGGCGTTGTTTGTGGATGCTGCCTTGAGGAGCTGCACACTCTCCGCACACCCCAGGCTCCCCAGCACTGTCGCATCACTGGGCAAGACTTCGCGGAGACAAAGGTCCACCAGCTCCCTTCCCAGGGCATCGGGCAGACCGCCCTGAGTGTTTGCCGGCGACGACAGCGCCGTGGAAGGGCGGAGGAGGGACGCAGAGTACGAGAGGAGGAGAACGCAGTCGTAGAGAACGGCGAAGCAGGCCCGCCGCACCTCGCCAAAGCTGTCTGCTGCCCGCACATCCAACACCGCCGCTCTATCCCCACTTTGGCCTGCTTCGCGGCTCGCAACGCATGACAGCACCGTGCGCGATGGGTGATCGGGCAAAGACTGGCACAAGGACAGCAGCGCCATACAGCGGTTCGGCAGCGCGTCGCTCGTCGATGGGAGGACAGCAGAGGAGGCACCGCAGCCGCTAAAGGGGTGAAGAAGAGCAGAGGCGAGGGCGGAAAGGCGGGCGTCCATCGCTGCCGCTTCGTCCCGCTTTTGCGGCGACAGCTGACACGACAGCAGTGCATCGCGGTCCACCAAACCGTCGCAGACGCAGCTGATCAGGTCAAGGCTGACCATGCACATGTCCGTCATGTCCACCACTGCTGCAGTAGGTGTTGCATGGCCGCGGCCCGCGGTGGAGCTGTTTGCTGCACCGCTGCCATGCTGTGCGAGGTGGTCGGCGTAGAGGTTGAGGACGTGGTGGGCAACGCCGATAATCCACGGCACAACAGCCTCCAGCGCATCAGCGTCCATCGCTGTCGCAACATCCGCCATGCAAAAGAGCAGGGCTGCCATTTCAAAGAGAGATGCCTCGACGTTGGCGAGGAGACACGCGTAGTGGGCTGCGAGAACCTCCAGCGCCTGAACGGTGACGGACCGCACAAGGGCATGAGTACCGGCGACAGCGGCAGCAGCAGTGTGTTCCTCTGCCCCCCACACATGCTCCATGCGCTGGTGTGCAGAAGACCACAGAAGGGGCAGCGTCTCACTGAGGAGGTGGTAGACTGCCTGTCGCACACTCCACTGGAGATGAGAGAAGATATGAAGGACGGGCTGCACAGCCTGTGGGAGAACAAGGAGGCCGGAAGAAAGGTTCAGGGATTGGCAGAAGAGGTGGGCGTGCATGCTCGCGGCGTCCCCACCTCTACTTTGCGTGACAAACGGCGTGGCATCGTCGCTGGCAGTGCTTTCACCGCTGCTGTCGTCGCCAAGGGATTCCTCTTCCAAATCAGAGTGACCTGCGGTGGTGTTCCTCTCTGCAGCAGCGCTCAGCCCGTCAAGCGTGCGAAGGAAACCTGCGATGAGCGTCGCCATGGCCCGTATGCACTCCACCTGCACCGCTTTGTTCACCTCATCCGTCAGACTTCTTGACAGCAGCCACAGCGTTCCCTCGAGTCCGCCGGCGGGGGCCAGCGTAGTGTGTGTGCGCACCGCCAACCACTGAGCCACGTCGTCGCCGTGCCCCTTTCCGTGCCTCAGCAGTGTAGTCCACAGCTCCATCACGCCACTAGCCAGGCGACCAACGAAGCGCACCGCCTGCACGCGGAGAAACGAGGGGGCGGCAAAGGAGGAGGGGGAGTTCGAGAGCAGCGACACGACACCGCTCAACTGAGAGGCAAGGCGTTCTGCGAGGTTGACGGTCGCTCTTGCCACGCTCTCGTCCGTAAGCAGCGCATCCACAGTCTCGTTGCACACAAAAAGGGCGGCCTCCACATTGCACACATCCAGAGGCGTGGCTGCGGGAGGAAGCGCCGGAGTGACAACTACAAGCCGCAGCAACGCAGCCATCCACTCTGGCTTGCAGGTCAGACTGTTTGCACCCCACGCAACTGCTTGGCGAAGAGTGCCGTTGTCCGGGAGTTGGGCTTCAATAAGATCCGTCATTGCGGGGCCATTGGCATCGTCCTCCGCCGCATCGACGTCGTCGTCATCTCCGACCGTACCTGGTGGGCTAGTCGCCGGTGCGGCAGAGTAGCGTGCTCCTCGTTGGCGTCGCCGTCGTGCGGTGGCAGACGTCACCAGCATCTCCGACGCACTGTCATGCACCTGAACCGTGTGCTCAGGCAGCTGCGCTGCAACCGCAGTGGGCAGCGTCGCAGCACTGACGAGCAGGCGATGCACGCAGGCAACGTAGGACGTGATCTCTGTTCTTTCACCACCGCTTCTCCCTTCGGGAAGAGTCTCTCCCACGCAGTGCTCCATGTGAACAAGCTGAGCGACGTATTCCACGCACGCGACAACGCCAGCGTGGATGCTGTCTGGCTCTCCGGCGCCGTCGTAGACAAGTTCATCTCTCGCAGCGGCGTCGCAAAAGTTTGCCAGCGCCGGCAGTGCCACTCGCTGAAACTCGGCGTTGAGGGCACCGAAGGACTCGATGAGAATTGTGTCCGCCATGTAGCGCAGTGAGACGGCCACAAACGGCGCCGTTGTCTGCAGTAGTCGTCGCGGGTCTGAAGCGAGAGCGGCGGCACCGTCGCCGGCATCCGCAGAGTGGGCAAGTGGGCTGAGCACAACGTGCAACGTCGCTTCCTGAATGCTGGCGTGTATCTGCAGCACCTCCGAGAACACCGCCACGAGCGCCTCCGACGCGGGACCGCCCTCTGCAGCTCCGTCGGCGCCACTGACAAAGTCGGGCACGGCGCACGGCAGGACGCCGGACTCCAGACATGCGGAGAAGGCAGCAAGAAGGTTCTCCGTCCACGCAACGAGTGTCGGCGCCGGTGGGGAATCCGGTGTGCATACGAAGAACGCTGCGCAGAGACTCGGCCGCAGAAGTTGCACCTGACGAAAGAAGAGGTTGCATAGTGCCATGCACTGGTCCCGCTGTCCTCCGACCCACTTTTGGAGCGGACACGCCGCTGCCAGCGCACCTTCGCACACCTCTCGCAAAAGTGCTGCGACTTGCGCGCCACAATCGACGCTTGTAGTGCATAGAAGGCCATGTGAGGGCGACGTAGAGGCGAGATCGGTGGTTGACTGGAGAAGGAATGAGAGGAGGTGGCACCACACAGACGTTGCGGCTGCGAAGCACGCACCGTTAAGAGCTGCAGCTTTCAGAAGCGTGGCGATGAGACTCGCTGTAGCGCGTCGAAGCGGCGCTGGGAATGCAGGGGATGTGGAAGAGTTCGACGATTCCAAAAGACGAGACAGGAGCGTCTCGAGCACCGCTTGTACGTCCTCTTCCACACCAGATGGATGCTTCAGATAAAACGCGATTCGTTCTGGCCACCGCAAGAGTTGCCTGGCGACTGTGGTGGCAGACAATCGTACAGTGGACGAGCTGCCGCCATCGCACACGACAGCGCACACAGCCAAAAGTGCGTGGGGATGCTGTGCCAGCGTGTCCAATTGTTGCAGGTTGTCGGCCTGCACTTGCGGATTTGGGCTTGTGAAGCCCACCAAAAAGCGCTGCAGCGCCTGCTGCTGTGCGTCGGCCCACTCCATTGTGGGAGTAGCGGCAAAAAAAGACTTGTGAAAACTTTTGAGAGTAGCAGCGGTGGCAAACGGAGGAGAAAGGGCAAAGGACAAAGAAAGAAGAGATGCAAAAGCACAAAGGTCGTTCGTTGTGCGCGAGCGGGATCAGAGAGAGGGACGGTAAAGTACGCGGTCACGATGAAGGGCCTTCACTGCTTATGGAGAGCCAACGGCGACCGCATTGCCTCACATGCGGCGTTGCAGGTCGCGGGGAGCTAGTAAAGAAGGTGGATCGCCCTTGACTTGACGCAGGTGAATGACTACGCAGAGACAAGGAGCCAACGGACTGCTATCTTTGCTTTCCTCCACCATAGTTGATATGCATGCCACGCCTCAAATACTAAAAAAAAATATATGAAGAGAGTTGGCGCGTCGCTACGTCTTTGGAGGTAAAGGACACTGAGAGAAACCCTTCTTTTTAAGAGTGGCAACCAGATGTGATCGGAGGACAGACACACGTCACTCCTCCCACTCAAGCAACGCACCGAATTTCACAGCTTATGGGGAAACGAGACGGTTGGGCTCTTCTCGGCTTTCATCAAAGACCCGGATGCCCTTGCTGTCCATCGCCCGCCGCAGCGCCTCTCTCTCCTTTGGTGACTTGCCGCTGTCCTGCATGAGCCTCAGCAGCTTGTTGAGCAACAGCCCGTTGCCCTTCACTCGGAAGTGCTGCATCTCCGCCAGTACAAAGTCCAGCTCAGCGCACCGGCTCGTCTGCAGCATTACCTCCACTAAGGTCGAAAAGGTAGCGAGGGAGGGGACAAGAAGCGTGCGTGATCGCGCGGACGGCTCTGAGCGGCGCTGCGGGGAGCGCGACGCGCCGTCGACACGCAACGGATTCGCCGGGGCAAAGAAGATTGCCTTGTAGAAGGTGAAGGCACTCGCGGGGTCGCGGGAGTGGCGGGCGGCTTGCAGCACCGCATTCAACAGGTAGGTGGTCATCGGCACGTTCTGCATTGTGGTGACCATCGCGACGGCATCTTCGTAATGCCCACAGCGCACCAGCCCCGTAAGGACGCGGGCGTACATCCCAGCAGACGCCTGTCGCTCGTGCCGTGTTTGGTAGTCCGTCACACGGGCCACTGCGAGGTGCATCACGTCGCACGCCTCGCAGACGCCGACGTAGGAGTTGATGGTGTACTCGGACGGGGTGAGGTGGAAGCGGTCGGCGTCCATCATGAGTGAGTGCGCTTTGGCCTCAACAAGGAGCAGTCCGCTGCTGCGTGCACGGCGGCGAGGAGAGCCCACGGCTTTGGCGGTGGCATCTGCGGGGAGAGGGAGAGGGCGGCTGACTGCGAGCGCGACAGAGGCGTGCTCGAGCAGGCCCATGACGTACTGCAGTATGCGCGCTGTCGGGTTGGTGCCGCTGTCCACAGCGTAGCGGTACATCTCCCACACATGTGCCATCCCATGCGAGCTCAGCACGGTGCTGGAGGCCGCGGCGGAGGATGTGAGCTCGGCCGGCAGCGACCCCCCGCTTGCCCCGGCCGCCTCGCCGCCGCAGACGTCTCGCTCCCACGGCGCGTCGCCGGTGATGCGCCGCGCGTTGGTGCTCAGCGACGCCCTGCCCGGCTGGCCAGCACCACCGCCGTGCCGCACGCCGACGCTGTAGAGGGTGTGAAAGATGTCCTCGTAGGTGTCGGCGCGGAGACGCAGGCGGTGGTGAACGACCTCGTCATGGAGCGCGAACAGCGTCTGGCACTTCTCGACCGGACTGCGGTGCGACTGCAGGCACGCCACGATGCGTTGCAGCACATCCTGGTACTGCTGCTGGCGCGCGGTCCAGATAAGCTCTCGTTGGACGTGGTTGAGCCGCACCTGACGGCGCCGCGAGTCGGTCCGCACCACCAGCGCCGGGTCGTAGCCGTCGTTGGCAATAGCGCGGTCCTCCTCAGCGCGGAGTTCGTCCGCCGTGCGCCGCTGCTCGTCTGTTTGGTGAGAGGACTGCGGGTTTGCGACGGCGCCTCGGGGGCCGGTGTGCCGTGGCACAAGCTTCTTTCGCAGGGTCGAGGCGAGGGGCGAGTGATGCGCCTCGAGAGACCGCAGCAGCGCTGCGGATGTGACGCTGCGAGCCGCGCGCCGAGTGTGCGGCGACGGCAGCGGCTGGGGCACAGAGTCGGTGGCAGGGACGGCAGAAGCCTCGTTTCCGAGAGCATGCGCCGCGGTGCTGCTGGGGGAATCGGCCGGTGTGTCGGAGCAGGCGACTTCGGCAAGTGCCACTTTCTTCGCTGAGTTGGTGGTGCGTCCCTGAGCGCTGTGTGTTGAAGTTGACGGGCGGCGCTGCCGGAGCAGGCGGCCATGCTGGTCCTGATGGTCCGGCGAGGGCCGTTGGGTGTACCAGCGTGCAAAGTGAGCGAGCGACCACGATGGCGAGGCCGCCAGACAGCCGCAGCATGGCGACATCGACGTTCCTGCCCGAGCCTGCGCAATGCGACACACGTAGCGCTGCATGGCGATGTACCTCTAGCGGAGATTCTTAAGCTACTATTGTTGTTCTGTAGAGTCGCTTAAAGTAAAAAAGAGAGGGGGAAATGCGAAAGATAAATGGGAAGCGGGACAATGCAGCGGCGTCTGGTGTTGGGGCTTTTGGCCGCGGAAACACGCAAAAAAGTCATCCGTGACAGGATTCGAACCTGCAACCCTCTGATCCGTAGTCAGATGCTCTTCCATTGAGCCACACGGACTTGGGACCCGACGGAAGTTGCAACCATTGTGATGGAAAACGAAAGCCTGATGTCCTTTCAAGGCGAAAGCAGCAACGAATTGGAGAAGGCAGCGAAGCATGCTGCGCCATTCTTCACATCAGGCAGGCTAAGCATCAGAGAGCTCCTGCAACTACGGTAGGCACAGCTTTAAAAAGAGCAACACAATCATTGAGCAAGAAGGGCTACAAAAGCCAAGCTTGACCACACACACACACACAGAAGAAACCAGAATAAAACTCGACGCGGCAATTGAAAACGGCGAGTCTTCAACGCATCATCTCGGCTCGCTTTACGGGGCAGCATCACGGTTCGCCACCAGCGCCGCCGCGTAGGCTGAGCTGTTGATGCACTGCAGCCACGGCACAGAGTTGGGCGGCGGCCCCGCTGTCGAGAAGCACATCTGCCAGCCGTAGACCCACCCAAACACGATGCCGAGGCGCAGGTAGTTCTCCACGCTGCTCGCGATGTAAAAGAACTCGCCGGTCTGCCGCAGGCCCTTCGCATCACCAACGCCGCCGGTGCCGTCGGGTGGGATGTAGCCCCAAACGGAGGCAGCGGCGGCACTCTCGGCACCGTCGCCCACTACCGCTCCCGTCGCAACATTAGCGGCTCTCTCGCGCGGAGCCATGGCTGCTACGAGGTAGACATCACACGTGCAGGACTCCCCCAGCGATGCCATTTGGTTCCGCCGGCTCGAGGAGCGGCGCTTCTCTGGGAGGTAGGACCGCCGCTGCATCGTGAAGAAGGTGAGGGACGACGCAGCGCTGTCGGGGGCACAGCGGGCCAACGGGAAGGGGTGCTCCGTGGCGCCGCGCAGCATCACCTCCACGCGGGCCGTCTTCACCGACTTCCACCGACACAGGGCTGGCAGGACGTAGAAGCTGAGCGGGACGCGCTCGAACCGCGTCGGAGAGGACAGCGACGTCGGGCGGACGCGGGCAGCTGTGGGGGAGTTGGCCGGCGACGTTGCCGCCCCTCCATCTAGCACGGGAAGACCCGCCGTGACGAAGAGCGACGTCCAGCAGTCGGCGACGCCGAGGTAGGCGAGGTAGCGCTGCACCGTCACCGACAAGCAGGCGGCGAGAAGGGCACCGCTAGTGGACTCGCTGGCGCGCTTGCGCAGCCACCGCCGCAGCGACGCCAGACGGAACTCGTAGGGGCTGCGGCTGAGGCGGGAGCGCGGTGTGAAGGCAAAGGCAGATCGGCGCACGGCGGCAAGCTCGTGGCAGAGGGAGCACTCAAAGCGCGTCGTCATGACACCGAACTGCGACTTCTGCTTGATGAAAGGCAGCTGGCGACCCTGCGCGTCGACGCGGTAGCTCTGCGGCGTGTTGGGATCGCTGTGCCGTGGTGTGACGGCAGCAGCAGTGGCATCGCCATCATCCAGTGGGTGCGACGTAGGCGGGGCACCTGGCGCGCTCGGCTGCGCTGCACCGCCTTTTGTCGCCTTCGCCTTCTCATTGAGCTCCCTCGCCAGCTCCAGCTGCTGGATCTCGCTCTCGGTGTCGAGGTACCAATGCAGCGACCACCCCAGCTCGTCCATGAGGCGGTGCTGCAGGACGTGGTGGAGGTCAAAGAGGTCGCAGGCATCGTGCACGGTGAGCGCGTTGGGGCCGAAGGGTGCGGCCGGCAGCTGACGCGGGCTCCCGATGGGAGAGGCGGCGTATGGCGAGGACACGGCGGACGCCCCCTCGCTCGCCGACTGCCCAGGGCGGGGGGACGTGGCGCCACGATGGACAATGAGCGCACCCACACGGACGGTAGTCTGCGTCGGCGCGGCCGATTCCTCCTTCTTCACTGCCACAGGCGAGCGTGACGCAGCGGCACGCCTCCCCGCCTTCTCACCCGTCAGCTTAGATGCTGCGGCGAGGTCAGCCATGGTCAGCTCCGGTACACGGGAGCGCTGCGCGGCGGTGGTGGGCTGAGCGGAGCCGGAAGGGGTGCGTGTCGTGGCGGGGGACGTAGGCTGCGGTGGGTGGGCCGGCGTAGTGGAGGAGTGGGAAGGGCGGTTGGTGGTGAGGGCCCGTTCCCGCCGCGCGGACGACGACAGCGACGACGGCTGCGAGAGGGAGTGTGGCCGTAGGGCGGTTGCTTTTGCTGTTGACGCGGCGAGGGAGGCGGGTTGATTTGCCGCGGTACCGTAGGGGCTGGCGTGGGAGGTGCGCGGGTACGTCACGAGGCGCCGGCGTCGACTCTCCAGCTGCGGCGCATCCGTCGCTGCGGAGGCGGGCTGCATTGTGGACAAGATACACCAAGGTTGACACCGATACACAAACAGAACAATCAAAGACGACGATGAAAGAAAAACCTGTAGGAGGGAGCAAGAGAGAGAGGAGGACTGAGCTTTCTTCACTTCGCTGGAAACGAAGAAGAGAGGGAAGTTTGTGATAAGACTTTTAGGTAGACAAAAAGTTTCGGGTAGCCTCGAATGGTGCGTCGTGCAATGTGAAAGGCGTTCCTCTTTGCTGGTGGAGGCTTGGAGAGCGCGGGAATTTCTTCGGCGCATACCATCCACACTCAATAGGAGAGGGAGAGAGAAAGCGGGTGGTAGTGGGTCGAGGAGTGGAGGAGCTGCGCGTCAGCATGAAAATAAAGAGACGCATAGATGGCTGCAGGAGTTGTCAACGCACAGTATGTCACCTTCATCTGGCAGTTGCGACACCTTTGTGCCAGCCTTTCTCTTCCCCTCTAACAAGGACATACTCTATGGTAGCGAGGAGAGTGTGACTTGGGGAAAGAAATGAGCGCGCTGCTGTCCCACCTTTATGCACACCAAGAACCAGAATGGCAAAAGAAGCCCCCTTTTCTCACGAAAGAGACTTGCGCGATATGAAAAAAAATGCGGTAGTGAGCTGAAGGACTACCAGGTCATGCGACACACTCTTTAGCCTGTGATACGCCAGGCTTCGGCTTTGAAAGTGTTTGAAACAAAACATCAATTATACCAATGCGTGGGTTCCTGGAATCGAGCACGGCGGCAAGAAATTAGCACTCGCGGAAAGCTATCAAACCACAGAGGACGAAGCACAAGAGGAAAGAGGAGTGCAGAGACTCTTACCTGTACATTTCAAAAGGTCTCCGTTTCGCCAAAAAAACAAACAACAACAAACGACTCAACACCAATCAATGAAGATGCGCGACGCGCACACACGCACTTCAACTGATACACAGGTACACAAAAGAGTATCCGCTGTTCCGTGCGCTTCAAACATTTTTACAGAGATTGCAAGATCCACCTCTTCAGCCGTGATTATCTAGCCAATGAAAGAAAGCAATGCATAAGCGTCTTCACAGAGGCACATCAACGGCGAAAAAAGCAGCAAGGCGAGACCTACGTACCAAAAGACAAAAGAGGCCGTCACCTCAGCTACGCACACGCACACACACCCCGACGCGCAAAGCTCCGCTACGCACGGAAAACGTACTCGTTTTGGTTGTTCTCCGCACGCGCCATGAAGTCTTTTCCAATCAAGTCCTCAATTCCCTGCTTAAAGTTGCGCACCGTCACCTCGAACCTCTTCGCGTTCTTCTCGCGCACCACAGCGTACAGCTCGTCGTGGTGGATGCTCTGCACCTGCTTCATCACCTGCATGATTGAGGTCTTGATGATCTCGCGCCGCTTGTTCATCGTGGCGTCCTGGTCAGCCCCACGCACAGCGGGGCGGCGGCGGTCCTGGCTGGGCCAGTAGGTGAAATCGCCACGTGGGCGGTTGGGGGGACGGGTGAACGCGTAGTTGAGCGCCAGACGCGTCGACGGCTGGATGGGTGGCGGCGCCGTCCCGCTGCTCTCCTCACCGACGCGCACGAGAAGGCGGTCGCGGTCGAGGCAGGGCCGCAGCACCGCCAACACGCGCCGCTCGTCCAGGCCGGCTCGCTGCGCCAGCGTCCCGAGCTCGACACCGGCGCGACCGTGCGCCGCGATGGCGAGGAAAAGGCGCTGCAGCAGAAGGGTGCCGCTTACGGTTGTCACTCGCCCATTCTCCTTGGGGTACATGAGGGTGAAGGTGGTGAAGACGTGGCTGTGCCAGTCCCAGCGCAGCGTGCGGGCGTTGTGGTCCTTGAGGTAGCGCTGCTCCACCTCCTGCAGGTAGGGCAGCGCATCTACCGGGAAGGGCAGCGGGGCGGTGGCGGTGGAGGCGGCTTGCGTAACGGCCACCTGCATCTCGGCCACCGTTGGTGGAAGCTCCGCCGCTGCCGCCGCCGGGTCATCGCTCTTGGCGGCTGCGAGTGCCGCCTCGTCACCCCACAGCCGCCAGTCCAGAACGGTGGTGGCGAGTTTAAAGTCTCTCCGACGGCCCGCCTCCGCTGCTGGTGCCCAGCTGGGGTTCTGCGAGCTGGCTGGTAATTCGCTGAAGGCGAGGGTTTGCGGCGTGTAGTTTGAGTGCAGCTCCCGTACCGTCTTGAGCAGATTCGTGTCGTTGAGGCACGTCGCCAGGAACTGCTCCACCTCCTGCTCGCAGCTCTTCTTGTTCTTCTCGAGATCAGCGTCGGCGATGACATCGGGTGCGGGACGCGACAGCAGGCGCTCGCGGACGGTGGCGGTGTAGAGGTGAATGAAGTGGTCGCGGTTCTTGATGCAGAGCACGAGGCGCAGGGCACTGTGCAGGTCCTCCTTGGTTGCCAACACGACGGCCTCTGGCGGTGGCGGCGCCGCATCATTGGGACGCGGTGGCGGCCGCTTGACCGGCGCGCCACGACCGCCTGTCGCCCCTGGAGCTACCGGCGGCCCACCGCGCGGACCAACCGCGGCGCCGGCAGGTCGTGGGCCCACACCCCGCTGCGTTGCGCTCTCCGCATGCACGAGGCGGACGTGGATGCTGTGGAGGAGGGGGTCGGTGAGAAGGTCTGCGTACGCCTTGGGCCACCGCGCCTTCATGGACGACTGCACGGCCTCATAGAACTCGTGGCGGTACTCGGCAAGAAGACTGGTGTCGTAGCGGGTGCGCGCGGCAGGGCCCCGGCCGCCGTCCACGGCGCTGAAGTCTGCTGTCGTGGTGGCCTTCGGCAGCACCTTCGCTCCCATGGCACGCAGGTGGTCCATGGCCGCGCTGTCCAGCTCGATGGTGTGCTCCGTCAGCGCGTTCCACAGGCGCTCCACCCGCAGCAGGTACTGCAGCAGCGGTGTGGGCACGGCGGCCAGCGGGTCCTCCTCCGCCTCGGCGGCGACCGGTGCCTTGCGGGCCTCGGCCTCGATGCTCTGCAGCGCCACGGCGATCACGTCCTCCAGGACGCCGCGCAGAACACGTCCCATGCACCACCGGCCCAGGTTGAAGGGCCGCATCACCTGCGTCCCGACATCGAGAGCACTCCAGCGCGTCATGCGTGCGCACTCCGGGAAGGTGACCGAGTCAAGCCACGCCACAACGCCGAGCAGCAGCGCGCACACCTTCTGCTCCGCCGGCGAGAGCAGCGAGCTGCCGGTCCCGCCCGCCGCCGCCTGCTCCGCACCTGCGCCATCTGTCACGGCGGGTGTGGTGGCCGCTGTGCCGGCAGCAGCAGCGGCGTGGGAAGGCGAGAGAATCTCCGAGAGCAGCGGCCGCAGTGCTGCGCGGGTGAGGTGGTAGACGACTGTTGACACGAACTCGTCGACGGGGTAGCCGCTGGAGGCGACCGTGGTGGGGACGCAGTAGCGCACCGCCCCCACCTGCACCTGTGTGGGCAGCGGGGGTGTCGTGGTGTCCCAGCAGAAGAGCGCGGCCAGCATCACCGACACCCCCCAGTCCTCCACGCCGTTGCGCCGCGCAAAGCTCGTCATGACGGTCATGAAGTCGGGATAGTGGACGAGGAGCTGCTGCAGGAGGGGACCGTAGCGGGTGAGGATGCCGTCTGCCTCACTCCCCTCTTCGTTTACGTTTCGCCCGGTGCTTGCGTCCTCCAGCATCGCCAGCGTCCGCTGCGGCGGAAACTCAGACAGGCAGGCGTTCTTCACGTGGCCCAGCACCAGCGCATCCAGCGTCGCCTTCACGTCGCTGTCCTTACGCTTGCCATCTACCTCGCCCACGAGGCAGGCGATGCAGTGGATGGCGTAGTCCAGCTGGCTGCCGCTCAGCGCCGCCGTGTCGCGGTGCTGGTCCTGCAGCAGGTCCATCGCGCCGAGGAAGAGAAAGATGAAGCGGAAGAGCCACTGCGGCGTGCGCAGAACGGTGAGGTGGTCGTCTGTGGCGCTAAGATCCGCAGTGTTGGCCCTGCGCATCCCACCACCGTTGATGCCGCCACCTCCGTTTTGGAAGTGCGACGAGAAGATCTGAATGAGCCCCTGGACGACCTGCAGAGCTTGCACCATCTCGCGACACGTGCGCACAGCTTGGATGAAGTACGGGCTGCTGCTCATCTGCGGGTTGACGATGGCGCGGGCGCCTGAGATGCAACGCGTCACGAGCTGCTCACCGTCCATTACTGCTGCGGGACGCGTGCCAGGAGCGGGGTGGCCGCCGCGTGGCGCGATGCACGCGTCCTCGGCGTGGCGGACGTTGAGTTCCTCGAAGCAGCGCTCGAGGCGCTCCTTGAAGTAGTAGACGAGACCCTTCATCCACGCCTGGCCCAGCACGCGGCCGCCATCGCCGCCAAAGGCGCCAACGCTCGCGGCGCGCTCGCTCACTGAGAAAATAGTCCGCCACTTTAGCAGCCGGTTCATCACCGTTTTCGTGTTGCGAAAGTTCTGTCCAAGGCGCACCACCGCCTCCGCGTTGACCTCTCGCATCACCGCGTGCCACTGCGATCCCGGGTTGCGTTCAGCATTTGGGGTCTGCACGTAGAAGGTGCGCAGTACGGCCACGCTGGTGCCCGACTCGGTGTCCGTCGAGTTGGCGGGGAAGAGGCGGTCAAAGACGTCTTCGATCTCCGCAAGCTGCGCCTGCTCCGCCTCGGTGAAGTCGGTGCCAAAACCCATAGTGGCAGAGAGGGGAGAAGACAGAGAGCACACGTAGTACAAGAAAATATGAGAATATAAGAAAGAGAGGAAGATGTATCGAATCCTGTGTGGCGCTTGGCGGCTTTTTAGAGAGAGTGAGAGAGAGAGAGAGAGAAAGGGAACGGAGGAAAAAGAAAATAGAAACGGAATGAACGCAGCGGGAAGTGAGCAAACAAACCGAGAAGAATTCGAGTGTTGTTTCTTCGCGTTTAAGTGCTGTGGCAAAAATGGCAGTGCTCAAAGGGAGATAAGAAAAACAAGAAATGTATAGGGAGACAAGGACGACTGATTGCAAGAACCTAAGGAGAAAACAACAGGTAAAAAGAAGAAGACAAGAAGGCTAATTGAATAGCAGTGACGCGAGTATCAGCACCTACTTGACTCAAGCGATAGAGAGCTTTTCACCAGAAAAAAGAGCTGAAGACAGCGGTTTCTCTATTTAACAAAAGAAGTTTTTATAGAGTACGGCAAGGGAAAAAATATATGATCAGAGAGAAATGAAGGAGTGTACAGAGAAAGAGAGAGAGAGAGAAATAGAGGAGAAATTATAGAGGAGGTTAGAAAACACGTAATGCATTCCCGAAGGCCTGTGAATCAGCAAGACGGGGAATAAAAAAACGCATGACTTTAGAGCTCCTATTCTACCTCCACATCAGCGCGCATGTACGATGCACTAACAGAAATCAGCGGCACACAACTCAGAGCGATCAATAAAACCGTAGCATTTGCGCATTTAGTGGAGCACACTTGCAGAGAGGTCTGCGGTGTGTCGCTTTGCAGATGGCAAGGTGGCCATAAAGCGCCAGCAGCAGTAGCTCTGTGAGACAAGAAGGAAGTTTGTCTCACACATCCGCTCCGCTACTCCTCCGCAAAGAGAGGGATTGCGTAAGGCTGACACACAAACGTGAAGGGAAACACATAAGGCGTCAGCAACTCGCATTAAATTTTTATTTTAAATAACATTCTAGTGTCTTTTTTTCTTTCAATTACCTGGCGGCTGCTTTTATTTGTAGGTTTGCCAATTTGTCTCAAATTGTCGGCAAGCCGTGTAGAGGGAACAAAGCTGAAAAGTCGTGCAGCTCTCTTCCTTGTTTGATAACGACCCCTTCCATGATCCTTACCATTTTAGGAGGAGGTAGGGACAGCGGACTTCTTCTGTTTTCTTCATCTTAAATGTGTGCTTGCAGGGCGTCAAAGAAAACAAGCAGGAGAAGCAACACGGCAATCACCTCTGAATATAAAGCACGGTGCTCATGAGAGCTGCATCTCCAACAACTCTTCTTTCTTTTTCCTGGCGACTCGCTTCCCTTCACGCACTGTTCAAAAAAAAAAATCAGAGCAGAAGGCCCAACTGCAGAGCAAAGGCGAAAGAATTAAAAGTCTCATTGTTGCGTAACTGGTACGATGAGCTTCCCATTCATCCACACATGCGGCTGCCTCTAATGCAAAACAAAACAAAAACAGAAAATAGCCTGCCGCAGTACACTAGTATTATATAGCTACAAGAAGAAAAGCTCCGTAGACGGCTTAGAAAAAGAGGGAGAGACACAATAATAGAAAGTGACACATTCAATTAGGAGCGAGAAGAAGATCACTCAGATGCTACGGAAAAAAAAAACAAAGAAAGTGAGAGAGACAGAAAAAAAAAGGTGTCAGAAAAAGAACATACAATCATGTAAGCAAACCAAAGCACCAGTTGTAAAGAAAAAAGAGAAAAAACAGTGCATACAAGTCAAGAGAGAAGAAAGAGCACCTGCCTCACAAAGAGAGCGCAATTGGGATGCAAAACGTGATCTCCTGCGACATCAGAGAGAGAGGCTGGCAGAGGCGGACGCTGTGTCTGTCCCTTCTTTCTCCAATACTGCTTGTGTGACCCCGATGTTGATTTGAATCCTCCCGGAGAGCTACGGAAAAAAGGTAGGGGGACAGGACTTGGTCAGTTCCCTCTCCGGAAAGAATATGAAAAGAAGTCGATGAGAACACATCATCAAGTACGGTTTCTTTGTGACTCTCAACAACTTTGCAGACCTCGAGCGCACTCTGCCACGAGGTTGCGGGAAAAGTGCGTGTCGAGCGCGCGCACACATGCATACACACACGGAGAGAGGGAAAGGCTATGAAGCGTGCGATTGCCAAACAGAGAGAACAAAGAAAAACAAGACTCTACCGGACAAACGCGGTTGTGAAGCACTCGTCCGGAAATCATCTCACTCAGCTTGACCTGCGCGGGCAAGAGGGGTGTGGTAACCAGAAAAGCGTTTCCCACAAATTCCCAGGCACGTTTTTCACAGCTCTTTCCTCTCATATGTGATACGCTCGTTTGTAAATGGAAAAAAAAAGAGTAAGGGGGTGGCGCTACAGGGTAAAAAGACAGGAATTGGTGTAAATAGAGGGGCCTTGAGCTGTCTACTTGCAACGCAGGTTGCAGGTGACAAACATCTTATCCAACATACGCACACTAGCACATACACATATATGCATGCTCAGCAATCACAGAAGTAGAACGAGAAAAGTTGTGGGCTTCTCGGATCGGACGGGCGAGAACAGCGACGAAGACTAAAGTCCTCTCGATCTGTTCATGTTACGCAAAACGGGGCCTCGATCCGGCGTCACGACTTGGCTCGTTTTCGCTCTGGCGCTGGTTCTGTAGAGAGACATCGCTGTACTCCATTGTCATCTCCGACCCGTTCCGCGGCACCGGCTGCGCAGTCGCGACCGGGCTGGCAGCCGCGGTGGCATACATCGGGAGGGGCTGCAGCGGCGGTGGCGTATGCTGCTGAAAGCCGCGCTGCGCCGACTGCGGTGCCGCGGTGTCGAAGAGTGGGCTGGGCCGCGGCCGTGGGCGGGCAGGGGCGGAGCCTGTCGACGTGGTAGGCGAGGCCGCCTGCTGCGCGCCGACGTCGCTGAGGCGGCGCTGGCCGAGGGTGTGGTCCTCGATGGAGTTCTGTGTGCGATGCATGTATTGTTGTAAGGGAGTGTTGTGTTGTACCATTTCCTTGTCTACGTGAGGGCTGGTGGGAGACTTGACGGTGGTCAGCAAGCCTTCCCGGCTCTCACGTCCCCGGCCGGCTTTTCAGAAGGGAGAGCGGTTGCCGGACTTCACCTTCCACGGTGAGCCCGGCGACTTGGCCGCCTTTTGCGGCGACGCCGGTGACCCAGGGCCATCCTGGTAGATGACGCTGCTGTCCGGCACTCGGTCCGCAAAAGCGGACTTCTTGCTGCGGTTGCGGGCACTGCGGAACGGGGTGAGGGGAGAGAGGAAGCGCCACAGCGGCGACTGCGGGGCGGCTTCCTCCTCGGCGTCTGCCCTCTTGAGCAGCTCGTTGGCGGGGTTCGGCATGTAGTCGGCCGCCTCCCCGTAAACTTCCTCCGCTGTCTTGCGCCGCTTGCGACGCTTCTCGCGGCGGAGCTCCTCCATCAGAGCGGCCTCGCGGGCGTCGCGGCGTTGCTGCTCGGCGTGCAGCGCTGCCAACGTGCGGGCCTCGATCTCAGCGGCGTCAGGACTCGGAGGATGCTCGCCGGCTGGAGGCGGCGTGCCGCTGGCGGCTGGGCCCTGCGGCGAGGGCTGGCTCCGCAGCGGTGGCGTCGGGGGCACACTCGGGGGCTGGCTGGTGGGACCGCCACCAGGCCTGCTGTAGGAGGGCGTAACGCTGGCGGTGGCGTCGTCCTCGAGGAAGTAGTCGCTGTCGTCGTCGGAGCTGCTGTGCCGCTGCACCTCCTGTCCATCCAGCAGCAGCTGCATCACATCGGGCCCGGGCTCGGCGTCCTCGGGGCGGCCGTTGGCGAGGAGATCGGCCAGCGGCTTCCGCGCGATCTCCTGTGCCTCGGGGTCGAGCCGGCTGTTCTCGTCCTCGTTGGCCAGCTCGATCTCCAGCTCCTGGCGCTGCGTCGTGCGTCCACGCCGGTTGCGTAGCGCTCGCCGCGCCGGAACTTCTGGTCGGTTGGGAAGCTGGAAGGCCAGCGAGACGCCCTCCTGCGCCTCGCCCCGCTCGATCAGAAGGATGACGACATCACGCAGTCGTCTCTCTCGCCACTGCTCCTGCTCACGCTGATGACTTTCGCGCACCCGCTGCACGCGCCGCTCCCGCTCGCGGTCAAAGTCGCGTGTGCGGGTACCACTGGTACAGAGCCCCACTGTGATGATAATAATAGCAATGACGACTAAAACCCCGAGGGTAACACCGACGCCGAGTCCAACCGATAGAGACGGCGGCATGCACTGACTCGCTCACTCACTCTTCGATGACGCGCTTCACAAGCGCTTCACTCACCGCAGACAACAACTTACTTTGTCTTTTTTCTCCTCCGCTTCTTTCAGGTCAATTGCTTCCTCTCAGCAGAGCAGTCGACTCTCACGCGTTAAACTCAAGTTTCGGCACCGCGTTGTTGTGCAGGTGACTACGTAGTCCTCACAAACCTTCCAGTCAGTACAGAAGCAGCTCGGTGGGTGCCGCTGTTAGGCATAGAGGTGAGCTCTGGAGGAGCGGTGAGGAAGGACTTTGGCAGAAGCACCACAGAAAGAAGACGAATTCCAGGTGAATCACCAAAGGGGACGGCAAACACTCCGTGGAGAGCCAAAGAAACGCAACAAAACAGAGGAGAGGCCGGTGTTTAGTTTGGTGAAGTATCGTGAAAGGGAAAACAATTTGGTCAAGAAAACAAAGGAAGAAGTCTCAAAGACGGACCAGCCTTGGGAAAATGTATATGAAGACGAAAAAACAAATGAAGAAACAAAAAGAAAAGAGGAAACAGAGAGAAATACAAACGAAACTAAGTCCCGTAGTAATGACGTAAGTGTGTTGTAGTTGTGTACCGGATAGGTGTATAATCGAGAGAGTGAAAAAGGGTGAAGGAGTGACAAATACACACACACATCAACGCACACAGTTCAAACAGTAAGAGAAAGAGGTTGACAGTCTACCACGAAGAGAAAAAGAAGAAGGGACCAGCAAACAGACAAAGGCAGTGTAATAAAAAGGCAAGCGAAGGTACAAGGCTTGAGCGACAAGAGACGGAGAAAGAAGTGAAGAAAAGATGTATTTTTGGCGCTTGCTTCGAGCGCGTGGAAAGGAAAGGTGCGAGAGGGCTTGAAAATGCACCTCCGCTTTTCCGCACTCCAAAAAGTAAAGGGATTAAATAAGATTTGGAAAATCAACGTCACAAACGCCCGCCCAACGCGTCACCCTTTTACTCCGAGGAGAGGCTCGAAAAGGGGTGCGTGAGGGAGAAGCACTTTCGAGTGCACTATTCTCCACCAGAGAAATGCCTGGACGAGACACGGAAGAAGTGAGAAAAAAAAACAGAGGAGAGGCAAACCTCTTCGGTTCCTCTTCTTAAAAAAAAGCTCCACCACCCGCAAACTTGAGGGGGAGAACCTTTTTCTTATTATTACTGCAGCGCGGTTGTTAATTTTCAAATATGTTATTTTTAAGCGGGTTAGAAGTACGGCGGCACGCACATGAGCGAAGAGAGCAGTTTGTTGAAGAGAAGAGAAGAGAGTAGAGGGAGAGGGAGAGGGAGAAGGAGAGGGAAAGGAGGTGTTGCGGAAGACACGGAGAATGATGAAGCCAGACAACGGGCGGAAGTCAAGAAGAGAGAACACATGCCAGTAGTGATTTTACTTTACAGGCAAAGAGCGCATTGCTGGGACCGGAGAACGAATCGTGCCGAGGAGGCGACATCCGCTGTAAAATTATTTCAGTTTTGCACACTTACGAGAAGCGGGGCGAGCAAAAACGTGTTGCATTTCTTATGAAGAGAGTTGACTAAGAGATATGTGAGAAGAGCTGCAATGCTGAGGTAAATGCAAGTTGTGCTTCCTCACGGAGTTCGCGCACATTTGCCTACTTCACGTTTAAACACTAGCCTCAAAAAAACACAACACAAAAGACACAGCTTTGAAAAGGGCTCGACAGGTGTCCATGTGGCACGCACCTGAAACACAATTACAGACACCGCAAACAAATTTTCATAACAAGGCTCAGGCTAAACTTTGAATGCCCTCGTACGCAACTGTCACTACAGCGGGTCTGTTCGAGGAGTGTCTTGCCGCCGTCTGTGGCGGAGATCACCACCGCCACGGCCCAGTTGCGCGCCGGCTTGAGCGGACGCCCGCAGCAACGCGCGCTCGCCTCGCAAGTAATCGAGTCGATGGATGCGCTGCGACACAGCGGCGTACGAAACACCCTCACCACTCGCAGAAGAGGTGGGGGAGGCAGAGGCTGCAGGTGCGCCACCGTCGTCCACGGCAGTCTCGAGGGCATCCAGCACGGCGGGCGAGAGGACGTGGTAGCCATGCAGCTCCATCCAAGCCAGGAAGTGCCAGACGGCGCTGAACGACGCAGTGGGTAGGGCGGCGGTGGTCGGAGTGGGAGGCGTTGGCGCCGTTGCGTTGGTTGCACGCTGTGCGGCCTGCAGCAGCATCGCCAGGAGGTGGTGGACGGCGTCAGGAGACGGTGTGAAGGTGTCTGGAGTTGCCGCTGCCACCGCTGTCTCAGAGGAGGGAGAGGAGTTTGCTGCCGCTGCCGCACTGGCTGCCTCCTTCTCCTCAACGACAGCGGCAGCAGGGCTGTAAAGGACTCCCTCCTCTGCGCAAAAGACAAGCACGTCGCGGGCACGGTGAAGGCGACTCGTTGGCGTGGACGTAACAGGGGCCGTTTGAGCAGCCTGTGCCGCAGCCTCTCGCAGCGCCGCGCTGTGACCGCTGTCCTGCGAAGGCAACCCACCACAGCTGAGGAGAAAGGCGCGGGGCTCGTTGTATTTGTTGAGCAGCACCCCTCGCAGCACGGCATCGAGGTGGTGTGGCCGCCACGTACCGGCGCGAAGGGCGGCAGTCAGCATGTCCCGCCAGTCCTGTGCGCGGGGCAGCGTGAGGAGGAGGCAGATGAAAAGCTCCGTCTTCACCCGCCGCTCTGCCGTGGCGGACGACTCCTCTGGCCGGTAGACGTGCACCCGCCACTCGTCTGCCTCATCGTCATTTTCTGCCGCTGCATTGTTTTCTTCTAAAGGCTCATGGTGCTCTTTTTCGCTACTGGAGAGCCGTCGCTGCATGTAGTGGGGAAGGAGAGAGGAGGTTGCCAGCAATGGCTGAATACGCTGACGCGCACAAGAGCCCCGCCAACGCAGTAGTGTTTGACGGGGACGGAATGCAAGCCGCGCTGCGGGACAGACAGCGGAGGAGCGAGCCGCGGCTTGGACGAGAGGCAATACGCGCAACATCCTCAGCGGTTCAAAGTATAAGCTTCTGATGTAAGGTATGTAAGGTGTACCGGTGAGAAAGAGAAGATTAATTGAGAAAGCACCAAATGGGACGGGAAGAGAGAAGGGGAATGAGAGCTGCCTCACATTTTACGCTGTGGTTTTACCTGATGCTTGCCCTTGCACTCGTACCAACTGCAGTGCTCTGGCAGGGGTACAGGAAGTGAGAAAAACAAGCAGTACACCAATTCCTTTACACAGTAGATGTGCAGTCTACTCGAACGGAAAAAAACAGTGAAAGGGCTATCTGGCCGAAGAACTACTTCTACTCGCTTTCAAGTGTTTGAGAGGCAGAAAACAAAAAGGGGCAGAGAAAGAGGAGAGTTGTGTGTATCAGAGTGTTATGAACGGCAAGCCGCAGACCTCTTTCGTCGACTTCAAACGCAAAAGTCTTTCACAGCTTCATGGCTTCTTCCACACCCTTTACTTACGGAGAGATGCAACACGCATGACGAGAGAGGGAGAGAGAAGGAGAGAGTGCTTCACTGACGGGTTCCCTCTTGACAGACGAAGCACCATATTGGAGCTGCGACATTCGTGTCTCGTTTCTTTGGCACCGTGTATTCTGGTAGGGCCAACAAGACACCAGGCTTGTCTGTCGAAAAGAATACAACCCGAGTGCATAGAGTAAAAGAGAGAGAGGCCGCCGACTACTCTCTGCGCAGCGTGTGTGTGTGACGCATGCTCGCCTTGTACTTTCTCTCTAAACACAACTGAAGCTCTGGTTTGAGTGAATGGCCGCTGTCGGCAGAGGAGGAGAGACAACGACATCGAAGCTGGACAGAAAAAAAAAAGACGTTAGGGTGAGAGGGAACGCGGCAGTGCTATCCACCACATACTGTCGAGCGCTGACAGAAAGAGAGAAGTATGGAGAAAAAGTAATTTAGGTCTGCCACAGTCGGCGACACAAATACGAAGCAAACAGACAAGAAACAAGATAGAAGTCGCAAGTAAACATCATAGAGGCCAACAAAAAAGAGAAGGCACAGACACTTTTTTCTGATAGCGAGTGCTCTTCACCGGTGCTGTAGGTGGGAAGTGTGACGCTTAAGAGCACCACACTTTTCTTTCGTAGTGCTATTAAGTCATCTTTTGATGTCTTCCGCTTGCGTGCAGATTCCCTGAGCAAAAACAATAAATGCTTAGACGACATAAAAAAAGAAAAGCATCAGCGGGGCTGCTTCATGGTACCAAAGAGCGGAAAAGCATAGCAAACATCACCACCACCGCACACCGAAAAGCAAAAAAATAAAGAAAAAAGCGGGACGAGCGCTGCCAGACAGTTTATTAAGGGAGGCTTGACAATGGCTTTCCGGTGCCGTGCCGCACACCTACCCACCAGCTGCAGACACCACCGACTCCGTCACTACTTGGCGGAGAATACCCTAAATTGATAGTAAGAGGGAGAGGAGGAGAAAAGTTATAGTGAAAGAGAGAGAGAAAGCTTAAACACTCTTTTTCTTCTCGCGTGGTGTTTAAAATCGAAGCAGACGACAGTGGCATCTTATGTTAAGGGATCGAAGTCATCCGTCCACACAGAGATTTTAAAAAAAAACTTAACGGGCGTAAAGAGAAAAACTACTGCGTCTTTGATAGCTTTGATTACAGTCACATGCAAAGAAATAGATAAATTAAAAACTCTCAGGGCTGTTGCATCACAAAAAAGAAATAGAGCAAAACAAACAAGCAGAATGAATTTGTTGAATGAGGCTCAATTTGCGTGTGCTTTTTTCGATTAAAGGTGTGCGTTTAGGTGTGCATGTGCTGCCCAACAGATACCACGAACACATACCCATCCGCCACTCCCGCCACAGTGCCCTCTTTTCAATGAGGGGAAGAGTTGACAGGGGCTGTGCTGCAAAGGCACACACCGAGAACACACGGGCACACATGTAGATGCGACACTCGTAAAGCTTTCCACAACATCCTTCGTCTCCGCGTTTCGCTACATCTCTTGGAAGAGAGCGAAGAGACACAAACAAAAAAAAAGGGTACATCAAAACATCACCAGTGTCCGTCGTTACTTCGAAGCCAGTAAGAAAATAGACAAAGCGCTGATACAAAACAGTCCAAAAAATAGCATGTAAGCAATGAAATAAAGGTAAAAAATAAAGTGACGCGCAATGCGATCTGAGCAGTGCTTCTTTTCAATATCAGGCGCCTCTGGCGAGTGGGACAGATAGCCGTCTCAATGCTACTGAAAAAGAAAGCCTAGGCTTCATACACGTGCCACAACATTACATTGACAGCAGCGGGCGGCTTCACATGCCCCACTCTTTTTTTTTTTGGGTAAAGACAAAGGAGAGAAAAATAAACGACACAGACAACACTAGTCGACCTTCACGTGGGAGGCTTCGAGCTACGTATATTGGAAGAAAAAAAAAAGTCAGAAGTGAAAAAAAAACTGATACGAGAAATCACATATCTCAGAAGCGCCAGTCCACCCACGGGTCGGACTGTGCGTGCAGTGCGTCACGTTTCTGCGGCGGAGGCGCCGGGTAGTGGTAGCGGTCGTAGTTCGCCTTTCTAAAATTGTTCATCTTTTCTGTCATCCTGTCCAGAAATCCTACCGCGATAGACGACTCGTGCAGCTGCTTCTGGTAGGTGTTGATGTTGTTCACCGGCCCCGTCAGCCCCTCCAGCTCCGTCATGAGCCCATCGCAACTGCAGAGGATCGTCATAATGGCCGAGAAGTCCGTGTCCTTGTCGGTGTCGTAGGCGTCCTCGACGTAGGTGAAGGCGGGGCCGCGGTAGAGGGGGATGTACGACTCCGCCCCCTGATCAGGGAGAAGGATAAGCTTCGACACGTTGCTCTTCGACTTGCGCGGCGCCACCGGCTCGTAGGACGGCTCGTGCGACTCCCGCTCACTCAACTTGTCCTCGTGTGGTGTGCTCCTCGACGACGCCGGTGCCTTCTCCTCGCTGTGGCTGCGCTCGTCCTGCAGGCGCTCCTCCCGCAGCTGCTGCTGCATCTCCCGCTCCGCGTTCTCTTGCGTCAGCGGGAAGGCGTCGTTCGGCTGCACGTCGCTCTCCTGCAGCGGTGCACGGTGGGCAAAGACGGCAGAGTTGCTCTGCCCAATGGACTCGCCCAGCGTCTGGGGGAGGTACATCGACCGGTGCAGGTCCTCCAGCACCTCCGGCGTGGGGCGGCCCGCGAAGGACTCCCCGAGGCGGCGGGCAGCGAGGAAGCGGTCGGCAAAGGAGACGTTCAACATGGCGTCGGCCTCGCCATCGCCGGCGTTGACGTGCACGTTGCCGCGGCTCTCCGCCTCCTGCTCAGCCACGCGCTCCGCCGCCTCGCGCCGCAGCTCTGCAAAGTCCTGCGCCGTCATGCCGAAGGTGCCCCGCGAGACGTGCAGCAGCACCATCACGTAGGCCTCGGAGTGGATGGCCTGCAGGCGGACACGCAGGCGGCTCAGCTGACTGGCGCGGCTCAGCGAGAGAGGATAGGACCACTTGCGGGAGATTTGGATCGAGTCAATGAAGTCCTGGTTGAGGAGGCGCACACAGTTGGCGAACTCGGCGAGGAAGTCGCTGATGCTGCCGCAGATTAGCCTCGCCCCGTTGACAGAGAGCGTCTCAGTGCGGGGACGGTGCAGCAGCTGCACACCGAACACCAGCATCCGCAGGTGCGCCACCATGCGCTTGTGCGCAAACTGAATCATCGCAGAGGCGGCCGCGGGGAAGGGTGCGGAGCCGCGAATGATGGGCTGGCGTGCCGCGAAGGGGGCCCACTTGTCGCACATGTCCAAGAGACGGTTGGCGAGGGACATCTGCACGTTCAGCTGCGAGCACATCTGCATCGCCTCGGTGTTGCGGCGGGGGTAGGCGACCGGCTCGTTGGCGCCTTCTCTGGCCTCATCATTGGCAGGGGCGGGACGGCACTCCGGCTGGATGCGCACCGTCAGCGCCACGTCGTCGATCACCTCGCTCATCACCTTCGTCAGCTTGCAGCGGTAGCCCCAGCAGATCTTGATGCTGTTGTTGGGGAAGATGAACATGCAGCACAGCATGTAGGCCACGATGGTGTAGCAGCTTGCAATCATACGCGTGAGCAGCTCCATGGTCACCATCGACGTCGCGAGACCAGCGAGGGTGATGACGGAGCCGTAGAAGAAGGTCTGCCCGTAAAGAGGGTGGTTTTTGCAGCACTGCTGAATAAAGGTGAAGCACAGCGCCATGGCGAGCTGCTGAGCCAAATTGTTAGCGTTGTGGTAGGCCATGAAGCCCAGCGCGCAGCCCAGCGAGTTACCCGCCATGCGGTTCACCGCCATGTTCAGCGACTCCTCCTCGACGGGGAGGCCGAGCAGGATGGTGACACCGAAGAAGTAGAGGCCGCCTGGGGCGACCCACAACTCGAGGTTCAGCGCTGTGGCGGCCAGGTAGGCACAGGTCATGCGGATGGCGTCCTTCACGGTGCGGTAGTCGCACGGCCGCAGGAAGGCGATGCGGCACCACAGCTCCTCCCAGAAGTCATTCCACGGCTCGATGATGAAAAAGTCCAGCAGGCGGCGACCCAGCGACACGGCGGGCTTGTAGTCCTTCATCTGCTCACCAAAGGAGAGGAGCTCGCCGGCGATCATGCTCATCTGCAGGTGGAAAAAGATCCGGTTCATGCGCAGAAACATCTCCTGCTGGTCAATGATGGCGCTGTTTTCGAGAATGATGGCGGCACTGACGCGGCCGATGCGGTAGTGGCGGGTGCGGCCGAAGGGTGAGTTGCGGTCCACCACTGCCACGTCGTCGGCCTCGTCCTCGTCTTCCATATCTGCATCTTGCTGCTTGCGCTGCTCGGCGCTGCGCCGGTTTGCCACAAGATCACTTTGGATCTTCATCACCTGCGTCATCTCCAGCCGCAGGTTGCGCCGCATCACCGTGTCCTTCTCCCGCAGCGCATCGAAGGGAACCTTCTTGAGCAGCTGCTCCGGTGTGCTCTCTGTCGACCCCACGAGAAGAGTTGCCTGCATGAGGGTCATGGCGAAGTCCTTCACACAGCCGCGGCTGTTTTCGTGCAGCTCAGCCATGGAGACACCAGCGGCCCGCACGTCCTCCGGTGTGGCATCGCCGCTCATGTGGGAGGCGTCGCTGCAGCGGTCGCCAATGGCCTTGTAGTCACCGCCGTGCATTGCCTGGAAAAGGTTCACACGGATCTTGTGCATCGCGACGCGGTCGGCGTGGTGCTTCTGCAGCTCGACGATGGTGTGGCCTGCTCCGAAGGCGGCGTACGTCAGCGCCATCACGCGCCGCAGCAGCGACAGCTTCAGACGTCGAACGGGGTTGCGCAATGCAAACTCTAGCGGTTCCCAGTTGGCAAACCACAGCAGCGGCGGCATTACTTCCAAAATGGCCTCGATCTTCATGAAGGGGGATCGGTCGTTGAAGAAGAGGCACGCGGCGTGCGGGTCTGGCAGCCACACAAAGGTGACCATCGCCATGAACATCTTTCCCAGCCCCTCGAAGATCTTGGTCATGATCATGTCCACCAGGCTTTTAACAAGAAGTGGGTAAGGGAAGCACAGAGCGGCCATGCCCCACACACTGCCCATGTAGTAGTCAGCAGCACTCCACGCGGCGTTGCTAAGGGGTAGCGTATGAAAATAGGTGTCGTACATGCGGATCTCCATCATGTAGATGAAGAAGTAGAGATAGATGAAGCGGCGCATCATGCCGTGGCTGACGAGGCCGGCGAGAAAGATACCGAGAGCCAACATCCCATACCACGCTCCGATGTGGTTTTGGATCTGGAAGGCGTCCATAATGGTACCAAAGACGAGCATGTAGAGGATGCCGCGCCAGATCCACGAGTGCAGGCCGATCTGCTCACCCAGTGTGGAGCGGTGGGTCGAGGTGGAGACGACGGCCGCGATGAGCATCTGCGGGAATCCAAAGCGGAAAATCGTGTTAGGGTGGATGGCGATGGTCATGAGGGGGAAGGAGACAAAGGCGACGGTGCGGAAGGCACCACGCACCCAACCAATCGTCTGCAGGTTCGTGATGCTCTCGAGGGCTGCCTTGTAGCCGAAGTCGTCCTGGTCGGGATCTTTGTGAAAGGTGATGAACTCCGGTGCGGGGTGCTGCGGCAGCCCACCCGCAGCAGCAGGCGGAGCCGCAGGAGTCGCTGCGGCGGCCTTCTCGTTGTCAGCGGCGGTGGAGTCGCTCGTGTGCTCATTGTCTGATATCGCCCTCCCTTCTGTTGCCGGCTGCGACGCATCCGTCAACTCCGCAGACGGCGTCTGCACTTTTGTCGCGTCTTTTAAGCCAGCAGGGGCACCGCGCGTTGCCTCGCCGCCCTCCGCATTTTCTGCTGCAGGAGTTGCGGCGTCGTCCTCGTCGTCCGGTGCGTTGGTGGCTAGGTCCTGCATCGGCGGCACATCCACCCGTGGGGTGTGGGGGCCGCCCCCGGCCCCCGGGGGGCCCCCCCCCCCCCCCCTTTTTTTTAAAAGCGCCCCCCCCCCCCCCCCGGGGGGGGGGGGCGCCCCCCCCCCCCCCCGCCCCCCCCCATAAAAAAAAAAAAAAAAAAGAGAAAAAAAAGGGAGGGGGGTCTGAAAAAGAAAAAGAAACTCAATAATATTTATCAGGAAAGAAGGATAGGGGGGGGGGGGGGGGGGGGGGGGAGGGGGGGGGGGCTCCCCCCCCCCCCCCCCCCTAAAAAACCCCCCCCCAAAAAAAAAAAAAAAAAAAAAAAAAAAAAAAAAAAAAAAAAAAAAAAAAAAAAAAATTTATTTTTTTATTAAAAAAAAAAAAAAAAAAAAAAAAAAAAAAAAAAAAAAAAAAAAAAACACCCCAAACACCCCCCATTTTTTTACTGTTGTGGTGCGGAGCCGATAGGAGATGAATATCAGTGTACACAAGAGGTGAAGAATGGGAAGCAGAGAGAAAGAGTTCAGACACGTGAAGAAGAGAAGGGACTGTCACCAAGAGGCGCAGGGAAGGACATTGTTGAGAAGTGAATCTGCGCACCTTACCGCACGGAAGCCTCTAACAGCTGTAGAGTGAAAAAGAGAGTGGAGAGAGATAGAGAGAGAGAGGGAGAGTGCAGACGCATTCAACAAAACGACGCTTTTTGTTAAGACTTCGCGCGAGTCAAAGACAATGTTGGAAACCAGTTTGAAGAAGAAAAAAAACGGTGACCGAAAAAACTATGAAGTACTAACAGCTGTGTTGCCAGAGTACAGAGCGAGTGATGTTGAAGCACGAGGCGGCAGTGCGTGAAAACTGGGTCACGCAAAGGTGTGTGTGGAAGCTGACAGGCGTCACTTTACACACGGAAAGAAAAACAGGATATTAGGCTTGCATGCATCGGAAAACAAAAAAAAGGGAAGAAACGGTCCTAGAAGAAAATTATACTGAACGTCAAGAGAAAAGGAAAGACACAATTCCCATGAAAAAAAAAAAGGAGCACCCAGGGAGCACAGTAGTCTATCTCGACCATGTGAGGAGGGTGTCCACAGTCTGCTACGAAAAGAGTAACGCGAAAATTTGTAAAAAAATAAAAAACGGTGTTAGCGCGAGAGGCCCTCAGTGACGGTAATAGACAGAGGGAAGAGGTTTAGAGGGCTTTGAGCCTCTCAATAGAAAAAAAAGGCAGTTTTTTGAAGTGTGTCGAGGCATCATTCTCGAACATTTTTTTAATTTTCTTAACTGAGGTTAAAAATAAGAGAAGTAAGTTCGTATTATTTTCATGATTAAAGCAGGAGGAGAGGGGAGAAATGAAACGCTGCCCACGTCAATCCGGACAATGGCTACTCATGTTTGTAAAAAAAAAAGAAAGAAAGAAAGAGGAAAGCATGTACGGCTTCTTAAAACGTAGGAGGACAGAAGAGAGAGAGAGAGAAAATGAAACACAAAGCAAAAAGAAAGCAAGATCCTTAGCTAAAAAAAAAGTACCTGTCCAACGTCGCACAGGCACAAAAGCAAAGTACGAGCAGTGAAAAGCCGACAACCTTTCTAGCGTCGTCGGCAGCTCTCTTGATACTTCGCAGACTAGGAAAAAAAAAGGCTATAAGAAGCCTCACAGTTTCACTTAAAACTCAAACAAAAAAAGAGGTGGATCGGATTCACCTCACCGGTCTAAAAGCGCCAGTCCGCAAATGGGTCGGACTGCGCGTGAAGCGGTCGCCGCTGTTCCTCTGCAGGAGTCGGGAAGTGGTAGCGGTCGTAGTTGCGTTGCCGCAACGCCGTCACCCTCGCTGACAGCGCGTCGATAAGACCAATCGCCAGCGACGACTCGTGCAGCTCCTTCTGGTAGGTGCTCACCGCGTTCATCGGCCCCGTCAGCCCCTCCAGCTCCGCGATGAGGCCGTAGCAGCTGCAGAGGATCGTCGTGACAGCAGAGAAGTCCGTGTCCCGCTCTGTCGCTAGCTCGTCCTCGACGTAGGTGAAGGCGGGGCCGCGGTAGAGCGGCACCACCAACTCGGGCCCCTCCTCTGGCAGCAGAAGGAGGCGAGACACTTTGCTCTTCGACTTGCGGGGCTGCACGGCGTCGTAGACGGTAGAGCTCCCAGCAGGCTTGATGTTGCCGCTGGCGTCCGCTACGGCGGCGGTCTCGCACGCGACGTCGCCGTCCTCCGCAACGCCTGCCTGCTCTCCGCGTCTGCGCGACGCCTCATCCCGCAGCCGCTGCTGCTCCTGGTGCTCGGCGCTCTCCTGCGTGAAAGGAAAGGCGTCGTTCGGCTGCGCGGTGCTCTCCCGCAGCGGCACACGGTGGGCGAAGGAGCGCTGCGACACCCCGCCCGGGCCGAACAGCGATGTCTCCCGCTGCTGGGGAAGGTAGAGAGAGTCCTGCAGACGCACCATCGCATCGGCATCACCCGCACCGCCCGCGAAAGACTCCCCCAGACGCCGGGCGGCGAGGAAGCGATCGGCAAAGGACATGTTCAGCGGTGGGTCAGCAGCATCGGCGCTGCCAACAGCCTCTTTTGCCTCGACAGGATGGGCGATCGGCTGCCGCTGCTGCTGCTGCTGCTGCTGCTCTGCCCGAGCCCGCACTGCACCCTCCTGTCGCAGCGCGTGGTAGTCCTCCGGCCTCATCCCGCTGACCGCCTTAGAGAGGTGTTGTGCGGCGATGACGTAACACTCGATGTGGATGGCGAAGAGGCGCACCCGCAGCCAGCTGAGCTGACTCGTGTGGCTCAGCGTCAGTGGGTAGGACCACTTGCGAGAGGCCTGCAGTGAGTCAATGAAGTCCTGGCTCACGAGGCGCACACAGCCGGCGAACTCGTCGAGGAAGTCGCTGATGCTGCCAGCGAGGAGACGTGCGGTGGTGGAGGAGAGCGCCTCAGTGCGGGGACGGTGCAGCAGCTGCACTCCAAACACAAGCATGCGCAGGTGCGCCATGAGACGCTTGTGTGTGAACTGGATCGCGGTGGATGCGGCGGTGGGAAAGGGCGACATTCCGCGAATAACATGCTGGCGTGCCGCGAAGGGGGCCCACTTGTCACACATGTCCAAGAGACGGTTGGCGAGGGACATCTGCACGTTCAGCTGCGAGCACATCTGCATCGCCTCGGTGTTGCGGCGGGGGTAGGCGACTGGCTCGTTGGCACCTTTCTTGTCGACATCGGGCAGTGCCAGCGAGCCGAGACACTCTGGTCGGATGCGCACCGTTAGCGCCACGTCGTCGATCACCTCGCTCATCACCTTGGTCAGCTTGCAGCGATAGCCCCAGCAGATCTTGATGTTGTTGTTGGGGAAGATGAACATGCAGCACAGCATGTAGGCCACCACTGTGTAGTTGCTGGTAATGAGGCGTGTCATGAGCTGTAGGGTGTGCGGTGAGGTGGCCAAGCTGGCCATGGTGATAGCACCACTGTAGAGAAACATCTGCCCATACACCGGATGGTCCTTCAGGGCACGCAGCACAAAAAGAAAGCACATCACCATCGCGATTTGCTGGGCGAGGTTGTGCGTGTTGTGGTAGGCCATGAAGCCCAGCGAACAGCCGAAGGCGTTGCCCGCCATGCGGTTTACCGCCATCCCCAGCGACTCCTCCTCGACGGGGAGGCCGAGCAGCAGCGTCGGGCCAAAGTAGTACTCGCCGCCGGGGAGGAAGTAGAGCTCGAGGTTCAGCGCTGTGGCGCTCAGGTAGGCACAGGTCATGCGGATGGCGTCCTTCAGCTTGCGGGAGTCGGAGGGGCGGGCGAGGGTCAGAATGCCCCACAGGTCCTCCCAGAAGCTGTTCCACGGCTCGATGATGAAGAAGTCGAGCAGGCGGCGGCCCAACGACTTGTCCGGCTTGTAGTCCTTCATCTGCTCGCCAAAGCTGATGATTTCACCCGCGATCATCGCCATCAGAGCGTGAAAGTAGAGCTCGCTGAGGCGGGTGGTGATGCTCGTTTGGTCCAGCTCGCCTTTGTTTTCCAAGATGCTGGCGGCGTCCTCGCGAGTGATGGTGTAACGGTGCGTGCGGCCGAAGGGCGAGTTGGCGTCCTCCACCACAATTTCCTCGTCGCCATCGCGACTCTCTTTCTTTTCATGCTGTTGCTGCTTCTGGCGCTCCGCCATGCGTTTGGCCACCAAATTGGCCTGCATCTTCATTATCAGCAGCGATTCAAGCCGCAGTGCCCGGCGCATCTGCGTCTGCTTCTCCCGCAGCGTTTCAAAGGGTACTTTCTTGACGATGTGCTCCGGGGTGTTGATGACCGTCCCGAGCAGCATCACGCACTGCATGAGGGCAAGACCAAAGGCCTTGGCGCAGCTCTCGCTGTTGGCACGCAAGGTGCTGATGGAGTCCGCGTTGTCTGCCTGCGGCGCCGCGGTCGCGTCGTCCACGTCGTCCGTCGCGTGGAGCATCTCCGTCGCTGTGGGGAAGATGAAGGAGCTCTCGCTGGGCTGCGGGGCGGAGAGGCTCGTCAGCCGGCGCAGGTGCCGCCCCTGCGTCGCCTCGAAGAGCGTTACACGAATCTTGTGAATTGCGGCCTGCTCTGACTGCCGCCGGCGGTTCTCTGCGACCGTGCGGCCGACCCCGAAGGCGGCGTACGTCAGCGCCATCACGCGCCGCAGCAGCGACAGCTTCAGGCGCCGAACGGGGTTGTGGAGGGGGAACTCGGTGGGCTCCCAGTTGGTGAACCACAGCAGCGGCGGCATTGCATCCAGAATGGCCTCGATCTTCGTGAAGGGGGATCGGTCGTTGAAGAAGAGGCACGCGGCGTGCGGGTCTGGCAGCCACACAAAGGTGACCATCGCCATGAACATCTTGCCGAAGCCTTCAAAGATCTTCGCCATGATCATGTCGAGGAGACTCTTGGTGAGAATGGGGTACGGGAAGCACAGGGCGGCCATGCCCCACACACTGCCCAAGATGAAATCTGCCGCGCTCCACGCTGCCAAATTAAGAGGCACCTCATCATAAAACATGTGCAGCATCTTCAGCTCTATAATGAAGACAAAGAAGTAGAGGTACATGAAGCGGCGCATCATGCCGTGGCTGACGAGGCCGGCGAGAAAGATACCAAGAGCCAACATCCCATACCACGCCCCGGTGTGCTGGTACACGTGCCAGGAGCTTATGATAGTGCCTAAGACGAGCATGTACACGATGCCGCGCCAGATCCACGAGTGCACGCCGATCTGCATGCCGAGCGACGTCTGGTGGGTCGAGGTCGAGATGACAGCGGCCACCATCATCTGCGGGTAGCCCAGGCGCATCATTGTGTTGGGGTGCAAGGCGATGGTGAAGAGCGGCAGCGCCACCAGGGCAGTGGTGCGGAGGGCACCGCGAAACTGCATGATCGTCTGCGGATTCGTGATGCTCTCGAGGACGGCCTTGTAGCCCATGTCGTCCTTGTCCGGATTCTTGCGGAAGACGACGTCGGCGGGGAGAGGAAAAGAGGGATGAGCAGGTCGGGGTCCGCCGGCTGCTGGTGCTGCTGCCGAGGGTGCCGTGGGGGGCGGAGGGGCCTCTGCGTCTACCGCGCTTCCGCCCGCATTGTGAGGCACATCAATGGGCCGCTGCATGTCCTCTGCCGCGTGGCTGCGTTGTGCACTGAACTCGTTGGCGCTTTCGGGACTGTGGTCATCATCGGCGAAAGGGGAGTGCGGGACTGCGCTGCAGCTGTCGGTGGGGAGATCACCGTGCCCTGTGCCGGACTTCGGCATGGCTTTTGATAAGTCGTGTTATATGTAACGGTTTAAAGAGAGAGAGGACAAAAATAACAGGCGCTAAGCAGAACAGACGTCTCTACTAGAGTTTAGCGTCAGGGCTGTGTAAACGGCTTCGCGCGTAGGTGAGGGATGAAGTAGGAGTAGGGAAGAAAAGAGAAGGTAGAAAAGACAAAAAAGGGTTGATACACACAGCATGAGTGTACCCGAAATCGCCGTGCTCAGAGGGAGAAAGAAAAGAGCGATGTTGCATCAACAGAAAAAGAAGAAGACTATTTCGTTTTTCTGCTTTGCAAAGACTGGCTGTCTAGCGGACAGAAAATAAACCAAAGCAGCACAGAGCCATCCGTGCAAATGTGGGCTTTTGCACCTCGCGTTAATTTCACCGCCGTCCACTAAGCTATAGCCTAGATAAAAGTGCACAGCCTAGTATTCCTTCCCCTTCATAGCGCTTTACAGGCGAGAGACCAGTGGACTGAAGACCACAGTGCTGCAAGCCGCCTTCCACAAGCGTGCACGTTCCTAAGAGAAGGAGTATAATGAAGACTGAGAGTTCACCGACACACTCTTCAAACATCACGCAACATGATCAGCATAGGTTGGGCCTTGCTGGGAGCGAATATCAGTTACAGCTACCAACGCACAGAGAGAAAAAGAGAAGGGATTTATTAGGAAAATAAAGTAGAAGAAGGTTTCTTCGTGTTGTTTGAGAAATATATGAAAAGATCGAAAAGAAAAAAGAGGAGAGAAAAGGAGAATAACCAAAAAAGAAACCGAGACGTAAAGAAATCAGAGAAGTATGGAGTTGTATTCCAAACTCATGGAGAGGATGTGAAGCAAAAAATAGAAAAGTAGATCAATTATCAGAGGCAGAAAAAGTAGAGAAGTTCAAAGAGAGAAAAAAAAGCAGCAGAGAAGGCATCTGTCTGAAAAGAACGTAGGGAGTACACGCAACTTCGCAAGCTCGGCTACGGCTAAGAAATGAAAAGAGAGCACTTGATGGACGCTTCACGCAGCTGAAATACAGCAAAAAAAGAGATCTGTTTGCTATGACTTCATGGGGTGCAACGAGCACCATCAGAAAATGCTTAAATATGGATCTCAGGCGGCGCCAGGACGAGGAAGAGAAGACGCACAGCAGACAGGGCAAAAATCGTCCGCTCGCAGGAGTTACGTAAGCCGACGATCGTCGTAAAAACGGCAGCATTTTCTTTCCGGCTAGTGACTTTTCTCCATTCAAGTGCGTAGTGGACACCAAAAAGAAAAATAAAATGAAGGTGGAGGAAAAGGAATCACCACATCATTCTACGTCCTTTAGGACTGTAAGACAACATACCACCGTTACCACCTTAGAGCAGTGAGGAGAAAAAATAGATAAATGATAAACCGAAAGGAAGAGGAAGTACAGAAAACAAATCGTTTTAGCCGCAAACATTACGGAACTGTTCACTCTCGAGTGACCAAAAGGTATGAGTCGGTTGCAGCGGGAGTGGCAAAGGGGGAGAGAAGAAAAAAAAGGAAGAAAAAAGTAAGGCTGGAAAGAAGAGAAAAGGTAAATTTTGGGGTGCCGGAGCAGCATATGTTTAGAATCAGAAAAAAAAGGAGAAAAGGTAAGGTAAAAAGGAAGAGCCTGAAACCGCGCGTCTCCGTGGTGGTTGAGAAGTTGCCGTTCTGGCACACCCCACTCCGCTCCATTTAGCAGTATTACCAGCTGACTCATGGCAAAACCAAAAGAAACAAACAAACAAACAAGCAAGCAAACAAACAAGGCCTTCGCACCATGTGTGTGGCTAAAACTTCCAGTCCTCGAAGGGGTTCTCCTGCGCGTGCAACGGGCGACGCTTCTGTGGTGGCGGCGCGGGGTAGTGGTAGCGGTCGTGGATGCCCTTGCGGTAGGCGACGAGCTTGGCGGACCACTTGTCCAAAAAAGCGGTGGCTGTCGACGACTCTTGCAGCTGCTTGTCGTAGTTTGTGAGCGTGTTGAGGCTGCCGGGTAGCGCCTCGTACTCGGCCATGATGCTCTCACAGCTGAGGAGGATGGTCGTGATGGCGCTGAAGTCGGTGTCGGCCGGCACATCCAGCTCGTCCTCCATGTAGGTGAAGCGTGGCCCGTCGTAGAGGGGGATGTACGTCTCCGGGCCCTTGTCGGGAAGGAGGATGAGCTGCGAGACGTGGCGGTTGGCCTTGGTGGGGGCCACCGGCGCGAAGGACGGCTGCATCTCCGTCCCCTCCGCTGTCTTGCGGTCCGCACCAGACGGGGTGCTCTGCTGCTGCGCCGCCGGCTCCTTCTTCTGCTTCGCGGTGAGGAGCTGCGCCACGTCGCGTTCGGCGCTGTCGACAGTGAGTGGCCACGCGTCCCGCGGCTCAGCCGTGCTTTCATGGAGGTGCGCACGATGGGCGTACGGGGCGGTGCGGCGCCGGCTCGCGAAGGACGTCGTTGCCAGCGAGGCTTCCTCCGCGTTGTCTGGGTGCACGATAGACTCGTTGCGGTGTCGGCTGGTGAAGGAGGAGAAGGCGGGCGAGGGCGACGGCAGGACAAGACCCGCTGGACCCGTTTCCCCTGCATTCGGTGCCTCACCAGCAGCGTTGGCGAGGCGGGCGGAGGAGCACCGCGAGAGGCGGCTGCGGACGGTGGCGGCCTCCTCGGTCCTCCTCCAAAGTCGTGGCGGTCGCGCAACCAGACGTGGTGCCCCTCTTGTGGCCAGCCGCCGCCTTATGCTCGGTCTTCTTGCTTTCGTGGTGCAGGAGCCTGCCGCCACCGTCTTTGCGTTCGCATGCGCTGCCGGACGTCGCAGGCGGCCATGAGCTAAAGTCCCTCGCTGTCATGCCAAAGGTGCCCTTCGAGCGAGAGGTGCGCGACGAGCAGGAGCGCGGTGAGAGGGTTCGGTGCGTGGCGGTCGTGGGCGAGGGGAGCCGGCAGCAGGAATCGTCAGCGCCAGCGTTAGGCGTCTCTCAGCTGCGAGAATTGATCTGCTCCGTGTTGCAAGAAGGGTAGGCGACCGGCTCGGTGGTGTCGGGGTCCTCTTTTTTTTAGGGGGGGGGGGGGGGTGCCCTCCCCCCCCCCTCCTCTCTTTTCTCTCTCCTCCCCTTTTTTTTTTTTAAGGGGGGTTTAAAAAAAATGGGAAAAATACTTGCAGCACTGCTGCAGGAAGGTGAAGCACAGCACCATGGCGATCTGCTGTGCAAAGTTGGTGGTGTTGTGGTAGGTCAAATAGCCCAGCGCACAGCCCATCGTGTTGCCCGCGATTCGGCATACGCCAATCCCCAACGACTCCTCCTCCACCGGCAGCCCCAGCAGCGGCGTAACACCGAAGAAGTAGAGGCCATTCTCGGAGTTCCACAGCTCAGTGTTGAGCGCCGTGGCGGCCAGGTAGGCACAGGTCATGCGGAGGGCGTCCTTCACGGTGCGGCAGTCCGTGGGGCGGGCCATCGTGACACGGCACCACAACTCACTCCAGAAGCCATCCCACGCCTCCACGATGTAGTGCCGCCACCACCGGCACAGCAGCGACTCGGTCGGCTTGTACTCCCTCATCTGCTCACCGAAATTGAGCACCTCACCCGCCAGCATGCTCAACAAGAGATGGAAGAAAATCTGATTGATGCGCAGAAAAACCTCAAAGGAGTCGACCAACTCGTGGTGGGTGAGCAGGAGAGCGGCGTCTGCCTTCCGGTGGTGGTAACGGGCACGTGCTCCGTAGGGGAAGTTCTCGTCTTCTGCGCTGTTGTTGCTGCTGCTGCTGCCGCCCGTCGCGTCAAAGCCGCTGTCGGCCTCCTCCTCCTTTTCCTCGACATCTTCTTTGTCTGCGGGGTGCGCCTGCTGCTCCCGTGCACGCCGTTGCGCCACCATCTCGCTCTGCATCTTCATCACCTGCAGCATCTCCAGCCGCAGGTTGCGCCGCATCACCGTGTCCTTCTCCCGCAGCGCATCGAAGGGCACCTTCTTGAGCAGCTGCTCCGGCGTGCTCTCTGTCGACCCGATGAGGGCGATGGACTGCATTAGAGTCGTGGCAAAGTCTTTCACGTAGGTGTGGGTGTTGGCGTGGAGGGCGTCTCTTGACTGCTGTGCCGCAGCCTGTTCCCTTGTCGTCGATGTGTCGTCGCCCGAGCGGGACGGATCGCTGTGGTGCCCTTTCTTCGGTGCTGCGGTTGTATCAGCGATGGCCTTCAGTGATGTGTTGTGGGCCGTCTCGTAGAGAGTGCAGCGAATTTTGTGCATCGCCGCCTTGTCGGCGCGCCGCTGTCGGAGGACTGCGATGGTGTGGCCACAGCTGAAGGCGGCGTAGCCCAGCGCCATCATGCGGCGCAGCAGCGACAGCTTCACACGGCGGATTGGGTTGCGCAGGGGGAACTCCATCGGCTCCCAGCTCGTGAACCACAGCAGCGCCGACATGTGGGACAGCACCGACTCGATCGTCACAAATGGGGATCGGTCGTTGAAGAAGAAGGCGGCGGCGTGAACATCGGCGGACCAGGTGTAGCTGACCATGCCGAGGAGCAGCTTCCCGAAGCCCGCGAAGATCTTAGTCATGATGACATCCACCGTATCACGCACGAGGGAGGGAAACGGGAAGATGTTGGCGGCGACACCCATGAGCGAGCCGATCAAGTAGTCACAGGCGCTCCACGCCGCGTCGCTGGGGGCCACGTAGGAGAAGTAGTGCTGGTGGGTGCGCAGCTCCAACATGTAGAGGAAGAAGTAGAGGTACACGAAGCGCCTCATCATGCCGTTGTTCACGAGGCCGGCGCCGAAGATGCCGGCGGCGAGGAGGCCGTACCACGCACCGACGTGGTTCGCAACGCCCCACGCATCTGCCGCCGTGCCCCAAACCAGCATGAAGATGATGCCCCGCCACGTCCACGAGTGCAGGCCGATCTGCTCGCCTAGCGTGGGGCGGTGGGTCGAGGTGGAGACGACGGCCGCGATGAGCATCTGCGGGAAGCCGAGGCGGTAGCGCGTATTGGGGTGCAGGGCGATGGTGTAGAGGGGGAGGGTCACCAACAGCACGGTGCGGAAGCTGTACTGGATGCGGAGGAGCAGCTGCGGGTTCGTGACAGCCTCCATGAGGGAGCGAAGGCCGTAGCCGTCGCTGTCGGGGTTTTCGAGAAACTCGATGAAGTCCGGCGCAGTCTCGTCAGGCGGCAGCGTCGGCAGCTGCGGCGCAGCAGGAGCCGATTTGGCAGCGCCGTCACCCTCCTTCTTCGCCCCTCCGCTTCTTGTTGTGATGGGTGTGACCTTCGTGGAGGGCGTGGAGTTGGGCTGGGTGCTGCTGGGCGTCTGGAGGCGGGGCAGAGGCGGCGGCGGGGAGAAGAGAAGGGGGGACTCTTCGTCCGGAGCGTGTGTGGGCTCCGCACCATCTACCTCGTCCCTCTCTCCTCCAGCGGTGCGCTGCTGCTCTGGCCCGCCCTCACGGTAAACCGGTGCGGTTGGGCTGGAAGCAAAAGCAGACTCATCCCCCTCGACTCCATTGGCGAGGGAAGGTGCGAGAGTTGACGCGCGTGCCCGTCGCGAGTACGGGGATTGCGTCGCGGGTGTGTGGGTGGACGCCTCCTCCAACGGACTGAGCCCCGACTGCTGCGCCTCAGTACCATCCACGAGCCGCCCAGCACCTTCCGCATCGCGAGGTGCGAGGTGGGAGTGTGACCCGTCTTTGCGGTTCTCACTGTCCATTATGGCGGCTGTGCTACCTCGACGCAGGGGAGAAAATAGAGAAGCTGCTGTATTCGACGCACGAAGAAAAATGCGCTAGCCTAAAGAGCAAAAAAAGAAAGAGTTTGCGGGATATTAGTGGCTACTCGTGTTCCTTTGTAGATGCAGGGTAGCAGCGGTTGTGCTTGTTGGGACTTTAAGGGATTATATAACAGTGAACAGATGGCTGTGACGAGTAGAGAGGCGTGTGACTTACTCAGCAACTACGCTTGATACGAATTGTTTTCTCACGTTATTCTGGAACTCAGATGCTCAAGGAGAAGTAAAAAGGAGAGGGAATTAAAGACGCGCAGATCACGAAGAAGGAGGGCTGAGGAGACAAAGAGATGGGAAAGTGAACGGAAGGCTCTCACGCCTCACCTTGCTTCATGCAAGTGAGCAAGAGTGGGAGAAAGATGGGGCTGTAGTCGACATGAGCAGCGAGCCAATGAGTAGGGCGATGAGGCGGCCGCATTCGCAGCGGTAGTTCCGACAGCGGTGGATGCAAGGTTCTCATACGTCAACGGCTTGGGGCTATTCACCACCCTTCCCCGTCCGACGTTTTGCGACAAAACTTTTCAAGAGCGACAAAAAAACACACACACAGCATATGACACAAAAGGAAAAAAAAACGCAAAAGCGCCACAGATGACGAAGAAAAAAAGATTCAGCGGTGAGGAACAAAGGCAAGGTATCACAGAGAGATGCCGAGGGATACACGCGTGTGCGTTCTTAAGTAAGCGTAATAGCAGAGGAGCAAAAAAACTTGCGACACAGCCTGCAGGGGGCGAATAAAGGAAAAAGAACTCAACAAAAGAGAAAGAAGTGAGCAGAAGTTACTGTGAGGAGAAAAGCAACAAACGCAAAGAAAATTGGTTATTAGGGAAAGTGCTTGTTTTCTTCAAAGAAAACCTGCGAGAGTGCGAATGCGTTTCGACGAGCAAAAGAGAGAAAAGGCCGCGGGAGCAGCGGATCCATGATTGCGGAGCCATATGAACAGAGAGATAATAGAAACACAAAAACAGAAGTCAATACGGTGCGACAAACTTCGGAGAAAAAAATCCCGATTTGGAGTTGACGCATGCAATGCACCACTACTGCTAGACGCAGACACGCACAAACACACATACTACTAAACGCAAACAAAAAATAGTAGAGACCACAGACACATGCATTGGCGGGTCTTACTAAAATACGCTCGCCTCATCCGAAAAGAAGTCCTCCGTGACGTGCACGCAGAATCGGTTGCCACGCACGCGCGGAGCGTCGCTCACGGGCGACGTAAGCGACGGAGACGAGGACGCTGAGTGAGAGGACGGCTCTGCGACAGCGAGGCACCGCGGCTCTGGCATCGCCGACACCACTTTCTGCTTGTAGTGCGCTGCCCCGTAGAGCACCTCCGACGGGACGTCGAACTCGGCGCCATCGCCATTCGCGCAGCCGCTGTCGTCGTCCCCGCACTGCCGCACCACCGCCTCCGCGGCGAGACGGGCCAGGCTGATCACCTGCACGGTCCCTAGCGAAGCCTCCGGGCGGTCAACGAGGTGCCACTGCCGCAGATCGCAGTATTGCGCCAAGGGGAAGAACATGTGTGTGGGTGCGCGGAAGCCGTTCGGCACCGTCGCCACCCCTTCTGCCGCCGCCGGTGTTGCAGCTGCGTAGTGCGGAGGCGGGACACTGCTTTCCTCCGCGTGAGGAGGAGGAGAAGCCTCTGGTGCTCTTCCTCCCCGTAGCGCAGCTGCTGTGCGTGTGGGGTGCATTGTGGTGTGGTGGAGCGGGTCGGTGAGGTAGGCCGTGAGGTGGGAGCGGATGGGTGTGCCGGCGGTCATCCACACCGCGGCGGGTGCGGCCCGGAACGTCTCTTGCGTGGCAACGGCGGTTGCCACAGGGCGGGAGAGGGAGGAGGAGACGGCAGTGGCGTTCGAGAAAACACCGCTGTTGGATCGTCGCGCCTCGTCCCTCCCTTCCTCCGCGGTAAACGCGCCATCCATCTCCTCCTCCTCCTCTTCTTGTGCCTCTCCGGAGCTGCTCGCGGTGGTTGTGGAGTGGTGCAACAGCACCTCCCCTCGCAGCTCGTGCAAGGCAACAAAGAGGCCACGGCTCTGCTCGGGCTGCAGGCGATTGTACATGCGGGAGAAGCTGGGGACCCAGCAGTGGCCCCCACCCTGGCTCAGCGGCGCGCGGCGGTAGACAACGATGTCAGCAGCGGGGTCGGCGTAGGGGCTGTCAAGGAGGACGGGCGGGGCGGGGCAGAGGCCGCGTCCCATCGCCGCGAGCTCCTCCGGGGAGGGAAGGGGGAAGCCACCGGTGCCGTAGCGCCGCTCATGGGCACGCCGCTGTCGATAGCGGTGGAGGAGCTTGAAGCAGAGAAAGTTGAACTGGTAGGAGAGGCCAAAGAGGCAGAGGAGAAGGATAAAGAAAACTGTCACGACGATGGCCCACGGAGGGAATCTGCTCGAGGCACTTCTCGGAGCTGCGGTGGTGGTAAGAAAAGGATAGTAGGTGACAGCTGCTGCGGTGTCAACCAGGTAGACATCGAGCAGACTGCCCTGTGTGATGTTGAGGGGTGCGTTCTGCCTCATAGCGAGGAAAAGAATCCGCTGAGCTACAACGACAAAGAGTTAAGGAAAGACGTTAGAAAAGGGTAGGACGCACTGCATACCTTTAGATTATCACACACCTGTGGTTTAATAGCGCGACGTTGTGCGTGTAGTTGTAAGAGTCCGCCGCAGTGATACAAGCTAGGCAGACTGCAAGAGGGAGAGAGAGAGCGGCGGTGAGCATCAGAATGGAGAGCACAGGATAGAAGGGAATGAGAGAGAGAGATAAGGCACTTCCTAGCAGAAAGCTGCAGCACAAACACCAGTGGACTTTGTGAGGCACACCAGCTTTATTTTTGAGGAATGTCCTTCTATCTATATTCTTATGTGAGCGTGTCTGTGAGAGTGAATGATGACGCATCAAACTCATCATTACTCTTTCTCTCTCTCCTCCCCCTTTTTTTTCTCTTTCGCCAGTCTCGGTAAGTGACCCAAGGTACTTGGTTTAGTGTTCAGAAAAAAGAAGAAGAAGACAAGCCCTTTTTACCTTAGAGACACAGAGAATCAGGGAGCTGTTGCTGCCGTACAATTACTCGGCGCACAGTATAAAGAGGGTTGCCATCATGCACCTGCTCAACGTCCTGCCGGAGGGCAGCCACCTTCTCAACATCGTGCCGCTGCTGGGGAAGCACGCCCCCAACTACCCGGTGCTCGGCGACCTAACGGTTCGGTACAGCCAGGAGCAGGCGGTGGTAGCGCGCCATGGACTTCGACCGTGTCTGCACGCTGCTCGCCCCCCCGAAGCTCGAGCGTATGAACCACATTTGGGAGCTGCTCCGGAAATGCCCGCGCCAGTTTTGACTCTCTCGACGCAGATGGACCGCAGAACGCACGCCTCCCCGAGCCTGACATCGCTGCCTTGTACAAAGCCCGCATCCTGGAGATTGTACCGCCCCGGCTCACACACCTTCGGATCTGCCTTCACGGCGGGAGAGGAGAAAAAGGGAACGCTTCGCCGCCGTTTCATATTATGGCCGAAGCAGGTGAATCAGTGGCTTGAGGACCAAGGATACGCGAGTGCAGTCAATCTCAACACGCAGCCGTGGAACCTGGTGTTGGATGAATGCGGCGGAGTCACCGATCTCACAACCTCCTTCTTCCAGGTGCCTGTCCCACTCGACATAAGGCCTCTCTTTTGCCTGCGCGGTGCAGATGGCCAGGCATACCAGCTGACGGTGTTACCCATGGGCTTGAGCGTCAGCCCTGAGGTGATGCAGCTGATCACGGCTGCTCTTGCGGGCCACCCTCAATACGCCGCCACACCCGCCTCCGGCGTGAACGTCAATGTCTAGATTGACTATATCCAGCTGACAGGTTCTCGGGAAAGCAGTGGTGACTGCTCTCGAGCGCACCAAACGTCTCGCAGAGAAGTTTAGCGTCTCGTTGAACCTCGACGAGACGCGTGTCTCCTCCGTGTATACCTTCGCAGGCGTCGCCTTCGACCACAGCGCGCGAACCGTTCGTCTGGGCGAAAAGACGCACCGAAAGCTCCAAGCGGACTCAGTGGAAAACCTGACGGTAGAACAGCTCGAGCGCCTCATGGGCCGCTTGTGGTTTGCTGCCCGGGTCCTGCGCATCCCGGTCCATCGCTACTGGTGGTTTTTGAAGGCGACTCGCCGGCTCTTCTCGCAATGGAGCCGCGGAATCATCACAGGAGCAGCCCCGGCCACCCTCGGAGCGAGCGCGCAGCAGCAGCTGCACGACTGGCACACCTTGGCGGTGCACAACGCGCCGAGGCCGATTCACCGCCGTCCCTCCGCGCCGGGCCATATCCGACCTGTACACAGATGCTACCCTTACGGGCTGCGGCGCAGTGCGTATGAACAGGGAAACGAAATTGGCAGCTGTCACGGGAAGCCGCTGGGGCGTAGACGCCACGAACATCAACGCAGCCGAACTGCGGGCAGTGCGAGCAGCCCTCACCTTGTTCAGGCCGTTCATGGAAGCCGGTGCTACAGTCCACCTCCACATCGACAACACTTCCGCACTCTCCGCATTCAACCGCGGTTTTGCGCGTAGCCACGCGCTTAACGCCGAAGTGTTTGACATCTTGGCAGAGTTCCCATACAGGATAACTGCCCAGTACATGAGGAGCGCCGACAACCCCGCTGACAGACCGAGCAGAGACCCAAACTTTCAGACGACATGGGCAGACACACGACATGGGTAAGGGGCAGAAGAAAGGCAAAGGTTTGGCGGACCTTGCACTTTCGTAGTAGTAGATACAAAAAGATAAATAAATAATCGTCCAGTTAGTTGGTTGGAGTGGGTGAGAGAAAGACCGTATAAGTAAGGTCCTTTATTTGGTAAAGAGATAAAATTATTTCCCTCTTAAATTACCTGTATCAATTTTCCTCTTCTTTTCCCCCATCTACCTCTCTCTTATACGAACGGCGAATGAAAGGAATTATTCACTCGAGAATCCGATCGTCGACCTCGAGAACCTCTGCTCCGGTAGGGATCGGGTAGGTGCCCCACGAGTCCGACGTGACTATGTGGGCCACGACTGCTGTGTAGTTTGTGTCGAGCTCGAAGAAACCGAGAACTTGGTCGGTCTGGTCGTGAACAAGCAGCCCATGTACCCGTCTCCTCGCAGTCCGGGAACTGACACTCCATTGTTATAGGTCCCGCTTGCGTGACAAAGAAGCACGCTGCGTGAATAAACTGGGAGGTATTGGCCATGGTGGCTTTGTGGCGACGAGAGTGTGAAAAGGGGATAAAACCTTTTTTCAGAAAACCTTCGACAGGAAAAGATGGAAGAGAGATGAGCTTATGTTGTACACAACCCCTTGCTAATCTCTCTCTCCTTTTCTCCCCCCTCAGTCGGTCTCCGCTATCGGGTCCGTTTCTTTTCGTTTTCCCGCCATCCCACCCCTTTTCCAACCCCTCGAGGTGGAAAAGCCCAAGATGATGAGTCTGAGGCAAACCTCCCAATCGTGAGTATGTAGATTGTGAGTTTTTTCCTCATAGATCGATATGGCATACAGCTGAGAAAAGAAAAACTAGCAATGAATAAAAGAAAAAAATGAAATTTCTCTGGGCAATCGCTGAAACAGATTGGCCCTCTTCTGATGATCCGCAAATTAAGGACATCATTTTTTTACTCACTTTCTCTTCTTCTTCCCCTCCTTCTCAGCTTGCGTTACGTAGCGGAGTTGCCTGAGATTTTTCCCTTACAGGATTACTGCCCAGTACATCAGGAGCGCCGACAACCTCGCTGACAAACCGAGTAGAGAACCAAACTTCCAGACGACATTAGTGAGGGGCAGATGAAAGACAAAGGTTTGGCGGACCTTGCACTTTCGTACTAGTAGAAACAAAAAGATAAAAAAATAATCGTCCAGTTTGTAGGCTGGAGTGAGAGAGAGAGAGAGAGAGAGAGAGAGAGAGATAGTATAAGTAAAGTCCTTTATTTGGTAAATAGATAAAATTACCTTCTCTCCTAATTTTTTTGCGTACCAGTTTTTCTCTTCCTTTTCCCCATCTAGCTCTCTCTTATACGAACGGCGGATGAGAGGAATTATTTACAGTGTCCACCTGAGTGGGAGAAAAAAAGAAACACACCAGTTTGCTGCAGCTCCCTGGTGCCTGATTGCGCAGAGCGGCCTTTTGCGGGTGCGTCCACATGCGCAACGGTGTACAGAAGCACAAAGGGGAGAGAAGGAAAAGAGAGCCAAGTAGGCAAACTATTTCTTCATAGTGTCTCCAGTGCCCACCTCGGCGGATAGTCAAGCTGCAACAGCACAAGCACCCGACAGATGACATATGTGAGCCGTGGAAGCTCGGTCGCTTTCGTCATTGAAAAGAAAATAATGTACCTACAAATCTTCTTTGCCTCTCTTTCTTTCGCACTAACTTTTTTTTTCTTTAATAGTATTTCAGCACAAAGCCCACACAAGGTACGCGGAATCTTATTAGCGATGCAATGAAGCGTCAGCTCAACGAAGTAACGAGGAAAAGTACCCACAAACCACCTTGAAGGCGAAGGAATCGCATCCACTACTCTCCTTCACTACTAAAACTCAGAGCATTAGAGCTCTATGCAGTAAGAAATGAGAAGAAGAGAGGGCTTCTCTGCAAGTGGCTCGTGCCCCTTTACGACGTCATCCGTGCGGCTATTTTATCCGTCTATCGGCTGCATCACGACGACTCAGAGTCTTTAATAAAAAAAAAGGCGACTTAAAAAAAAACAATAATGAATGTCTTACCTTGACTTATGGTGTTATCATCTCCACTACACAAAGAGAAATAGATGTAGGGAAAGATGGGTAAAAGACCTTTCGAAGAGAAAGAGAGAGGAGGCCAGCATGTGTACGCGCACATACACTCAATGCCCACTGCCTTACTGCTGCTTGCACTCCTGCTGGGGCGGCTGCGCACCACCGGCGGCACCACGACCGCGACCACCCGCCGCACCGCCACCACCGCGCTGACGGACAATGTTGCGGAAGTTCGAGCCACCGGCCTTGTCTTCCTCTTCGCTCTCCTCCTCGTCCTCGGCGTCATCGTCCTCTTCGTCCTCCTCGTCGCCAAAGCCGAACTGTTCCCGCAGCTCCTTGCCGGTCTCCACGACGGCCTCACCGGTGTAGTAGAAGATGGCCCGCGGCACCACCGCCTCGAGCAGCGCCGTGCCCACCTCCACGTCCATCTCCATCTCCTGGTCAAAGAAGTCGTCCTCCTCGTCTTCCTCGTCCTCGGCCTTCTCGGTGGGCGGGCTGAAGAAGTTGAAGAAGGACTCGCAGGGCTCCTCGCGCTCCACGATGCGCATCTGCCCCGACTTCTTGTTGCGCTGCTTCTTCTGCTTCACCGTCACCGTCAGGTTCTTCTTTGGCGACTTCCAGTTGATGGTGCAGCCCACCACATCGGCAATGCGCATCTCGCCGTGGTCCTCGTCGTACTCGGTGTGGTACTCCTTCGTGAGCGTCTCGTTGGTGAAGTACTCGTTGGGCGAGAAGTAGAAGACGAGGCGGTCGCCCTTCTCGGGGTCCTCGTCGACGAAGGTCTTGCGGATGTCCACGAGGTGGCCAAGCGCGTCGCGGTCCTTCTCCGTGATGAGCCCGTTGACGGCCTCGGAGTTGCCCATGGCGGTGAGCCAGAAGTTCGGGATGCCGCCCGAGGGGCTCGCCGCAGCCTTGGTCAGCTCGCTGTTCTGCTTCGCATCGACCGGGTCCACGATCTTGACCCCTTTCTTCGCCGCCGGCTTCTCGGCTGGCGCTGGGGCAGCAGCAGCCGGGGCGGCGGCGCCGATGCGCGACATCTCCTCTGCTGTGATGTCCCGCTTGCCGGTAACGATGTCGCGCCGGGCGTCGAAGATGGGCATGCAGGCCGCCACGCTCTCCTTGGTGAGGGCGGCCAGCTCGGCCCGCATCTGCGCACGCACCGTGTGGTAGTCCTTCAGGAGGCCCTGCAGGGCATAGATGCGGCGGCGCTCGGCCACCGTCATATCGTTCATCACCTCGACAAGGTCCACCCGCGCGGTGCTCGCCTCCGAGGCGCTGTCGATGTCCTTCGCAGGGTCGGCGTGGACCTGGGTCGGCATGGTGGAGTGTTGTGTGGTGTGTGTGTGTGGTGGAGGAGAGAAGGAGGGGGAGTGGTGTATTACCGTTGAGAAGGGAGAGTCGATTACGGGAAAGAAAGGTACTGTGCGAAGTGACGGGCAGAGGACGTCAATAAAAAAAGTGTGGGTACAGTGTTGAGTGTGGTGAAGCAGAAAAAGGCAGATGAGGGAAACGAGGAGTTAAAAAAAAAAGAAGAGGAGGTAGGACAGCAGATACGACGGAAGTGAAGCTTCAGACTAGTGCGATGGCAGCGAATTCACCACTAAACACAGCCTCTTCTTTTTGTTGCGGTTGAAGACAACCCATGCGAGAGAGAGAGAGAGAGAAAGAGAGGTGCACGCGCGCTGCCGAGGTGTGAAGGTCTCGGTCGCGGCTACTGTATCGAGAGACTACGCATTAGAGGAAGGTGGCAGCGACTTGTCTGAGCAAAAAAGTCAAAATACCTTTTTTTTTAGGGGACCAAATTATGAGTTTTGGCCAAAACATAGAAGAGACGGAGACAAAAAAATGAGTGAAAGACGGAAAAAGAAAAAACTGACTCACTGCGGACAACTTTTTGTTTTATCGTTGAGGCTTTGTACTGAGAGAGAGAAAAAAAGGAAACCTCTAGAGAGCACTACATTAGAGCAGAATGAAGCGTTGCGAGCGAGTTTCAGGATCCTAAAGATGAAGTAGGAGATCAAAGGTGCCACGGCGTCCATCTTTTTCTCGTACTTTCTCCTCCGCCTCTGAAGCAACTGTCAAGGTAGATTACAAATCTGCTTTCTCTTCTTTATCGTACAAGCTCATTTAAAACGAGGGTCTGTACCCGTTGTGCGCGTCTTCTTCTGTGTGTGTATGTGCACTGCTTCTCCTTTTGTGTGGGTGTGCAGACAGACTTCATCCCTCGCACACTACCCCAAACGGTAACGGGCGAAGAGGGTGCAGTGCAGGCTCTACTATTTAAGCAAACTGACTGAAAAAAACGCAAGCAACATCAGGAACACGTGAGAGAAGAAAAAAAAAAAAGAAAAGGCAACTCTGCATGCTCACTCAAACACCTTCAACGTGGTATGTTTGTCGGGTATCTACGATGTTTACTTTAAGACATGCGAAGGTCAGAAAGAGAGCAACGAAAAAAGGAAGGGACAAACTCTCGTGTATATCAACAAGATACAAAATAAATATATAAAATGTGTATATGCAGGCGGAGAGAAGATGCTTCAGTTTTCCATGTATTGTGCTACAGGAAAGGGAGGCATTCTCAGTGACCTGTGTGCGTCATCATCATCATCATTGAGGAAAAATAAGGAGAATTAGAGGTTTGGCTGGGCCACCATTAAATATCAGCAACAGTAGGAAAATTAAAAAGCGGTGAAGTACTCAAAAGAAAGCAAAAGGAAGCGCATTGCGAAGACACCAAGTGCCGCCTCACCACTGTGGTCCGCCTTCACTCAAAGAAACCACCGTGAAGACAGCAGTGTGTGCGTGTATGCTTTCTGTAAGGCAAAGTGCAAAGGTGTAGCAGGCATTTTAGCAGACACATCAGCTACTAGAAAAGCTGTTGCGCACTTAGCCACCGTCCGCAGCATAGATGACACGTAAAAAGAAAGTGCTGCATGACTCACGGAAAAAAAAGCAGGCTCACATCCATTTTTTGACAAGAAAAAATAGAAGCATTCCGCGTCGCTTCTCTCCAAAGCGCGTAGATTTTGCAGAAGAAAACATGAGCATAAAGAAGAGAAAAGTAGGAAAAAAGGTACCAAAGAGGTCGACTGCTGGCGCGCGGGTGTTCACAACGCTTGCTGATGCGGCTTTCCATCGTTTCTAGCGGCGCCGTAAAGAGCCTTAAAGGACAGCGCGAGAGAGCGCCGTTTGTTTTAGCAGCCACAGTCGAGAAATGATGAGAGAGTGTCCCAGCTGGTGCAGCAGAAGAAAGAGAGAAGAAAAGTAATAAAAAGGCAGAGTACAACAGTCCCTTGCCTCGTATGCGCAAAGGGTGGCGAGGAAAGAAAAAAAAAAAAAAAAAAAAAAAAAAAAAAAAAAAAAAAAAAAAAAAAAAAAAAAAAAAAAAAAAAAAAAAAAAAAAAAAAAAAAAAAAAAAAAAAAAAAAAAAAAAAAAAAAAAATTTTTAATTTAAAAAAAAAAAAAAAAAAAAAATTTTTAAAAAAAAAAAAAAAATAAAAAAAAAAAAAAAAAAAAAAAAAAAAAAAAAAAAAAAAAAAAAAAAAAAACTTCTATGCGCAAAGGGGGGGGGGGGAAGAAAAAAAAAAAGAGAAAAAAAAAAAAAAAAAAAAAAAAAAAAAAAAAAAAAAAAAAAAAAAAAAAAAAAAAAAAAAAAAAAAAAAAAAAAAAAAAAAAAAAAAAAAAAAAAAAAATATTTAATTAAAAAAAAAAAAAAAAAAAAATTTATTTATTTAAAAAAAAAAATAAATAAAAAAAAAAAAAAAAAAAAAAAAAAAAAAAAAAAAAAAAAAAAAATTGTGTCTCTCGACTGTCTCCGCGTCACGCTAGTTTCAAGACACGCCAAGATGCAACAAGCCCACGTCCGCCTTCGGTTTTTTCATAAAAAAAAAGGAAAATGAATTAAAGATTAAACACACGAGTAGAGATAAAGCCGCGCCTGAATGATGTGCAACAGGTCCAGCTACGCAGTCGTGTGCCGAGGCAATAATAAATCATTCGTGAATATGGTGCTCCGGCTCTCTCCTCAGCAGCAGCGGAGGGAGAAGGAGAGCAGGAACACCTGTAAAGCAAACACAGCATCGCTGTTTTTCCAAAAAAAAAATAATAAAAAAAAAGCTAAAAAGATTGCACGCAGTAGCCGGTGAGACACCAAGCAATACCATGTTACCGCGACACCTCACAAGTACGGCGTCGGGGTGCCGTAAACGTCCTCGGAAAGGGTGCGACGGTGCAGCAGCGCCGCCCGCCGCGTCACCCGCTCCTCGGCGGAGAGGTGCACCGGGTCCCTCGCAAGATCGTCAAAGGTGTACGGGCGACCCGGATGGGGGTAGGTGACTCGCTGACACGCACTGCCGTCCCAATGCACCGCCCGCGCCGTCTTCGCCTCCGTCACCACCCGCTCTCCAGTGGGCGTGCAGACCACCGGCTGGCGGCACTGCTGTGTAGCGACGGCATCACCAAGCGGCACCACTGCGTGCACAACAGTCGGCACCACCACCCCCGTCGGCACTGCCTTGCACATCTTCTGCAACACACGCAGCCGCAGCTGGAAGACGGCGTCGATGTAGTCCTCCTGGGGGATGCCGCGGGTGCAGAAGACAGAGAGGATCTCGGCAACGCGTTCACTCGTCGTCGTCGTGGGATCAACGTCAGCGCGGACATATTCGCCATCGGTGTGCGTCGTCGTCCCGTTGATCTCCGCCTCGTGCAGAAGCATGTCGGCCACGTCGTCAAGGTGGACGAGCTGCGGAGCGTGGGGGCTGCCGCGTTGCCGGCGGAGGTACTGCCGCTGTTGCAGACGCAGCTGCGCCACCTCACGACGGGAAAACATGAAGTTGTACATGTCGCCCTGTGGGGCGGCCACGTCCGCCTCCGATGCGGGGAACTGCGGCTGCGTGGGGGTGGCGGGTGACACGACAGGAGACAGCCGGGTAGCCTCCCGCTGCTCGTAGAGGCGGTGGATGGGTGGGGGCAGGACGAGGTTGGTCTTGACCACACGCTCTTCGAGGAGGGGAGCGAGGAAGCTGCTGCTGCGGAGGCGGCGGAGGAGTGAGGGAGAAGGGGACGCGCGGGGGCGATGCCGCGGCTGCTGTGCTTCCACTGTCTCCTGCCGCGGTGTCGCCTCACACACACTGGCACGACATTCTTTCTGCTGTGCCTCATTCGTTGTGCCTGCAGCGTCGTTGGTTTTCACGGCTGTGCAGCCGGGCACAATGGTGGTGTTGGGGAAGTCGGGAGAGAAGGGTTGCGTGGGGCTCTGCTCCTTGCTGTCCAACGCCGATAGCACGGCGATGGAGGTGCGCGTAGGTGCCATACTTTACTTCGTGCGGTGTGGAGGACAGAACAGTAATAATTTAAAAAAGGAAATATGTAAAGGAAAAGATGTACTTAACAAAAAAGAAAAATTCAAAAAGGAAATTTTAAAAATTAAAAAGAGCAAGCAAAACCACCGAAAAGGAAAAGGCTTAACTCCTGCTCTTGCTCGAAGCAACAAACACCCTCGGAGAATAGTCTCAGATAGTCAGTCACTTTTATGCTTAAGACGACGAGATGCGGTGAGGAGAGCTATCTGAACGGCTACGAATTATTGTCTATACGTGTGTGAGTGTGGGCTGTAGCAAGGGCGAATACTTCCTTTCCTTTCGCCGTCCGTATAAGAGAGAGAGAGAGAGAGAAAGAGAGAGAGAGAGAGATAGAGAGGTAGAGAGGGAAGGCAGTATTTACGGAGAGCAGAGATGCCTCTTGTAACATAGAAAGGCTTCCGGAGACTTTTCTCTTTTCTGAGCTTCATATATCCCCTAGTCCAGAACAAATGAGGGAAGCAATTCAGATTCACCGACCGATACCTTCGTCGCGGCACCTGCCAGTCTACTTATCTCTGTTCTTTTTGTAGATTCCTTTTTCCAGATTTTCTACACTAAAAGAGAGTGCAAGGACCGCTTTCTGCCGGCCCCTTTTCTCTAAACGCGGTGAGTTTAGGGCCGGCTGGGCGGAATATTCAAGGAACCATACTAGAATTGTACAAAAAAAGAAAAAAAAAACAAACAAAAGCAATAAAATGAGCATAGACTATGTGCGGTGAAACGCAACACGCTCAGTAATACCAAATTAAATGAGTTTAAACATCTTTTTGCTAAAAAAAAAAACGAACGTGCATAACAGAAAAACAAAGCAGATTGAAACCTGCTAAGAAATAAAGAAAGAGCGGGATTTTGAGTGTCTTTTACTCTCCGCGGCTTTTTCCTTTATTTACGAGCCGAACGAAGTCTTCCAGACAGAATGGAAATAAGAGAGGTAGACTTAAGCAGCACATAAGACTGAGAGTGTGAGGGTTGCGACATGCGTGCGGTGCATATGCACTGAGAGACAGCGAAGGAAAAGACATAAAAATGGTTGCACGTTGCCTCTAACGTACCAGCGCTGTTAAAAAACTGACAAATTATTGATACAGTGAACAAGCAAGAAACATATGGCCTACTTACCCTTTCAGAATAATACACCAAAGAGTCCGCTACAAAAATCACAGAAAATAAAAAAAAAATTATACACAACCTTCTAAAAGAAGGAAGAAATAGGGAAAGAGAAAACAATTCGTTCAAAGACTGCTTTTCCATCGCACCGGATCACACTCAGGTTGCCCCAGCATGCCACATCTCACTTTCATCAGTGCAATAACAGCAGAAGCAGAAACACCCGTCAGATAAACAGACGTACTTAGAGACATAGCAGCTGGAGTTCTAAGTTGACCAACCTCCGCCTCAAAGTGTTAAAAAGCGAAGAGAAAAGAAGGGAAAAAGAATGAAAAATTAACAGCTGGAGTGCTACCACACGTGCCACTTCTGAATCACAATAGAACCACCCACAGCGGCGATCGACAGCAAAGTTGCGATTGTAAATTGTGCAATTTGTGCCTTATTCAATCTTCTGCGCACCACTAAACTCCCATCATTGTCCACACCAAAGAGCTCCGCGTAGTCCACAAACGCACCGGACAGCTCGAAAGCCATGGTGAGAATCACAAAGATAGTCGCCACCGCGATGGCCACCTCTACCACAATCAGCATTGCAGTCATGGCACACACCTGCCTTTTCCGCCTGTGGCGATACGAGTTACGGGCACGCGTCACAAAGCGCTGAATTGAACGTTCGCGAGTCGAGCTCTCCGGCCCCGCATCGCCGCCATGCGAAGACACTTCGTCGCTGCCACTATCCAAGTCCCTGCGGTGCCTTGTAGTGTGTCCTAAGACGCTGTTCTCCGTAGGTGTCGACGGCGCGCTCTCCTCCAGCACGTCCGGGCTCACAAGGTCTGCGTGCGGCTGCGACGGCGTGGGCGGAACCTGCATAAAAGCCGTATTGGCTTCCGCGGTGGTCGAATGAGTGGGCCCGCGAGCGTTGTGCGGCTGATTGGCTCTGTGGATTGCATCGCTGCCAAACGCCGGAGTCGCGCCGTCCGGTGTCATCGTCGGGTGTGGTGCTGAGGCAATGCTGTACAGCGACTCCAGCTCGCGTGCGTCGTCGCCGTGCGCCGTGTCCGCGGTGGCGTGTGCGGCGAGCTGCGCGGCGGTGCCGGTGCACAGCAGCACCTCCGTCGGCGACACCATGCCAGCCGGCGGCGCGAAGGCGGCGTTCTCGTCCCCCTTCAGCGACGCGCTGCTGCTGCCGGCACGCGACGCGGCGTCCCCGTGCGGCTCGGCGGTGGGTGCCGCGTCCGCTGCTGCCTCGCGTGGCACTGCTGTCTCTGCTGTCTCTGCAGCTTCTGCTGCCTCTGCTGTCTCCGCTGCGGCTGCTGCGTCGCGGGGCTGCGGCGGCAGGTAGTGCGCCTCGCCGTAGGGGGAGGGCGGCACCGCCACCAGCGGCATCGGCGGCGACATCATCAACGCGCTGCCGGCCGCCTGCATCCCCGCCGCGGGGCGGTACAGCGGCGACGCGACGTACATGGACGACGGGTGCTGTTGCTGCTGTAGCTGCTGCAGTGCTGCGTCGGGGGCTGGTGCGTGTGCGTTGCCCGGCGTTGGTGGTGCGAGGGCCCCCTGTGCGCGGTAGAGAATCTCCATCGCCACGGAGGCGTCCACCTCGAGGGCGGCCCGCAGCTGCCGCAGTTTGAAGCGCTGCAAGGGAATAATGTTGGCAGCGACAATCACAAGCAGCAGCGCGAGAAACAGCAAGCACTCTGATAGGACAAACATGATGGCTGGCAGTCTGAAAGTGCCATCTATCTCGTAGCTCAAGTAGTAGTAGAGGCAGATGTTAATGGCAGAGGTGATGGCGTCGAAGGTGAAGATGCCGGTGGCGGTGTAGGAGAGCTCGGCGTTCAAGATGGGGTCGACGCTGATCTCGCGCAGGACCACCGCACACACCACAACGGTGGCGTCGTCGGTGGCTGCGGTGCTGCCGTCGCTGCTGCGGGTGGACTGCGGTACAGGGCAGGGCCAGAGCTCGCTGGTTGCGGCGATGAGGACGTAGGTGCGGGGGTCAGTGCAGGCCGCGATGTACGCCGCACACGTGTCGAGGGCGGTGTTGAAGGAGAAGGAGAGGGAGGTGTTGGGCACCACTGCAAACAGCGCCGCTGCCGTCATGGCCACCGCTGCGTTGGAAGGAGTGGCGGGCACGGTGCCGGTGAGGTTGACGTGGACGGCGGTGGTGAGGTTGAGCATGGGTGTCATCTGCTGGTCTGAGTCGCAGGTGAGGGTGAAGGCGGCGTTGACACCGTCCGGGACATAGCTGTAAAGAGTTACGAGGAGGGCAGTCGAGGTGCGCAGTGCATCGGAGCTGGTTTGGGACTGAAGGTCGGTGCCCGCTGCAGCTGGAGACGAAGCATCATTTTTCAAGGAGCGCGTTATGATGCGAGGCGGATTTGATGTCGGAACCGATGTTAGATTTCCATCTTGATTGTGTCTAATTGGAGAAGCTGTTCTAGGCACGGTGATGTGGGAGGGGCCTGTGATGGGGCCCACCACTCTGCGACACTCCTCGATGTCCACAACGTTGAGGTGAGCGAATTGCATTAGCAGAAGAAAAACATCTGACATCTCGTTTACCATTGTCATCCAGCGGGCTGCCTGTCGCTGGCTGAGCACGTCGCAGCCGTGGCGCTTGAAGACGGTGCAGGGGGCGTACATCGAGTACTGCGCCACGCGCTCACCCGCCGGCCCCGCAATGGCAGCGGCGTAGGTCGCGGCAGGCAGCGTGGCGCCGCGCGCGCGGGTGAAGGTGACCCAGTCGCGGCTCACCGGTGTCCACCACGTGCTGAAGAGGACCGCCATCGCGGCAAAGATGGTGACCACCAGCGGCACGTAGCTCAGCAGGATGACCCTCACCGACGCCATCGTCACGCGCAGGCCGAGGTTGACCGTCGGGGGGTCCTGCGCGTGGGCGGCGGTAGGCAGTGGCGGCTGCACGTTCCACGGCCCGTAGAGCGAGGGCGGTGGCGGTGCGGGCTGGCGCTGCTGCGAGAAGGACGGGTTGTACACGGCGGGAGAAGTGTAACGGGTGGGCGGTGGAAAGTGCTCGCGGGTGTGGCGGAGAGGCAGGGAGGCGGTGGTGGCGGCGCGCTGGTGGTGGAGCCGGTTGTTCACCGGTGTGGGAGGTGGGAGCATCTTGCCTGCTACGATTGCGTTACTTGAAAGACTAAGCTGAAGGATAAAGTCCACCGCTAGCGCAGCACGGACGACGCGGCCCACCAAGAAAAGGTTAAAAGCGCCGAAGATTAGATGATTGAAGAAGCAGGCTGCAGGTACGTCGATGTTGCCGAGCCCCTGCCAAAAAAAAAAAGAAAAAAAAAGGCACGCTGACGAGGGTAGCACAGGGACCGTGGCTGAGAGAATGACGAAGAGATGCTCCGTGTCTTAGTGTATAGTGAGATGAGGACGATAGCTCACCTGAAGAACTCAAATGGTATAGGGAAGACAAAAGTCGAAAGCGTAGGCGGTGAGAATGAATAAAGAAGAACAGAAAGGCTTTTCTAAGGTTGTCAGATGGGGGGTAGCGCTCAACATAACTCCCGCAAGGAGCATACAAGCGACGGCACAGGAAAACAGACTGAAGGAGGTACAATAATGCACAGTATCGATACTGCTACCGAGGATGTAGGTCGGCTTCACTCTCCTTGCATGCGACCCACCGTGCCTCAATAATTATGCGGATCAGCACAAAGCATGGCAACAGGAAAGCCTCCGTGGCAACATTTTCAAGATATTTGAGAACAAATGGAGTACGTATAAAAAAAAAACAGAAACATATTGACAAGTCCGACGCATTTTATTTCCTGTATTAAATCGGCCTCTTATCACTATACGAAAAGGTACCAAAGGAGTGGCACAACAACAAAAAAAGTTGTAGAAGTGAGGTAAGGTGCACCGCGCTTCTCCTCTTCACACCTCCTTCACTTCAAAAGGGCATCCTTTGCAAGCATCATCACCTCGCGTCGCTCATCGTCGGTCTGCAAGAAAATGATTTCTCGCTCTTTGAAGACACGGGAGAGACGCGACTTTGCTGACGATCAACAATGAATAGAAGAAAACCGTAGAGAGAGAGAGAGAAGAAAAAGAATAAAATAGAAAAAAAAACAAGCATTTTTGAGAGAGCACACATCGTGGCATACCATGAGGGGGAAAGAGCGAGAGCGACGAGCAAAGAAAAAAAAACATGAGGAGGGACACTGCAACTACCACCACAACATGGTGCCACTGGCATATCGCTCCACGCCAAACAGCAAAGAAAAAAAAAAGTGCGTGAGCGAGAAATGAAAAAAAAGAAAAAGACAAATAAAAAAAGATACCACCACTTCTGTTGGTAGTATTGCGGCTGCTGCTGTTCTCGAAGACGCGAGCGTTCTGAAAGGCAGAAGAGGCAGAGAGAGAGAAGGTTTTTTTTTTGTACTACGCCTCTTCAAAACAGCTTTTGAAAACTATAAAGTGCACCAAAAGCAAAAGAAAGAGTTCGAAACAGCCACCTGACACTCAACACCGCTTTACTGCTCGACATGCACGAGCTCACTAAGAGAAGTTTTTAGCATTTGTTCAGCCAATCACACTTATAGAAATGACAAAAAAAATGGGAGGAGGAGAAAAGTATGACGCTGCATGCCAGCGCCGAGCTCTGTGCACAACACAAAAAAAAAACAAAAAGGACCATGAAAAAGGGAGATTTCGCTTCGTTGTGGAGAAATACAGACTCTCCTGAATGACAGAGGGGTTTCAGGAGCCCCTGTGACAAGCAAAAAAATATTTATACAGAGGAGAAAAGAGCAAACACCGCACGAATGCCCCTCTCTCCTACGTGGTGATCGATCAGTGAAACAAGAAAAGAGAGTAGAAAAGAGAGAAAACAAATTACCGCATGTAACAGACACGAGAGACGTCTGCCTCACAGTGTCCTCACTGCGTCTTACACACACAGAAAGGGAGGAGGAGAGAGCGAGGGAGTTTTACCTTACTCCTCAAGCGATAAAGATAAAACAAGATAAAGACGATGCTGGACACATAAAAGCAGTGCGGACGCATTTCGGATTCGACTAGCGAGTAGAGGACATCGATTCCCGAAAAAAAAATATGAGCCCGCCTGACAGAGAGGGAAGAAATAAACATGAGAGAGATAGTGTAGAGAAAAAACTTAATATGAAAATAAATGAAAAAATACACAAGAAAGTCTTCCATACGCAACACAGCGAAAACTGCTTGTCGTACATCTGCGTTCGTCGTTTTCCTCGAAGATGCCAAACCTCAACCACTTTACAACTCCTGCGGAGACTCAGTGTCGCCATCATCTGCCGGAAGCGGTGTACGCGTCCCTTCTTGTGCTCCTGCGGGGACGTAGCAGCAGGCGGTGGACGGCGTCGCAGCGCTGCAGGTGGACTCAGCCGCCACCGCAGCCGCCACCGCAGCCGCCACCGCAGCCTCTCCCACGACCAGTGTCTCCTTCGACACTTCAAAGACGCTCATCTCTTCTTTTCTCTCACTGGAAGGGAGATGGGCGTCAGCGGCTGCGGCGTCTGTGTGCATCTCGACCGCCGTCGCCACCAGCGGAGTAACTGGACAAGAATGAATCTCTGCCCCACTCGTGTCCGAGTGCAGGAACGGGTTGAGGGACGTAGAGTCGCCACCGTCAATGAGAGGACCGCCAGAGCTCTGGCGCTGCTTTCTTGCCCGCTCCTCGGCTGCCCGCTCACACACGTCGTACTTTTCCTTGCCGCAGCAGCAAACAGCGCCGCAGCCGTAGTAGAGAAGAAAGCCGATGAAGACACCGAAGAGGACAATGATGACGCCCACGACGACGATCGCCACCGCCACCTCGCCAGGGAAGGAGGCCATTTCTGCTGGCACACACACACACAAGAGAGAAGTTGAGAGGATGAGAGAAAAAGAAAACAGAGGGTTCGCTGTGAGTGAGAGATAAAGACGAGAGTAAGTGAGACGAAAAGAAAAGAAACGAAAGCGCAGCAGACGTGAATGCGTAGAGAGACAACAGCGGATGTGGGTTTTTTCGGGTTGCTCTTACGATGTGGCTGTCAGATGATGCGTAGGCGATGACGAAAGAGTAGTGAGGGTTTTCGAACTACTTGATTTGAAGGGAATGACGCACTGAGCGTACAAAAAACAAACAAACAAACGACTTAAGGCCTTCTTAGAAGAGAAGGCATAGAAGTCCGCAATTTCTCGATTTTTTAAACCAAAGAGTGGTAGTGTAACACAGAGGTGAAGAGAAGGGGGAAGTGGAGATGAGGAGATGATGAAAGACTGAACTTGATCTGGAGAGTAAAGGAAAGCTTTACGAGATTAGGAAGGCGCATTCGCCGACAGAGACAGGAGGCAAGAGTGAAACAAATTCAATGAAGACAAAGTTCAGTTGTATGCCCTATCTGCACAGGCTGAGTCATTGGAAAAATATGCGTCATAGGGGCTGCTGTTGCATCGCTCATGTCAAACATAAACGCACCGCTGCGGGAAAATAAGAGCTTCTGGAAACCCTCTTAAGACAGTCGAGGAGATATCGTGAAGGTGCAAGAGGCGGGCCACTTCCTTCTCAACACCTCTGCAGCTCTTTATAAAACGCTAACAATGCTGTGTATGGCACTCTTGCAGAGAAAACTCAGCTCATGAAGCCAACAACAGTAGAAAAGAAACAGTGCGGCTTCATTAAGTGCTCAAACGAAACTGGGTAAAAGGGAAAGAAAAGCAAACGGAAAAAAATGAATAACAAAACGCTGAGAAGAGAAACAAAGATTATAATATAGTTAACTATGTACTGAGAAAGAAAAAAGAGATAACAATAAGGAGAACACTACTTTGCAGGCGACACTGCTTTGACGCCTTCCACGCTTCACCAACCGTCATCAGCTATCTCAGAACCAAAAAAAGCTGTAAACCGCTGTCAACACCCACAGAACACCATGAAAAAAGGAGAAAAAAGAGAAAAGAGAAAGTGAAGGCGGAGCAAAAAAAGAAATATAAGAGGCCCTTCAGAGCGTTACCTCGGAGCGCCAACCAGACAGATTAGGAGACATATCCACAAAAAAAAAAAGGTGTCGGTACTGATGGGGCCATTTTTTTTCTGCCTGATTGCGCCGTCTACCGATTTTGGTTGACAAAAAGCTAAACTCTCTCTCTACGGGGATGTAGAACAGTTGCGAGCAAACCTCACAAAAATACCAGCAACTGGACATCCAAAGAAAATACAAAAAAGTAAGTATAACAAAATAGTAGTGGAGTTCCGTTTACTACGTGCAAGAGCAGTCAGAAAAAAAAACCCTTCTCACAGTGCTTACACCCCACTAGTGCGAGCAGTCTCCCCTCACACTTCTTTATACCTTTACCAGATGCGATGCTTCCGAATCGCAATCGCAAGACCAACAGTGACGATGGACAGCACTGTGGTGATGACGAGTTGCGCAATGTGGCCCTTTCTCAACACCATCGTCGTGTGCAATGAGTCCCCTGGGCGGAACTGCAGTCGACCCGCAAAGTCCACAAAAGCACCGGACAACTGAAAGGCCATCGTGATGATAATAAAGATCGTGGCCGCGGCAGTGAGCAGAATGGCATACAGCGTCAAGGCCCGCAGCGTTCTGGTCTGCTTGCGCCGCATGCGCCGGTAGGAGTTGCGGGCACGCGTCACGAAGAGCTGGATGGTGCGCTCACCCGGCGAGCTCTCCGGCCCCACGTAGTGGCGAGCCGCCACCGCGCCGTCGTCGTCGTCGCTGTCCGAGTCGCTGCGGGGGAAGGCGGCGCGCGCGGAGGCGCTGCTCTCCGACCCGCTGCGGCGGTGCAGCACGCGGTCACGCAGCCGCTGCAGCCGCGACCGCACCGGCCGGCTGCGCGGCGTCGACGGCGCGCTCTCCTCCAGCACGTCCGGGCTCACCAGGTGGCGCGTCTGCGCGAACATCCAGTCCGTGTTGGTCGCCGCACCCTGCAGTGCCGGGTGTGCGTGCAGCCGCGACGGCGCGGGTGGCACCGGCGGGGGAGGCGCAGCAGCGGCGGTGGCGGCCGCGCTGATGGTGGTGGGGGCGGGAGTGGTATGGGGCTGGCCGGCTCGGTGGCCCGCGTCGTCGCTGAAGGCGCGCGTCTCGCGGCTGGCGTCGTCGGGTCCGTTGGGCGGCGTGGCGGGCGAGCGCGGCGGCGTGGCGGCGCTGTACAGCGACTCCAGCTCGCGTGCGTCGTCGCCCTGTGCCGTGTCCGCGGTGGCGTGTGCGGCGAGCTGCGCGGCGGTGCCAGTGCACAGCAGCACCTCCGCCGGCGACACCATGCCAGCCGGCGGCGCGAAGGCGGCGTCCTCGTCCCCCTTCAGCGACGTGCTGCTGCTGCCGGCACGCGACGCGGCGTCCCCGTGCGTCTCGGCGGTGGGTGCTGCGTCCGCTGCTGCCTCGCGTGGCACTGCCTCTGCTGTCTCTGCTGTCTCTGCTGTCTCCGCTGCGGCTGCTGCGTCGTCGGCCGGTGCGTTGCGGGGCTGCGGCGGCAGGTAGTGCGCCTCGCCGTAGGGGGAGGGCGGCACCGCCACCAGCGGCATCGGCGGCGACATCATCAGCGCGCTGCCCGCCGCCTGCATCCCCGCCGCGGGGCGGTACAGCGGCGACGCGACGTACATGGACGACGGGTGCTGTTGCTGCTGTAGCTGCTGCTGCAGCTCCAACTGTGCTGTCTCGGAGGCTGCTGCGTCTGCATTGCCCGGCGTTGGAGGTGGAGGTGCGAGGGCACCCTGTGCGCGGTAGAGGATCTCCATCGCCATAGAAGCGTCCACCTCGAGGGCGGCCCGCAGCTGCCGCAGCTTAAAGCGCTGCACCGGGATCATGTTGGCCGCCACGATCACGATGATAAGGGCTACCAATACGATGACTTCGGCGGCGATGTACATGGCGGTGCTCTCTTCGATGCCAAAAGAGATGGCAAGGGGATTGTTGGGAAATCGCACAGAGGTGGAGTAGAGGGAGAGGTCCATCCAGAAGACGCCGCGGGCGGTGTAGTAGAGGTCACCATTTTTGCTGGGGTCCACACCGATCTCTTGAATTGCTGTATCGCATGTTATTACCGGCACGAGCCCGGTGTCGCCAACAGAGTCAGACGTCACAGGACCGCCGCCACACCGCCGAAGCTCACTCGTATCCATAAAGAGGAAGTAGTAGTTCGCATCGTCACAGTCGAGGTAGAGCTGTGCGCAGGTGCTGTAGTCGGTGTTAAATAGATAAATGGTAGAGTTGCTGTCGATGGCGGCAAAGAAGGCATCACCAGAAAGGCTGGCGGTAGTGTTCGTGCCGTTAGCCGGGATAAGCCCAGTGAGGTTTACATCGAAAGAAATGGTGAGGTTCACCATGTTCATGGTGTCCCGATCGTTGTTGCACGTCACGAAGAAGGCTGCCTGCACTCCATGTGGATAGGAGGAGTAAAGGTGAAGGAGAAGACCCGTCTTGTTCTCTGGCAGGCCATCCGCATGCGGGTCGAGGGTCGAGGATAGGGAGACGGCTGCGGAAGGCTGCTGATGTAACGGAGAAACATCATGAGCGTCAATGAAGTCAACGAGGTCAAAGTCTTCCTTCGTGCCATACCGTGCGCGGTGGCGCTGAATAGGATCCTCTCCTGTCATTTCGTGACGTGCTGCTTTAACACGGACCTCTTTCGCTGTTTTTGATAGGTGCTCCCGAGGGTTGAATACGTTATTTGCTATTCTCCCATTCTTCCCGAGCGGACGTGTAACATACTTGCAGGAGGTGATGATCGTGTCGGAGATGTTGCTGACATCAAAGATGGAGGGAAAGGGCATCAGCATTCCGTTTGTGATGTTGGACATCCAGTAAGAGGCGTCCTGCTGAGTGAGGACATCACAGCCGTGCTGCTTTAACACCGTGCAGGGAGCGTACGTGGCGTAAAGGGAAGTAAGGTAGCTTGTCGAGCTATTAATTGAGCTCCTGTAAGTGTCTCCTTCCATCATGTCGGCCGTTGGGCGAGTAAAGAAGACGGTGTCTCGGCTGATGGGAGTGAAGAAGACGCCGAGGTTCACGAGACCAGTGGCCAGCAGGAAGAAGAAGAGTAGAATGTAGTAGACCAGAATCTTCTTGGCGGGCGTCAGGGCCACTCGCAGGCCGAGGTCGATGGTGGGCATGCCCGGCGCGTAGCCTATCGCTGTCGTCGCTGCAGGGGCCGGTGCAACAGGGCCGGTCGGGAGGAAGGGGCTGGGCAGGAAGGCGTCGCTCGCGAGCACGGCTGGCGGCGCCAGCGGCTGCGGGGCCATCGGCCACGGCGCGTACGCCAGCTGCTGCTGCGGCTCCTGCTCGTCGTTCGGGTGCTCCTCCCCTGCCGCCTCTCGCGGCTGCGACGCGTCCTGGTCCTGCTGCTGCTGCCGGTGTGGCTGCGTGCTGTGGCGGCTACTGGGCTGCGAGGCAAGCGGCGATGCGGAGAGGGCGGACGCGGGTGTGGAGCCGTGCATGGGTGGGCACATCATGTAGGGGTACGTCATGGGCATGTGCATCTGCATGGGCATGTGCATTGGGGACTGTGGCGTCGGCTGCGCACCGGGCATCGCACCCGGCATCGCCACCTGCATTTGCATGGGCATCGGCATTGTCATAGGCATCTGCATGGTCATTGGCATGGTCATCTGCATGGGCACCTGCGGCACCTGCTGAGTCGTGTGTGGTGAGGGCTGCTGCGGTGGCTGTGCACCCGCCATCGCCATCTGCATCTGCATCTGCTGCATGTACTGCATTTGTTGCATGTACATGTACATCTGCTGCTGCTGCATCATGTGAGGTGGGTAGTAAGGGAGCTGGGCTGGAGCAGGGGCCTGCGGTGGCGACGGCGGTGGTGGCGGTGCGGGGGAGGTGCCCGGGGAGTCACGCACTACGGCGCTTTCATCGGGGGAGGGCGGAGTCAGCATGACAAAATAAAAGGAAAGAGAGCAAAAAAGAAACGCAAAAAAAAGAAATTTTGTTAAGGACAACGCTCACTTCTCTACCTTTAGCCGGAGGAAGTATAATAAAAGGAGAGTGAAGAAATTACTTTAGAAAGGCGTTGAGAGAAGAGGTGGGGCAGCTGAGAGGTATAAGAGAGCAGCGGTGCGTCTTGCAGCCAACTGATACGAAAGAGAGAGACAGCAAAAGAAAAAAGAAGAGTTTTGAGGCACGTAGAAAAATACTGAGGGCGTGTAGACGATGCGGTGGATAAAAAAAAAAAGACGCAAGAGAAGAAAGTGTTGAAAAGAGAGAGAGAGAGAGAGAGAGAGAGAGAGAGAAAAAAAAGAAAGAGAGAGAAAGAAAAGCACTTCCTTTTATGAGGGAAGGGTTGAAGGAGAGGGGGAAAGAAGAGTACCTCGAAGAGGGTACTATTAAGGGCTTTACACAGATGAGCAAAAGTGGCACCGAGAAGAGCGAAGAAGAGTAAAACAAAGTGGGTGGGGTATACACCACAGAGAGGCAAACAACATAAACGGAATCCTGTGGGATAAAGTACGCTGGTTTGTGTGGAGGAAAAGGAGGTGTTGTAGGGGACAAAAGAGATGTTGTGGAGAGAGAGAGAGAGAGAGAGAGAGAGAGAGACGGAGGTGTGCGTGGGTTGCATGGCCATTCGCACATAGATGCGCCGTGACATATCATCTAAAGTGCGGCATCGCATGAGGAGAATAGCTCCATCGAGACAGGGAGAAATATCCATGTGATACTCTCACCGCCCTGGGTGTGCAGTGTTAACAATCCCGATTTATAGACTTAATGAGCTACCACGAATATGATACCGAGCATGACACATTACCTCGCACAGGGAGGCTACTAGTGATGTGGGCCACAATGCTGGGAAAGGCAGTCTGTGAGGTGCGGGGCAGAAATGCGTAGATGCCATCACCTGCCCAGACTACTTTAGTGGAGATGCCTTTGTTTTATTGTAAGTGAAGGTTCCAGCGCGGCGGCTTTTAACGAGAAGAGAGGCTAAATACGAAAGCAACATATACGCCCTGGCGTACATTTATGATGACCAAGCGCCAAATAAATACAAAGGGGGAAAAGAAAAGAAACAACATCACTGATAAACGAGTCTCTCTCGAGGGAAGGCGAGCACCATGAGAAAGAAGCATGTGGCGCCTCTCCTGGCACTTGCGTCCTTCTCAATTTGCGCGAGAGATGTTCATCTTTCGGCGCGGATGTCACCTTCAGTGCGACGTGAAATGCCAAGAGAAAAAAAAGTCACATGACGCAGCAATAGAAAAATAAAAGTGACAGAAAGCACAGTAAAATATGGGAGAACCCGAATTAGAGAACAACATAACAGTTATTCAGAGGCACACACGCTCTCGCTTAGAGAAAAAGAAAATAGAGAAGAAGAAAGAAGGGAGAGAACAAACAATGCGAAATAAAAAAAGAAGGAAAGAGGGGAGAAGTAAGAAAAGAAAGGTGAACAAAAAGCGGTAAAACAAGGACACGCAGCGAGAAAAAAACCCGAAAATTAGTGAGCCTCGAGTACGGCCTCGAGAGTGCGGAGAAACCGAAAATGCCTCCTCTCTCCGAAAAGAACAAAAACAAAACAATCTCACCGGGTATTGATGGTTTGACTACCACTTAAGTCCATCGTAGCAGCCTCTATACACAAAAAAAAAACAGATGGAAAAGGCGAAGCTGCTTTACAGCATACCCACACTTAGAGAATATTTTTTCCAGCGCATTTTCTCGGATCAATCAACGTTACCAAAGACGTTTTTTACGAATCACCGTAGCCAGCACACCAGCGGCGACACTGAGCACCATAACCACGGCGAGCTGTGCCATGTGGCCTTTGTTCATGACAATCGTTGTGCTCAGCGTGTCTCCCCTGCGGTACTGCAGTCGACCCGCGATGTCGCTGAAGACGCCGGAGAGCTGCAGCGCCATCGCCACCGCAGTAAACACCACCGCCACCACCGTCGAGAGAATGGCGTACAGCAACAACGCATTCAACACACGAGTTTGTTTGCGCCGCATGCGCCGGTAGGAGTTGCAGGCACGCGTCACGAAGAGCTGGATGGTGCGCTCACCCGGCGAGCTCTCCGGCCCCGCGTAGTGGCGAGCCGCCACCGCGCCGTCGTCGTCGTCGCTGTCCGAGTCGCTGCGGGGGAAGGCGGCGCGCGCGGAGGCGCTGCTCTCCGACCCGCTGCGGCGGTGCAGCACGCGGTCACGCAGCCGCTGCAGCCGCGACCGCACCGGCCGGCTGCGCGGCGTCGACGGCGCGCTCTCCTCCAGCACGTCCGGGCTCACCAGGTGGCGCGTCTGCGCGAACATCCAGTCCGTGTTGGTCGCCGCACCCTGCAGCGCCGGGTGTGCGTGCAGCCGCGACGGCGCGGGTGGCACCGGCGGGGGAGGCGCGGCAGCGGCGGTGGCGGCCGCGCTGATGGTGGTGGGAGCGGGAGTGGTCTGGGGCTGGCCGGCTCGGTGGCCCGCGTCGTCACTGAAGGCGCGCGTCTCGCGGCTGGCGTCGTCGAGTTCGTTGGGCGGCGTGGCGGGCGAGCGCGGCGGCGTGGCGGCGCTGTACAGCGACTCCAGCTCGCGTGCGTCGTCGCCGTGCGCCGTGTCCGCGGTGGCGTGTGCGGCGAGCTGCGCGGCGGTGCCGGTGCACAGCAGCACCTCCGTCGGCGACACCATGCCAGCCGGCGGCGCGAAGGCGGCGTCCTCGTCCCCCTTCAGCGACGTGCCGCTGCTGCCGGCACGCGACGCGGCGTCCCCGCGCTGCTCGGTGGTGGGTGCTGCGTCCGCTGCCGCCTCGCGTGGCACTGCAGCCTCTGCAGTCTTTGCTGTCTTTGCTGACTCTGCTGACTCCGCTGCGGCTGCTGCCGGTGTGTCGCGGGGCTGCGGCGGCAGGTAGTGCGCCTCGCCGTAGGGGGAGGGCGGCACCGCCACCAGCGGCATCGGCGGCGACATCATCAGCGCGCTGCCCGCCGCCTGCATCCCCGCCGCGGGGCGGTACAGCGGCGACGCGACGTACATGGACGACGGGTGCTGTTGCTGCTGTAGCTGCTGTTGTTGTAGCTGCTGCAGTGCTGCGTCGGGGGCTGCGGCGTCTGCATTGCCCGGCGTTGGTGGCGTTGGTGCGAGGGCACCCTGTGCGCGGTAGAGGATCTCCATCGCCACGGAGGCGTCCACTTCGAGGGCGGTCCGCAGCTGCCGCAGCTTGAAGCGCTGCAAGGGGATCATGTTGGCCGCCACCGTGACGAGGACGATGGGAATCACCAGCAGAAGGATGGAGACGAGTGTGACGGTGGCGGCTGTGTCGAAACCGAGAGATATAGTCGAGTTCGAGGAAGGAAAGGCCACTGACTGAACCGTGGCGTGAATGTTCACGTCGAAGAAGGCACGGACGGTGTAGAATAAGTCACCATTCTTGTTGGGGTCCACACCGGCTTCTCTAACGGCAAAATCGCAGATAACCACCGACACGAGCCCGGTTTCGCCGACAGAGTCAGACGCCACAGGACCGCCGCCACACCGGCGGAGCTCACTCGTAGCCATGAAAAGATAGTAGTAGTTCGTGTCGTAACAGTCGAGGAAGAACTCTGCGCATGTGTTGTAGGTAAAGTCGAAATAACTGAACATCGGAGAGTTGCTTGTGACTGTGGCGAGCTGCTGAGCAGAGACGTTGGCGGTGGTGTCCGTGCCGGTAGCCGGGATAAGCCCAGTGAGGTTGACTCTACTTATGACGGTCGCGTTGATCATGCTGGTGGTCTGCTTGTCTTTGGAGCAGGTGATGTAAAAAGTGGTTTTTATGCCGTCGGGGTTGGCAGAGTGAAGGTCAACGCGAAGACCCGTTTGGTTGTAGAACATGTCACTCGACGGGACGTAAGCTTCCACCTTTGATTTTGCGAGACTGTGTCGGCGCGCTTCCCCCTCCGCGTCACGGTCGTAGCTTTCGGCAGTGTGACTTGAGTGTAAAAGCTTATAGTGGTAGTCGTACGGCGAGCCAGCAGGGCCTTCCCCGTTAACCCTCACTTCCTCGGTCTCCCGAACGGTGTCCGAAGGGTAAAAGAGAAGTTTACCCAGACCTTCCCGTAATGCGCGTAAGATGTGTGTTGCACGGCTGAAGGGGCTGCTCGTGTCAGAGATCTTAATCGCACGGTCCGGTGCTGTGGTCGCCAACTCAGCGGGTATAGAGCACGAGAAAGGTGCACACGAGGTGATGACCGAGTCGGCGATGCCACTGGTGGAGAGAAGCTGCGGCAGCGGCTCCTGCATTCCGTTGGTGGTGTTGGACATCCAGTAAGAGGCGTCCTGCTGAGTGAGAACCTCGCAGCCGTGCTGCTTTAACACCGTGCAGGGGGCAAAGGCGGCGTAACGAGATATGGTATCCCCTCGGCTGCCCCCAATGATGTTCCGGTAGCTGTTGCCTTCCATCGTCGCGGTGATGGGGCGAGAAAAACGAATTTTGTCTTGCAGAAGAGGCGTGAACCACGAGCCTACCAGAAGCGCCGCCGCGATGAACAAAAGCCCTACCAGAGGGATATAAAAGAGAAGAATCTTCTTGGCGGGCGTGAGGGCCACTCGCAGGCCGAGGTCGATGGTGGGCATGCCCGGCGCGTAGCCCATCGCTGTCGTCGCTGCAGGGGCCGGTGCAACAGGGCCGGTCGGGAGAAAGGGGCTGGGCAGGAAGGCGTCGCTCGCGAGCACGGCTGGCGGCGCCAGCGGCTGCGGGGCCATCGGCCACGGCGCGTACGCCAGCTGCTGCTGCGGCTCCTGCTCGTCGTTCGGGTGCTCCTCCCCCGCCGCCTCTCGCGGCTGCGACGCGTCCTGGTCCTGCTGCTGCTGCCGGTGTGGCTGCGTGCTGTGGCGGCTACTGGGCTGCGAGGCAAGCGGCGATGCGGAGAGGGCGGACGCGGGTGTGGAGCCGTGCATGGGTGGGCACATCATGTAGGGGTACGTCATGGGCATGTGCATCTGCATGGGCATGTGCATTGGGGACTGTGGCGTCGGCTGCGCACCGGGCATCGCACCGGGCATCGCCATCTGCATTTGCATGGGCATCGGCATTGTCATGGGCATTGTCATGGGCATCTGCGGCGCCTGCTGAATTGTTTGTGGTGGGGGCTGCTGCGGTGGCTGCGCACCCGCCATCGCCATCTGCATCTGCATCTGCTGCATGTACTGCATCTGTTGCATGTACATGTACATCTGCTGCTGCTGGATCATGTGAGGTGGGTAGTAGGGGAGCTGGGCTGGAGCAAGAGCCTGCGGTGGCGACGGCGGTGGTGGCGGTGCGGGGGAGGTGCCCGGGGAGTCACGCACTACAGCGCTTTCATCGGTGGAGGGCGGTGAAGATGGAGGCGAAGACGGCTGACCATCTTGTGGATCTGGCGGAGGGGGATGCATTCGTACCGAGCGTGGAAAGAAGAGGAGAAAAAAAAGCAAAGCACGTGCTTTTGGGGTGTGCAAGCAATGAAGAGAGGAAAAAGCGAGCGAATTCAGGTCCAGCGAGGCGACGTTAGAGGTGTGAAGCAAACGGGGAACTCTCTTTATTATTGTGGCTTGCTGAGAAGAGAAAGCGAAACAAGCAGGCAAAAAAAAGAAGACGGAACAGGAAGTTTAGCGGAAAAGGTGAGGCGTTTTTGTCGATGACTTCCTTTATTGTGGAGGGGTTTATGGAAGACGGGAAAAAGGAGAGAGGAGACAACACACCGCACCAGAAGAGACACCAGTGAGTAGTTGGAGACAAGACAAAATAAGATACGAAAAAAAAGAGAGAAACAAACAAAAAACGAAAGAAGCCAATAGAAAAAGAAGAAGTAACGGTTAATAATAGAATGGCGCAGGGGCAGTAAACGGTGAGAGGAGAAGGCAATAACGAGGGACGCGTTCTTAACTGCTTGACTGCTTCAAGGAGGCCTATAAGACAATCGTGAAAGAGAGTCAAAAGGAAAGCGAGCGACAAAAAAAAAGACAGAGAATTAGTTGAAAATAAGATTTACAAAACACGGAGAAAAAGAGAGAAATAAAGAAAGAAAGAGATAACACAAGATGTAAAGTGAAAAGCGAAACTTTTCGCACGATCTTAGAAGACACAACGACAGTAGTGAAGGAGAGAAGGGATAGGAGAAGAGAGAAAAGGAAGAAAAAAGGGTGGCAGAAGAGCAGGTTAAAGGGTGTATTGGTGAATAATACCCTTTCCCGCCTTGCCGTTAGTCACACAAAATAATTAGAAGAAGGGGGAGATACGGAAAACGGAGAAAAAGAAAATACTTTCTAGAAGTGCTGGAGGGCGTACGTTCTCCCGTCTTTCGAGATCCAACGCGGCCTCCACGTCGACGTGAAGCGAGTGTACTCTTCGCTGCTGTTATTGTGTATGCTAAGAGGGCAATAGGTGGAGTAGTATTGCACATGACATATCGTAAAATTGTAGAGTTGAGGATGGAGGGGCGGGTGTTTGACAAAAAGGTGACGATGTGAGAATCAAGTGTGGATGAAGAAAAGCCAGGAAACGACTCAAGGAGAGCGCGGTGCCTCCCCTTCGGGTCAGTCATAATGCGCTTAAGCAAAGCGCTTCGTGAAAGAGGGAGAAGCGGCTGTAAAGCCTATCTATCTCTCCTACTTCTCATAATGCTTTCTTTCCTACATCTCCTACAAGAACCTGTTTCCCTTTTATTCTGGCCTCTTCACCACCACTTTGCAGGAGAGTAAGGACGCACAAATATGCTGCACTGTGACCTTAAGGAAAAGCAAGAGCTGCTGCGCTTCTCGCCGTCTTGGACACGGGCTGAGGCCTCCCTGTCTAACTTCTCTTCTCGTGTTTCTTCTTTCCTCCACAACGCAGAAGAGAAAGAGAAGCGTTTTGAACTTTTTTTTTTCCTTTACCTCGACTTTATTAAACTAATAGAAGTAGCGATGCGCTCATCGGGAGTAAAGAGCCATCCCGAAAAAAACGCAAGAAAAAAATAGAAAAAAACGAGAGAAGTAAGCGGCTTACTTGCCGACACCCAACCACACACAAATACTTCAGCGCAGGAGAAGCATATGCGGCACAGATACGAACGTGCTCAGCAGCACTTCATTAGTTTGATAACCATATATAAAGAGTAGAGAACAAGAACAACAGCAACAACGCAAAAAAAAAAAAGAGGGAGCGACGAGGAGAGGGCTGCTCCAATTTCCATTTGAGCTGCGCGAGGGACTCGCCGTCCCCACTCATCACTCCTGTCCTTCCTTCTTCCAGCAACATCCATCGAACACCGGAGAAAGCACCGGCGGCTCCCCGCACATCACAACACCGTCCTCACACACGAAAAAAAATGAGTTGTGTGGCAGCCACGAAGACGGGACAGGACGAGCTACCACTTCGAGGAACCGAACAGAAGGAATGAAGGGAGCAACAAACATACAGTGCGGTGGGGACAAAGAAAAAGCTCGAGGGAATAAAAAAGAGGGCTCGCACAGCAACCGCAACACGCATAAACGCACCATTATCGACAAAACGAGGGAAAAAAAAGAAAGAGTGTACGTCTCGTTCCGGGTTAAGATATATATCGAAACGTTCTCTAAAAAAGAAAGGAAAGGGCGGATGTCCAAGAACATCCAAACGCACAGACAAACATGCAGAGGCACAGTGAGCCGTGCGTCAACGCTCAGCGCAACTAGCCAAGCAAAGATGTAAAGTGAAAGAGAGAGGGAGAGAGGTGTGATTCGGAGCACAAAGGAGGCTAGTCTAGACTGATGCGCGAAGCACAATAGAGAAGCATACTCTGACGGTCGTGAGAAACGGCTCTCTAGAAACAAAAGAAGAGAAAAAACAATTAAACACCGTAGTGGGAGTGCTCGCTTTCTAGTCGATCCCTGTGTGGCGAACACGTATTAAAAGCAAGTAGAGCGTGTGGGATGAGGCACAGACGATAAAAACAGAAATGTGCGCTCTACAACTTCTACACCAGTACAACACTTGCAGTAGAAGAACACCGATACCACTTCGCACTACTACTTCTACTAGAAGAAGGGTATGGACCGTAACGCATACCCCACACTGCTCCTCACACACAACCACTTAGTACCCGTTCATCATACCAACCGTAGAGAAAAAGAGGGGAGTTCGTCAAAAGGAGAAAAGGCGGGGATATGAGTATCGGTCTAAGTCTTCTCTCTTCTCAACCCACTCTACTATTTTTTCATCTATCATTATAAACGATGACTTGCATCTTCTTTTCTCCGCTTGACACCACCTTTCCAACCTACGTCTACTACATTAAAGTACAGCGCTCAGGGGGCTTTTAGTTCTTTGCTGCCGATGCAGTGCGACGGCGCTGCAGCCCCTTTCCCTGCGCAGCAGTAGCAGCAGCATCCTTCACCGCCTTCTTCTTCTCCGCTCGCACCGCAGCCGCCTTGCCGTTCACGCCGTCAGCGACATCGTCGTCGGTCTCGTCCAGCAGACGCCAGTGGACACAGGACGGGGCCTCCTCGTCCACCTCCTCGTCAGAGCGGATGTCCTTCCGCTCACCACCGACGACGAGCGTGACGACCATCACGACGATGAGAACCGCCCAGTACACGTGGAGGCTTTGCAGAGCAAAGTTGAGAAGGAAGACGAGCATCCACATGTTGAAGTTGCCGTGGCGCACCTTCGATGCCATGCGGATCGTCGCCTTTCCCATGAAGGGCAGGCACCACAGCCGGAAGAAGAAGAAGAGCACAATGAAGATGCCGAAGGAGACGTTGAGGTTTGCCTCGTTAATGATGGAGCGGAAGACGAATGACTGCCGGTACGTCTTGCCGTCCTTCTTCTTGGCGTGCTTCGCGTTGTAGCGCGCACGACGGGCGTCGTCCTCCTGCGACATGTAGTGCAGCGACTTGCTGAGAGAGAGCATGATGTCGGACGTGTCGTGGATGAAGAGGACGTAGGCGCCGAAGCGGTGCTCCAGCCCGACGTGCGAGCAGAGAATGAGCAGCAGCGTCGTGATGTGGTGGATGACGTACTCCATAAAGTCGGACCGCTTCACGTGGCGCTCCACGAGTACGAGAGAGGCCAACTCGGCGAAGTAGAAGGCGAGGCCGTAGTGGTAGTACATGAGCAGCTCTTGTGGGGGGTTGTAGGGGTGGGGGAGGAGGAGGTGAAGGCTGGCCTCATCGCTGAGAGGGAGCTTGAACCACGGCTGGTCGCGCTGCACGTAGTAGCCAAAGAAGCTCGACACAATGTAGAAGATGGCGAGCCAGAGCTGGTTCTGGAACTTGAGGATCTTGCGCTGATTGCGCGGCGAGAGGGCCGCGGTGCCCCGCATGCCGGCGGCGACGCGGCGGCGGTGGCAGGCGGAGTTCTCGGTAACGACGCCCATGTATATTCCAAAGCGGGCCAAGGGCTCCCGGGTGAGGTAGCGGACGAGCATGATGGCCATGAACCAGTAGACGGCCGGGAAGAGGGCGGGGAGGAGGCTGAGGTCCATGCCCCACCCACTGCAGCCCACTCCAAGGCGGTCCTGGTAGGCCTTGATGTTGAAAAAGGCACCGGGGATCTCCAGCCAGCCGAGGGTGGTGCGGGACGTGTCGAGGACGCGGCGGGAGGCGTTGGTGGGGTCGGGGATGAAGAACTCATCGACGCTGGTGTAGGGGCTGCCGATGCCCTCGGCACGCATGGTGTCTAACGAGTAGTGCAGTGCCATTATTAAACAAATAGAACCGATTGCGGTGTATATCTAACAGGTATTGTGTTTATGTGTGTGTGTGTGCGTTGCTGTGCTCGCGGGAACCTTCTTATTACCGAAAAAAAAAGAAAAAGGCGTTTGGGGATCGGAACGGGTGCGTGACGAAAAAGAATGCTGGCAAAGCAGAGTCACCTTTTATTGTCTCGGTTCTCAAGTTTACGACAAAGTCGAACGAGTACAGCGAGGGAAAGAGAGAGTTTGCGTGCGTGAGAATCGTGCGCAAAATGACGACAGAGGTACACGCCAGCAAAGACAAGAGAGATTGAAAAAAAAAAGCCTTCCAGCTCACACACGCGGGAAAGAGAGAGGAAGTTAAATTATTTGAGAAGTGGGTGATTGTAGACGCCAAGGGAACGAGATTAAAAGAAGCCACAAGAAGGCAGAGAAAGAAATGATCGATGGAGGCTGCGGGAGGCGTTGAGGCGACAAGCCGAGTAGTCCTTGTCTAAATTTCCTTGCTGTTGTGCTCGCTGCGCTACTGGCGTGACTATCAGCACCTAGACGACGAAACCACAGCAAAAAAACAGAAAAAGAGAAGAAGGAAGAATGGGAGAAGAGTGCTCGGAGTGAAGAGCTCTACCTTCTATAAAGCGCAAGAAAAGAGAAGAAGTTGTCGACAATGAGAAGACACAGTTCATTGCAGAGGAGAACGGATAATGGAAGAGATAAGGGGAAAATGGTTAGAGCAGAGATGCTAAACAAGAAACGGCACATTAACGACGCATTCGGCGGTCGTCATCCCGCGATGGTGTCACCCTTCCCTAAAAGGGCCCCCCCCCCCAAAACCCCCCCCCCCAAAAGGGGGGGAAAAAAAAAAAAAAAAAAAAACAAAAAAAAAAAAAAAAAAAAAAAAAAAAAAGAAGAGAAACCCCCCCCCCCAAAAAAAAAAAAAAAAAACCTTCTCCCCCCCTCCCCCCCCCCCCCCAAAAAAAACTTTTTTTTCCCAAAAACAAAAAAAAAAAAAAAAACAACCCCCCCACCCCCCCCCCCCTTTTTTTTTTTTAAAAAAAAAAAAAAATTTTTTTTTCCCAACCAACCAACCAAACCCCCCCCCCCCCCCCGCCGCCCGGCGGGGGCCCCCCCAAAAAAAAAAAAAAAAAAAAAAAAAAGAGAAAGAGAAAAAAAAAAAAAAAAAAAAAAAAAAAAAAAAAAAAAAAAAAAAAAAAAAAAAAAAAAAAAAAAAAAAAAAAAAAAAAAATAAAGAAGAAAGCAAACAAGCGAACAAACAAGAGCATATTCTGTTAGAGAGATCGAAGAAGAGAGGAAAACGGAGAAGAGAGAAAGAGAGGGAGAGAGAAGCTGCCGATGAGCAAAAGGTTTTTTTTTTCCATCTTTTCCCTCCTTTCTTGTTTTGCTTGCCGGTGCTTCCGTTCATCATCGACGCGGAACAACAAGAACACAAACGAGCAACGCTGAGCCTCCCTTACAGGAGACACCGGGGAAGCGGTTTTGTACGGGACACCTGATCGAGAAAACTCACACGCACATCAATAAAGAAATGAGAAAGAGAAGTAGAGGTAGGCTCTCGGCCTGATCCTCTCTCTTTCTCTCTCTCTCACATACACACACATACGAGAAATAAACAATTTAGGCGGTGGACGAAGAAATCAGCAGCACGACCTGCTACGCCGTTTTCTTTTCAGCTAATAAAAAAGCAAAATAAAAAAGAGTGAAATAGATTTTGAGTCTCGGGACCATTCAAAAGGAAAAAACGTGAGAGAAGAAGAAAAAAAACTGATAAACGCATTTCGACATTTAGTTGAATAGATGGGTGGAGCCAGCCTTGTTACAAGAGAGACGTTGACGCATTGCCGAACGAAGGGGAGGAAAAAACATGACAGTGAGGGAGAGGGCACAGCGATGCCCATTCAAGCATCCGTCATTGATGAGAGTCGATGACTTCACTTCTCCGTGGCAACGTGCCGCACTACACGAGGAAGGCAGGATGAGTGACCCCGCCTTCTTCTCCGTCTCAAAAAGACAGCATCCATCCGCAGGAGAGAAAAAAAATCACAAAAAAGGAAAGAACTGAACGGGTAGAAAAAAAAGGAAAGAAAGCGGAGGCTAACGAAGACAGCAAGCAACACTCACATCAGATGGTAAGCATCAATAGAGAGAGAGGGGGAAGCTGCACGGTGAAGACTGCTCATTGAAACAGTGCAGGCCTGCATCTTCCGCCATACAGCTTTGTGTGTGTTTATGTATGTGTGTGTGTCTGCTGGTTTGTTTGTGCTTGGAGAAGACTGCGCACGCGCTTCGAGCGCTGTCCGCGGAGATCCACCAAACACACTGGGCCTACCGGATTCATTTAGAAGGCTCTGCTGTGTATTTGTCAGGAACGCTGCACTAAACAGAAATTAGAAGACGCATCCCCTGAGCCGCTTAATTATGAAATAGAGAACAAAGAAAATTTAGTGAGTCGAAGAGATACGACGAAACAAAAAAAGAAACGCTGCCAGTGTGAAAGAAAAATTAGTCTTTTTTCACAGCGGTGAAACACTTTTCGGCACACAAAGAATGTGAAAAAACCCAATTGCGCGTGTGCGCGTGTGCGTGTGTGCTTCCTAGTTTTAATCTACACGCCACACCTTTCGTGAAAGGAGAGAGCTGCGAGTGACATGATTCATGGCTTTCTGCTCATCTTACGTCACATCGTTCATTGTTCCGATTCCACTTAACAGGTCACCAGACTTACCGCCATTGTGGTGAGAGCAGACTGAGAAAAATGGAGAGAAAGAGAGAGAGAGAGATCACGCGTAAAACGCAAAAGTAAAACAAAATTTACCATTAAAGTTTTATTCTCACTCAACTCTCCAGCCTCTCTTTTCAAACACAGCTAGTGCTCGCCACCTCGACGATGAATACCCTTGCGTGGCACATGACGTTGTCGAGTAACAAACGCATGCTTCAGAGAAGGGCCCGTCAGAATTCGCCTCTTGCCTTTCATTTTATCTCTGGACTTAGATGGTCTCGTAGATCGTACCACCGGTGCCAAACACGATGCCGATGACACCGCAGATGAGCAGCAGGTAGGTGTTGAGGTAGGTGAACCAGCCCACCTGCGCGACGGAGAAGTTGCCCGAGTACATGAAGAAGAGCGCCGGGAAGATGAAAGCGAGGAAGCCGCCACTGATGGCACCAGCGAAGCCGAAAACGGTGTTGATGTTCGGGATGAACAAACCACACAGCAGCGACGCCACGGAGAGCGTGAGCACGACGAGCAGGTGCTGCCAGAAGGGGATGTTGTCGACGTAAGTGGTGTCCTCCTCGGTGTTGTCCAAAAACTCCTTATCCACACCGTCCACAGCCAGGTCCTCCGAGACATCCTGCGCGGCATGCTTCTTTGCCGACGGAGCGGCGCCGCACTGCACGTCCTCCAGGCCATCACTCAGATCGTGCTCCACCACCGCACTCTTCACCGTCTTCAGCGTCGGCTTCACGACGTCGCCGTTGCTGCTGCCACCGCGGCGCGCCAACTCCTCGTCCGAGCCGGCGGGGGAGATGGCGGCGGTGCCGGCGGCCTCCGGGCGGTTGCGGTAGCGGTGCTGGAAGCCGATGATGTAGTAGATGGAGTTGCGCGACGCGATCGTGAGCAGCGCGTAGGCGACGCACAGCTTGATGAGCACGCCAACGTAGGCGACCATGACGTCCGCCTCCTCCAGCGGGTGGAACATCAGCAGCAGCGACTTGCCCAGCAGGTTCCGGCTGCCGAAGTCGAAGTAGCCGAAGACGCACACCAGCACGTAGAGCGTGCCGCACAGCAGCATGCCAATGAACGCAGACCACGTGTAGTTCTTCGTCGTGCGGATCTCAGGCCTGAAATCCCAAATTTTTTTTTTTTTTTTTTTTTTTTTTTTTTTTCAGAGGCGTCCCCCCACAAAATAGAATACGGGTGGTGGGGGTTTTCTTTTCCAGCCTACGGCAGGCGAGTTTCCAGCTCAGAGTCGGTTGCCGGAGTGGGCTGCAGGTCTTCGCGCCAGGACAACACCAAGAGAGGGGCCCCAACCCTAGATGAGGGACCCGCCGAAGCGGGTGCACCGAGTCGCGTGGACTCAAGTACGGGAAGGGGGCGGCGGTTTCTTGAAGCAACAACTCCGCGTATCCCGGCAGACTCTCTGCGATCCGCTGGGGTAAGCTGCTGATGAATTCCAGCTACATTACTACCGTTGGAGGCAGAAGCGCCATCGTCTATCTGAACGCTAGACGAAACGGGCACGACAGGGTTCTGCAGACAAAACACTTGGTGTAACCAGCTGGCGAGGCGGTCGCTGCTAACAAACCCCTTCCTCGAGAGAGACTGGATCTCGTGCGCCGCTCTGGCCTCAGCTAACGCTGGGCAGACCAGCAGGTGCTCGGCGGTCTCGGCGTGCGGCTCCTGGCGAAACCACGGAATCTCATTCGGCAGTACGCGATGCTCGTGTATCTCGGCGATGTGCCTAAACAATGTCTGCTCATCAGTAAACTGGAGCTCGCAGTGTGGACACAACAGCCGCTTCGGTGCGATGCGGACGAGAACTTCGGTACCGTCGGGTCTAGTGAAGAAACCGCGGGTATCGGAAGGGTGATGCCGGTGGACGTGATGCCCAAGCCCTGGGCGGGAACGAAAAGTGGACGAACAATGTGCGCAACGAAACGGCTTTTGTTGTTGCGGTGGCGGTGGTCGCATCGCTGCAACTAACGCAGGACAGATCCGCATGTGGCGGGCAAGGACTGGCGCAGACGAGAGAGAAGCATTGCATCCACGACACACATGCGCCTCTACCACTGTCTCCACTCGTCTTCTCACCCTGACGTTCGCGCGCGTTGGAACCGGCAAATCCGGGGCGTGTTCCTCATGTGTGCGCATATGCCGCCGCATACCGTGCCGCGTATATTCTCGGTGACAAACTGGGCACGGCAGGTTCCCAACGTCAGAGACGTTGTTCGCTGCTGGCTCAATCGGCCGGCCGGTCAAATGGCGGTTCGCGAAACCGGGAGGGTAGCGGGGCTCACGCTCACGGCCATGAGCACTCCGGATGTGGTGAATCAAGCCGCGCTTGTGCAGCTCAGCAGCACAGTAACAGCAGCGGAACTTCATCGTAGTCCCGATCTGCACCAACACAGGCCGCGGCACGTATCCAGGGACGTCTGGCATAACGGGGGGCGGACGGTTCTCGTGAACCGTCGCGGCATGATCCTCGATGCATGCCACGGTGAACTGGTTGGGGCAGTAAGGACACTGCAAAATCGTACGCTGAGCGTCCACGAATGTAAAAACTGGGGCCTGTCCTGGTCGTGGACGCCGGTCGCACACATGCGCTACCAAGAGGCGTCTGGTGGTAAAAACCTCTCCGCACCGCATACAGGGAAACTCTCCTCTCTGTACACGGGTTGGAGGACCATCGGCCTCTTGGATACGCACTGGGCGTTCCGGTTGTAACAGCGCACGAGGTGCAGTACGGTGAAATGCAGCTGCTGGCTGCGGCACTGGAACACCGGAGTGTTCGCTGGTCATGTGATTCGAGAAGATGTCGCGGCCGACCGCGGAGAATAGACAGCCCTGCATCGGGCAACGAATGAGAATACCTTCCACCGGCACCAAAAGCGAGTTTCGGGCCAGCACCAGCGCAGGAGCATGAGTATACCCATGCATATCGCGCAGGTGTGCGCAGAGGCTCCCACGTTGAGCCAACGCCCGCCAACAAATGGGGCAGAATGCCGGGTCTTTGCACTGAACGGCACGTGGCGCGTCAGGCAGTGGCTCAGCTACCTCATCGCTGACAGACGAAGTCTCAGAAGAAGAAGAAGAGCTGTCCGAGGACGACTCATCCTCGCTTCCCGAGGGAGGTGGCTCAGGCTCTGGACGAGGACTGTTTAACGGGGAAATGGAGTGGGACGACAGCCCGTCGTCGAAAAGAGGAAAAGAGTCCGCGGTAGTGGCGCCGCAAAACCGACAGTTCGAGCCCTGGATACCCGTCACGACACGGTGAAACCACCCAAAGTGCATACTGACATTGCACCGAAACTGCGCCACCAAAGATTCGCCAAGCCTTGTAAGCTTGGTGTCCTTCGGCGTCATTACATTCGACCGCAGAAGCAGTTGCCTGTAAGTAGGCACTGGATCTGCGCGGCTCAGCAGAATACGGGTCCGTCGACGCCTTATGGTAGTCACCATGTCAGTGATCCACGCCGGCACGTCCTGCGGCAGCTCCGCCGCCATCTTGGCAACAGCGTCTGCAGCCTCATTGCCAGGCACACCACAGTGCCCAAAAAGAAATTGAAAAGAGAGTCTGACCTTGTCACGAATCAGCGTAAGTATCAGCGTCCAAATCCGCCGTATGATTCCATCGCGTGCTCGCAACGGGCCTTTCTGCAACGAAGAAAGCAGGCTCCGAGAGTCGGTGAAGACTGCGACCAAGCGCCGGCAGCGCGTACGCGGCAGGTTACGAATTAGCATTTGCAGCCCAATCTCCATGGCTACACACTCTGCCCGATAGCTGCACGCCATCTCTCCGGCAGCCTGCATCGTCCGGTCAACCTCCGACCCCCACTTGTACAGAATGGCCCCACCACCTGACTTCTCATCCAGGCTGGCGGATCCGTCCGTCCAAAGGGTGTAGGCGGCATCGTGGAATTTCCTCACCCGCCTCATACACGCTGCCCTCTTCAACTCCTCGTCAGAGTCTGCTGTCAACCCGCCCGGAAGGCGGCAGTTGAAGTAGGCCCGCCTCGCATCTCGCATCACCCGATGCGTGTGCGGCTCGTCAAAGTCATCCACGGTAGAGTAGGAGCTTCCAATTACTGCCAACTCGGTATGTATGGGGTGATCAGGGGGGAACATGCGATCCGCCACCTCGGCCAGATGGCCACCTCTCGCTTTCGCCTGTAAGTAGTGCCGCACGCTGAAATCCCAAAATACCTCATACGCGTTGATCTGACATACGTACGCGAACATGAACACGCCTACGGTGTGCACAACGGAGTTGCCGGTGCGAAAAAGAAACACGGTGTTCTTGACCAAAGTGCCGTCGTTGTCTTGGTCACCGACCAGCTTCACATTGTGGACGTTTTCAGGCAGACCGTGACGGCAGCTGTGGATGACAACCACAATGACGAAGTACACCATAAACGTAATCGCAATCGCGGATGCGTAGCGCAGCGAGTCGATGTGCTTCGGCACCACCATCGGCAGCATCACGCACAACCAGATTAAGCTCGTTAACACGCGAAGTCCCTGCTTGGTGGCGAAGAACTGGATGGCGCTGTTGTCCGGGTGGCGCAGAAGGGCATCGTCGAAGATGGGGCCAAGGCAGTTGCCGACGCTGATAATGTACGCCACACAACCAGCAAAGGCGTGAAACCAGCGAATGAAGGCAGCCCAGTACGAGAATGCGTAGTTGCCGTAGGGGAAGAGCCAACGCGCCATGCCCTCGAAACTCTTGATGCGGGTGCTCTGCGCTGCCAGCGCCAAGATGTACATGGAGAAGACCGAGAAGTACGTGATAATCACGAGGTAAATGATGGCCAGAATGAGACCGGAGGAGTCAGAGGCAGAAGGCAGACCGAGGATACCCGCACCGATGGACGCGCTTGCCATGTTGAAGGCACCGGAGAGAATACCACCGGGAGGAACAATCTTGTGCACGACGCCCATTACACTTTCCCCGACACATTGTAGTGCACCGCCGCATCCAGCGCGGCGCTGCTGCTGGGCGTGCTTGCGTGAGCGGCTTCGCTCTCGTCGTGACGTCGTGTCAGCCGGAGTCGTCGTGTGCGTGGTCGGCTGGTGCCCATCGTGCGTGGGGCCGCTCGCACGCTCCGAGTACTCCTCGCGCTGTGGCGCGTAAGAGTGAGCATCGGGTGCGTTACGACTGGCCTTGTTGGACATCGCGATTAGTGGAATTAGAGGAAGACGCTGGTATGGTAGAGAGAGAGAGAGGGAGAGGGAGCAACTGCGACGTGGTGCCGAGACAGCCAAGACGGAGTTAGACTTTGGGGTGTTGGTGGTGGAGAGTGAGATGCGACAGAGAGAAACAGAAAAAAAAAAGAAGAGTAGAGGAGGAAGATTAAAACAAAGCAGAAGCGGTACTGTCCCAGCGAGAGGTGTTCCTTGGCAGAAGAGCATTCCGAGAACATCATTCTCAGGTATGACGCGCAGGGCCAGCGTCTTGAACGTTTTTTTTCTCATAGGATCATGTTTTCAGTCAAAAAGTCACAAGAATAAAGTTTCGGAAATGTTTAAGCAAGAGAGCGTCGCAGCTGCATTGCACTGCGGTCCGTACTTCGGGTTTTCCTATCCAGTATAATAGTTTTTTTCTCTGCTGTGCTGTTGATAGAGGACGCTTTTGTTTAAGCGTCAGAGTGGGAGCCTATAAATAGAAGCATTTCACAAAGACAAAAAAAAACGAACGACTTCTATGTGTGTTGTTGAGGCACATCACTGTCAACCTGAACCTTAACAAATTATGTGATTTAATATACTTGGAATAATCTTTTAGCAACATGAAAAAAAATAAGACACATTACTTACTTATCGCTTGCACCTCTTGCGAGTTCTTCACTGAAACAACACCTTCGCGTGTTGTCTGCTTCTCTTTTTGATGGATCCCTTCGCACCCCCAACGCACGTACCCATGCACGCGCGGGGCCAGATAGAGATAATGAGAAAAAATGAAAGGAGGAGGATTACGTGAGTATAGGAGTAAAATATGTATTCGGAGTCCGGTAGAAGGGGAATACTTCACACGTGAATAACCGCGCTGGCAAGATAGGAGAGAGATTTGAAAAAAAGTATATGTAGATTTGAGAAAGCGAGAAGAACAGAAAACTTAAAACTCTGGGGAATAGACGAGAAAATAAAAGAAGAAAAAAGAACAAACCTTTTCTGTCACAGCTGCGTGAGGGAGAGTAGAGTCCTCATCCTCATTAAATACGTGAGTACGCGTATACACGTTGGCATGTCCGGAGCCTTCCCAACCACGCAAGCTTTAAAAGCAGGCTAAGTAGACGCGCAGAGCTTCAGTAGAACACAAGGCGAAAAAGAAAAGCTCGACGTGTCGATGTGGCAAGTTAAACTCAGAATTTTTTTTTTGCAACACCATCATCAATGCCCGCACTGTTTGGTGACTTACTGCGGCGATGAAGCGTAGCAAGGCGTCTTAAACTAAAATAGTAATAATAAAGAGATGAAAGAACAGAGGGGACCACAGCGTCTTCAGTCATTAATACGACGGTATGGCCAACCAAGTGTAGCGTGGGTGTGCGTCATAGCAGCGATGCTGCGTAGGGGAAAACCGCAGCGCGTACAAGGGAAACAAATCATTAAAGATTTAAAAAGAGAGAAAAAGTGGTGTAGCCCAGCTTCAGAACACTGAAACTCTTATTCACCGGTAGCTGCGAAGAGAGCCGTTAAATAAGAAAAATAAGAGGAAGGTGAAGAAAAAGCAAACAGAGCTGCTCTCACCGGAAATAACAAAGGCTCAGTTTTTTTGCCCAGCAATTATCGTGCAGAGCAGAAAAAGAAATACTCGCCGAGTGAAACCCAAGCTGGTTCTCTTACATTGCGAAAGAAAGAGAGAGAAAGAAAGAGATGGGGATACGGGGACACATCATAGACAACGGTGGTGACTCGCCTTGGAGCAAAATTTTGCCTTTTCAGCAATGATTAGATCGAATGGAATGTCAGAGAAGGCTGGAGAGAGCACAACGGCCCCCGAAGTCTGCGACACACACACACGAGTTGAAACGGGGAAGAAGAGAGACAACGGAGGAGAGTGAGAAGGGTTGCTCAGCTGGGCTTTTAGTTGAAGAGTAGAGATGCGGTACGACGCTATTCGTTACAAAAGAGTTCGACAAATATAAAAAAGTGAAGTTTGACACGTTCCTGCAACCGTTTATGACAGCTGGAGGTGAAGTCAGCGACTCTGAGAAAAAAAGACCGAAAGGGGAGTTTGGATATACACTTTTTTCTTTTTCCCCTACTCCTGTCCGTCTTTCGTTTCTTCCCAGTCTTTATGGTTGCGCTGACTAAGTGGACGTGTTCCCTTGCTTTCAGCGGCATCGACTAGAGAACAGCATAACTAAAAAAAAACACGTAAAGACGCGGATGGAGCCTCCGCTGCCAACAGTCACAGCATACCGCCCATTAACAGAGATAGAAAAAAAAAGAAAGAAAAAAAAACAATCAGACTCAAAGAAGAAAGAAAAGGAAAGACAGACTTTTTATTATCGGCGAAAAAGCAGAAGACGGCTTACACAATGAAAAATAGAAAAAAAGAAGCTTCATCCAAGCAGTGAGTACGCGCGTGCCTCCTCTCAACGCGGAGGTTGGTGAGGAAGTGAGATAAGGTGGTGCCTGAGGTACAGCTGCAAGAGGGAAGGAAAAAAAAAGCGTCGATGAAGGGGACAAAACTTGAAGCCGCCCCAATTTTAGTGCAGCTCGAAGTATTAGGCGAGCGTGCTAAACTGAGCTCTCGTTCTCATAGTCAGCGCACAACACAAGTGGTGTAGTGTCACATAGAGAAAAAAACTTAAAAGAAAAAAGAAAAGACAAAGTGAATAGGATATATTTGTGTGAAAGCATTTGTTTTTGCTGCGCCTACCTTTTTCCCGTTTTCAAACTTTCAAGCTTAATTAAAATCAAAACACACATTTAAGAAGATGAGGGCTGAACATACTTCAGGCAAAGGGTGGAGAGAAAATCGAATTGGTCACCATTTGCGTTCCTCGTCTGCGCACCACGAAGCACCTTTCCCTGCTTCTTCAACCGTCTTGTACGTGTATCTGCAGAGACCACAGCTTCACGTCTTGCTTCGGCTTAGTAAGAGGTCAGAGGTGGATCGAGAAAGACGCACGTGTGAAAGTTCTCCAACCCGATGAAGCGCAAGAGAAGAAGAGAAACAAACAGAACATTTTCGACTTCGACTGCAAACGGAACTGCCGCTCCGCAGAAAAAAAAAAGAACATAGCGCTCAAGCATAAGGTGATGCGACATGTGCTTATCCCCACATCACCTTCTCCATCTCCTCTCTCTCCGCTCGCGCTTCCTCACCACCACCGGAAAGGAGAAACAAAAAGCAAAGTATTTTTTTTTCCGCTCTCTCTTTCGAGCTTAGATGGTCTCGTAGATCGTACCGCCGGTGCCAAACACGATGCCGATGACACCGCAGATGAGCAGCAAGTAGGTGTTGAGGTAGGTGAACCAGCCCACCTGCGCCACGGAGAAGTTGCCCGAGTACATGAAGAAGAGGGCTGGAAAGACGAAGGCCATAAACGCACCACTGATGGCACCAGCAAAACCGAAGACGGTGTTGATGCTCGGGATGAACAAACCACACAGCAGCGACGCCACGGATAGAATGAGCACGACGAGCAGGTGCTGCCAGAAGGGGATGTTGTCGACGTAGGTGGTGTCCTCCTCGGTGTTCTCACCAAACTCCTTATCTGCCTCGTCGACCGTCAGCGGCGCGCCGTTGTTGTCGAGCACGGGCGGCAGCTTCTTGGCAGCGTCTTGCACCTCCGCGTCTTCCTCCCTGCCCGCCGCATCCGTCTCCACCACCGCACTCTTCACCGTCTTCAGCGTCGGCTGCACCGCTTCATCGCGCGGGGCGTTGACGTCATCCAGAGAGACGTCCGACGGCCACCGCATCTTTGGCGCCGCATCCGGGCGGTTGCGGTAGCGGTGCTGGAAGCCGATGATGTAGTAGATGGAGTTGCGTGCTGCAAGCAAGAGCAGCGCGTAGGCGACGCACAGCTTGATGAGCACGCCGACGTAGGCGATCATGATGTCCGCTTCCTCCAGCGGGTGGAACATCAGCAGCAGCGACTTGCCCAGCAGGTTCCGGCTGCCGAAGTCGAAGTAGCCGAAGACGCACACCAGCACGTAGAGCGTGCCGCACAGCAGCATGCCAATGAAGGCAGACCACGTGTAGTTCTTCGTCGTGCGGATCTCAGGCCTGAAATCCCAGAACACCTCATAAGCGTTGATCTGACAAACGTACGCAAAAAAGAAGACACCCACGGTGTGCACAACGGAGTTGCCAGTGCGGAACAGGAACACGGTGTTCACGGTCAAGTCGCCGTCGTTGTCTTGGTTGCCGACCAGCCTTACGTGGTGGACATTTTCGGGCAAACCGTTGCGGCAGCTGTGCGCCACGACGACGAAAACAAAGTACACCATGAAGCTCACCGCAATCGCGGATGCGTAGCGCAGCGAGTCGATGTGCTTCGGCACCACCATCGGCACCATCACGCAGAGCCACACGACGCAGGTGAGAACGCGATTGCCCTGCTGGGTGGCAAAGAATTTGATGGCGCTGTTGTCCGGGTGCTTTATCACTGCGTCGTCAAAGATGGCGGAGAAGCAGTTGCCGAGGGAGATGACATAGGCGACGCAGGCAGCAAAGGCGTGAAACCAGCGAATAAAAGCAGCCCAGTAGGAGAACGCGTAGTTGCCGTAGGGGAAGAGCCAACGCGCCATGCCCTCGAAACTCTTGATGCGAGTGCTCTGCGCTGCCAGCGCCAAGATATACATGGAGAAGACGGAGAGGTACGTGATGATGACCAGGTAAATCATGGCCAGAATGAGACCAGAGGAGTCAGAGGCAGAAGGCAGGCCAAGGATACCCGCACCGATGGACGCGCTGGCCATGTTGAAAGCACCGGAGAGAATGCCACCGGGAGGGACAATCTTGTGCACAATTTTTACAAACGGGTTGAAGACCTTCTGCAGGGCACCCATGCAGCCACGGCGACGCTGATAGGCTCGGGCGGAGCTTGGCTGGGCCGGGTAGGAAGGTTCACCGTAGGCGTTGGAGGGCGGCGCAGCAGCGTTGCTGCCGCGATCGGACATCTCCTCTCTGTTGCGTTGGCTTGACATGGCTGACGGAGGAGACGAGAGGGCTGCGTAGAGCACGCGGCGCAACAACTCGAGTAGGAAGAGGTACTTGCAATCTACAAAAAGATGCTCTTGAAACGGTTTGTATCGCGACAAAGGAATTGAGTTCAGGAGGACGATCAGAAGAGGACTGTAACAACAAAAGAGAGAGAGAGAAAAAAAAAGGTGGACAGAAGTTTAAGAGTTATGGCAGCTGTGAAAGCAGAGTCAAGGCGATGAGAAAAAAATTAAAAAAATGAGGTTTGTGCGATGGTGTTGCGAAGATGTTGGTGTGGGCACGATTGTGTATTCGTGAAGAGAGTGAAAAGGAAGGGGCAGAGTAGAGTTGAGATAAAGGGGGAGTGAAGGACAGTGGAGAAAAAAAAGCCGTCAAATAACCTCCACCGGCGGCAGAGAAACAGAAAATAATTCAGGCGGTGGGAACGTGAAGCGACGGACAAAACCTTGACGTGCACCCGCTAAAAGAGAAAAGCGTAGTATAGGTGCAGGCTCTACCGCTGTCAAGTTTGTTTTTCCCAGTCGAAGCTATCTAGTTACTGAGTGCGCCTCAGCTTCCAGCGGCCAGTGTAGAAAGTGTGCATGCAGGGAAACCAACATCCTCGTTGTACCATGGTGGAAGTACCCAAAGCCGACTGCAGACCCATAAAAAATGAGTGAGCTACCGGCACGTGCCTAATAAAAGAGAATATAGTAAAGAAACAGAAACAAGTGTACTGTCCGGTGTTGCGACGAGAGTTTTGTTTCATAGTTTGGATTGTTTCCTTTTTTTAATTAAAGTTTAGAGATGTATGAAGTTCAGAAAAACACGAGAAAAGCCTCTGAAAGCCTTCGTTTATTAACAGCAGACCTTTTCGCCCTACGTAAACACTGCCATCTCTCTCTACTTCTCTATCTCCCTCTTACATGAGCGGTGAAAAAAAGCGAAAGTAACCACTTCACGTTGCGGCAGCGTCAAGAAGATGGGCAGAGTACCGGAACAATACGACGTGTCGCACTATTCCCCTCACCTTCAACTACAGACGCTGAGGGAGGGTGGCTCAGGCACTGAACAAGGGTTGTTTCACGGGGAAAGCGAAAGGGGCGACAGCCCGTCGTCGAAAAGAGGAAAGGTGTCGGCGGTAGTGACGCCGCAGAATCGACAGTTCGTGCCCTGGATTCCCGTCACGACACGGTGAAACCACCCAAAGTGCACACTGATGTTGCACCGAAACCGCGCCACCAAAGATTCGCCAAGCCTTGTGGGCTTGATGTCCATCCGCGTCATGATATTCGACCGCAGAAACAATTGCGAAAAGGCAGGCAAGTGATCTGCACGGCGCAGCAGTGAGCAGAGTGTGCAAGGATTGAATAGGGTGTGAGGCCTTGTAAACGCGCTGCTACTCGCAGCTCGTTCGTGTCTGCTGCGATGCGGCGTTCAGCGTCTAACACTGCAGAAGCCTCCCTTACTAAACTCAGTAGGGTTACCTCCTCCATACTACTTACTGCATAGGCACTCATTGAATGATAGCTGATCTGTGGCACATGTTTGCCTACCATGTTCTTCGCCGTTTTTACGCCCCGGACTTGCCGCTCCTAACGCGCTCGAACGTCAGGGTGAGAAGACGAGTGGAGACAGTGGTAGAGGTGTATGTGTGTCGTGGATGCAATGCTTCTCTCTCGTCTGCGCCACTCCTTGCCCGCCGCATGCGGATCTGTCCTGCGTTAGTTGCAGCGATGCGACCACCGCCACCGCAACACCAAAAGCCATTTCGTTGCGCAAATTGTTCGTCCTCTTTTCGTTCTCGCCCAGGGCTAGGGCATCACGTCCACCGGCATCACCCTTCTGATACTCGCGGTTTCTTCACTAGACCCGACGGTACCGAAGTTCTCGTCCGCATCGCACCGAAGCGGCTGTTGTGTCCACACTGCGAGCTCCAGTTTACTGATGAGCAGACATTGTATAGGCACATCGCCGAGATACACGAGCATCGCGTACTGCCGAATGGGATTCCGTGGTTTCGCCAGGAGCCGCACGCCGAGACCGCCGAGCACCTGCTGGTCTGCCCAGCGTTAGCTGAGGCCAGAGCGGCGCACGAGATCCAGTCTCTCTCGAGGAAGGGGTTTGTTAGCAGCGACCGCCTCGCCAGCTGTTTACACCAAGTGTTTTGTCTGCAGAACCCTGTCGTGCCCGTTTCGTCTAGCGTTCAGATAGATGATGGCGCTTCTGCTTCCAACGGTAGTAATGTAGCTGGAATTCATCAGCTGCTTACCCCAGCGGATCGTAGAGGTGCTGCCGGGATACGCGGAGTTGTTGCTACAAGAAACCGCCGCCCCCTTCCCATACTTGAGTCCACGCGACTCGGTGCACCCGCTTCGGCGGGTCCCTCATCTAGGGTTGGGGCCCCTCTCTTGGTGTTGTCCTGGCGTGAAGACCTGCAGCCCACTCCGGCAACCGACTCTGAGCTGGATACTCGCCTGCCGTAGGCTGGAAAAAAAAACCCCCACCACTCGCATTCTATTTTGTGAGGGAACGCTGAAAAAAAATGAAATAAAAACGCTGCTTTTCCGGAGGATATGACAATCACTTTTACGTGGTTCTCCGGACTAGTAAGCTGCCACCCGTTGCAGCCGAAGCCAAAAACTGTTACACCGACTCCCCTGAGTGAAGTACAGAGAAGAAACCGTCCTCGGGCTCTCTGGGGTTTATCCTATTTAAAAGACTGGACAAACTGCGAGGGAACTAATTTGTTTTATTGTTTCTAACCACTACATGAGCTCTTACGCCCGTAGTCGGCACCACAAGGGGTTGTGATGAGAGTCTCACATTGTGTGAAGCTAGGACGACTACCTCTAGATATAAAGGGAAAACCTAGACCTTACTCCTTCTGCAGGTACTAACCCAGAAGTAATTTGCTTTTTTTCTTCTTTATTATTTCTTTCTTTTGGCTCCTGTTCGAATCCCGATTTGGGCAGGGACACCAAATAATTCGGTTGCGAAGCCCATCACACACCGTGTGATGCAACCGTGCAGTACCTCGGGACAATGAGGAGAGAATCACATGTGCGTATTCTACCGCTAGCCGGAGGGGTTCGCGACATGTCGAGGGAAGATAGGCCGGGGTATAGATCCGTTTGGGTGGCCTAGAACAAAATACGCGTTTCAGAAACCCTCCTTGCATTTGCAAGGCACACGCTACACACCCAGGTGACGCGCAGGGATGCTTAGCTTACTACAGTACCGGGACTGGTGTCTCCGGTGTCTAGTATCTTTGCCATTTCAAGGCGTCATTTCGGCACAGTAGCGGGCAGAACTGTTTTTTTTATTTTACTACATAATTCTAGAACAACGCTGTGCTTTTCAGAGTAGAGCAAGAAAGCAAGAAGAGGAGGTTGTGTCGACGTTGTGCAGCTGGAGTTGGAGAGACTAAGCGTATGGTGCATTAAAAAGCAGTGCGGAAGCTTCGATCCAGGCGGATGCTTCTCCACAAGCCCACTCGCCACGCTCGAGGGGAAGATATACAGTTGCTTTTTTTTTTGGGGGGGCACATAACACTTGCGTCGACTTTCGAGGTTCGCTTCTCCCCACTTTTTACCAACTCAGCAGAAGAAGAGATTCCTCTGCCGGCGGCGTAATGAACACAGCATCGAGCTACCAACAGCCCGGAGCAGCACCTCTGCCCCACATTTGTCTCTGCGTGAGAGCGGCAAGTTTCTGATGTAATAAAATAGACGTAGGAGCGACTGCAGTTGCCGCAAGAACTACTTTAAGATTACGTCCTTCCACTGCGAAGGGACGAACAACAAGCAATCCCATTAGTGAGACAAGATGTTAGTTAACAGAAATAAGCTGTCCTAAACGGAGCTTAAAAATGGAAAATACAAATTTGAATTGCGCCTTGTTTGTTATCTGACCGCAGACAAAGCGTCGCGTCGGGCTTCACTCCTTCTCGTGAAGCAGCGCGCGCCGAGCGTCCGGCCCCACCGTTGGCAACAACAGCCATGTAGAGCACAAGAACAAACTCCAGACTCTCACCTCTCTATTTAGACTACAAGAGAGGACATCACCTGTGATGAAAGAAGATACGAAACTAAAACAAAGGTAAATAAGGGAGCCCTGAGCCACCTCCCTAATTCAATATCCAGTGTCGTAAAGAGGCTGACGTGACTGCGTAGTCAGTGTGACCTGCTTACATGACAGAATGCCCTCTTACAGTCCACAGCACCCTTTAGCGTTTTTTCCACCCCTTTTGCAGTTTCTGTATATTGTGGAGAGACGGCGAGCCAAAGAGGTTACATAGACGCGGGGAACACTTCATCACCTGGGAAAAGAAAAAGTGTGCAAATCTGAAAAGAAACAGCAAGTAACGGCTAGAAACATCCGGCGAAGAACTTTTCATTGTTCTTTTCTGAATACTCCCTCAATAAAAGAAAACAAAATGTTTGAGCTCAGAGGCAAGGAGGTGTTTTCACGACGTGTAAAGATAGAGCGCAGTCCACCCATTTCACACATGCCGATGCTCCCCACTTCATGAGAACCAGCACGTTGGTCTATCTGGAAGAAGAAATGATAGATGGCCACTGAGGGACACTTTTACAATACTCAAGTTAAAAAAAAGAAAAAGAGAGAAGAGAATTCAGTTGCCACTCTCCAAGACTTCTGGATCAAAAAATAAAAAAAAAATATACGTAGGGAGGCTTAAATAATTAGTTAGATTACAGTTTAAAGGAAGAGAGGGCGAGAAAATGCTGCTCGCAGTCATCTGTCACATCTTTCCCTTTACTTTTTATATGTAATCCCCGAGGTGAAAAAAAACCCCGAGAGTAGCACTCCGTTGCAGACTACACAAGAGGGTCTTTTTTTTTTGCTCTTGTTCCCGCTGTGATGGTCTAGCTCCTGACCGGAAGCAGTGACACGTGCAGCTCCCGATCTCGACTCACTCCAAACAATAATAAAAAGTCCTGTTTACTTTCTCACAACAAAAACAAAGCACATCCAAAACACACCCACACAGCTGACAACGAAGAAAAGCAAATCAAGAGACCAATAGTGCATCAATGGAGCGTCCGCGTTCAGGCTCGCATATCTTCTCTTCTGCTCCTTTTGCAATCTTCTTACTCAATTAGTTAGATACACTTTCCTCGCCTTTTCTCTTTCTCTGTCTTTCACTCTCGAACTTAGATGGTCTCGTAGATCGTACCGCCGGTGCCGAACACGATGCCGATAACACCGCAGATGAGCAGCAGGTAGGTGTTGAGGTAGGTGAACCAGCCCACCTGCGCCACAGAGAAGTTGCCCGAGTACATGAAGAAGAGCGCCGGGAAGATGAAAGCGAGGAAGCCGCCACTGATGGCACCAGCGAAGCCGAAGACGGTGTTGATGTTTGGGATGAACAAACCACACAGCAGCGACGCCACGGAGAGCGTGAGCACGACGAGCAGGTGCTGCCAGAAGGGGATGTTGTCGACGTACGTGGTGTCCTCCGCCGTGTTATCTTCAAACTCCTTATCTATGTCCTCCTCCTTCAGCTCCTCACCCCTGTGCGCAGCAGACGACTTATGCTTCTTACCAAAAGCGCTCTTCTCGTCGTCAAGGCCCGTCATGAGGTCGGTGCTCTCCACCACCGCGCTCTTCACCGTCTTCAGCGTCGGCTTCACGTCGTCGACGTTGCTGCTGCCACCGCGGCGCGCCAACTCCTCGTCCGAGCCGGCGGGCGAGATGGTGGCGGTGCCGGCGGCCTCCGGGCGGTTGCGGTAGCGGTGCTGGAAGCCGATGATGTAGTAGATGGAGTTGCGCGACGCGATCGTGAGCAGCGCGTAGGCGACGCACAGCTTGATGAGCACGCCGACGTAGGCGATCATGACGTCCGCCTCCTCCAGCGGGTGGAACATCAGCAGCAGCGACTTGCCCAGCAGGTTCCGGCTGCCGAAGTCGAAGTAGCCGAAGACGCACACCAGCACGTAGAGCGTGCCGCACAGCAGCATGCCAATGAAGGCAGACCACGTGTAGTTCTTCGTCGTGCGGATCTCAGGCCTGAAATCCCAAAATACCTCATAACAATTTATCTGGCATACGTACGCGAAAAAAAAGACACCCACGGTGTGCACAACGGAGTTGCCAGTGCGGAACAGAAACACGGTGTTCTTGACCAAAGTGCCGTCGTTGTCTTGGTCACCGACCAGCTTCACATTGTGGACGTTTTCAGGCAAACCGTGACGGCAGCTGTGAACGACAACCACAATGACGAAGTACACCATAAACGTCACGGCAATCGCGGATGCATAGCGCAGCGAGTCAACGTGCTTCGGTACCACCATCGGCAGCATCACGCAGAGCCACACCAAGCTCGTCAAGAGCCGGTTGCCTTGTGTTGTCGCCAGAAATGTGATAGCACTGATGTCCGGGTGGCGCGCAAGGGCATCGTCGAAGATGGCGGAGAAGCAGTTGCCGAGGGAGATGATGTACGCCACACAGCCAGCAAAACCATAAAACCAGCGAATGAAGGCGGCCCAGTACGAGAATGCGTAGTTGCCGTAGGGGAAGAGCCAACGCGCCATGCCCTCGAAACTCTTGATGCGGGTGCTCTGCGCTGCCAGCGCCAAGATGTACATGGAGAAGACGGAGAAGTAGGTGATGATGACCAAGTAAATCATGGCCAGAATGAGACCCGCTGAATCAGTCGCCGAGGGCAGACCAAGGATACCCGCACCGATGGACGCGCTGGCCATGTTGAAGGCACCGGAGAGAATACCACCGGGAGGGACAATCTTGTGCACGACACCGATTGCACCGTTGCTGATGCAGGAAAAGACGCGCAGGCAGCCGTTGCGCTGAGTTGCTGATGCCTCTTCAAACCTCTGACGTGGATGGCGCGTGTGCAGCGCCGGGGCAGAGGCGGGAGAAGCGCGGCTCTGAGTGCTGCCGCGATCGGACATCTCCTCTCTGGCACGCGGATAGGACATGTCTGAATCGCTGTAGTGGTAAAGAGAGAGAGAGATGTGGGAGAGTGGAAGTAGTGGGAACAGAAAGTAAATGAGTGGAGTAAGAGAAAAGTCCAACTAGAAAAAAAAGGCGCGCAGAGGAGAGCTCGTCAACAAAACACGGTTGCTTTACTCTTGACAAGACCAAAGAAGGGAAAGCTGAAAAATTGCAAAGCGAGCACACCTACTGATGATGGAGCAGAATAGAATTCAGTGGAACAAGAGAGAGAGAGAGAGTTTATAGATGTTTACCTCACTGCAAACACACACACAGCACGTAAAAAAGATACGGAAGAGGCAATGTAAGCGAGAGGCCGGTGACGGTACTCGGCAGCAATGGCTGAAAAAAGTAAATCAAAGAGGTGGTGAAGAAGCTCACCGGGGTAGGAGTCAAAAGTAAAAATAAAGGGGCTATAAATTTTTATAAAATAGAAAGAGATAGAGAAAATAAAATACTTGACTTAACGTGCTTTTAATGAAAGGTGTACGTCGAGCTTACAACTGCAATGCGCTCAGCTCAACTCCAGAATAGAGTGGGTGCGGTGAAAAGGCAGATTTTGTTATGAAAAGAGAATGAAGGAAGCCAAGACTGAAAGAAGATCAAGTACACACGGGTTGTGTCAAAAGACTTAAAAAAAAGTTGGTGGGGAGTCAATAGAGAGAGGGGGAAAAGAAAGTACAATTTGCGGCTGTCATGTGTGTGCGGAGGAGCAATTCGCATGTGAGTTGCAACGAGGTGGTCCAAAAGGAGACCATCAGGGAAAGAGGAAGAGAGAGAGAGAGAGAGAGGGTGAATAAATAAAAGTGCACGCCAAGAAGAAAATGAGAAATATAACCGAGGAAGGTTGTTCTAGAGACTGTTGTCGCCGTCCTAAAACACGCCGGTATACACTCGCATTTTGCCGCTTTAAAGCACTAAGGCGAGCCGATCATTGAGTCAGGTTAGAGATAAAGCTTTTCTTTTTTTTTCGAACGAGAAGTTTAAGGTGCGGTTCACACTGACCTGCATATTTGAGCAGCACATCAGCTCATCTCTCTTATTCAAAGGGAAAAAACACACAAGATAATGAGGCAAAAAAAAAAACGAACACAGAGTCATCGTTGAGTAGGGAATAGTGAAGAGGAAAAGGAAAATAGAACAATAACAACAACAACAGTGTACTCGATTGCTGAGAAAACAAAAAAAAAAAAAAACAAGGGATACGTGAGCACCAGAAAAGGGCACAGAGTTGTGCCCGAATGCGACTAGGCGGGTCTGTCCCCAATAGTTTCCCAGAAGCATCGCGAGCCACTTGTGGACTCGAACTCTCAGATGACAGCGTCTACGCATCTGTACAACAAATTCTTTTTTCTTAAACCTAAAGGGAAAAAAAACAAGAAAGGGTGGCAGCTAAGGAGGAGAAGAACTAAAGCGAAGTCAAAGAAAAAAAAAACAGTATTCACGTTCTCAAATTAAAAAAAAAACCGCAGCCACAAAGATTTCTTGGAAGTTGAAGCTAATTAATACACACAGAAAATCGAGCAGGTACTCTCGGCTGCTATCCATTTTGTGTTCTATCGCTACAAAAAGCAAAACAACTAAACCAAACAAGTGGAGTTACTTCCAAAGAGAATTCGACAGAGACGCAGGAAAAAAAAACCCACACCTTAAAGCACGATAAAGCTTCTGACCTGTTTCAGCGAAGAAACAGATGCCCAACACAGCCTTTTTCCGCTGCAGAAGATTTTATCGATTGTCTGCTTATCTTGTCTACCAATGCAGGTCTATTCTGACCTACATCTTTCCCTGCTGACAGTAGGCCGCGTCGGTGTAGAGCCGCACAAAGTCCATAGTAAACTGCATGCTCTGCTCCATCTCCTCCACCGTCACGTATTCGTTCGGCTGGTGCGCCATCGCCATCGCACCCGGTCCCACAATGACGGTCGGAATGCCGAGAATATCCTGGAAGAAGCCAGCCTCTGTTCCTGCACCAAGTCGATGCACGTCGTGATCCTTGCACATTCGCCGCGCCTGCCTCGTGACATCCGCTTCCTCGGACGCGTTAAAGGCGGGGTAGGACACCCCTCGTGTGATGCGCACGGTGGCCTCCTTCGCCTCCTCCTGCATGAGCGGAAGAATCGATTCTTTCACGTAGCGCTGTACACGCTGCTCGATCTCGCTTGCTACACTCGATTCAGTGAGGCGTACACTGTAGGTGAAGTCACACTGCGCGGGCACCGTGTTCACTGCGTTGCCACCGGTGATGATGCCAGTCGAAATGCAGGCGAAAGGGCAGGTGTACAAGGAATCGCGCTTGCCGTGCTTCTTGATGTCCAGTGCGATCTCGCGGATCTTGGTGATGATCTGCGCCGCGTACTCAATGGCGTTGCAGCTCGTTTTCATCAGCGCCATGGACGAGTGGATCGCCTTGCCCTGTACCTTAACGCGCCACTCGGAGAACCCTTTGTTACCGGTGTACACCTGCATGTCAGTCGGCTCGCCGATAAGACAGCCATCGGCCTTGAAGCCCTTCTCCTTCAGATAGTCGATCAGAAAAGGCACACCACAGCATCCCAGCTCTTCATCAAAGGAAAAGGCGAGGTGGACCGGTTTCGCACGCTTCATCGACAGGAAGGTCGGCACAAGGGCAAGACAAACGGCAATGAATCCCTTCATGTCGCACGCACCGCGGCCGTACAGCTTGCCGTCCTTCTCCACCATCGTGAAGGGGTCGGTGTCCCACTTCTGGCCGTCCACCGGCACCACGTCGGTATGACCCGACAGCACAATGCCGCCCTGCGTGGCGCCGCCCTCGCCCGGCAGCGTCGCCCACAGGTTGGCGTGCGTCTTCTCCGTGTTGTGCACCAGCGTGGAGGAGACTCCGACGGACAGCAGGTAGTCGCGCACGTACTCGACCAGCGGCAGGTTGGAGTTGCGGCTGACGGTGTCGAAGGCGATGAGCTTGGCGAGCCACGACCTATAATCGGTGGGGAAGGTGGCGGGGCTGGTGGACATGGTGAAGGAAAAGAGAGAAGCTTAAAAAAAAGAGTCCGCGTGCGGTGTTGAAAATTTTATTTGTGAGAGGTATGGACTTAGGAGAGCGACTGACCTTTATTGGGAAGTATGTTACGGTGGTAAGTTAACGCAGATGGTCAAGATATGGGGAATGTGAACAGAATAGGTTTAATCTCAGCTATAAAAATATAGCGGCTTGTGTGGGAGGGGAAGGTCCACATACGCACACACAGACACATGCACAGCACAGGAGCTTAAAGGTAAATAGGGACTTTTTTTTGTCGATAAAAGACGCGTTCGTCGTGCACAAGGGGAGCTGCCTTGATGTAGTACGCAATGGTGATGACATGATCAGAGAGGACGGCAGGCAAACACCGCCTCCCTCACCTTTCAACACCTTTCTCAACCATCACTGGGGAACACAAGCAGTAAGAGAGGGGTCTCGACAAATCGAGTCACTCTTCCTCAACGAATGCATCGCATATCCTTTCTCAGGCACACGCTAATAGGGTAGCCTTTGTTGGTAGTGGCGATAGAGTGTCGCGGCGCCATATATGACTTTCGGACTTAGATGAGGCAGAAGCGCTATCAGGCAATAAACAAAAAAAAAAGAAGAAATACCTTCTAGAACGAGGGTCAATCAAGTGATGACAGAAAAAAAAAATTGTTTTGACAACATGAAGTATAAAAAAAAAAAGAAAGGAGCTGCCACTTACGGCAGCGGTGACGAGACCTGAGCGCGCCTCTCTAAACCCCTTCTCCAAACAAGAAGAAGAATAGGGACAGAGCAACGCACGGGAGCGACTAAACACCCAAGATGGTTTAGAAGTTTCGTACGATTAACATAAGTAAAAACAACAGCAAATATGAGCTTCAACGCTGTCCACGAGACAATGCAATGTTTGCTCGTCATCCGCGACTGCATCCGCTTCTGCTGGAACACCACTCCTTCGTTGTGCATCAAGTGGGGAGTGCTTGTCTGTTGACTCACAAGCACATTTTCACGCAGAGAAACTCCAAAAAGGAGCTTCTACACGTGGCTGGTTTTGTGGATGCCGCAGAGAGACGTGATCATCGCTGTCACCGTCCTCTCACAGCAGTCCATCTCCTCCACCGTCACGTGCTCGTTCGGCTGGTGCGCCACATCCATGCTACCGGGGCCCACAATGACAGACGGGATCTCGAGCACGCCGTGAAAGTAGCCGGCCTCGGTGCCGCCACCAGAGCGGTGCTGATGATGATCGCAGCGCAGGCGGCGTGCCTCCTGCGTCAGCGCGTTGTCGTCGTTGCCGGTGAAGGGCGGGTAGTCAGCGGTGCGGGAAACCGTCACAGCCGCCTCGGCGTACTCTGTGTGCATCGCTGGCAGTACCACTGTGTTGATGAACGCCCTCACCTCCGCCTCCACTCGCTCCTTCTCAGCGTTGTCGGTCACACGCATGCTAAAGGTAAAGTCGCACCGCGCGGGCACCGTGTTCACTGCGTTGCCACCGGTGATGATACCGGTTGAAATGCAGGCGAAGGGACAGTCGTAAAGCGGGTCGCGCTTGCCATGCTTCTTGATGTCCAGTGCGATCTCGCGGATCTTGGTGATGATCTGCGCCGCGTACTCAATGGCGTTGCAGCTCGTGTTCATCAGCGCCATGGACGAGTGGATCGCCTTGCCCTGCACCTTCACTTCCCACGCGGTACGCCCCTTGTTGCCGGTGTAGACCTTCATTTCTGTCGGCTCGCCGATAAGACAGCCATCGGCCTTGAAGCCTTTCTCCTTCAGATAGTCAATTAGAAAGGGAACTCCGCGACACCCAATCTCTTCATCAAAGGAGAAGGCAAGGTGAACGGGCTTCGCACGCTTCATTGACAGGAAGGTCGGCACAAGGGCAAGGCAAACGGCAATGAATCCCTTCATGTCGCACGCACCGCGGCCGTACAGCTTGCCGTCCTTCTCCACCATCGTGAAGGGGTCGGTGTCCCACTTCTGGCCGTCCACCGGCACCACGTCGGTATGACCCGACAGCACGATGCCGCCCTGCGTGGCGCCGCCCTCGCCCGGCAGCGTCGCCCACAGGTTGGCGTGCGTCTTCTCCGTGTTGTGCACCAGCGTGGAGGAGACTCCGACGGACAGCAGGTAATCGCGCACGTACTCGACGAGCGGCAGGTTGGAGTTGCGGCTGACGGTGTCGAAGGCGATGAGCTTGGCGAGCCACGACCTGTAGTCGGTGGGGAAGGTGGCGGGGCTGGACATATTGAGGTTGCGTTTAGGGGGAAAGGGGAGGCAAGATGCGATAAGAGTGAGAAAAGCGGTATTGCACAGATGCGTGTGTAAAGCTGAAGGGAACGATCGATTGAGACAGAAAACCAAGCAAAAGGGCCGAAGGGACCTGCGAAGTAATAGGGGAGCTGTGTGATGCGTTTAAATGCGAGACAGGGAATAAAATAAAGGGGTGAGAGGAGAGCGCAGTTGGAGCATTGATGAGATGCCTAAAAGCACCGTTACGAAGCGGGCGACGTCTACAGGACTCTGCCATTGCTGCTCTTACGCATCAAACAACAACAACAAAAAGAACGATGTCTTCGTTTTCCAGAAAACTTTAAAAAAACAAAAAAGCAAAAATGTCGGAGCCGACCCATAAAATTGTTTCGGATATGTAGCCCCATTGTTGACCTTCGGAGCGGCTGTACGCGCTTCGACAGGTACAGCTTACCGCAACGAGCGCAAGAGAACGGCAACAGATGCCTTCTATTAATATTTTTCACTTTAGTACGTAGCAGAACTTAGAGGGAAGGAGGAGGAAATGTTGGCTTTCAGATCGTCAGAGGAGGCATGTGTGATTCTGTGTGTGTGCGATTTTTCGAGATGGCGAGACTCTTGAAAGCCACGGATTTGCCACACATAAGCAATCAAAAGAAAACTCTGATTTGCCGCGGCGATCTCCAAAAAAAAAAAGTCATTGGTGAGGGGAATCGAACCCGTGACGGGGATCGGCAGCTTCCCAAACGTTTAATTCCTCGAAAACGTTCCGCGTGCCAATCAAACATAGCAAAAGTTTTCGCTGTCGCTGCGTGTTGCATGCACAACCTCGTTAATTTGCTGTTTGCTTCGCTTTGCCTCCTCCTTTTCCTGCTCGTCTCTTTCCTTTTCTCGTGTGTGGCTGGCGTGTGGGTTGCTGCAAAGGAAAAAAGCTTCCCGGCCGGGAATTGAACCCGGGTCACCCGCGTGACAGGCGGGTATACTAACCACTATACTACCGAGAACTGAAAGCTAAACGGTTCGATCGACCGGGTGAGCGTCTTTTTTCTCCAGGACGGATCGAAGAACAACGCATCCAAAGAAACGCCACAAGTATGCAATCATGAATGCCGCGCACATTCAGCGACCACAAGCCAGCCGCTTCCCGCAGCGCCGCCGAGGTGGAGAGACAGAAACCACCAGGCAGCGTAGGCCAGTCGACCGGTGCCGGTTTAATCCTCTCATCGCTGGACACATCGAGCACCTTAGCAAGGGCAATTCCGCCGTTGTGTGTGTGAGAGGGTGTTGCTGCCGAGTGGAAAAGAGCTGACGTGGAGAATAGGCCGAAATAAGATGAAGCGGGGCCAGGCGGCACACGCACACGAAAAGGCATGCGGCAGCAACATTCAGGTCCACCAAGCGGCAAAACGTCACTGGCTACGGCCGCCAGCTGCGTAACAGCGAGGTCTCGGCAGCACACACCCACCGCCACGGCGGCCAGTCGCGTGTCCCACGCCGACATTTAACATCTGAGCCTTTAGACCTCGGGTGCATCCGATCCAACAGAGCCTTCAAGTAGAAGTGGGGCGCTTTCTTGGTGTCGTCGTGGCATGGAGACCTGCAGCTCACTCCGACCACCAACTTACAGCTGAAGACTCGCCTGCTGTAGGGAGAAAAAAAAACCCTTTCACCCATACTCTATTTTGTGGGAGGACGCTGATGAAAACAAGAAGCCTTGGGCTTTACGCGGCGCGAGATGCTTCGGCACATGTGAACACACAAGGATCACGTCCCAGAGTTGCCGGTTTCAACACGCGCAAACGTCATGGTGCAAAGGAGAGTGGAGACAGTGGCAGAGGCACATGCGTGTCGTGGATACGATGCGTCTCTCTCGTCTGAGCGAGCCTTTACACGTCAAAGGCAAATCTGTCCTTCTTGAGTGGCTGCGATCCGTCAATTGCCTTCGCGGCAGCGCACAAAGCCGTATCGTTGCGCTATTTGTGCTCTGTCTTCTTTTCGTTTTCGACCAGGACACAGACTTTATTTCTATAAACTGCCCTGCCTCTCATAATTTCAGAGCTCCCTTTTTATCGCTCATGTGAAGCGGAAAGTTCCATCCAGTTTATTGTGACACAACGTGAGCGGTCTCTGCAGAATGAGGAGCGGTCAGGGTAAGGGTTGATTTTACTTGGGCCTCACACGGAATCCACAGAGCTTATGTGCTTCCACATCGGAGATCCCTGAGAATTAGAGAAGAGCCGCAACACACACCGAAATGTGCGCAAGAAAACACTGGTTGTTCTGCCGCGTCTACGCAGAGGCGTGAGCAGTGCACGAGATTTAGTCTCTCTCTCTCTCTCTCTCGGGAAGAGTCTGTTAGTAGCGATCGCCTCAGCTGCTAGATGCATTGAGTAAACTAGTTGCTGCACCCTGCTGTGCTCGTTTTCCTTCCTCGACACATACATAAATGACAGCACCACGTTTCTCCGAGCTTGATAGAATCCCCGAAGCCACCCGCAGCCGTCCGCAGCGGTGAGTAGATACGCTGCCGAACAAGGAAAAAGTTAAATCCGTTGCCAATTAAAGCCGACTTCCCACCTTCAACTCGGTGCCCGCGGGCCTCGCTTAATCTGCTCCGCTGATCTCTTCTCGTCGGGGTGTGGTGTGCTTGCTGGCTGCTGCCCCGCACGACAACCTGCAGTGTTCCTAGAGTATGCTGGAGCAACGTTCTCTAAAACATCGCCCTACAGGAGTCAAAGTAAATTATGAGGTAGGCGCTACGGCTACATTATTAGGTGCGCGTGCTCAGTTCCTGTGGGAAACCACGACGGAAGCACCTCCGCGTGCCCGCTAAAGCAGACTTGACGGCTTTCAGAGAGAGAGAGAGTTATGTATGCAGTTTTTTTCTTTACGCTGCTAATGTGCTGTGCGGTTTAAAAGAAAAGATTGATGGAGAAGAGAGAGAGGAAAGGTGTATACAGTGCCTTAGAATTGCGAGGCATTACCGCTGCAGGAGGCAAATTCACTAAAAGGCTTTTTTGCCAACCAAGTACTGCTCGCCTACCACCCATGCAGAGGTGAAGAGGTGGAAATAGAAAGAGAACAGAAAAAGCCGGTGCCACGAAGCAATCACTGCTGCTTTCACTTTAGCTGTAACGCTTCAGGGGGAGTGCAGTGAAGCGTCTAGCACAACGGAGGCACGTCGTCCTCTTGCCTTCCACAACCGCTGACGGCGACCAGAGGAGGAAAACCCATGACATGGAGCTGTTCTGCGCATCTTGTAAACTTGTCAACTTCTAAGAGAGATGGGAACAAAAAGATAAGAGGGGACTGTTAACCGCGGCGGGTAAAACTAAAAGGGGAAGAAATCAGAGGTTCGCGGGGTGAGGGGGAGGGAGAAACATAAAACGAACACCTTCACTCGCATTTCACAATGCAGGTTTACACACAGCACAGAAGTTGAAGCAAGCACTAGCGGAAGTAAAGGAAAACAATGAGAATAATTGTCACAGTCGGGCCACATGCCGAAAAGCTTTTCTCTCACGCTGAAGCCACAATATAGCAACTTCAAAAAAAAAAAAAACAACAACTACCACCACTACAGCGAGCAAATTGCACATTTACATGCACTACATTGCGTCACTCACATTTTGCATTGTATGAGAGAAGAAAAACAAATATTTTAAGAATAGAATAGGAGGAGGTTTCCACTTCGTATATGTGGAGGGAAATAACGCGACTTCTGCTTTTAATACGCAAAACATTACATGCGCCAATAAAGGAAGAATGCAACGTAAAGTACATGAGCTACATTAGCTACAATCAACTATGCATCACATAGTAAGCTGCCACGCGACTGAATACCTTCAGGTCACCACCAGAAGACAACAACGACACCATATGCGTAACATCTTTGAGAAAGCTATAGAAGTGGTATCCATAAAGAAGGCAGAGAACACTCTCAAAGCAACCGAACCAAAACAGAACTCAACTACGACACAGCACAATGAGAAATAAAAAAAAACTAACAAACAACAAAGAGCTACCAGCGCCTGCGCCTTCATGTGTTCGCCTCCCACAACTCGTCCGGCACCTCGCCAAAGCCGTGTCGCGCGAGGATGCCGAGGCCGACGTGCCGCAGCTGCGCCGCCGTGGGACGCTCCGCCGCGTCGTAGGAGAAGCACCGCCGCAGCGTGTCCCTGTCCGCCACCGTCAGGTACCGCATCCCCGCCGGCGTCCGCAGCGACTCCACGGCCGGCACCACCCGCCGCTGCACCACCGCGTCGTGGAAGGGCTGCCCGGCACGCCGCAGCAGCTCCCGCAGCGCCTTCGCCCGCGCCGCGGCATCGCCGTCACACCCCGCCCCCTCCTCCGCGTCCGCCCACCGCCAGCACGGCTGCCGCCCCGCCGCCTCGATGCACAGGAGGCCGTAGCAGAAGACGTCGCACGCCGGCGTGGGCGGCTGGCCGGCTGCGGTGGCGGGGCTGACGTAGACGGTGGCGGGCACCCGCAGCAGCTGGGCACTCTGGCGGCTCTGCAGGTAGTGGTGGCGCAGCCGGCACACGCCCGCGTCGCCCACGACGACGTTGTCCAGCGAGAGGGCGCCGTGGGCGAGGCCGAGGCTGTGCAGGCCCGCCAGCCCGGCGAGGATGTCGACGGTGAAGCGCGCCAGGGTGAGGGGCCGCAGCGCGCCGTAGCGGTGACAGAGCGCGCGCAGGGTGCCGCCCGGCTGGCACTCCGTCACCAGCGCCAGCGCGCCTTCCAGCGAGAAGGAGTAGGCGAGCGGGGCGAGGAGGTTGGGGTGCGGGATGGCCTGCTGCTTGATGTAGAGGCGCTCCGCCGCGGCCCGCATGCGCGGCGTGGGCACGCAGAGGGGGACGGCGCGGCGCACCGCGTCGGACATGGCGCCGTCCGGCACGCCCCGCAGCGCCGCCGCCACCTCCGCCGGCGTCTCGCTGAGCGGCATCACCGTCATGGTGCACAGCACCCCCGCCGAGCCGAGGACGGGGACGGCGGTGTTCCACGGGTCGGCCCACAGCATGTGGTTCGGCGACGTGGGCACGCACCAGAAGCAGCCGTGGTTGTCCTCCACCCGCTCCGGCTTCCCGCCCAGCACGTAGCGCGTCGCCGTGCCGTCCGCGCGGTGGGCCGTCAGCACCGCACGCTCCACCCGGAGGTCGGGCGTGCGGAGGGTGGGCGAGCCAGGGCCCTCCTCGCGCACCGCACGCGCAGGGCAGGCAGCGGCGCCAGTGGCCGGGATGGTGGTGGTGGTGTGCGCGGATGCCCGGGCAGGTGGCGCGCGCTGCGGGGTGCTCTGGCGCGGGTCGTAGTCGTGGCCGCGCAGCACCGTGTCGATGCCGAGCGGGCACAGCCGGGTGCGGCGGAAGCCGTCCGTCGCGCCAGCCCGCACACGCAGCTCGCACTCGTTCATCAGCCGCTGCACCTGCACCGACACCGCACCGCCCACCACCGCGCTCGACGCGGCCTCGCGGCGCAGGCTCGACGGCACCAGCCCGGGCTCCAGGTCGGCGATGTCCGCCACCTGCTTGAAGGCGCCGAGGGCGGCCGCGTAGTCGCCGTGCACCATGAAGCCGAAGCCGTCGAAGCAGCAGCGTTGGTAGCGCTGCCACGGCGCGCAGCCGGCGACGCTGCCGGGCAGCACCTCGTACAGAATCACCACGTCGGCGTTGAGGCCGACACGCCCCGTCCGCAGCGCCTCCACCGGCAGCTGCCGCACGCCGGCCTCCAGCTTGCGCGTGTTCGACCCGCACACCCGCGCGCGCACCAGGTTCGCCGTCTCCTCCGTCATGGCGACGCGCACCCCCAGCGCGGCCGGCACGTGGCCCACCTCGCGGTGCACGTCGCGGCCCAGCGCGACCGGGATGACCTGCCCGCTCCACTCGTTGCGGTAGAGCCCGCAGACGAAGGTGCTGGTGTCCAGCAGCAGCCGCACGTCGGGCATCCGCGTCCGCCGCCGCTGGTCCACCCACGCCTGCAGCGCCAGCGCGAAGGCCACGGCGTCGGCCGCGTCGCGCCGCCCGCACGCCACGGCGCGGCGGCGCACCACGGCGGCGTGGAGGCACTCCTCGGGCGTGCGGTCGGCGCGCCGCCCCGGTGCGGCCTGCGCGGCGGCCACGGCGGCGCTGAGCAGGTGCGTGCGCACGGCGGCGCCGAAGTGCACGACGCAGCCGTCCGGTGCGAAGCGCAGCGTGGTGCCGTGGTGCCGCTCGGCGAGGTCGTTGACGGCGCTGGCGAAGGCCTCGAGGGCGGCGGGCGTGGGGAAGGGGCCGCTGTTGACCATGTTGGACGCCGACGCCGCCGTCGCCACCACGCGGTCCAGCAGCTGCGCCGGCGACGAGGCGCGGTGCGCACGCCACTGCGCCACGCGCACCGCGATGGCGGCCGGCGCCTGCTGCGCGGCGGGGCGGGGGCGGACGGTCACCGTGACGACGGTGGACTGCTGCGGCATCAGGGTGGGGTGGGCGGCGGCGCTGCTCTCCGCCTCGGCGGCCGCGCCGCGGAAGATGGAGTCGCGCGTTGGCTGCGCCGCTGCGGTGTCGCCCCCCACCGACCCGGTCGGCGACGCGCGCAGGCACCGCGGCACGAAGCTGTCGATCTCGCGCAGCCGCCGCATGCAGCTGTTGTGCGCCGCCACCACCTCCTCCACCTCCGTGTTGCGGAAGAAGAAGTGGCGCTCCTGGTGGAACATCACGCGCTGCCCCGTCGCCACGCCGCGGTGCAGCAGCTCCGACATGCGGCGCAGCGGCCGCGTGAAGCGGAAGTGCAGGTAGGACCAGTAGAGGGCGGAGAGGACGAGGATGGCGGCCACCAGCAGGCCCGTCACCACCTGCGCGTAGAGGAGGTGGGGCGGGAGGATGGCGATCTGCGGGCTGACGTACACAAAGGGCACCGTCAGGCCTTTTGCGGTGACGTAGCTCCACGCCGTCACCGTCGCGAAGGCTCCCTTGTAGCGGAAGATGGCAGCCTTTCTGGAGCCGTCGGCTTGCAGCGCTTTGAGGTTGACGTGCTTTAGGGCGGTGCGCATGAGGGGGTCGCTGACGCTGCTGCTGCGGAGGTAGGGCAGAGGAAGATGCTCGAGGTTGTCGAAAAGCGAGGTATCCTGGACCAGATCTGTCTGGCCCCAGCTGTTGGACATGATGAGAGGGTCCTCATCTGACAGCGAAGCATTGATGAAGACAGCAAGCTTCTCCCCAGCCTGTAGAGAAAAGTGTGTACTCTTCGCCAGCGTGAGCCCATTCAAGGCAAGTCGCAGAAAAGAGGAAATGTTTGGCCCGGCGTCAATGTTAAGACCGCGTAGCATTAGAGCAGCGGGGAGATTGAAAAAGAGGAGGTGCGGTGCTGGCGGATCAGGTGTCCACATGGTCTTCGGGTCGATGCTGTCAATCGATCCATTGTAGTAGCGCGCGGCGGCTTCGAAAAGGGGTGTAGACGTGTAGATCGAGTGCACCCGCTCCATGACACTCTCGCGGGAAATAGTGAAGTTTGACGTTTTCACAAATGGTCGTTGGAAGAGAAACGTCCGTGGATCCACAAGGTACGTGCCGTTGATTCCATCCTCGCCGGTTATGTATCCGGTGAGCGTACGCAGCGAGGGCATTTCTGGGTCGCCGTGCATGCAGCCTGTTGTCGCACCGAGGTTCGGCGACCACACGGAAAAGCTCGTAAAACGCATGATGGTGTCGTAGCGAGCGAGTGTTGTGCACAGCGTGGCAAGTGTTTGCTCGTTGTCCATGTCATATGGCGTGTTTGAGCGGAGAGACATGGAGGAGGCGGCAAGGCGGTACATGCGTCCGGCCAGCCTCTCGTATACCGCAGCGGTATTGGCCACCTTTGTGGCGTGTGTATCATCCCAGGAGCTTTTAAGTGCCTTGAAGACATAATTTTGCGTGGGAGCCGTGGAGGCGGTGGCTGCCACAACCAGAAAGAGAAAGAACACAAGCGTGCCGCAGACGTCGAGGCGACAAAAGAAGCGTTTGGCAGTGCTTTTAAAAGCAGCAAGTTTAGCGTGTGGCTGCTCTACCGTGGTGCTGGCTTGGACAGCATGCATGCTGGCGGGTACGTCCACCGAAGCGTGCGGAGGCTCTTGAGCGGGAGGCGGCATTTCTTGCGGGTGTGGTTGTGCTCTGTCGGCGGTGCTGAAAGAGAGAAGGGATTGTGGAACAGGGCCACAGAAATGAATATAGATGAATAAAGAAAAGTGCCTAAAGTCAGATGTGGAGAAAGAAAAAACTAGAAAAGCAGTTTGCAGAAAAAAAAACGTCTTAAGCCTTTATTTTGTTACTTAAGCGTTGTGTGGCGATAAGGGTAACTAAAAAATCCTCGTCGTCGTAGGTATGGGTGCGTATGTCAGAAAGTAGACTGTTTATAGAATCGTTGTCAAGAGGATGGTGATAGGTCAGGAGCAAAAAAAGAGAATAAAATAGGAAGGGAATATGAGTGTCGAAAACGGGCTTCACCAGCTGGGACAAAAAAAAAAAGAAGTAGATTATGGAGTTGCAAAGGTATGTAATGGAGAAAGAGAGAAGCGTTGCGGAGCTGCCGCGCTCTCCCACTTTAGTTTTTTTTTTCTTTTAATGTTGAGTTATGTGAGAATGGAAATGTGAAAAACCGATGTGGAGCCCACATGAAGTGAGACTAAAAGGGAGAAGAAGGAGAGGGAGGCGAGATACCATGTAGAGTGCGAAAAAGAAATAGAACTGAAGAAAAAAAAGATTATTGCACCAGCTGATACGTGAGCTGTCTAATACTTGTTGAGCTTTCATCGGATTTCAGAGCTGACCGAGAAAATGAAAGATCCAGCGCACGTGTAAGAAGAGTGGGCATGCCAGACAAAAACGACTCCGTCTTCATGACCAACCTGACGCCTCACGAGCTAAATCACATTTTATTTTTTGAGACTCTCTACGATAGCCAGTGCAAAGAAATGCACAAGTGAGAGAAACGTACAACGATAAAGAAAAGAGGGACAAAGAAAACACACACACTCGTTAAAAGGTGCCTCAGAAGGAAAGGAGAAGGACAAGCCGCTAGCTGAAACTTAAGCAGCAAAATTGTAACGTTATAAAAGGCGTTTTGAGTATTGGAGAAATGATTGAATTAAAAGCGCTGGGAAGACAACAAAAAAAAAAGAGATCGGAATCGCAAAAGGTAAACAGTATAATGTACGTTCCAGACGAGAAGCCAAAGTGCACACAGAGGCGATGCAATCCTACCACGCAGCAGCTGACGTTGATGCGGTCCGAAGCAACGCGATAGAAAGGACATGCGGACACACTGAGCGACAAAAGCGTTCTGTAAGGTTTGAAAAAAAAAATAAGGGGTATTATTTTTCTGGTCTTTAAGAAAACAAGGTTGCGCACAAAACCACGCAACTGCGCCACACGGCAGCACTCAAACCTCATGTAACATGGTAGAGTGTAAAAGACTGGAACCCGAAAAGGTTTGTCTTGGCCATTTTCTTCTCAGCTTCTGTTATAGGAGAAGGCCGAGAGGGTCAGTCGAGCTATGATTCCCCGTTCTTCGTACGCCCACATGCCCACATTAGAAAGGGATTTGTTCTTTTAAGTATTTTTATTTGTGGCTGCCACAGGTGGCATTTTACTGCGGCTTCACAGAGCCGACATCTTGGGTCGGCTGCTCTGCTCATACAGGTTTACCAAGTCAACCACCATCTTTTCACACTCCTCCATCTTCTCCACGCTGATGCACTCGTTCGGCACGTGGGCCATCTCCATTTGCCCTGGGCCCACAATGACGGTGGGGATGTGCAGGGTGTCTTGGAAGAAGCCCGCCTCGGTACCGCCGCCTGTCTTGCGTACCTTGTCGTCGCGACACAGATGACGCGCGGAGGCGGTGAAGACGTGGCGCTCGTCAGCGTCGAAGGCAGGGTACATCGCCACCTGCACGCAGTCCACGCTCGCCTCAGGATACTCCTCGCGCATCGCGGGAAGGATGGCTTGAGCCACGTAGTCGCCAACCTGCTGCTCAATGTCTTTGATCACCTGATCGTCCAACAGGCGCACACTGAAGGTGAAGTCGCACTGCGCAGGCACCGTGTTCACTGCATTGCCGCCTTGCACTAACCCAGTTGTGATGCAGGCGAAGGGACAGTCGTGCTGTGAGCGCTTGCCGTGCTTCTTGATGTCCAGTGCGATCTCGCGAATCTTGGTGATGATCTGTGCCGCGTACTCGATGGCGTTGCAGCTCGTGTTCATCAGCGCCATGGACGAGTGGATCGCCTTGCCTTGTACCTTCACTTCCCACACACATAAGCCCTTGTTGCCGGTGTACACTGTCATGTTGGTGGGCTCGCCAATAAGACAGCCATCAGCCTTGAAGCCTTTCTCCTTCAGATAGTCAATCAGGAAAGGCACACCCGTGCAGTTCAGTTCTTCGTTGAAGGAGAAGGCGAGGTGGACCGGTTTCGCACGCTTCATCGACAGGAAGGTCGGCACAAGGGCAAGGCAAACAGCAAGGAAGCCCTTCATATCACTGGTGCCGCGGCCGTACAGCTTGCCGTCCTTCTCCACCATCGTGAAGGGGTCGGTGTCCCACTTCTGGCCGTCCACCGGCACCACGTCGGTGTGGCCCGACAGCACGATGCCGCCCTGCGTGGCGCCGCCCTCGCCCGGCAGCGTCGCCCACAGGTTGGCGTGTGTCTTCTCCGTGTTGTGCACCAGCGTGGAGGAGACTCCGACGGACAGCAGGTAGTCGCGCACGTACTCGACCAGCGGCAGGTTGGAGTTGCGGCTGACAGTGTCGAAGGCGATGAGCTTGGCGAGCCACGACCTATAGTCGGCAGGGAAGGTGGCGGGGCTAGTGGACATGGTGAATGAAAAGAGAGAAGATAAACGAAAAATCGATAGAAACGCAAAGTGCGACGGCAGAAAAAAAAAGAGGTTCAGTGGGAAAGAAAGCTGCATTCAAGCTGTGAAAATCAAAGGGTTTAGGAGACGTTTTGAATGCGAGAGAGAGAGGGAGAGGGAGGTGAGAATGGGAGTAAAGAAGGAGAGATTAAGGCTGTAAGAGATGGGCAATAAAGAAGCGAGACGTTCGAGGTTAGAAAAAAGAAGGAAAGCAGCGACGCTCATGACACTGCGTGGTAGCCACGATTGGCCCCTCCTATTGTAGCAAGGCATGAAAGGGCAGAAGACGATGCTCATTCTTTTCGATCAAGCATCCTAACAGGCAGCAGTAGAAGAAAAAGAAGAGCGCAGTATTCTCGGGTACGCCCCTTCATGTGATCAGGGAAAAAAGAAGCTGTTACTTTTTCGTTCGTAGTAGTACTCAAAGATACGCATATAAAGAGAAAAGAGGAGTTGAAAAACAAGTGAAGGTCCTTATCGGCCTCTAACAGTAAGAAAATCACCAGAAAAATCGACAACAGGTCAATGAAAAAGCTTTATTAACTTTTTTTGTTTTGTATTTGAGAGTTCCATTTGAAGCAATGGGTAGCACGGGCTAAGGAAACATGAAAAGACACTGCCGACGTTCTGCAGAATCTCAAAGCTGTGACGAGCAAATTTCGGGGAGAGTTGGCGTGCCACACGATAAGTAGTGAAGCAAATCAAAAGAGAGAGAGAGAGAGAAAGAAAAAAAGAGTAGGAGTATTTACATGGTATGTCGTCTCCGCGGCGTAACAGTGAGATTGAAAGAAGAAAAAAAAAACGACTAAATTAGGTACGCACAAATATTAAATTAGAAAAATTGAGTGCCAACTTACCGCTACGATGCACCTTCCTGATCCTTTAGCAAGAAGAAGTTGGAACCAAAAGAAAAGAAAAAGAAAAAATGATGCAAGGCGACGAGCTGTAAAGATAGGTTATGTGACGTGAAAGAGGGTGGAGAGTGTTTCATAAGGAGAAAAGTAGAAGAAGACAGATTTTTTGGAGGGAGAACACATGAGAAAAAAACACAAAGGAAGTGTTGGCGTGTGGAAAAACCCAGCGCTATCGTTCGATCGACTCCCCTTCAGAAACACACGGAGGCAGTACAAAGAAGAAAACAAAGATAAGAAAAAGAAACGTTAAACAAGAGGGTTCAAAGAAAAGCGGTTCACAGGTAAAGTGCAAGAAGTGACCAAGACGAATATATGTGCGCTGATGTACAGAAGAGAGAAAAAAGCAGTGCGGATTGTCAGCTGGAAAAGGCCTTGAGAATGCTGGGAGCGGCAAAGATGAAAAGCTTGCAAGTCGAGAGCATCGCACACAGTACTCGCACACACAAACGAGAAGCCGCACCAAAAAGAAAGAATTTGTCATTGAGGAGGTTTTTTGTTTACTGAGAGCACAGGTGGGAAACAATGAAGAAAAAAGGTCAATATGCAGCAAAAAAAAAAGATAGAGGAAGAACTTTCATATACCACCCGTAAAGCACAACAGCATCTTTTACAACTGGGCACTACAGACTTCCTTGTCGATTAGAAAATTTCTTGGCACGTGCTCAATACGATTAGATGCTCAAATTCAGCCAAAAACAAAACAAAACCGACACATATTTACACTATTTTGCAGGCCCCAACCACAGCGTTCAACGGAGCTCGACTTGAAGGGCGGAGGAAGTAAGACAGGCCAAATTGCTTGTTAGCAACAACAGGCAAAGAAAAAAAAAACAGAAACAATAAAAATGAAAACAATACAGTATTCTACACACAAACAAACAGAAAAGGTCACACAACACAAAGAAAGGAGACAGCTATACGTTAAAGTCTTATCGGTCGATCTCATCATCATACGTGCTTATCGAAACACCGTCCCGTACGAACTTTTGACCGGTGTTTTGCCGGGCAAAAAAAGAAAAAAAACACAAGCCACTGAAAGCGGGAAGAAGCTAGAGCAACCTTCACGCCGAGAAGAAAGAAATGGTATCTGTCTGCGCCGTTCCAGGCGGTGCGCCACTCGGCTGACTCGGAAAGACACCGTGCTTCGCAGCAATGCGCTCTGCGTGTGCAATCAAGCAATTAAGGGCCAGTCGCTCCTTCGGCTCACGAGACAGGCAGCAGCGAAGAAGGCCGTAGCCAAGTGGCGATCCTTTGGCAAGCACTTCAGGATCGTCTAGCGCATCCACAGCCGGCACCACAAGCCCCTGCACCACCGCGTCACTGAAGGCCTGTCCGCCCGCCGCCGCAAGCGCTGCAAGGTCCTCGGCACTGCGCGGCGGCTCCGCACCGTCACCCGCGGCCCACGCCCACGGCAGCCGCTGCGTCAGCAGCTCCAGCAGCAGCAGCCCGTAGCCGAAGACGTCGCTGGCCGCCGTCGGCGCCGCCCCCGCAGCCACCTCCGGGCTCACGTAGCAGGTGCGCGGGATGCACAGCACGCGGTGCGCCAGCGCGTAGTCGGTGAAGAAGCCCTTGAGCCGGCACACGCCGTCTGAGCACACCAGCACGCACTCGGGCCGTAGCTCGCCGTGCACGACGCCGTGTGCGTGCAGGTAGCGCAGGCCCAGCAGGACGCTCAGCGCGGTGCGGCACACCGTCGGCACCCGCACGCGGTCGTAGCGCGCCATGACCTCGCGCAGGTTGCCGCCCTTGCAGTACTCCAGCGCCGCCATGACGCCGCCCTCCAGCTCCAGCGAGTAGCCGAGGCAGGCGAGGATGTGCGGGTGGCGCAGCCGCATCCGCGCGTCCAGCAGCGCGCACACGGCGGCCCGCTGCGGCGGCGTGGGCTGCCACACCGGCACGGCGCTGCGCATGGCGTCCGTCATGGCGCCGGCCGGTGCGTCGCGCAGCACCCGCGACACCATCGCCGGCACCTCGCGGTACAGCAGGAAGGTCAGCGCGCACAGGTTGCCGGTCTCGCTCAGCCCGCTGTAGAGACTATCATGCATGTTGTGGCCGCGGTCGGCGACAAGCTTCTTCGCGACGACCCACCGCATGCCCCAGTTGTCGGTGATGCTGTTCGGCCTCCCGGTGTAGGAGGTGCGGGTGTCAGTACCAGGCAGGGTGCCGACGTTACGTCCCTCAGTGCGCGTAAAGGTGGCGTTGTGACTCTCCACCCCGTAACGGCCCTCTCGCTTGGCGACGACCATCGTATCCGCTGTGTGTGCAAGAGCACGCGCTGCTCGACTGGGCTTTCGTGGCGATGGTGTGGAGTGGGGCACACCACGAAGCACCGTGTCGATGCCGAGCGGATCACCGCGATAGCGACAGAAGCACGACGTGTTGCCGTGCAGAATACGCCGTGTGCACTCCCGCATCAGCCGCTCCACCTGCACCGAGACGGCGCCGCCTGTCACGCTGGTCGCGGCTGCCTCACGCCGCAGGCTGGTTGGCATGAGGCCAGGCTCGAGATCGAATATCCCCATCACTTCCTTGTACACACGGAGAGCAGCTGTGTAGTCACCGCGCACCATGAAAGAGAAGGCGCGGAAGCAGTAGAGCTGGTAGCGCTGCCAGGCTTCATCTCCCTCTGCTGGGCCGGGGAGGGCCTCGAAGAGAATCACCACATCCTCGTCGAGCCCAACACGGCCGGTTCGAATGGACTCCACCGGCAGCTGCCGCACAGCACGCACATCATCTTCACAGTCTACCGTATCGTAGCGATGTCTGCTGCCACGCACCAGCTTCGCCGTCTCCTCCGTCATGGCGACGCGGACGTCGATCTTTTCCAGTATCCCAATCGCCTCCCGCCGGACATCACGGCCGAGAGCCACCGTCAGCGTCTGCTCACTCCCCTTGGGACGGTGTTTCCCACAGACGAAGGTGCTGGTGTCGACAAGAGCTCGAATTTCGGGGGCGGGGTGGAGGTTGCCCTGCTCGAGCCACCGCTGCAGGTCGAAGGTAAAAGCCAAGGCGTCCTTCGCATCCTCAGCGGCACTCAACAGATCCTGCGCGCTCTCCACCGCTTCATCCTTGTCGGTGGACGTGCTGCATTTGGCAAGAAGCAGCTTGGCGTGTAGGTGCTCCCGTCTTCGGTGGTGGAAATGAAAAATGCAGGTGTCAGGGCTCAGCCGCAGCACCGCCCCGTTGTACCGCCGACACAAGTCATGTACGACGGCGACAAAACCAGCGAGATCGTCTGGCGAGGCAAAGGGCCCGCTGTTCACGAGACTGACGGACCGGGCGGCGTTGGCCACTACAGTGGCGAGCAGGTGGCGCTGTGGGACGTCGTGGGTGGAGTGAAGGAAGACCGCCTCGGTGCGGCTCTTTTCAAAGGCCAGATCAGGCTTCAAGGTGAGGTACACGACCGTGGAGAGGTGCTCCTGCAGGGTAGCGCCTGGTCTGCCAGGAGAAGAGCAATGGACAGCGGGGCCGCGAATCGAGAGTTGCATGCGAGATGAGGCGCTAATACCGTTGCCACGCAGGAGCTCTCGCCGCACCTCCTCAGGGATGAAGGTTTGGATCTCCCGCAGCTGACGGATACAGTTCGCATTGGCGTTGACCAGCGCCTGTGTCTCCCGCAGCTGCACCAGCTGAAAGTGCGGCTCACGGGGCAGGTCGCGGTGTCCCGTGCGGAGGTTGCGAAGCATGCCGTCTGTGATGCGCCGCAACGGTGCGTGGAAGAAGGCGTGGATGGACCACCAGAACAGCGCAGTGAAAACGAGAACGCCAATAGCTGTGATGCCGGTGCAGATGCTCATGATGCGGCTGTAGGGGCCGGTGACGCTTTCTTGTGGAGTGACAAAGACCATGGGCAGCCGCAGCCCGCGTGGGGACTTATAGATGGTCGCCGTAACGATGGCTGGGGCACCCTTGTATTGGAAGAAGACATCTCGCCTCTCTCCCTCACTCTGCAGTGCCTTGAGGTCCACGTGCTTCAGCGCCGCTCGCATGAGGGGGCTCGTGGTGGTGCCGACAGAAAGGTAGCTGACATGGACGTTGCCGTTCGACGTCACGAGCTGTGTGTCGTTGACGGACTGCTGGCCCCAGTTGTTCGACATGATGAGCGGGTCCGCGTCGCTGAGGGATATGTTGGCAAAAATGGCAGACGCGGTGGAAGAGGAGAGGAAATCGGTATCGGTCTGGAGCAGCTGCGTGCCGTCGAGGCGCACCTGCACAAAGTCCGTAGGGTCCATACTAGCCGGCATCGCGAGCCCGCGGAAGGTGAGAGCGGCGGGTATGGCGTAGCTGATAATGTGCGGTACACCGGGCAGCATGGTCCACAGATCATCTTCGTTTATTGAATCTACCGTACCGTTGTAGTAGCCAACCGCATTCACAAAGGCAGAGTTGTAATGGGCAAGGTAGCGGAGAGTGTTGGTGATGTTGTTGGCAGCGACGGGCCAACCTCCCTTCACCTCCTCGAGCGGACGCTTGAACTGGTAGGTGGCATTGTCCACGATGTACGTTCCTGTAATGACGCTGTTCTCAGTGAACCAGCCGTACAGCACGGTCCGATCGAGCACCGCGTTGCCGTGCATGCAGGCCACCGCCTCCAGCTTCGTCACCGATCCAACGCTGAAGAGGCGAATGTCGCCCTTCGTGTCAAAGACGGCGAGGATGGAGCACAGCGTGGCAATGTTCTTCTCCGTGTTGACGGCGAAAGAGCGCTGAGAGTGCAGCGTCAGGTAGCCGGTGACGATGCTGTACGCCCGCTCCGCCACAAGATCCATGCGTTTCTGCGTATCAAAGATGCGGGCGTTGTGGAGGCACCGAGGCTGACACGGAGGGCCACGCCGATCTTTGTTTGTGCGATGGCGGTGATGGTACAGGCGATGGCGAAGAGAAAGAGAAAGAAGAAGAAGGTCCAGCAGACGTCAATGCGACACACAAAGGCCTTGACGGAGGTCAAGAGGGACCGCCGCTCAGCGGTCCATTTTCCCTGTTTGGACGCCGAAGTGGACCGCCGCCGCATAGTTGCGAAGGATGGGGGCCCTTATGGCCACGATGGCAGGAAAGAATGAGAAGAAAAACGAACAACAAAAAAACAAGACTCAGAGCAGAGAACAGAGGAGGCCTGTGATGCTTCCTCCACGGCACGCCGTCTTCAACCTCTTCGTTGTGGTGTTTGTGTGTGCGTTTGCGTGGGTACAACGAGACACAAAAGCAGCAGCGAGTTCAACTCAAATGGGGTGGGTTGCCTTCGCTGCGTGCCTTCTTTCACGCTGCGTTGCACCACTAGGTGTGTGAGGAAAAAGAGATACAAGAGAAAAGTAAATATAAGGAACCTTAAAAGTGTGTGAGAGAGAGAGAGAAAAAAAAACCGTGATGCGGAGAAAGACAGTTATATTAATTTTGGTGTTCTTAACGCCGCATACCACAGAGAAAAATGAGACGAAAAAAAAAGGGGAGGAAATAAGAAAAGAGAGCTCAGAAAAGCCCAATAGAGTAAAGAAAAGAACAAAAGAAGAGAGATAAAACAAACGCTTATTGAGTGTCTTTGTGATGATAAGTGCCTTAAACGTGGCCGCACGACGCGCTTTTCGGTGGTGAAGTGCGTATGTGGCAAAAAGAAGGCAGAGATGGTCCGCAAAGAGAAGGGGAAGAAGAGGTGAAAGAAGCATCAAAGGGGGAAGAGGCGTAGAGAATATACTAGAGAGCCCCCAAATGGTGAACTCTGTGTCTTTTGGCTTCACGCGAGAAAGAGAAGCAGTCACAGCGGACGCTTTCTTCTCGCTGAGGAGACGGTAATCACTCAGAAACGGCGCTGTTTCCCGTGCCTTTAAAGGCGATATAGAGAATGTTTCGCTTAACACTTAGTAGATGGCTTCATACAGACATATACTATCGAAGCACCTCATGAGGTTACGCACTGATCCTTCAGTACTTTATCTTAGACAAGAGCGTAGGTACTCAATTAAACAACAAAAGTTGAGAGCGATGTATAAAAAATAGAAGAATGAAGAGTTTTTTATCGATGGCATTTTGTACGAGTGGAAACAAAGAAAAAGATCAATATAAAATAAAGAAAAAAAAGAAATAGGCGACATCGACAACGAACACATGAGACTTAAGTCACGTAAGCGTGAACAAACAAAGGGAGAAAGTAAGCAAATTCTCACGCAGGCCTGCCATACGAGAACTCCCTATTTGGAAAAATAGAGAGACTGCACAGAGGCTGCGAAGAAGGGGTGGCACGACGCGTCGAGATGTACGAGCAAGAGAGCGTACACTGAAAAAAAAATCTTAAATGAAGTAGCCAAGTGAGAGAGAGAGAGAGAAAGAGATGAGCTGAGCATGACGCACCATATCTTTCCCGCAACAACTCTCCTGCCGCTACGAGAAGGTGTATAAATCGTTTTGTGGAAAAAAAATGAAGAAGATTCAGCCAACAAAATGTACGGGGTGATGTGGAGGGTGCAATTTGTCACCGCGCTCCGTTACAAAAGCACCGACGTTTATTTTCCGGCTTTGATTGTAAAAAAATAGAAACGAAATAGAAGAGTGAAGCGGGCACCACACTGGAAGACCAGCAGTACAGGAGAGGGAAAATAGAAAGAAGAGCTACAGAGAGAACAAAGAAGAAGAGAGTCAGTTTTTATATAAAGAACCCTCAAAAACAAAAGCGATTCGTGATTTGAGGCTTTGTTCACATCGACGTCGCAGTAAAGGATCGGAGCAAACAGGGAGACTCAATGAAAAAAAAAAAGGACAATAAAAATGCCCAAACTGGGAAAACAAATCAGGCGCAGGAATCCACTGAAAAACTCGCCTATTCAACAAATTGAAAAAAAAAGATGTTTTTGGTGACAAAATATGATAAAAATGTTCATATTAAAGTAGTTTGTCTCGTTGACTGAGCAGCAAGGAGGGTGTGACAAGGTCACGCAATAGCTGCCACCGGCCTCGCTTACAGATTTCGGCCGCCCACGCGAGAGGACACGCAGCATAATCCAGCGTATAGAATCTCAGTGAAGGAAAGAAGCAGAATAGTAGGAGGAAATCTTCAGATATGAGTCCAAAGAACTCATCACACCAAGTGTGTTGAAGCAGCGGTGAAGGAACGGGAAAGACACGGAGAAAGTAGGGAACAGCAGCGTGCGGCTGACAAGACGCAAGTGGCAAGCAAAATGAACCAAGGCGGAGCACGAAACAGCAACAACAAAAGAGCAAAAAAAAGAAGAAGAAGAAGAATGTAAAGCAGGAAGACTTCTTGGGTGGATCTTAGTTTTGAAGCCTCTGTGCTGATCGTACAGGGAAGTGAGGAAAAGCAAACAAGACGAGAAAATAAGGTGCAGAAAGGCATCACCCACAGCAACAGAAAAACACAACCTCTGAAAGTGGTTTGCACAACAACAGAGACAGGGGGACATTCACAGAGCAGACACGGGAGGGCGATGGGGCAGCGCTGACGTGAAATCGTTCGTAACGGGCAGAAAAAAGAGAAATGTGTTTTATCTCTATCTTGGCTTGCAATAATAGTGAAAAGAAATCAGCACTTGGAAAAGTAAATGTTCTTCACAGGATAAAAAAAAACTTTTTTGAAAACTCCTCTTTCACTAACAGAAGCGGTCCGATGTTTTCTTCTGCGATGGTGATTCGAGACAACAGGCGCCATAAAAAAGGACTTGTTTCTTAAAATCTCAAAGAAAAATGTGATTGACCTTTCCACCACATCTTCATCTAAAGACAGCAACACCGAGCCAAGAAAAGAAAAAAAAAGCAAAATAATCCGAGGCCCCCGCATTGTTTTGCTGGCATAAGTTGTCTATTAACTGCCTCTGCATTTCGCACACACACACACCCACACTCAAAGAAAAAAGCAGACAATACCTTAGGCATTCGGTGCACCAAAGACCGACGACAACACGCCATCATCAGTTGAAGAGCCGCCATCGATGTTGACCGTCGCTTTCAGCCCAATCAACGCTGCTGTTCCCTCAGACATGCTGATCAGCTCCTCGAGAGACACACGACCCCGCGGATTCATCGGCAGACACGCGCGTACGGCTGCCAAGCTGCAGGCTGGATGCACCGCCACCACCTCCGGATCGTCTAGCCGCTCAACAGCAGGCACCACAAGCCCCTGCACCACCGCGTCACTGAAGGCCTGCCCACCCGCCGCCGCAAGCGCCGCAAGGTCCTCGGCACTGCGCGGCGGCTCCGCACCGCCACCCGCGGCCCACGCCCACGGCAGCCGCTGCGTCAGCAGCTCCAGCAGCAGCAGCCCGTAGCCGAAGACGTCGCTGGCCGCCGTCGGCGCCGCCCCCGCCGCCACCTCCGGGCTCACGTAGCAGGTGCGCGGGATGCACAGCACGCGGTGCGCCAGCGCGTAGTCGGTGAAGAAGCCCTTGAGCCGGCACACGCCGTCCGAGCACACCAGCACGCACTCGGGCCGCAGCTCGCCGTGCACGACGCCGTGTGCGTGCAGGTAGCGCAGGCCCAGCAGGACGCTCAGCGCGGTGCGGCACACCGTCGGCACCCGCACGCGGTCGTAGCGCGCCATGACCTCGCGCAGGTTGCCGCCCTTGCAGTACTCCAGCGCCGCCATGACGCCGCCCTCCAGCTCCAGCGAGTAGCCGAGGCAGGCGAGGATGTGCGGGTGGCGCAGCCGCATCCGCGCGTCCAGCAGCGCGCACACGGCGGCCCGCTGCGGCGGCGTGGGCTGCCACACCGGCACGGCGCTGCGCATGGCGTCCGTCATGGCGCCGGCCGGTGCGTCGCGCAGCACCCGCGACACCATCGCCGGCACCTCGCGGTACAGCAGGAAGGTCAGCGCGCACAGGTTGCCGGTCTCGCTCAGCCCGCTGTAGAGACTGCTGTACGTCTTCTGTGCGCGTTGTGAGACGAGGGACTTAGCCAATGCCCACTTCGTTCCCCAGTTGTCTGTGATGCTGTTCGGCCTCCCGGTGTAGGAGGTGCGGGTGTCAGTACCAGGCAGGATGCCGACGTTACGTCCCTCAGTGCGCGTAAAGGTGGCGTTGTGACTCTCCACCCCGTAACGTCCAAGCCGCTTCGCAACGAAATCGGCATTCTCCTTTAACGGAAAGCTGGCGGCTCGCTTGCTGCAACCACCTGTGGGGGAATAGTGAACAGCACCCTTTAGCACCGCATCGATGCCGAGCGGGCACTGACGGCGGCGGTGGAAGCCTTCCGTGCACCGCTTCAGCAAATGCTGCACGCACTCTCGCATCAGCCGCTCCACCTGCACTGAGACGGCACCGCCTGTCACGCTGGTCGCGGCTGCTTCGCGTCGCAGGCTGGTTGGCATGAGGCCAGGCTCGAGATCAGAGATGTCCATCACACGTCGGTAGGCCTGCAGTGCGGCGGCGTAGTTCCCACGCACCATGAACGAGAAGCCGTCGAAGCAGCAGAGTTGGTAGCGCTGCCAGGCCACGTCAGAGAGAACTGGACCAGGTAAAGCTTCGTACAGAACCACTACGTCGGCGTCCAGCCCCACTCTCCCCGTGCGAAGGGCCTCCACCGGCAGCTGCCGCACGCCCGGCTCGATCTCGCCGGTGGCGTCGTTGGTGGCGCCAGCGCGAAGGCAGCTGGCCGTCTCCTCTGTCATGGCGATGCGGACGCCGATGATGGCCGGCACAGCACCCACCTCCCGCTGCACGTCCCGACCAAGGGCAATCGACTGCGTTGTGTCGCTGCCTCGTGCCCTGTAGTGCCCGCAGGTGAAGGTCGAGGTGTCGATGAGGAGGCGTACGTCGGGAACGGAGGAGGCAGCGAAGCCACCGAGCCATCCCTGCAGGCCGAAGGCGAAGGCCAAGGCGTCCTTCGCGTCTTGTGTGGCGCAGCGCCGCTCGTCGCGCTGGAGGCCAGCGTCACGCGTGTGCGGGTCACCGTCGGTTTGACCGCCGCTCCCACTGGCCGACTTGGCCGACGCGGCGGAGGAGGCAACAAAGAGGTGAGCTCGAACGGCTTTGTTAAAATGAACAACACCGCCGTCAGGGCAAAGACGGTGCACCGTGCCGTGGTGCAGCACGCAGAGCTCGTGCAGCTTCTCGGCAAACACACCGAGTACGGCGGAGGTGGAGAAAGGCCACGTGTTGGTCCCGTCCCCAGCACGGGCGGCGTTGGCCACCACCGCAGCGAGGCGTTGGCGCTGGGGCAGCTGGTCCGCACCGTCACGTAGCTCGGCACCGGTGATGGTGTGATGTGCCACCCGTGAGGGGCGAATGTTGATGTAAACGACGGTGGTCAGGTGCGTCAGGAGGAGCTTGGCGTGTGCCCGCAGGGAGCTGCGCAGTGACTGTGAGGTTTGCGAGCGTGAGAGGGACTGAGAGAGCCGCATTCTGTTGCCGTGAAAGATTTCTTGTCGCACGGCTTCCGGAATGAAGGTGTCGATCTCACGCAGCTGCCGCATCGCGTTGTTGTGGGCCGTCGCCAGCTGCTGCACCTCTGTTAGCGTCACACAGTGGTTTCGGTTGGCGCGAAAGAGCGCGCGCGTTCCTCTCTTCACACTATACAGCAGTAGTGTGGCGATGTCCGCCAGCGGATCGCGGAGCTGACTCTTGATGAAGTACCAGAATAGCGCTGTAAAGAGAAGGATCACGACAGCAGTAACGCCGTTGCAGATGTCCATGATGCGGCGGTACGGCATCGCGATATCGGCGTGCGAACTCACAAAGACCATAGGAAGAACAAGACCCTTTGGAGTGGTGTACGTCGTCGCGGTGACGGTGGCAGGAGCGCCGTGAAATTGAAAGTCGGCGTTCTGGCTATGCCCCTCCTTCTGGAGTGCCTTCAAGTCGACATGCTTCAGCGCGGCACGCATGAGAGGGTCGCTCACGTTGCTCACCGGGAGGTAGGTCACCTGGCCAGGGGTGTAGGTGGTGAGGATCTCTGTGTCATTGACGGATGGCTGGCCCCAGTTGTCTGACATCACAAGCGGGTCCTTGTCACTGAGGGAGGCGTTGACAAAGATGGCGGCCGTGACACGCGTCGCCGAGGCGGCGTTGGAGGTGGTGAGCAGCGTCGAGCCGTCCACGCGCACATCCACGTAGTCCGTTACGTTGATGTTCGACGGAAGGTTGAGACCTCTGAAGAGAAAACTGGCCGGGATGTTACAGTAAATAATGTGCGGAATCGTGGGAAACGCTCGCCACAACGTGCGGTAGTCGATGTACTCGATACTGCCATTGAAGTAAGCGGCAGCCTCAGTGAAGGCCGGGTTGTCGGACAGGAGGGTGTCGTAGGTACTGGAGAGGTTGTAGACGGAGGTGGGCCACCCACCGTAGACAAGCTGCAGGGGACGAAGAAATGTGTAGGTGGTGTTGCTGATGAGGTAGACGCCTGGGATGATGCTCTGGTTCGTCATCCATCCATAGAGCTGAGACTTGGAGCCGAGGTTGGCGTCGCCGTGCATGCAGGAGATGGCCTCCTTCCGTGCAAGAGAGGTAACGGCGAGAGACTTGAAGTCTTTGCTGCCATCGTAGGCGGTTAAAATGCCGCAAAGACGGGACAGCGTCTCCTCGGACTGCATCGCGAAGCCCTTCTGAGCGTAGAGAGAGAGGAAGCCCGCGGCCATGTTAAAAGAGCGCTCTGTCAGCAAGTCCATGCCTTTCTCCACTGTGGCAATGCGGACGCTGTGGATGTCGTGAAGGTTCTCCAGCAGGGCCCGTGAGATCTTTGTCTGCGTGATGGCGGTGGTGATGGCGGCGACGCAGACGAGAAAGAGAAAGAAAAAGAAGGTCCAGCACACGTCGAGGCGACACACGAAGTTGATCACGGCGCGGCGGAAAGCAGGTGTGGCATCGGGTCGCTTGACGGCAAGTGGTGGCGGTTGTGTTGGTGAGGAGCTGACAGGCGGAGCGGTGTTAAGCCGAATGGTTTCCATCTCCGCCGCATCGGCCTCTACTGGGCGAGCCAAAGGGTGCGTCATGGTCCACTGGGTTGATGGATGGGAGAGGGGAAATATAAAAATAAAATCCAAGAAATTAAAGAGAGTGAGAGCGACACGGGGTTGGCGTGTGTGGGATGCCACCCACTGCAGAACACAACAGAAGAAAAAGAAAGAAGAGCGCAATAGTCGGTGAGTGTAGATACACCAAAGCAGGCACCAAAGCGTTGCCCTTTTTTTTTTTGCTTGAATATGTGTCACTGATGGCGGCTGTAGAGAGGAGAGCAAAAGCGATTGTGTGGTGTTGTCGTCGATCCAGCAGACTGGAGAGAGGCAGAAAAAAAAAGAGGCAGCGTAATTGCACACACACACAAACACACAAACAGGCTCAGAGCACAAGTTAAGCGGCGTGTCGTCACCTAACGTGACAGGAGCGAGAGAGAGGAGGAGATAGATGGGGAAAAGTGTGAGAGGAGCAGAGAGTGTACTAAAAAAAAGACGTTTTCTCTTCGATTTGCAACGCTGCAGAGTCACCGAGTAGACGCATACAGCGGGTAGAAGTGGAGCAGCACTCACATCAGGTGCGGCGCAGAGAAGTTGTAGAGTTGCCTTAACTCTTTGAACCCGCTGCAGTTTCTCCCTTTTCAGGTAGGCTCACGGGCGTACAGGACAGCAGCTGTAGTCAGGAGCGGCTCGAATTGTCTTCTATACAAGGAGGATAGCTAAGAAAAGTCCACTACGCCAAAAGAACAACGCAACAGAGACATTTTGTTTCTCTCTCTTAACGTTAACGACGCTTCATATTCTCATTACACTCTGCAACAAGCGTAGTCTTCGTAGGCCAAACAACAATAAAGAAAAATAAAAGAGAGAGTCATATAAATGTGCAGTTGACGGGGAGCCTGCCCGCAAATAAATTTCACGTGCAACCTGAAAGCAGAAAAAAACAACAACAGATAATACTTCGCCAAAAAAAAAGGAAAAAGAAGAGAACAGTGTCGAAGGCTGTCTATATACACAGTGTGCTCTTAAAAAACAAACAAACAAACAAACAATTAGCAACAGCGGCAACAGCATATAGTTTAGGTAAGAGAGATCAGCATAGGCAGAGCAGCGCGGTGGTGATGGCTGAACGGGCAACCGCATCGTCTCCTGTCTGACACGCAAGAGGGTAGCACGCACACACCCAAACCAGAAACCAGAAAAAAAAGATAGCGCTCGTTGCGGCAGCAGGCACGCAAGGTGAAGGCTGTGTATAAGACGGGTGAGATCTATTAGCAGATCTTCGTCCTGAAGAAGAGGGAGTATCACAGAGGAAGCATAGTGCTCGTCAGCAGAAAGGCTGTGTACAGCTACACGAGGTTGCTTTTCAGGCATTTGTATAGAGAGAAAATGAACAACAAAAACTGGGAAATAGAATGGAAAAGAAAAAAGTAAGCGAAGACGGTCTCGTAGCACACATGCACACAAACAAGCAGAAAGAGAAAGAGAACCGTTTTAAGTTTTGAGTTTCAAATGGGGAGGAAGAGAAGCAGCGTTGTGGTGCTTTTGACGAAGAGACAAGAAAAAATACCACAATACGACTGAAAGAGAGAACTAAGGTGTATGAGTACCAGAAGTGAGAGTAAAGAAAATTTACTACCTTCTTGACAGGTTTTAGAAACTTCCAGTGGCACTTAGTTTATTGTACCCTGCTGTGCTTGTGTGTATGTGTGTTTGCTTGTGTGCGTCTGTGCATGCCGCTACGCGCGTCTGTGCAGTACCAAAGGATATATTTGCCCGGTGGGTTTTAGAAATAAGATCGCTGAAAAAAGCGGAGTAGCGTTGGTAGCGACAGCTAGCAAGCCGAGGCCTTGCTACTCATGATGGTATAGAAGCATGTGAATCAGAAACAAAAAAAGGTACTTTGTGGCACGCACTCCTGCCGCATTTTTCGTAGGAGAGTGGTGGAATACAGAAAAAATAGCGAATTGGGTCCCAAATTGGTAACAAAAAATAGAAAGTTAGTCACGTCATGTGAAAAAAAAAAAGGGGAAGGGGTCTGAATTTAGTTTACGACGATGCGCGCCACTAAACAGTAGAAAAAAAAGTAGTAAAGCACTGATTACCGCCACCTCACACATTGTATAACAGAGTGTTGTTGAGGTGGGCACGTGCAACACCGAGAACAGAAAAAGAAAAAGAAATCTGAAACAAATGATCAGCGAGAGGGGAAAGATGCGTTCCTTCTGTTCATTGAAACATGGAGGAGAGAGAGAGAGCACTATATACAAAGTTGCGAGAAGACGAGGGAGAAAAAGAGAAAAAAAAAACAGAGGTGATGAAACAGAAAAAAAAAAAGAGCGACATGTTTGTGCATCACAATCACCTTTCTTTTGTGTGGCTGGGATGAGCGTCTTTCGTCATCCTTAAAGGTACGTGCTATTCGACACGGCCTTTTGCTAGCGCCTGTTGATCTCCGTCACCCACATCACCGTATGTTTCAGACATACCAGCGTAGCACCCGCAACTTGACGCGCATAAATCTACCAGAAAAAAAAGGTGAGTCAAAGAGAGCAGAGCAAAGCTACAAAAAAGAGACAAAAATTAAATAAAGACATATAGCAGAATGCCGCATTATAAAACCCACTGGTGAGTGGAGAAGACGTGAAGATGCACTGCATCTTTTACAACGTCCACCTACTGAGAAAGGAAAGGAAAAAAAAACGACAACAACTCGGAAATGACGCTATCCCACACTAAAACAAACAAACAACAAAAAAAAACTATACAAACTGAAAGAAGAAGTCCGATCGTTATTCAAGTGATCGAAAGGGGAACGTTTAGTTTAATTTTCTTAAAGTTTACTTTAGAAGGAAAGAGAGAAGAGAACCATTTTGGTTGGAAAAAAAAACAGAAATCACTTTTAATGTCACTTCTCTCTTTTTCGTTAGTGGTACCATCGTTGGCTTAACGGGCCACTTTGCTCAGGTAAAGCTCAGTAACGGTTCGCAATTGCAGAGAGGACGGACGCTTCGATGCCGTCAGAGATAGACAGTCCTTCCACGCTGCAAAACCAGACTTGGAGATGTCATCTGTCGGTGCTAAATAGTTTAGCGCTTCGATGTTGGCCACGATGCGGCCCGCCGCCACGGCGTCGAAGAAGGGCTGCTCCGCCGCAGCCATCAGCGTGGCCAGCTCGTCGTCGGTGCCGCCAGGCTCGCCTTGATCGCTCACTGCCCAGCGCCACGCCTTGGCACCCGACAGCAGCTCGATGCACAGCAGGCCGTAGCAGAACATGTCGCACGCCGGCGTGGGCAGCGCACCAGCCGCCATCGCAGGGCTCACGTAGCAGGTCTGGGGAACCACAAACACTCTCCGTGCAAGCTTGAGCGAGGTGCAGTGGCCGTGTAAGCGGCATATGCCATCGGCACCCACCAGGATGTTATCGAGATGAACAGCACCGTGGGCGATGCCGAGGCTGTGGAGATACACGAGCCCTTCCAGAACACAGTGGAGAAAGTTGGCGACGGTGCCGCGATTAATATTTGCATAGCGCTTGGCGACTTCGCGTAGGGTGCCGCCGGAGCTGTACTCCCACAAGAGGGCTGCCCCGCCCTCCACAGAGGTCGAGTAGCCGAGTGGAGTCAGCAGGTTCGGGTGCTGCAGCTCCATGCACTTCGCGTGCAGAGCCCGGAGGTCCGCTTCCTGCTGCGATGTCGGGCCAAAAACAGATGCAGCGCTGCGCAGGGCATCGGACATGGGGCCCAGCGGTGCATCTCGAATGGCGTTGGCCACCGGCCGGGCCACGTCGCAGAAGGCCACAAAGTTGAGAATGGCGATGGCGCCAGCGGAGCCGAGGCAACGACACCGTGTTTCCCACATGGCACGTGATGTACACGGGTACGGACGCGGCACCACCTGCCAGACGAGGCCGCAGTTGTCCTCCACCCAGTGAAAAGATGTGGCGATGACGGTGCGCAGAAGCGTCGCCTTGTCGACTCGCAGCTCCACCACCTGTCGGTCCGGTGCTGTCGGGTAGCGGGCACGCAACGCGTTGATGCTGTCGGTCGGCTTCGGATGCGCCGCTGTCGACGCTGGCCGTGACCACGAGCGGTTCGCAGAGCGCTCGAACTGCTGTGTAGAAACAGCAGCAGTGGACACGCCAAGCACCGCATCGATGCCCAGTGGGCACTGACGGCGGCGGTGGAAGCCCTCCGTGCACCGTTTCAGTATATGCTGCACGCACTCCCGCATCAGCCGCTCCACCTGCACCGAGACGGCACCGCCTGTCACGTTGGTCGCAGCTGCCTCACGTCGCAAGCTTGTTGGCATGAGGCCAGGCTCCAGATCAGAGATGTCCATCACATCCTTGAAGGTGCGTAGCGCCGCGGCGTAGTCACCGTGCACCATGAAAGAGAAGCCATCGAAGCAGCACTGCTGGTACTGCTGCCACGCTTCATCTTCTAGCACCGGACCAGGAAGGACTTCAAAGAGAACCACGACGTCGGCGTCCAGCCCCACTCTCCCCGTGCGGAGGGCCTCCACCGGCAGCTGCCGCACGCCCGGCTCGATCTCGCCGGTGGCGTCGTTAATGGCGCCAGCGCGAAGGCAGCTGGCCGTCTCCTCTGTCATGGCGATGCGAACGCCGATGATGGCCGGCACAGCACCCACCTCCCGCTGCACGTCGCGGCCAAGGGCCATGGGGATCATCTGCTCACAGCCGGATGGGCGGTAATGCCCAAAGGTGAAGGTGGAGGTGTCGAGGAGAAGGCGAATATCGGGCAGATGCCACGTCTTGCAGCGGTCCCACCACGCCTGAAGCTGCAAACTGAAGAGAGCGGCGCTTCTTGCGTCCTTCTTGACCAGTCCTTCTGTCACTCTACGCGAGTGCTGTGCCGCTGCCGCGTTGGCTGCAACACCCCCAAAGAGGCTGCTGAGGCTCTCCTCCATCATGTGGTCCTGCACGCCTTTGCAGAAGTGGAGGATGCAGCTGTCAGGAGTAAGGCGATGCACCGTGCCGTGGTGCAGCACGCAGAGCTCGTGCAGCTTTTCAACAAACGCACTGACAGCGGCAGAGGAGGGAAAGGGCCCACAGTTCACCATGGGCACACTACGGGCTGCACTGGCGGCAATCGCAGCGAGTCGGTGGCGCTGTGGCAGCCCTTCCATCGACGTACTCAGTACCGTTTGACGGTCCGCCACTGCCGTACTCGCCGCTCTGCTGATAGTGATGTACACCACCGTGGAGGTGAGGGACAGAAGGAGCTTGGACGGTGTGCGTGGAGAGGCGCCACCAATGCCGTCGCCTGATAGTGGGGAAAAGACGGAGATGCTGTTTGACTTCGCCCGGTTCTGCATCGTCGGTAAAAGATGCCGCACGGCTTCCGGAATGAAGGTGTCGATCTCACGCAGCTGCCGCATCGCGTTGTTGTGGGCCGTTGCCAGCTGCTGCACCTCTGTTAGCGTCACACAATGCTTGTGGTTCGTGCGAAAAAGCGCGCGTGTTCCTCTCTTCACGCTCTGCAGCAACAAGGATGCAATGTCCGCTAGCGGGTCGTGAAGCTGACTCTTGATGAAGTACCAGAATAGCACTGAGAAGAGCAAGATCACGACAGCAGTAACGCCGTTGCAAATGTCCATGATGCGGCGGTACGGCATCGCAATTTCCGTGTGGGAGCTGACAAAGACCATAGGAAGAATGAGACCTCGATCCGTAGTCAGTGTGGCCGCCGTCACCGTTGCCGGCGCGCCGCGGTACTGGAAGTCCACCATCTTGATGTGGCCCTCCTGCTGGAGTGCCTTTAAGTCGACATGCTTCAGCGCGGCACGCATGAGAGGGTCGCTCACGTTGCTCACGGGGAGATAGGTCACCAGACCGACGTCGTCCGTGGTGAGGATCTCCGTGTCATTCACAGAGGCCTGTCCCCAGTTGTTGGACATGATGAGCGGGTCCTTTTCGTGGAGGGAGGCGTTGATAAAGATGGCAGCGGTGATGTTGGTCATAGCCTGTGTCCCTAGCTGTGCTATAATCGTCGAGCCGTCCACGCGCACATCCACGTAGTCCGTCACGTTGATGTTCGGGGGAAGGTTGAGACCCCGGAAGAGAAAGCCGGCAGGGATCGTGCAATAAAGAATGTGCGGAATCGTGGTGAAGGAGCGCCACATTGTGCGGTAGTCAATGAACGCGATGCTACCGTTGAAGTACGCAGCAGCCTGCTGGAAAATGGCGGTGTTGAACGCCAAGTTTTCAAAGGTACTGGAGAGGTTGTATTCGGAGGTGGGCCACCCACCGTAGACGGGCTGTAGGGGACGAATAAAATTGTAGGTGTCGTTGTTGATCAGATAAACGCCTGAGATAACGCTGTCTTCGGTATACCATCCGTAAAGTTGCCTCGTGGAGCCGAGGTTGGCGTCGCCGTGCATGCAGGAGATCGCCTCCTTAAGCTGTAAAGAAGTCACCGCCAGAGAGCGAAAGGAGATGATAGGATCATAAGTCGCCAAAATTGTGCAGAGAGCCGACAGGGTCTCCTCGGACCGAAGCTGGAATGCACTCTGAGAGTGGAGGGCCAAGAAGCCCGCAGCCATGTTGAAGACGCGGTCAGTGCCCTGGTCGATTTTTTCAAAAATGGTGGTGATGTGCAGGTTGTGGATGTCGTGAAGATTCTCCAGCAGGGCCCGTGAGATCTTTGTCTGCGTGATGGCGGTGGTGATGGCGGCGACGCAGACAAGAAAGAAAAAGAAAAAGAAGGTCCAGCACACGTCGAGGCGGCACAGAAAGCGGCAGAAACACCGCAGCCGATGCCGCCAGGCAAACTTCGGGGGCCTGTGTGTTGTTCGTGGCGGAAGTATGGAGACTATGCGAGGAGCAGAGCCGCGGTGGGGGTTCGTGGCGGCCGCCTCGAGAGAGACGTCGTCCCACCGAGGAGTCGCCGTGTTTTCCATCGCAGCCACTGCAGCTTTCCAGAACACTTAGCGAAGGAAGAGAAGAAAAAGGTAGAAAAAAATGAAAAAACAGACGCAGTGGTCGTGCGGAAAATGGTAGTACGTGTTGCGTCGCCTTCTAAGGCGAGGCAAACGAAATAAATAGAGTAGAGAATTATGTGCACTTCCCTAGGCAACTCTCACGAGCTGCGAAAACAAGCAAAAGAGAAGAGAAAATATTATTTGTTTTCTTTGTTCAAAGTGCCCTTAATTCAACGTCCGCAAGTATCTCTGTCTAAAAGATGACACTGAGCAGGATGCTTTACTGGCGAAGAATGCGATTGAACCAATGTATTTTAGTTCACTGTGCGTGTGGGAGAGATAGAGGGTGAGCAGCGAGGGAGAGGGAAGAGAGAAGAGAGGGAGAGAAGAGGTGGAAATGCTCGTGGCGTTCATGTCCCGTATGAGGAAAACGACCTCTGAGAGTAAGGAGAATTAAAACCCCGTTTTGTACTCAGTAGTCCTTTCGTAAGGCGCCGCGCGTCAGAAAAACCAATTACTACACACAAAGAGAGCAGAGAGAACGAACCCTTCTGGTGCATCGTCGAGGAAAAGCAACTATCGTTGGAAGCTGAGTGTAACGTTTTAGAAAGGTGTTTATCATTGGAAGAGGGACGGAAAAAGGCAGCAATCACTACTTGGCTCACTTGAAAGCTACTAGTGGCATTTCAAGAAAAGCATGGGGAAGAAGATGAGGGTTAGGGAAGAAATGTAAGGGCAAGGTGAAAAAATACGTTATTGATATCTGATGGGGAGAAAAGAAAAGGGAGAAGAGAGGGGTATAACCGAATCGTTTGCTTCGGACTGTTTATCTGTCGTCTGCGCAAGGTATACATTTGAAAACGATATGTGACAAAGGAGTGCCGTGTTGAAGAAGAAAGAAACACAGACACACTCACATACAAAAGAAATAATAATTAAAAAAAACCCTATCAACACTTTGAAAAAAAAAAGTCGAGAGAAGGAAGCTGGTCCACAACCATGAGACACGTCGGACCACTACGGCAACAAAGAAGAAAAAAAAAACGTTCAGCAACAGGGCCGGCTCCTCTATTTTGATGCCTTTCCTATCAGCGAAGAAAATCGACTAGAGCTGACAGCCAGGATAAATATCCACACTTCTTGACACCTTTATGGTGAAAGCACTGCAATTTGCATTTCATTTTTTTTTTACAGCCCATTCTCTCACAAAAGAAAAATAAAAGCAACGACAGTTATTTTACCAGAATAGCTGGCGTTAAAGCGCAGCTACCCGGTGGGCTTAAAAAAACTCCTTTAAAGGTCCTTCTGATCGAGGATGCTTACTTACAATATAGGACAGAAGGTGAGGCAGAGTGCTTTATAAAGTGAGTAAAATGACTAAAACTCTTAAATGTATTTATTGTCGAAGGGCTTTGACGAATCCTGAAACACACACACACAGCGAGAAACGCGAGTGACTTACGTGTATTTTATACAGCTTAACAGAAAAATAAGAGAAGGAAACGAAAGCATCGTCGTCGCTCTTGATAGCTAAAGCAACAAGCAGAAGGTAAGAAAAGTACATGAAAAAGAGTATCACACTAACTCAGTCCACCACAGCACAGATGCTTGCCCAGCACGAAGCATCAACGCAGAAGTGAGCCAACGAAAAAAAAGTAGAGGAGACACATTTTACCTCGACAAAAAAATCCCCCCAAAATCTCAGTTTTTTTACCCTTTTTTGGAGGCAACACTATAAACATACCCAACCTCCTTTTTTATAGTTAAACAAAAGCAAAGAGTACATGTGTTTCTTACTCAGGTGACGGCAGAGAACGCGCAGTATTTACAGCGTTCACGATCACTCTGTTTTACTCCCCATAACCGCGAGAAAGAGTTTAGGTCGGAGAGGATCCGCTGTCCGCACCGAAGGCCAGCACTTCCTCTATTCCCAAGGCCACCGCGCCGGAAAGCGGTCGCAGAGCAGGATCACTCTGCAGGCAGGTACGCGCCACGTTTATGAACCGATATTCAGATTCATTCACCGGTACAACCGCGTCTAGGACCTCGATGTTGGCCACGATGCGGCCCGCCACCACGGCGTCGAAGAAGGGCTGCTCCGCCGCAGCCATCAGCGTGGCCAACTCGTCGTCGGTGCCGCCGGGTTCGCCTTGATCGCTCACTGCCCAGCGCCACGCCTTGGCACCCGACAGCAGCTCAATGCACAGCAGGCCGTAGCAGAACATGTCGCACGCGGGCGTGGGCAGCGCACCAGCCGCCATCGCGGGGCTCACGTAGCAGAAGCGTGGAAGAACAAGCTTGAGCAGCACCTTTTCTTGGTCCAAAAGATGGCCACGTAAGCGGCATATGCCGTCGGCACCCACAAAAATGTTATCCAGATTAAGGGCAGCGTGCACCAGACCTTCGCTGTGCAGGTAGGCCACCCCTGAAATAATACCGTACAGGAAACGAGCGGCCGTGACGAGCTTAATGCGATAGTAGCGTGCTCGCACTTCGCGCAGTGTGCCGCCAGCGTTGTGCTCCCAGATCATGACAACACCGCCCTCCCACGAGGTTGAGTAGCCAAGCGGCACTAACAAGTTAGGGTGGCGTATTTTAAACTGCTTCAAGTACAACTTTTGCAGCGCCGCCTTCAGCTGCGGCGTTATCACAAAGACAGGAGTGGCGCTGCGCAGGGCATCCGACATGGGGCCCAGCGGTGCGTTGCGGACGGCGTTGGCGACTGGGCGGGGAACTTCGCGGAAAGCAATAAAATTGACATTCGCCACCGTCCCCGCAGAGCCGAGGCAGGGAAAGCGGGCTGCCCACATGCCGTTCGCCGTGTAAGTGAGTTTCCGTTTGGCAATAGTCCAACGAAGTCCATTATTGTCCACCACCCAGTCCAATGGGCTGCCCAGCACTGTACGAATAATTGTCGAGGAATCGCGTAGATCTACTACAAAGCGCTCCGCCGACTTGGGACCCAGTGCATCGAGCTCCACCCCCGTAGTTGACGCTGCCGCTGGTAAAGACACACCCGCACCGCCGCGGCTCTGCCCACCGTTTCTGCTCCACATCGCCTCCGGCGGCACACCGGCGGGCGTCACGGCAGCCAGCACCGTGTCGATGCCAAGGCGGTCGATGGGCGTGCGGCACAGCGCGCGGGTGTCGCCACGCGCCACGCGGCCCACGCACTCGCGCATCAGCCGCTGCACCTGCACCGACACCGCACCGCCCACCGCGCGGCTCGCAGCTGCCTCGCGCCGCATGCTCGACGGCACCAGCCCGGGCTCCAGGTCGGCGATGTCCGCCACCTGCTTGTAGATGCCGAGGGCAGCTGCGTATTGGCCACGCACCAGTGCGGAGAAGGCGGTGCAGCAGGTGTGGAAGTACGTGCGCCACGCGTCGTCGTCCGCGGCGGCGCCGGGCAGCGCCTCGAACAGGATCACGACGTCGCCGTCCAGCACCGCGCGGCCCACGCGGAACGCGTCCACCGGGATCTGCCGCACGCCGCCCGCCGGCCCGCCCGCCACGTTGCCCGCGCGCACCAGCACCGCCGTCTCCTCCGTCATGGCTACGCGCACGCCGATGCTGGCCGGCACCGTCCCCAGCACGCGCTTCACGTCGCGGCCCAGCGCCACCGACAGCGTCTGCTCGCTGCCGCGCGGCCGGTGTCGCCCGCACACGAACGGCGACGAGTCCACCAGCACGCGCACGTCCGGCATGCCCGCCACGCCGCAGCGGTCCACCCAGCGCAGCAGCGCGAAGGCGAAGCGCATGGCCGCCCGCGCGTCCAGCGCCGCGCACACCTCCAGCGCCGCCGCGTCGTCCGCCGCGCCGCCGCCCGCCACGCGCGCGCGCACCGCACGCCCGAAGTGCAGCGCGCACCCGTCCGGCGCCAGCCGGTGCAGCGTGCCGCCGTGCTCCTCGCACAGCTCCTGCAGCGCCGCCACGAAGCCGCCCAGCGCCGCCGGCGTCGGGAAGGGCCCGCTGTTCACCAGCTCCGCCGCGCGCGCCGCCTGCTCCACCACCGCCGCCAGCCGGTGCCGCGTGCCGGGCTGCGGCTGCTGCTGCTGCGGCGCCACGAGTGCTGCTGCCGCCGCGCCGCCCGCCGCCGCACCCGCACCGCCGCACCCGCACGGCCGCACCAGCACCTGCACCAGCGTCGACACCTGCCGCACCAGCGCACCGCGCGCCGCCGCCGCCGCCGCCGCCACGTGCTCGTCGGGTGCCGCCGCGTCCGCCCCGCCCGCCGTCGCCGCCGACGTGGTCGACCGCACGCCGCGCGCCATCTGCAGCCGCACGTCGCGCGGGATGAAGCGCTGGATCTCGCGCAGCTGCTGCACCGTGTCGCGGTGCGCCTGCAGCAGCGCGTGCGTCTCCGACAGCCGGAACAGCTGGAGGGCGGGCTCCCGGACGGGCTCGTAGCGGCCCGTGCGCGCGTCCTCCGCCATGCGGTCCGTCATGCGCTGCAGCGGCTGGTGCAGGTAGCGGTGCAGGAGCACGCCGAGCAGCGCCGTGAAGCACACGACGGCCACCGCCGTGGCGCCGTTGCAGATGTCCATGATGCGGCGGTACGGCGTGGCGATGTCGGCGTTGGCGCTGGCGAAGACCATGGGCAGCACCAGACCGCGCGACGTGGTCAGCGTGGCCGCCGTCACCGTTGCCGGCGCGCCGCGGTACTGGAAGTCCACCGTCTCGTTGTGGCCCTCCTGCTGCAGCGCTGCGAAGTTGACGTGCTTCAGCGCGGCACGCATGAGGGGGTCGCTCACGTTGCTTGAGGCAAGATACTTTACAACGTTGTATTCATCGGTAGCCAAGATGACGGTATCATTCACAGAGGCCTGCCCCCAGTTGTTGGACATGATGAGCGGGTCGTCGTCCGTGAGGGAGGCGTTGATGAAGATGGCAGCGGTGATGTTGGGAGAGAGGGCGGTGATAGCGGGGTCAAGCACGGCGGCACCGTTGAAGCGAACGCCAACGTAGTCGGTGACGTTGGTGTTGGTGGGCAGGTTCAGACCTTTAAAGAGAAAGCCGACCGGAACGAGAACAGGAATGATGTGAGGCAGCAGAAGAGACTGCGGCCACATGTTGCGGTAGTCGATGTACTGGAGAGTCCCATTGTAGTAGGCTTTGGCGTCGTGAAAGACGGTGCTGTCTTGAATGTAAGCAGAAAAGCGACCGGACTGATTGTACGCCGACGCGTCCCACCCGCCGTAAACGGCTTGTAGCGGCTGATCAAAGTGATTTGTGCTGTTATTGATGAGGTAGACGCCAGGAATGACGCTGTTCTCGGTAATCCAGCCGTATAGCTGATACGGTGATGGCATGCTGACGTCACCGTGGATGCACGCCATGGCTTCTTTTAGCTCCAGAGAGTTAAGGGTAAGAGCACGCAGGTAGAGGGACTGGTCAAACTGCGCGAGAACGGAGCAGAGCGTGGAGAGCGTGTCTTGTGAGCCAAAGACGAAGGGCTGCTGAGCGTGTAGCGTCACAAGGTCGACCACCATATTGAAAACACGGCGTGTGGTGAGGTCTAGCGACTTCTGCAGTGTGTACACGTGCAGATTGTGGGTGTCGTGAAGGCGCTGAAGGAGGGCCCGTGAGATATATGTCTGCGTGATGGCGGTGGTAGTAACGGCGACGCAGACGAGAAAGAGAAAGAAAAAGAAGGTCCAGCACACGTCGAGGCGGCACAGAAAGGTGCGAAGGCGTGCACGGCGCATCTTATGAAAGGTGTTGGTTGAACGACGGCGCTTCAAAGCGAGAAGGGGGACAGGCGCATCAGCACGTGGTGTGGCGCCTGACTGCGAAAGAGGGTTAGTGACTTCCATTTCCGACTGCATGGGCAAAACGTTAAAAGTAATGTTGGAGAGGCACCTCACAGAGCCGTGTATGTAGGCGTTATGCAAGGTGAGATCCTGTGTTTTGGTAGTGTATGAGAAGACAAGAGAAAGGAAAGAGGCAGAGTGTCGCTCTGTGCGCAATTCAGTGGTAAGTATGTCGAGTATGCTGATCAGAGGGTGGCCGATTGCATCAGAATTGGGGAACGAGGAAGGGTAATGGTACAGAGGCAGCAGTTGAAAACAAGCACCGTACAAATCCGTGGTCGCACAAAGTTGTCGAGCCACACTGCCACGGCACGCCAGAACAGAGAAAGCCGGTAGCGGTAGTGCTCATCATCGTGCTTAAAAGCTCAGCGCAGGTTGCAAAGCAGTATAAACGCAAAAGTGGCAAAGGCGGCGTCGGGCAGCAGGAAAATGGCCAGGAGCTGCACAGCAGGGCAGCATAAAGCACGGGCTTCAAGTGTCGGGTTTGGTTGGGTTACACAGGCGAGCAATGGTATAGCAGGCTCATCAAAGAGGGGTGCGCAGCGGGTGCGGGTGACGCATCACGCAGACACACAAAGGCAAAGGAAGAGACACGGAGAAAACGTACATACGGGGCTGCAGTCAGCACGCCAGGGGCTGGCAAGAGGGACTGCGCAGGAGAAGAGTTCCAAGAAGAAAGCAACAAAAGGGAGGGCCACGCCGCACCTGCTGGCGGGCACTTGAGAGACACGCAGCGCGCTGGGCGGAGGAGAGGCAAAACACACAGACAAACAACAAACAACAACAAATAGAAAAACAAGTGTAAAACAGAGAAGCAGGTGCTGCGTAGTACATGTGCAGCCAGTGTATGTGTGTGTGTGTGTGTGTGTATAGGGGATGAGGCGGAGCGCGACTGGCGGTGCGCCGCCTCTTGCCCCCCAAGTGCTCCTCGCTCCATCTCTTCTTGCCCGTTCCACAGTGGTGGCCACATCCTGCAGTGGAGCGGATGGGTCATTTGGCCGTGAAACAGGGTGAAGGTGAGAGGCGGCTTCAGAGCAGAGTGTAGTGCGCGGCGACCTGCGGGGTGTGGCGGCACGTGCTGACACAGGTAAAAGGCCATCGGCAGGGAGCTGTGTACGCGTGGCAGCGTGGAGGTGGAAGCGGCGTGCCATATTTAAGCAGTTTTACAGCACAGCATCGACAGCCACTGTGAGACGCAGGCTGAGATGTCAGGAGGCCAGTAGACAGGGGTTGTTGGCCTGGACAGGACTGTCGGCACCACGATGGCCAGCAGCAGCAGTGCCGCTGTTAGTCGTCGTCCTCCTCGTCCTCCTCGTACACATCAGACGCCGACTCGCTGAGGAAGAGACGGAGCACGTGGCACACGGCGCGGGCGGTGGGCCGCGTCGCGGGGTCGGCGGACACACACGCACGCACCGCTGCGTGGGCATCGGCCTCCGTCTGATTGGTCGGTGACAATCCGTCCAGCACCGCCGTGTTCACCACGATGCGGCCCGCCGCCACGGCGTCAAAGAAGGGCTGCTCCGCCGCAGCCATCAGCGTGGCCAGCTCGCCGTCGGAGGGCTGCGGCTTGTCCTCCGGCACCGGTGCCCAGCGCCACGCCTTGGAACCCGACAGCAGCTCGATGCACAGCAGGCCGTAGCAGAACATGTCGCACGCCGGCGTCGGTGGCTTGCCGGTCGCCATCGCGGGGCTCACGTAGCAGAAGCGTGGAGCCACGATGAGCCTTGCCACGCCCCCGCGATCAGCAGAGTGGCCTCGTAGTCGACAGACGCCGTCAGCGCTCACCAGCACGGTGTCCAGACTTACAACACCGAGCACCAGATCCTCACTGTGCAGGTAGGCCACGGCGGAGGCGATGCCGTGCATGAAGCGCGCCGCCGTGACGGGCTTGATGCGGTAGTAGCGCGTCCGCACCTCTCGGAGAGTACCACCGGCGTTGTGCTCCCAGATCAGCATCACACCGCCCTCCACACACATCGAGTAGCCCATCGGCACCAGGAGGTTTGGGTGGCGCAGCGTGCATTGCTTGCGAAACAGCGTGTCGAAGGCCGCCTTGATCTGCGGCGCAACGTCGAAGACGGGTGTGGCGCTGCGCAGGGCATCCGACATGGGACCCAGCGGTGCGTTGCGGACGGCGTTGGCGACGGGGCGGGGAACTTCGCGGAAGACAAGGAAGTTGGCCACGGCAACCCTCCCCGCAGAGCCGAGGCAAGGGAACCGAGCCGTTATCATGGCTTTCGGTGTGTAGCTCACTGGATGCATGGAGACGCTCCAGCGCTGGTCATAGTTGTCACGGATCCACCCGCGCGGGCTGCCGATGACGGTGCGTACTGTGTTTGGGCCGTCACGCAGCTCCACCAGGCGGCGCTCGCCGGCCTCCGGGAAATCCATGCACACGCGAGAGCCGCGTGGGCTGCTCGTCCGCTGCGGGGGTGGCGCCGCCTTCTTGGTCCGCGCCAGCACCTCCAGCGCCTCCGGCGGCACACCGGCGGGCGTCACGGCAGCCAGCACCGTGTCGATGCCAAGGCGGTCGATGGGCGTGCGGCACAGCGCGCGGGTGTCGCCACGCGCCACGCGGCCCACGCACTCGCGCATCAGCCGCTGCACCTGCACCGACACCGCGCCGCCCACCGCGCGGCTCGCAGCTGCCTCGCGCCGCATGCTCGACGGCATCAGCCCGGGCTCCAGGTCGGCGATGCCGGCGATCCCCATGTACGCGGTCATGGCGGCGGTGTAGTTGCCACGCACCAGCGCGGAGAAGGCGGTGCAGCAGGTGTGGAAGTACGTGCGCCACGCGTCGTCGTCCGCGGCGGCGCCGGGCAGCGCCTCGAACAGGATCACGACGTCGCCATCCAGCACCGCGCGGCCCACGCGAAACGCGTCCACCGGGATCTGCCGCACGCCGCCAGCCGGCCCGCCCGCCACGTTGCCCGCGCGCACCAGCACCGCCGTCTCCTCCGTCATGGCCACGCGCACGCCGATGCTGGCCGGCACCGTCCCCAGCACGCGCTTCACGTCGCGGCCCAGCGCCACCGACAGCGTCTGCTCGCTGCCGCGCGGCCGGTGACGCCCGCACACGAACGGCGACGAGTCCACCAGCACCCGCACGTCCGGCATGCCCGCCACGCCGCAGCGGTCCACCCAGCGCAGCAGCGCGAAGGCGAAGCGCATGGCCGCCCGCGCGTCCAGCGCCGCGCACACCTCCAGCGCCGCCGCGTCGTCCGCCGCGCCGCCACCCGCCACGCGCGCGCGCACTGCACGCCCGAAGTGCAGCGCGCACCCGTCCGGCGCCAGCCGGTGCAGCGTGCCGCCGTGCTCCTCGCACAGCTCCTGCAGCGCCGCCACGAAGCCGCCCAGCGCCGCCGGCGTCGGGAAGGGCCCGCTGTTCACCAGCTCCGCCGCGCGCGCCGCCTGCTCCACCACCGCCGCCAGCCGGTGCCGCGTGCCGGGCTGCGGCTGCTGCTGCTGCGTCACGTGCGCTGCTGCTGCCGCGCCGCCCGCCGCCGCACCCGCACCGCCGCACCCGCACGGCCGCACCAGCACCTGCACCAGCGTCGACACCTGCCGCACCAGCGCACCGCGCGCCACCGCCGCCGCCGCCGCCACGTGCTCGTCAGGTGCCGCCGCGTCCGCCCCGCCCGCCGTCGCCGCCGACGTGGTCGACCGCACGCCGCGCGCCATCTGCAGCCGCACGTCGCGCGGGATGAAGCGCTGGATCTCGCGCAGCTGCTGCACCGTGTCGCGGTGCGCCTGCAGCAGCGCGTGCGTCTCCGACAGCCGGAACAGCTGCAGGGCGGGCTCCCGGACGGGCTCGTAGCGGCCCGTGCGCGCGTCCTCCGCCATGCGGTCCGTCATGCGCTGCAGCGGCTGGTGCAGGTAGCGGTGCAGGAGCACGCCGAGCAGCGCCGTGAAGCACACGACGGCCAGCGCCGTGGCGCCGTTGCAGATGTCCATGATGCGGCGGTACGGCGTGGCGATGTCGGCGTTGGCGCTGGCGAAGACCATGGGCAGCACCAGGCCGCGCGACGTGGTCAGCGTGGCCGCCGTCACCGTCGCCGGCGCGCCGCGGTACTGGAAGTCCACCGTCTCGTTGTGGCCCTCCTGCTGCAGCGCCGCGAAGTTGACGTGCTTCAACGCGGCACGCATGAGGGGGTCGCTCACGTTACCGACAGAGAGGAGCTGCAGGGGTATGTCGGTTCGTGCTGCGATGATCTCGGTGTCATTGACGGATGGCTGTCCCCAGTTGTTGGACATGATGAGCGGGTCGTCGTCGGTGAGGGAGGCGTTTATGAGGATGGCAGCAGTTATGCTGGTAATGGCTGCGGATGTCTGTGCTGTCAGGATGCTGGCACCGCTGATGCGAATATCTGCAAAGTCGGTGACGTGGGTGCTCGTGGGCAGCGGCACTCCGCGGAACAAGTAACCCAGGGGAACGGTGCATCCGAGAATGTGAGGAAGGCCGGAGAAGACCCGCCAGAAGAAGCGGTTGTCGAAAGAATCAATGCTGCCGTTGTAGTAGGCTGCCGCCAGGTCGAAGAAAGGCATCTCCTTTAACTCGTTGAAAACATCGGACAAGTTGTAGAGGCTGTCGGACCACCCGCCGTAGACCGCTTGCAAGGGCTGGTCGAAGTCGAGGTTGGTGCTGTTGATGAGGTAGACGCCAGGAACCACACCGCTGTCGGTAATCCAGCCGTAGAGCTGGCGGTAAGAGCCGAGTTTGGCGTCGCCGTGAAGACACGCTGCCGCCTCTCTACCTTCTATTGTGTTCATGGAGAAGGTTCGGAAGTCAAGGCCGGTGTCGTACTGTGTAAGGACAGCACACAGAATGGAGAGAGTTTCCGCTGAGTTCAGCGCGTACTTCGAGTCCAGAAACAGCGTCAGGAAGCCGGCGGCCATGTTGAAGACGCGCTCGCTCCCAAGGTCTATCCTTTTATGCATGGTAGAGATGTGCAGGTTGTGGGTGTCGTGAAGCCGCTCGAGGAGGGCCCGTGAGATCTTTGTCTGCGTGATGGCGGTGGTGATGATGGCGACGCAGACGAGAAAGAGAAAGAAAAAGAAGGTCCAGCACACGTCGAGGCGACACAGAAAGGTGCGAAGGCGTGCACGGCGTGTGTCGTGGCGGTGGGCAGTGGTTGAGGAGTGACCGCTTGTGTTATCGAGGGAGTTAGGGGCGTGAGGGAGCGACGTGGCGTCCGGCTGGGAGGAAGGATGCGCGGTGCTCATGGGTGCCGAAGGGTGTGTGTGTGTATGTGGTGATTCGGGAACGGGGAGTGAAGGTGGGTGGTGCTGGAGGAAAAGGAAGTTCTGGGTCAGGGAGGTTAAGCTGATGGAGTGGAGTCGGGTGTCTTTGCGGACAGTGGGAGCCAGTCTGCGAGGAGGGGCAGGGAGAGACAGAGGGAGCGACAAATAAAGGGAGGAAAGGGTGGCCGACACTGAGTGGTAGCAATGTAGAAGACATATACAGCATTTCCAGTAGTTGGTGGCGGCTTGCTGGGCACTGACAACTACTCATGGTAGCTGAACGTGAAGAAGAACAAGTGGAGTGCCGTGAGCATGGTTTGCACCGCCTGGGCTGCTGCACAACGGGAAAGGAGCGCAGAGCTGACATGCGGGGCCACAGTACGCCGCCACAGTGATGTGCCTCTCGCGTTCTGCTTGCAGTGAATTCCATCATGTCGTGGCCAGGAGCTGCACTGTAGGGCAGCATAGAGCACCGGCTTCAGGTGTTGAGGTTGGTTGGGTTACACAGGCGAGCAATGGTATAGCAGGCTCGTCAAAGAGGGGTGCGCAGCGGGTGCGGGTGACGCATCACGCCGACACACAAAGGCAAAGGAAGAGACACGGAGAAAACGTACATACGGGGCTGCAGTCAGCACGCCAGGAGCTGGCAAGAGGGACTGCGCTAGAGAAGGGTTCCAGGAAAAAAAGCAACAAAAGGGAGGCCACGCCGCGGCACGTGAGAGACACGCAGCGCGCTGGGCGGAAGAGAGAGGCAAAGCACACTGACAAACAAGAACAACAGCAAATAAAAATGAAGTAGAAAAGAGAAGCAGGTGCTGCGTGGTACATGTGCAGCCAGTGTATGTGTGTATAGGGGATGAGGCGGAGCGCGACTGGCGGTGCGCCGCCTCTCGCCCCCCAAGTGCTCCTCGCTCCGTCTCTTCTTGCTCGTTCCACAGTGGTGGCCACGTCCTGCAGTGGAGCGGATGGATCATTTGGCCGTGAAACAGGGTGAAGGTGAGAGGCGGCTTCAGAGCAGAGTGTAGTGCGCGGCGACCTGCGGGGTGTGGCGGCACGTGCAGACACAGGGAGGAGGCCATCAGCAGGGAGCTGTGTACGCGTGGCAGCGTGGAGGTGGAAGCGGCGTGCTGCAGCTAAGCAGCTTTACAGCACAGCATCGGCAGCCACTGTGAGACGCAGGCTGAGGTGTCAGGAGGCCAGTGGACTGGGGCTGTGGGCCTGGTCAGGGCCGTCGGCACCACGATGGCCAGCAGCAGCAGTGCCGCTGTTAGTCGTCGTCCTCCTCGTCCTCCTCGTACACATCGGACGCCGACTCGCTGAGGAAGAGACGGAGCACGTGGCACACGGCGCGGGCGGTGGGCCGCGTCGCGGGGTCGGCGGACACACACGCACGCACCGCTGCGTGGGCATCGGCCTCCGTCTGATTGGTCGGTGACAATCCGTCCAGCACCGCCGTGTTCACCACGATGCGGCCCGCCGCCACGGCGTCAAAGAAGGGCTGCTCCGCCGCAGCCATCAGCGTGGCCAGCTCGCCGTCGGAGGGCTGCGGCTTGTCCTCCGGCACCGGTGCCCAGCGCCACGCCTTGGAACCCGACAGCAGCTCGATGCACAGCAGGCCGTAGCAGAACATGTCGCACGCCGGCGTCGGTGGCTTGCCGGTCGCCATCGCGGGGCTCACGTAGCAGAAGCGCGGAGCCACGATGAGCGAGACCATGCCGCAGCGATCAGCAGAGTGGCCTCGCAGTCGACAGACGCCGTCCGCACCCACCAGCACGTTGTCAAGGCTCATGGTGGCGTGCACCAGACCCTCGCTGTGCAGGTAGGCCACCGCGGAGGCAATGCCGTGCATGAAGCGCGCCGCCGTGACGGGCTTGATGCGATAGTAGCGTGCCCGTACCTCGCGCAGTGTGCCGCCAGCGTTGTACTCCCAGATCATGACAGCACCGCCCTCCACAGAAGTCGAGTAGCCAAGCGGCACCATGAGGTTCGGGTGGCGCAGCGTGCTCTGCTTTCGGAAAAGCGTGTGGAGGGCTGCTTTGATGTGCGACGGAACGTCGAAGACGGGAGTGGCGCTGCGCAGGGCATCCGACATAGGACCCAGCGGTGCGTTGCGGACGGCGTTGGCGACGGGGCGAGGAACTTCGCGGAAGGCAAGGAAGTTGGCCACGGCAACCCTCCCCGCAGACCCAAGGCAGGGAAACCGGGCGGCCCACATGCCCTTCGCTGTGTAGCTTACCGGTCGTACGGAGACGCTCCAGCGCAGGTCATGGTTGTCGCGGATCCACCCGCGCGGGCTGCCGATGACGGTGCGTACTGTGTTTGGGCCGTCACGCAGCTCCACCAGGCGGCGCTCGCCGGCCTCCGGGAAATCCATGCACACGCGAGAGCCGCGTGGGCTGCTCGTCCGCTGCGGGGGTGGCGCCGCCTTCTTAGTCCGCGCCAGCACCTCCAGCGCCTCCGGCGGCACACCGGCGGGCGTCACGGCAGCCAGCACCGTGTCGATGCCAAGGCGGTCGATGGGGGTGCGGCACAGCGCGCGGGTGTCGCCACGTGCCACGCGGCCCACGCACTCGCGCATCAGCCGCTGCACCTGCACCGACACCGCACCGCCCACCGCGCGGCTCGCAGCTGCCTCGCGCCGCATGCTCGACGGCATCAGCCCGGGCTCCAGGTCGGCGATGCCGGCGATCCCCATGTACGCGGTCATGGCGGCGGTGTAGTTGCCACGCACCAGCGCGGAGAAGGCGGTGCAGCAGGTGTGGAAGTACGTGCGCCACGCGTCGTCGTCCGCGGCGGCGCCGGGCAGCGCCTCGAACAGGATCACGACGTCGCCATCCAGCACCGCGCGGCCCACGCGAAACGCGTCCACCGGGATCTGCCGCACGCCGCCAGCCGGCCCCGCCCGCCACGTTGCCCGCGCGCACCAGCACCGCCGTCTCCTCCGTCATGGCCACGCGCACGCCGATGCTGGCCGGCACCGTCCCCAGCACGCGCTTCACGTCGCGGCCCAGCGCCACCGACAGCGTCTGCTCGCTGCCGCGCGGCCGGTGACGCCCGCACACGAACGGCGACGAGTCCACCAGCACGCGCACGTCCGGCATGCCCGCCACGCCGCAGCGGTCCACCCAGCGCAGCAGCGCGAAGGCGAAGCGCATGGCCGCCCGCGCGTCCAGCGCCGCGCACACCTCCAGCGCCGCCGCGTCGTCCGCCGCGCCGCCACCCGCCACGCGCGCGCGCACCGCACGCCCGAAGTGCAGCGCGCACCCGTCCGGCGCCAGCCGGTGCAGCGTGCCGCCGTGCTCCTCGCACAGCTCCTGCAGCGCCGCCACGAAGCCGCCCAGCGCCGCCGGCGTCGGGAAGGGCCCGCTGTTCACCAGCTCCGCCGCGCGCGCCGCCTGCTCCACCACCGCCGCCAGCCGGTGCCGCGTGCCGGGCTGCGGCTGCTGCTGCTGCGTCACGTGCGCTGCTGCTGCCGCGCCGCCCGCCGCCGCACCCGCACCGCCGCACCCGCACGGCCGCACCAGCACCTGCACCAGCGTCGACACCTGCCGCACCAGCGCACCGCGCGCCACCGCCGCCGCCGCCGCCACGTGCTCGTCAGGTGCCGCCGCGTCCGCCCCGCCCGCCGTCGCCGCCGACGTGGTCGACCGCACGCCGCGCGCCATCTGCAGCCGCACGTCGCGCGGGATGAAGCGCTGGATCTCGCGCAGCTGCTGCACCGTGTCGCGGTGCGCCTGCAGCAGCGCGTGCGTCTCCGACAGCCGGAACAGCTGGAGGGCGGGCTCCCGGACGGGCTCGTAGCGGCCCGTGCGCGCGTCCTCCGCCATGCGGTCCGTCATGCGCTGCAGCGGCTGGTGCAGGTAGCGGTGCAGGAGCACGCCGAGCAGCGCCGTGAAGCACACGACGGCCAGCGCCGTGGCGCCGTTGCAGATGTCCATGATGCGGCGGTACGGCGTGGCGATGTCGGCGTTGGCGCTGGCGAAGACCATGGGCAGCACCAGGCCGCGCGACGTGGTCAGCGTGGCCGCCGTCACCGTCGCCGGCGCGCCGCGGTACTGGAAGTCCACCGTCTCGTTGTGGCCCTCCTGCTGCAGCGCTGCGAAGTTGACGTGCTTCAGCGCGGCACGCATGAGGGGGTCGCTCACGTCGCTGACCGAGAGGTAGCTAACATGATTGAGTGTGTAGGTGGAAACGAGCTCGGTATCATTCACTGAGGGCTGCCCCCAGTTGTTGGACATGATGAGCGGGTCGTCGTCCGTGAGGGAGGCGTTAATGAAGATGGCAGCGGTGATGTTGGTGGAGCCTGGATTGACCTGCGGAATCGGAAGGGCGCCCCCGCGTCCCCAAAAAAAAAAAAAGGGGGGGAGGTTTTTTTTTAAAAAAAAAAAAAAGCCAAAAAAAAAAAAACCGGGGGAAAAAAAAAAAAAAAAAAAGGGGAAAAAAAAAAAAAAGAAGGGGAGAGGGGGGGGGGGGAGGGAAGAAAGGGGGGGGGTTTAAAAAAGAGAACCCCCTTTTAAAAAAAAGTTGTGGTGAAAAAAAGGGGAAAAAAAAAAAAAAAAAAAAAAAAAAAAAAAAAAAAAAAAAAAAAAAAAAAAAAAAAGGGGGGGGGAAAAAAAAAAAAAAAAGTTAAAAAAAAAAAAAAAAAAAAAAAGAAGGATTTTCTTATTAAACCAAAAACAAAGGTTTGGGGGGGTTGGGAAATTAAAGGTAGGGGGGGGGGGGGGGGGAGATTTTTATAATTTAAAAAAAAAAGAAGAAAAGCGAAACGTGTCAAGACGTAGTCGGTGACGTTGTTTTTGGGTGAAAAAAAGGGTGTGTGAGCACGGAGCAGAGTGTCGACATTGTGTCCTGCGAGCGGAACTGGAGAGACTTCTGGGAGTAGAGCGTGAGAAAGCCGGCGGCTATGTTGAAGATGCGGCGGCTGCCAATGTCCAGCTTCTTCTGCATCGTGGTGATGTGCAAGTTATGGATGTCGTGCAGGTTGGCCAGGAGGGCCCGTGAGATCTTTGTCTGCGTGATGGCGGTGGTAGTAACGGCGACGCAGACGAGAAAGAGAAAGAAAAAGAAGGTCCAGCACACGTCGAGGCGACACATGAAGTCGCGGAGGGAGTGAGGCTTCATGCGTGGTGTGGGTTTGGAAGGTCGTGACGTCTCTGCCGCTGTGATGATGGCGTTTGTGTCTTCGACAGGGACGTCCTGCTTTGTACGCATGGCTGTGGCGGGGACGGCCATGACGCTTGTGTATGGTAGAAAGAGATAAAAAGTAAAAGAGAATGTTTGATTTGCTGGGAGGGGCTTTGGGTTTACGAGAGTGGTGAGAGGTGTGAAGGAGAAACACGTACAACAAAAGAAGATATTGTGAAAAAAAAATAGTGAAGGGAGAGCGGAAAAAGAGTTGTGTGGTGTGAAGGGAGTCTATGCTGAAGTGAAGCGTGTTAGAGTGCAATGTGGAAAGTCAAGGGTGGCGAAGTACAAGAGGTTCGTAGAAGATGAAATGGAACAGAGTGGAGAGGAAGTGCGAAGAAGAGCAACGAAATAAAAAAAAAGAGATGCAGCTGCATGCTAATACATGTATTTAAAAGCTAAGTAAGTGTTGAAGTGTTTTTTGTACAGAGAAGGGATGACAAGGGAGCGTCACTCACATTTTGAAGTTGTTTCTTCCTTGCCATTTAGCCGTAGAGGCTAAATGTTCGCGCTTCATATAACAGCCAAAAAAAAACACACACACATTGTTTGCTGGCTGCCGTCATCTTAGCAATATGTTACTTGCCCTTTTCCTGTCTCCGAATCTCTGACTCCGACGGCTATCGTTGTCCCAAGGCAGTTTTGGCTGTCTGTGGTAAACAGAATATTTCAGTTTCTGTTCTAGAATAAGGTGCTACAACGGAGACAGCCCACACTCTCCGTGGAGTGAGAAAGGGTCGAAAGCACTGGTTTACTACAAACTAGTAAAGGCGAGATGAGCAAAAACATCACAAGCGAACTATAATCAATTGACCGTATTAAGCATAAAGCAACCACCGTATTCAGAACAAAAAATAGAATAAAGAAAAGAGAAGCATCGTTGTCAAGGGGAAAAACAGAAAAATAAGTCATGGGTGAGTGCTCACAGCATACTCACCTAGCTAAGAGATTCAACGTCGGGGACATGAAAAATAACAAAAAAGAAGACAAAATACGAAACAAGAACAGTGAAAAGAAACGGAGGGAAAGAGAAGAAAAAACTCACAGGGAAGGCGTGTATACCATAGGCAGCTTACTTCCCTGAGGGTGCCGCAGACGCTGGGTAAAGCACTTGAGGAAAAGGAAGCGTTGGCAGAGAAAGAAAAAGAATTTCACAAAGGGAAAGAAGATGCTCGAAGTCAATCGAAGAGCGGAACATAGACCGGTGAGAGAAATTGTTTGGAAAGGAGACATAAGAAAATAGAAAGCGTGAGAGGGAGGGAGAGAGAGGGGAAGAGTTTAAGAGAGAAAAGCGAAAAAGCTTAACACCACGCCGTCATGACGGCTTGTGCGCAGAGCTGAGCAGAGCTGCATCGGGTATAGAGGTGTGGCGAATGCGCAGCGCACAAGAGAGCTTTGCTTAAAAAAAATAATAATAATATTAAAAAGGTAGGAAGGAGTCTCGTAAGAGCAGTTGTTTGGTAGACTCGACGACGAGAAAATACAAAAGGAAAAAGGGTATTTTGAGAGAGTTCGGGTTACTGAGGATAAAGGGTATTAAACGCCCTTCTTTTCTTCACTTTACTGCAAGCGGCAGCAGAACTGGGATGAAAGAGAACGGTGAAGCCAGAAAGACATAGAAAAAGGAGAAAAGACATGCATCTTGCGCCTCTGCTTTATGCATCTCATTGGTGGCACCCAAGGCCGGTGCAGAGAAAGCAGAAAAAGCAATCAGCACTTGGAGACATCTGAGAGAAGATATTAAAGTATTTTGACATGCATAAAGGAAGGGTGGAGAGTTGAGTGGATAGAGCGCGCACAAAAAAAGATGAGCATCCGCCTTCTCTTTTTTTTTCGCATCTATCTCAGCATAAACGTCAACAGCCACGTGCATGGAGCTTTGTATAATTTAATGGTCGGAAAGCGAGTCTCCAATCGTGAGGAACAAGAGGACGAATAAAACACAAGAGCATTTCTCGGGCCTTTTTTGTTTGGAAGAAGTAAAAGGCGGGGTGCGAGTAGTATTACTACGCTCCAGGCCCGCAGACAGCTTTCGCAGTCTTCGATCTTCTGCGCCACCGGAAGTCGTCCGGCCAGCACTGCGCCAGCAGCGACTCCACACCAGCCAGCATGTCTTGCGGGGTAGGTCGCTGGCGAGGCTTATACGACACACACGCACGCACCGCTGCGTGGGCATCGGCCTCCGTCTGATTGGTGGGTGACAATCCGTCTAGGAGCGCCGTGTTCACCACGATACGGCCCGCCGCCACGGCATCAAAGAAGGGCTGCTCCGCCGCAGCCATCAACGCTGCCAGCTCGTCGTCGGTGCCGCCGGGCTCGCCTTGATCACTCACTGCCCAGCGCCAGACCTTTCCGCGAGCCATTAGCTCCATGCACATCAGCCCGTAGCAGAACATGTCGCACGCGGCCGTGGGCAGCGCACCAGCTGCCATTGCGGGGCTTACGTAGCACGTTCTCGGCAAAACGAAAAGCTTCTGCACCATCTTTATGGATACACTGTGCCCGTGAAGTCGCGCAACACTGTCGCTGCCGACAATGACGTTGTCCATGTGCAGCGAGCCGTGCACTAGATGATGATCGTGAAGACACAGCAGTCCACTCAGCACACCATGCATAAAGCGGGCTATTGTGACGGGCTTTAAGTGCTCGTAGCGTCGAATGACCTGCCGCAGCGTGCCACCCGTGAAGTACTCGAACAGTACCGCCACCCCGCCCTCCACAGCAGTGCAGTAGCTCAGCGGCACGAGGAGGTTTGGGTGGCGCAGCGAGCACTGCTGTTTAAGCACCGCTCGTGCGGCAGCCTTTTGCTGTGGTGTGAGGCCGAAGACAGGGGTGGCGCTGCGCAGGGCATCCGACATGGGGCCCAGCGGTGCATCTCTGATCGCATTGGCCACAGGACGAGGAACTTCGCGCAGCGGCAGGACGTCGACGACCGCCAGCGCTCCGCCCGCGCCGAGGCATATCTGAAATTTCCTCCATGCTCCATGAGCGGGAATGTTCGGCGATTTCGGGGCGACCTGCCAGCACATCTTATAGTTGTCCTGCAGCCAGTCCGGCGTGCCGGCGACGACGGTGCGGATACGCTCTCCCCGCGTGCTGTACTCCATGACGTGGCGAGGCTTTGCTTCCGGGTAGAGGGGAAGGGCGGCGGCAGTGCGTAGAGGCCGCTGATAGCGCGGGGCACTTTCCGATTGTGTGGCTGCCGCGCTGCGCGAAGTACGAGAGGCAGAGAGCTCGGTGATGGTCGAGACGCCTTGCAGCACCGCGTCGATGCCGAGGGGATCGCAACGCTCGCGGCAGAAGGGACGGGCGTCGCCGCGCGCCACGCGCTTCACGCACTCGCGCATCAGCCGCTGCACCTGCACCGACACCGCGCCGCCCACCGCATCACTCCGGGCCGCTTCCCTGCGAAGGCTGAACGGCATCAGTCCGGGCTCCAGGTCAGAAATGTCCGCAATGGCTTTAAAAGCAGAAAGCGCAGCGGCGTAGCGTCCCCGCACCATGAGCGTGAAGCCGCGAAAGCAGCACCAGCAGTAGCGCTGCCACACCTCGTCCCCCTCCGCAGCGCCGGGCAGCGCCTCGTACAGAATCACCACATCCGCGTTGAGCCCCGGCCGTCCAACGTGGAGCGACTCCACAGGGATCTGGCGCACACCGCCTACGGCGTCTCCGCGTTGGTGCTCGGCGCGCAGCAGCGTCGCCGTCTCCTCCGTCATGGCGACGCCCACGCCGATCTTCAGCGGGATGTGGCCCAGCTTGCGCTGCACGTCACGGCCAAAGGCCACCGACAGCGTCTGCTCACTCCCACGCGGGCGGTGACGGCCACAGGTGAAGGTGGAGGTATCGACGAGCACCGTTACGCGGGGGGACGGGTCGGCCAAGTGCTCCTGCGACCACTGCTGCAGGGCGAGGGCGAAGCGGAGGGCGTTGCGGGCATCTGTGGCGGCACAGGCCTGCGTCGCAATCACGTCGCGCGTCTCGTCGGACATGCTGGGGATCGAGGCCGCTGCCGGGCCGGCGGCCGTAGGAGGCGGAGAGGCCCGTGCTGCTTTGCGGACATGGTGTGCACGAGTGAAACTCCCGAAGTGTGCGACGCAGCTATCCGGGGCAAAGCGGTGCAGGCTGCCGTGGTTGGCCTCGCAGAGCTCCTCCACCTTCGTGAGGAAATCGCCAACCGCAGCTGCCGAGGCGAAAGGACCGCTGTTGACGAGGGGAACCGTGTGCGCTGCGGCGTCGACGGCGGCAACTAAGCGTTGGCCTTGGTAGGGTTTGGGGCTGAGTGCCTGCGGCACCGTAGCCACCATGTCCTGTACGGCGTTTGCGGCTCTTTGCGGCGCTGGTGGGTGAATGGTGATGTAGACCACCGTCAGCAGCTGCCGCGCGAGCTCCTCCTCACTCACCTCCGCAGCATCTGCAGCGCACGCGCGAGAGGGGCAGGCTCCTGCGTTGTCATTTTGTGCAGCAGTGGCAGCAGCAGCAGCATTGCCACGAGTCTCGGTGCTCCTGCGGATGTGCCGCCGCAGCTCGGCAGGGATGAAGCCGTCAATGATGCGCAGCTGCCGCACCGTGGCGTCGTGGGCGTCGATGAGCTGCTGCACCTCACTCAGCTGAACACACACGGTGCCGCCCGCGGGGTAGAAGAGGGTGCGGTGGCCGGTGTGGAGGTTGCCCAGCATGCGCTGCGTCATCGCCTCGAGTGGACGGGAAAAGGAGACGTGCACAAAGCCCCAAAACAGCGCTGTCAAGATGAGAACCACGGCCGCGATGATGCCAATGTAGACCTTCGAGACGCGGACGTACGGCGGCGAGTGTGCGCGCTGCCCGCTAACGAGCACCACGGGGAGAATCAGGCCGCGTTTAGAGGTGAAGGTAAAAGCAGTGGCGAAGGCCGGTGCCCCCCGATAGACAAATTCCACCGTGTGCGCGTAGCCTTGAGCCTGCAGCGGTGCAAGCTTCACGTGCTTCAGTGCGGTGCGCATGAGCGGGTCGCGCACCTCACTCACTTTTAGGTACGACAGCGGGCCCGCCGCGTTGGCGGAGTAGATGTTGGTGTCGTTCACCGACCGCTCGCCGAGGTTGTTTGAGAAGATGAAGGGATCGCTGGAGGTGAGAGACGAATTCACCAAGAGGATGACACGCCCGCTGCGCGTTTTGAAGCTCTCTGCGAGCGGCAGCAGCGCCGAGCCGTCAATGCGGACCTGCGCAAAGTCGTCGATCGTGTCCGTCGAGGAGAGGTTGAGGCCACGCGCCACCATCGTGATGGGAACGTTGTAGTAGAACATATGAGGTGCTTTGGCAAAGTAGAACCAAAGCGTACGCGGATCAACGCTATTAATGAGGCCCTGATAGAACAGCTTCGACTGCCGGAAGCCCTCGCGGGAGAGCAGCGACGCACTCAGGCTGCCGGAGATGTTTTGCACGCTCGGTGCCCACACGTCAGCCATCTCCAGCGGCCGTGCGTACTCGAAGGTGACGTTGTCTACGTAGTAGGTGCCTTCCACGATGCTGTTGTGAGAGATGTACCCGGTGAGGGTGCGCGGGGAGTGGTTACTCAGGCCACCGCGGATGCAAACCACCGTTTCTTTCTGTGCCGCGGACACCGCAAGGACGGCGCGCAGACGCACCTCGGTGTCGAGCGTGACAAAGGTGGAGCAGACGACTGACAGCGTCTTCTCCGACTCCATCGGGAGGGGCTTCCGCACGTTGGCCGCCATCAGCGTTGTCGCAATGCTGTGCGCATTTTCAATCTCGAGATCGAGGAGCTTGCGGTACAGCGTAATGCGACTGTTGTGCACCGCGTGCCACACCGCCCTCGGCGAGTCAAACATGCGCGTATATGAGATGGACACGGTGGTGATGGCAACGCACACAAGAAACAGAAAGAAGAAGGCGGTCCAGGAGACGTCGATGCGGAGAACAAAGCTGCGAAGGCGCTCACGGCGACTCTGCGGCTTCGGTGCAGCTGCGTCGCGTCGTGGCACGAGTCGAAAGAGGGGCATTTCCTCCACCGTGTCTGGCCCTCCATTGGGTGCCGCTGTGCCTCCAGCAGTCTCTGTCATCTCTCGGAGCGCTAAAGCAGAGAGGGAAAAAAAAGAAAAAGTAGAAGAGAAGGGGTGAGCGGAGAAGAGAAGGGGTGAGGGGGTGGAGGGGAGAGAAGAGACAAAAAGGATCAAATAAAATAGAAGCAAAGGAGTGCGTAAAAAGAGATGAATTTGTGCGTATGCGTGTATAAGTATGCGTGCAAAGGAAAAAGAGAGACAACAGACAAAATTTCAGCGTGGTGCGTGGTGCGAGGATATTAACTAAAGCAGTCAAGCAGTAAAACAAAAAACAGAAAAGAAGAGAGGAAAAGAAGACCGTAGAAGAGAAAGAGGAGTTTAGTGGTACACTGTTATGTGGGGAGGCGATATAGGGCGAGGAGCGATGTGCAGTGCACGATACGCCTGCGTTATGAAACCGCCCAAATCGCAGGGCAGAGTAAAAAAAAAAGAGAGATCAAAAAAGAATCGACGGCGTTGGAGGTGAATTTTTGGAGCGAGACTTTGCCTCTACGTAAAACTACAAAAAATACAAATACACGCACGAGAAAAAAGCAACAGCAGAAGTAACACGCCGGGAACAGAAAAGGGGAAATCTTTTTTTCTTTTCAGTAGCTGAGGCGCTGCAGAGAGGGAAACAAATATCCACTTCGGAAGGGGCAAAAGATGCAAGAGGAAAAGAGGATGATCGATGAAGGGCATGCAACGAAAAGAGAAAAATGGAGGAAAGAGACATACAGCTGTGATTGCCACTCCGTTGCCAAAGTTGCTGTGTATGACGGTGATCTCCAAGCAAGGGCTGCAAGCTAAAGGGTGCATTCCTTTAATTCTCGTTGGCGTGGCGTACCAGTTGTTGCCGGTAGCGTGTAAGAGCATCTTGACGAGCAGACAAGAGAATAGGCATAAGCCACCTTTTCTTTCAAATCGTACTCTCTTTTTTTGACTTCAGCTATAAAGTGTTGTTTTTTCAGTACTCATCACACGAGCGCCCACACACACACACAAAAAAGCAATCAAAATGCGAGAGAGTGAGGTTGAGCGTTTGTCAACTCGCAAGGACAACATCCAATTCACTATTGCTCAAAGCTAAATTCATCGCAGCACACCCGGCGAAGAAGAGCGAAAATAACCTCGGAGACTCCAAAGAGAGAAACAGTTGCTGCTCACCATCGTGAGTATCTCAACACATTTATAGTTTTAGGCAAGAGTGTTGGTCAGCACGTAAAAAAGAAAAAGAAGGATAAGAAGAGACAAAAAAACACAATCACAACATTACGAAAGCGATTGAGTTGCGTGGAAACCCCGAAGGAGCGTGATGAAATGGAAGACGTGCAGCTGTACACCCGTATCACTACTATTCACACAGACAGATGTCAGCGCACGTTGATACACTTTGAACCAGCAAGAAAAGAGGGAAGTTAGTAAAGAGAGAAAAAGAGAGAGGGGAGACGACACAGGTCGATGAAAAGCAGACAGAGTTCACAACACAAAATAGACAAGAGAAATAAATAAATGTGTCAATGTAAAGACGGATACAAAGAAAAAGGGGAAAAAAGGCATCGTTATGAATAGGCCATGGGGTGAAAAAAAAAAAGAAAGAAGAAGATGGAGGCGCTATGAAGACAGGAAGACTACGCCACCTTAAAGAAAAAGCCGCATTCGTTCGGTGCCAATTTATTTTTAGAGGAGACTCGTACTTCCTTCTTTTTTTTTTGTGGTCATCTACAACAGCACCCTTCAAGCGGCCATCTATGGTGGAATCTCTACACTTTGTATCAAGAGAAGATAAGCCGTCAACTCGTCGCCCTTTACCTACCTCGAGCAGATCAGCAAAAGAAAGAAATCGGAAAACACGAAAATTGGTGCATGCTACAATTTGAGTGAATGCACTTAGTTGTGTAAAGGAATAAGGAAGAGTGTAGAAGCAGGCGAGAAATCAAAAAAAGAAAAGGAGAGAAAAAAAGAAAGGGCCGAGCGATGTACGTAGCATAAAAATGACAAGTAAGCCAGTGAAGCTGAAAAAAAAAAGCGGGAAGTGCATTCGATCGGTGTATTAGAATACCTAGAAGAAAAAAGAAAAGAGAAGAGACACGAGGAGTCGTGATGCGTTATCCGCAAGAAGGCAGGGATTGGAAGCATATGAATGAGTGAAATGAATACGGGGGAGACGTTCGTTGGGATAGTAAAATACAAATATAAAAAAAAAGTGAAGCAACAGAGATATTAATAGAAGAGAAAAACGGCAGGAAAAAGAGGGCGGAGGTCACGTGTATCTCTGCGTGCAAACATCTTCTTCTCGCCTGGAGAAGTATTTTTGACATTCGATCGTTTTGTTTTTAGAATCTAAAAGAAAAAAGACAGTCGAGGAAGAAGAGATGTTGTCAGCAGAACCAAAAGGAAGAGAAGATCACAAGATCCCATTAAAAGGAATACGGTCATCGAGCGAGGCTGTCGACCCATCGAAAGAGAAGATCACATGGCCGCCACACAGCAGCTGAAAAAAAAAAAGGATGAAGCCAGTCACGGAGGCAAGAAAACAGCACACACAACACACACACACAAACAAGCAAAAAGTTGAAAAATGATAAAACATAACGGCGTTTCCCACATTTCACTCCATGCACTGAAGATGAGAGACGGAATACCTTTTTGTTTTCTCCCATTGGTCGCACGGGAAAAAAAAAAAGAAGGGATAGTCGTTGCGAACACAAGAAAAAAAAAGCGAGCGTAGGAAAGAAAAGAAGCAAAAACAGTGGGGCAGGCGTAAAGAAAGAGCATGAAAGCTTTTTAGCATCAAGAAAGAGAAACATGCTCAAGCTTCTTCGCTTCTTATTCTCGAATTAAAATGAAACACAAATATGCTTCAGTACAGCAGAAGAGTGACGGTACGGAGTATCACTGAATGTCGTAGAGGTAGCAGACACAGACAGAAAAAGAAAACACACAAAAAGAGAGGATAGCTTCCGCGAATTTCAGCAGTCTGCGCTGACGGCGGCAGAGGAGAGAAAAAGCAGTCTCTTCCAGCTCACAAGCTTCACCTACAAATTATTAGTACGCCTCATCGTCTACCTTCAGGCCGTTCGACGTCAGCAGGTCGCGGTTCACTTGGTGCACCTCGCAGGCCAGAGGACGCTCTGTTGGGTCAGGGGAGAGGAGACGACGCAGAAGCGCAGACGCCCTCTGTCGGTTCTCGTTCAGCATCATCACCGGCCCGTCCAGGACGTCTGTGTCCGGCACCAGTTGACCCTCCGCCACGGCGTCAAAGAAAGGCTGCTCCACCGCCTTCAGCATCGACTGCAGTTCCTCATCACTGCGCTGCGGCTGCCCATCTAAAGTCGGGGCCCACTTCCAAACCTTCCCCCGTGACAGCATCGCGAGGGCGAGCAGGCCGTAGCAGTACATGTCACACGCCGGCGTCGGGACTGCGCCGGCCGCCATCGCAGGGCTTACGTAGATGCAACGCGGGATGGCGAGGAGCTGCTCGGCCACGCTAAAGTAGGGAGTTTGGCTGTGTAGGCGGCAGCGTCCGTCCGCGGTGACGGAGATGTTGCGGGGGTAGAGCAGACCATGCACGATGCCGCGTTTGTGAAGGTATGAAAGGGCAGAGGACAGGTACCAGGAGAAGCGCGCCACTGTGATGGGCCGCAGCTCACTGTAGCGGTCCATCACCTCCTGCAGCGTCCCGCCAGGGCAGAACTCCTTGACGACCGCCACCGTCCCTTCCACCGAGAAGGAGTAGCCAATCGGGATGATAAGATTGGGATGCTTCAGCTGCTGCGACGCCTGAAAAATAGCACGTACCAGCCGGCGCTGCTGTGGGGTGGGACGCGTCACTGGCACGGGCAGATCGGCAGCCTTGTTCAGCAGACCGAGCGGTAAGTCATGAATAGCGCGTCGAACAGCTAACGGGACGTCGCGCAGCGCCATCAGCCGCAGCGAGGCCACAGCACCGGCGCTGCCCAGTACGAGAAAGCGGTGCTGCCAAAGATCATCAGCAGTGAGAAAAGTCTGGCGGCGGCCCACACGCCAGAAGAGCCCGCAGTTATCCTTCACCTGGTGGATGTGGACGGGCACAACAGACTTTAAAACGCCGCGGCACGTAGAGAGGGAGACGACTCGCCGTGCTGCGAGAGGCGCCACAGAGGTAAGCTGCCCGGTAGCACGTCGTGACGGCGTTCGTGGCGGGTCACTTTTGCTGATGAGGCTTCGCGATGTAACAGAGTCGTTCGGGTCTGCCTCACTCACCATCAGCTGACCTTTCAACACGGCGTCGACGCCGAGAGGGACGTTGCGGCCGCGGCAAAAAGGATGCGTGTTGTGTGCACGTACCCGCTGCTCGCACTCGCGCATCAGCCGCGCCACCTGCACCGACACCGCACCGTCCACCGCAGAGCTTGAGGCGGCTTCGCGGGCGAGGGAGGAGGGCAGCAGCCCGCGCTCTAAATCGCCGATGTCCGCCACTGCACGGAAGACACGCAGCGCACCAGCGTAGTCGCCTCGTAGCATAAGTGAGAAGCCGTCGAAGCAGTGGCGGGAGTAGCACCGCCATGCTGCGTCGCCTGCGACACGGCCCGGCAATGCCTCGAAGAGGAGCACCACGTCCGCGTCCAGCCCCGCGCGGCCGATGCAGAGCGCCTCTACTGGGATCTGCCGGGTGCCGCTGCTGCCCACTGCAGCGTTGCGCTTCGCTCGCACCCGACACGCCGTCTCCGCCGTCATGGCAACCTTAACGCCGATGAGCGCCGGGACATGACCGACGTAGCGCTGCACGTCGCGGCCAAAGGCCACCGCCAGCGTCTGCTCGCTGCCTTGGGCACGGTATCGCCCGCAGGTGAACACACCGGTGTCCACTAGCACCCGTACGTCTGGCATGTAGGTGGCAGCCGCAAATGAAGGTGAAGAGAACCAGAGGGCGTCTTCGTCGTTGTTGGCCTCCTCCACCCACGCCTGGAGAGCGAGTGCAAAGGTTACGGCGTTGCGCGCATCGCACCGTGCGCACTGCTCGTACTCCAATTGCTCCGACGTAGAGGCGGAGCTGCTTGCAGTCGCGTTGGCAGCGGCTGAGGACGACACCCACGTCGGCACCGCAGCACCGGCAAGACAGCTGTTGTAGAGTGCCTCGACCGCGGCGCCGAAGTGCACGGTGCAGCTCTCCGGTGTCAGCTGATGCACCACGCCGCGGCACCTGTGGCTGAGGCTGTGCACCGCCGTCGTGAAGGCGCTGAGGGCGTCCGGGCAGGGGAAGGGGCCGCTGTGCACGGCAGCGATGGCGTGGGCGGCGCTCTCCACCACCTCAACAAGGTGCGGTGGCCGCCCAGCGGTGTTGGCGGTGGGCACAGGAAGCACTGAGGAGCGCCGTGAGGCTGCTGTGATGGTAGTGGACGCTCCGGCTGTGGCTCCTGACGACTCAGCGGCTACCCGCATCGTCACGTAGACAACAGTCAGCATTTGCGATCGCAGCGCTGGTGCCGGACGTTCTGTCATCTCCTCTGTTCCTGCTAAATGAGGGAGTGCAGACCACTCGTTGGGAGACGTAAAGACTTCCCCCTTTGCTTCTCGTGCTTGTTGCTGCTGTTGCTGTTGCTGTTGCTGTTGCTGCTTCCGCACGTTTTCTGGAATAAACTGATCGATGTTCCGCAGGCGACGCATCATAGCATTGTGCGCCTCCACCAGCTGCCGCACCTCGCTCAGCTGCACCCCGCAGCCCTTCGCATCGTTGTAGAGGTGCCGCTTCCCACTCCACACGCTGGCCAGCAGTCGCTCCGTCATGCAGGCCAGCGGGACAGCGAAGGCGGTGTGCGCGAAGTACCAAAACAGCGCCGTGAAGAGAACAACTACGATGGCCAGCACGCCGGTAACGATGTCCATCGTCCGATCGTAGCCACCGGTGATGTCAGCCGACGCGCTGGCGTAGACCAAGGGGATGGAGAAGCCAGACCGGGTGGTGTACATACGGGCATGGACGGTGGCAGGGGCACCACGAAAGTGGAAGTCTACTGTCTTGTTATAGCCGTAGCGTTGGAGCGCTGCGAAGTCGACGTGCGTGAGGGCCTCCCGCATCAGCGGGCTGCTCACCGCACTGACGCGGAGATAGGTAGCAGACGACGTCACCAGCGGCGCGTAGATCTCCTCGTTGTAGAGCGACTGCTGCTCCCAGCTGTTGGCCATGATCAACGGGTCTTTGTCCGTGAGGGAGGCGTTAACGAAGATGGCCATGCTGACCTGTTGGTCGTACGTCGTTCCATTCGTAGCCAGAAGATGCGTGCCGTTGATGCGCACCTGTACGTAGTCGTATGGGCTGGACCCTGATGGAAGGGGAAGGTGATTCAGCAGCAGTCCAAAGGGCATGTTGAGGGCAATGAGGTGTGGCGCTGTCGACGAAGCACGCCAGGCGCTGCGCGGGTCAATAATAATGTCTTTTAGGCCGTTGTACTTTGCGGAGGCGTTGTCGAATATGGGCGTGGTCTCCACTACGCGCTGAATGACGGTGGAGATGTTGCGCATACCTTCCGGCCACACCAAAGCCGTTTTCAGCGGACGAACAAAGCGGTACGTCTCATCGTCGATGAAGTAAGAGGCGTTGACGGTATGGTTGGTCGAAACGTAGCCGACGAGCTGCCCCATCGCGACACCGAGCCCAATGCCGTGCATGCACGTCACCGACTCCAGCTGCTTATACGAGCTTGCAGTGAAGGTGTTGATGATGCGATGCGTGTCGTAGGACACAAGGATAGAGCACAGCTTCGCCAGCGCACTCTCGTTTCCATACGGGATCGGTGTCTCCCCCTGCAGAGACTCGTATCCACGTGTCATATCGAGCGCCATGCGTGAAACAAGGTTGAGGCGCCAATTAATGATGGCGAGACGCGAGTTAAAGACGTCGTCCCACGACTCGTGCAGCGCCTTCAACACCTTCGCCTGCGTGATCCATGTGGTCAGCAGCGCCACACTGGTCAGGAACAAGAAGAAGACGATGGTCCAGCAGACATCGATGCGCAGCAGGAAGGCGAGGAGGCGGCGCACCACGTGGGATTTGCAGAGTCGGGTGCGCACTCCATCGCGCCGAGGAAGGGTGGCGGTGGTGGTAGTGGTGAAGTCGAAAGCTTTGACCTCGATCACTGTGAAGGGCTCCGAGTCTCGAGTGGATGAGTCGTGTACCGGCTCCATCAGGAGGCTACGATGGAGAAAAGGGGTGCAGCAGAAAACAAAAAAATGAGAAAGAAAGAGAGAACAAGAGAGAAAAACAACGGTTATTTTTATTTGGACTTCAATGGCCGCACTTGTAAAGAGTGCCCCAAGCCTGGAAAGAAAAAAAGCAGCGAGAGCGGAGAAGTTTACAGAATATATATCTATGAGAGTAGAATACTATTAAAAAGAGAATTACGACCAAAGGAAAGACGAAGTAGAGGAGCGATGTTACCTTCTTAAAAAGCTGGCCCAGCTAGCCCGCCTATACGGGAGGCGTGCTAGTTTGGAGCGGTGGTCTACCGTCGTACTTGGGCTGGCGGTTTGCCGTTATCGGTGTTTAATTAAGTATTCAATGTGAAGAAGAAATCGAGGGTGAAAGAGAGAAAGAGAGAGAGAGTGTGTGTGAGGGAGAGGCAGAGGCAGAGGGAGATCAAAAGGATTGAGCGGCACGAGAGTGAAGGAACACAGCAGTAGTCAAGCATTGCCAAAAAAAGGACGTGATGTGATGAGAAAGCGTTGCACAAGTTCACTGCACTGCAGTACAGGCGGTCTAGAGCTGCACTGCCTGACACCTCGCACCGCACACTGCTACATGAGCCTACTCTCTTTCTATTTCTTTTCATTTTTAAAAGAGCAAAGTAATGTCAGAAAAGAACAAAGATCACAACAAAATATAGAGCTTTTTGGATGCAATTCTTAATAGACACTGAGAAAAGAGAAAAAAAAAATAGTAAAACAGTCAAGGAAACTAAAGAAACGGTGGACAACAGAAAAAAAGCCAGCGGAAAGTATGCGGTGCGATGCTGAACGGGGAAGCGAGAAAGATGGAAGAGGCAACGAAAAGAAGGTGTGGCATGAAAGTCAAAGCAGCAGCAGTATAGAGTGTGGGGGTGTCGCATAGAGTGTACCCAGTACATAAGCCCTGGTGCAGCAACATCAATAAAAAAATCTCAAAGTATTCCTTTTACGAGGCGTCATCAGCGGAGCAGGTAGATTCCGCAATTGCTTAGTGACACAGCATTGAACACGATCTACACTTTTCCCCTCCTTTTATTGTGGACCACGAAACAAACGAGGAGAAAAAAAGAGGTTCACTTGAGTAGGGAGAGAGAAAGAGAGAAAGAAAGTAGTGCTCCACAATTGGATATCGATTATGAGGAGTCGTGGAATGAGAAAGAGAAAAAAGAAAAAAAAACAAGCACAGATTGGAACATATCCATCGAAGATCTACAGACGCATGAACGAGAAAGCGCTTGATCAGCAACGAGAGCAAAACTAGAAAAACAAACATAACAAATGTTGAACTCCGCAAATGTAGAAAAAAAAAGGCTTTCAAATAACGCAGAGAAGAAAACAAAGAAGATGGCGTGGGGGGCAGCACTCGTGTGGATGCTGTCGTTGTAAACAGAGCAAACAAGCAAAGAGTATGTCAACGTAACTGCTTAAAGAAAAGACTTATAGAAAAGGGGGGTGAAGTGTAGGGAGAGAAAAAAACAAACAAACACTATCGCTTACTTGGAAGGGAGGTGATAAAGAAAAAAGAAGAGATATACACTTTTCCGGTGAGATCTGTCTGAAACTGGGAAGTTTCCGTCGTTAACCACACTTGCCTCCACCACGAGGAATTCACCAGATGTTTCCACAAATTTCACGATGGAGATAAAGGCGGTAGCCGAAAGTGTGCGCGAAAGAGACATCGAAGACTACTTAGACTCTTTTTCAGCAAAAAAAAGGAAAATAGAAAGAAAGAAGTACAAAATTATATAAAAGCATAACATAACAACAAATAGAAAAAAAAACAGATTCCAGTGTTTCTTGCAAGCTGCCAACTTATGAGTGCACAGGTGCTCAGAGTACGCCGCTCTGCATTTAAGTTAAAATAAAACAGAGAAGGGATGTAAAGAGCATTTGGTTTTGCAGCGCCTCTCCTTCCATCATTCAAAAGAAAAAAAGAGCCAGATTAGTATAAAAGGGAGGATTCTGATTAGGAAAAAAAGACTTAAGGGAAGGAAATGAAGGCGCGTATAAGTGCCGCTTTTCCTTATTACTTGAGAACAAAAATAATAGCGAAAGCATGCCAGCAATAACAACAACAACAACAACAACAGAGCCTACAGCCCCCGCTTGCTGCCTTCGCGGATAGTCACTCCTTGTCGGTGCAGCACACCCTGATCCAGCTCCCACAGCTCCGCAGCAGTGGGCCGCACCGCTGGGTCATAGGACAGCATCCGATGCAGCGCTGCCCGAGCCACGGCTTCCACGTGTGTGGACACAGGCGGCACATCAACCCGATTTAGCGCGGGCACCACACGACCTTCAACCACCGCCGCACTAAAGGCAGACCCGCCTTTCTTCAGCAGCGTAAACAAGTCTCGGTTTGCCCTGCGAGCAGAAGGGAGTGGAGTACTTCCTGCACTCACGCCATCGTCTGCCCAGCGCCACGCAGGTCGCCGCGTCACCGCCTCCAGGCACATTAGCCCGTAGCAGAAGACGTCACACGCCGGCGTGGGGGCCAACCCAGCAGCCATCGCAGGGCTCACGTAGCAGGTACGCGGGCTCGCAAAGACGACGTGTCCATCCGGGGTTGTATCCGTCTGCAGCACGAGGCGACAGCAGCCGTTTGCGTCCACCACCGCAGTGTCAAGGCTCACCGCACCGTGCACGGCTCCTTTCGCGTGGAGGTGGGCGAGGGCGGCGAGGATGCAGATGTGCAAGCGCACCACCGTCACGGGTTTCACAAAGGCAAAACGACGGTAAAGAGCCCGCAGGGTAGAGCCGGGGAGACAGCCCAGCACGACAGCAGCGGTGGCGTCAATCAAATCGACACGGCAGAGAGGGACGAGAAGGTCGGGGTGCTGCCACTGAGCGTAGGAGGCAAAGAGTTGTCTTTCCCGGAGTAAGAGATGCGCATCAATGCAGGGGCTGCGGCCTGCTCTGCTAGGGCCGTCGTGGAAGACGTTCAACGGTGCATCCTCCGCTTCCTCTGTATTCTGATATGTCTGAAGAGCAAAGGTACGTCGGAGCAGCGTGCAGAGTGTACCAGCGGAGCCGAGCACCAGCGTCTCGGTTGGGGCTGCTGTGGCCACCTTCTTGGCGTAGAGCACCACCTCTCTGTGCCGTGGCAGATACCACCGCACTCCGTTGCTGTCCGTCACGGAATCAGGAAGGCCCGTCTCTGCCTTGCACACCGAAATCTCCGCCCTCTCGTCTCCTACATTCGCCTGCTCTGCGTCGTCCTGTGACCGACCCTTCTCCTGCGCTGGTCTGCAGGATGCCGCAATAGAAAACGGAAAAGGTCTCGAAGTGGTGTGGGTTGCGGATGGGGTAGGTGATGCTGCAGGTGCAGTGCTCGCAAAGCTGCCATCAAAGCCGCGACGCTCACGGCGTCCCGCGGACGACAGCGCAGCCAGCGATTGCACCTCCCCTTTCAGCACGGCATCGATCCCCATCGGGACGCATCGTTCGCGGTAGTAGCCCTTGCTGATACCGGCCGCGATACGCCGCTCACACTCGCGCATCAGTCGCTCTACCTGCGTTGAGACGGCGCCGCCGGTCACACGACTCGTTGCAGCCTCTCTGCACAGTCTACGCGGTAAGAGACCTGGCTCGAGGTCGCTGATGTTCATCACACCCGTGAAGGCGCTCAGCGCAGCAGGGTAGTCACCGCGAAGCATCATGCCAAAGCCATCGAAGCAGCAGCGTTGGTAGTGCTGCCATGCTGCGTTTCCAGTGACCGTGCCGGGCAGCACCTCGTACAGGATCACGACGTCAGCGTTGAGGCCGACGCGGCCGGTGCGCAGCGCCTCCACCGGCAACTGCCGCACGCCACTACTTACGAAGGCGCCGACGCTGCGGTGCACCGCCGCCCGCACCCGCCACGCCGTCTCCTCCGTCATGGCGACCGACACCCCAATCGCAGCCGGCACGGCGCCGAGGTCTCTGCTGACGTCCCTGCCAAAGGCCACCGACAGCGTGTGGTCGCTGCCGCAGGGGCGGTACTGCCCACAGCCAAACATGCCGGTGTCGACAAGCGCTCGCACATCAGGGAGGAGCTGTATGCGGCAGTGATCGAGCCACCGTCGCAGCTCCAACGCAAAGGCCAAAGCGTCCTGTGCGTCCTGCCGCGCACACCGCGCCGCCTCTCGCCGCACGCAGGCCATGTTCAGCTGCTCAACTGGCGCAATTTCGCAGCCGCTGCGGGTGGCGGCGACTGCGGCGGCAGCGGCGGTGGCGGCGTAGCTGAAGAGGTGCGTGCGGACGGCGCTGCCGAAGTGGACGATGCCGCCGTCCGGGGTGAGACGGTGCACCGCGCCGTGGTGGATGCGACAGAGGGCGTGCACGACGGCAATGAAGTCTTCGAGAGCGTGCGGCGACGGGAAGAGGCAGCTGCTGGTGCTGTGAGGGAGCGGGTGGCGAGCACCCGCCTTCTCTGTCATAGCTCCAAGAGTGTCAGGGGCACTTCGGATGCGTAGGTAGACCACAGTGAGGGTTTGCTCCGTCAGGTCATTCACCGACGAGCATAGTGACATCTTCCCATGGGAGAGAGGATTTGCGAGGGTATCGTCGTCCATCTGCTGGAGCTGACGTTGCAGGAGCGCTGCGTTGGGAATAAAGGCATCGATTTGCCGCATGCGAGCCATGGCGCTGATGCCGGCCGCAATCAACGTTTGCACCTCACTCAGCTGAAAGTAGGCGTCGTCAGGACGCACCGCGTCGGAGGTGCTGCTGCTGCTGCCGCTCTGTGGCTCTAACCGGTTAATTAGCATCACCGTTAGACGCCGCAGCGGGGCAGAGAGGTAGCGGTGCACGAAAAGAAAGAAAAGGGCTGTCTCAACCGCAACCAAGGTGGTGGCAGCGATGAGGCAGATGTTCATGATGCGCGTGAAGGGGGCGGTAACGGGCCGCTGCGCACTCACGCACACCACAGGCAGGCAGGGGCTACCGTATTTATTGTAGTAAAAGGCGGACACCGTCGCGGGTGCGCCGCGGTAGGTAAAGTCTGCACTACTGCTGTAGCCTCTCTGTTTGAAGGCCTTCAGATTGACGTGCTTCAGTGCAGCACGCATGAGCGGATTGCTGACGTTGCTCACACGAAGGTAGCGCGCGTTGACTCCATGCAACACCATTCCAATCGTAGTGCTGTTCATCGCGCGCTGGCCCCAGTTGTTGGACATCAGCAGCGGGTCTTCCAGGTCAAGGGAGTCAGGGGTGAAGATGGCCGACGCGAAGGTGTCAGTCGTGTCGATGGATTGGATCTGAAGGAGACGAGATGCGTCGATAATAAGCCGCATGAAGAGGCTGGGGTCCTTGTCAGCGGGGATTTCACCGCTGCGGTAGAGCAGCATGGAGGGAAAAGTAAAGTGGAGCAGGTGCGGTGAGCGACGTGCGAACGACCACATGAGCTCGCGGTCAAAGCTCGTAGCAGCGCCGGAGAAGCGGTCGTAGGAGGCGTTGTAGACTTGATCTGTGAGCGTAAGATTCGTCAAGAGCTGAGTGACGTTGAATGGAGATGACAGCACGCCGATGACAGCACGCCGTGGCTCTTCAAATCGGTACGTGGTGCTGTTCAAATAGTACACATTGTCAATAATGTGGTCCACAGAGGCCATGCCCAACCAGGTCGTCGAGGACGGTGAAGACGCGTTCCGTTGAGAGCGCATACAGGCTGTCAGGGCGTAAAGACGAAACGTACCCGCAGCAGCGACGCGAATCAGCTGTGATATGTCAAAGGCCTCGAGCAGGGAGCATAGCGTGCCCATCACCTCCTCCACCCCAGGCCGCATCCGCGTCTTCACATGGAGAGTAAGGTAACCCATTGAAACAGCGATGAACTTGTCAAAGTCGGTGCTCAGCTGACCCACAACGTTCCGCACATGTGTGTCGTGCACGGCATGCCACGTCTCGCTCATGGCGTTGTCGACCCTCGTGCGTGTAATGGACGCCGTGATGGTGAGCACCACAGCGAGAAAGATGAAGTAGACGAAGGGCCAACAGACGTCGAGGCGGCACACGAAGGCTCTCGCTGCCGCAAAATACCGTCTCTGCCGCATCGTTGGTTTACGGACGGTTTTTATACTTACTCTTAGTAGGCCAGAAAGGAAACAAAAAGAAAGAAAAAAAAATAATTGGTGCTGCCGTTAAGAGTGCAGCTGAGTAGATGTGCAGAAAAAAAGGGGACAAAGAAAGAGAAGGAATAGTAACACCTTTTTCTCTGTGGGACTGGGGTACGTTTCTGGGTCCTAACAGATGCTGTTAAGCGACAAATCAACAGGCGTGACAGCGTCTTTAGGAAGGCTACAACAAAAAAAAAGAAAAAAGATTTTATAAAACAGGGTACGAGGATTAAGGCAAAAAGACAGAGAGAGATAAAAGAAAGAAGAAAGGCAAAGCCGTGAGGTCCTTCTGTAAGGGAAGTAAAAGAGCAAACAAGAGAGGAGAAAAGGAAGAGTGATGAAGAGAGAAGAAACGTTCATGAAGAGATGTGCATATTACACATGTGAAGGTGGCCGGCAAACTAAGAGGGCCATATTTTATCTCGGCGTTAAATAACGCGGCATTGTTCGACTTCCTGCAGCGCCTGTCTCCTTTGCGTCTTTCTCGAGTCAAATGTCTGCGTAGCTCCTCTCCAGCCAGACGATCACCGTCGCTGTGATACATTAAAGATTACCTCACTTCTTTCATACTTTGTTCTTCTTAGACTATCACCGTAGACGTACTAAATTGCATTTTGGTCGTTCATTAACATTATCACTATTATCTTTCCATGCTACTCCCCGCACACACAAACACAGAGTGCGAGTTCGAGCAGGCAGGTATTAAAAAAAAATATAATAGTCAAGACGCGAAAAGACAGAGAGCGATGCATACAACACACAGAGCATCAGAAAATAAAACAGACAGAGCAGCAATGGGTAGTAATCAAAATACACACACACACACACACATAAACGCACACAAAAGCAATGAGTTTTGCCGCCTCTCATTCCAGGTAGGAAGTTATTGAGACGGCATGCTGAAATAGAGCAGAGCTTTTTATTTGCTTGTTTCGGATGGAAGCAAAGATATATTAATAAAAGGGGAAAAAAGAGAAAGAAAATAAAGTGAGAGGGGAATAAAAGAAAACAATAGATTGAAAGACGAGAGTCAAGCGGAAACAAAACACGAAAGAGAAGTGTAGATTGGAGCGTAGTTTCTTCCGGAGAGATCCTTGAGCGGGATGCCGTCCCCTTTCTGGGCATCTGCGTCGCCTCATACACAGACGCACACGCTCGTATTCCCCTCGAGTACAGAAGGAAGCACTACATATACATGGAACCACACGCGGACACAGACACGCGGGATGATACTGAGGCAACAAGGCGCGACGGGTATCGAAAACAGAAACAAAGAAGGGAAATGGAAGATTAGCCCTCGTAACTCACAGGTAAGTGAGGAGAGGAAGATATTCAAAAGAGGAGACAAATGGAGAGAGAGAAGCAGCGCAACGCGGCAGAATGTATAGGAAGAAGGCTGCGAGATTGTGCTGCATCCCTTAAAGCATGTACAGAGCATACATCTGATGAAGAGAGGGGAGGAAGAAGAGCAGCAAATTATGGATTAGTTCAATGATGTGCCAGTAACTAAAAAGGGATTAGATACACCAATCTTCAATGCCGGCAGGTGTCGTAGAAAAAAAAAAGGCGTGAGGGAACGGATTGAAAAAAAAAAAAGACGAAGGTGGGGGAATGCCACATGGCACAGGTGTTGGGTCGCTGCAGACTATTGTATATGTTGACGCTGCAACTTTTCGCACTAACCAAGAGACACACACACAAAAGACGAGCATGGGTTTAATAATAATAAAAAGCACAAAAAAGGGGAGGAGAATGGGAAAAAGTAGAAAAGCTCATGAGAAGCTGGAACAAAAAAAAAAACACACAAGTAAGAAAATACGGGATCACAACAAGGGGCGTAAAGCACACAGGCAAAAAAAAGAGCATAACATATAGTTGAGAGAGGGCAAGAAGGTGACCAAGTATCATACCACACGTGCGTGGAGAACGCCTTGGTGCGAACAAACAGAAGAGGAAAATTGTGAAGAAGAAAAAAGAGGTAAGACATTTCAAGACATCAAACTAAAACATCATTAAGAGACATTTGCAACGTATCACGGAGAAAAAAAAAGAGAGCTTGATGTGAGGGTATCAACTCAAAAGCTACGGTGGCGTTGTCTCGCTCTCGTTGGTAATGTCCTTTTCCACGAATAGCTTCGTCACGGCACACACCTGCTTCGCCGTGGGTCGCCGTGCCGGGTGCGGCGAAAGACACGCGCGCACCGTCGCCGCCGCCAGCTCCCGGTACAGGTTACCCGTCGGCACCGCATCCAGCACGTCCATGTCCGGTTGCAGCAAACCGTTTGCAACCGCCTCCATAAACGACTGCCCTCCCGTCTTCAGAAGGGTCGCCAGCTCCTCAGCGGAACGTGCCGCTTGCCCCTCAGCCGCCGCCGCCCCTGATGCCCACTTCCACACCTTCCCACCCGAAAGTATCTCGATGCACATCAGGCCGTAGCAGAACATGTCGCACGCCGGCGTGGGCAGCGCACCAGCCGCCATCGCAGGGCTCACGTAGCACGTCTGGGGCAACGCGAAGACCTCCCGTGCGTTGCGGTTGCCAGCGCAGCGGGTGAGCAACCGGCACTCCCCAGTCGAGGTCACAACCACCGTGTCGAGCGAGACCTCGCCGTGGACGGCCTTTTGCGCGTGGAGGTGAGAGAGGGCGGCAAGGATCGGCAGCGTGCAGTGAGCGGCAGAAACGGGTGCCAGCCGTGGGTGACGCCGCAGCAACTCCCGCAGGCTGCAGCCCGGGAAGAAGGGCCACAGCAGCACCACCACCCCTTCCACCCCGGTGCAGTAAGAGAAAGGGAGGAGGAGACTGGGGTGACTTAAGGAGCAAAAGGTGTTCACCATAGCCCGAAGCTGGGCCATTTGTGTCGCGTTAGGGTCGCAGACAGGAACGGCGCTGCGCAGTGCATCCGTCAAGGGACCGTCGGGTGCGTTCTTCACTGCTTTGGCCACGATGGGCGGCACCTGCCGCAGGATGAGCTGACTGGCAAGGCAGAAGGCACCGGAGGCGTGGAGGCTGACAACGTAGACGTTGCTCGGGTGCGCTGCTGTCGCCGTGCGAAAGTTGCGAGCGAGAGACCACTTCTGTCCAAACACGTCTCGAATCACTTTGGTTGGGTCGCCCAGGACGTGACGGGCCGCCACGCCGGTGTCGGTGGAGCTGACAAGGTAGCGCTGGCGGTCTTCACAGGACATGAGTAGCCGAGGGGCAAAGTGTACCCGTCGCGCTGGTGGCTTGGGCGGCGGTGGCGGTGGCGGTATCGCCGGCGAAGGAGCGCCATCGGCTACCGTGAGAGGCGGTGGCAGTCGTTGCAGTGGCTGCTGCGGCTGCGTTGCAACACTGGATGGCCGGCTGCTCGCGGGTCTTGAGCCTCCTCTAGCTCCCCACTCCGCCGCCGCACTCCCTCCATCTCCTCGCGGGAGCAGCGTGGCGCGCATTCCCGGTGGCAGCCGTCGTGTGCGACAGTACGGCCGCACAATGTGCAGCGACACGCACCGCCGGCACTCGCGCATTAGCCGATCCACCTGCACCGATGTTGCACCACGACTGACGAAGCTGATGGCGGCCTCTCTTTCCAGGCACACGGGCATCAGCCCCGGCTCGAGGTCGGAGATCTCGCAAATGCGGGTGTAGGCCTGCAGCGCCGCCGCGTAGTCGCCGCGCAGCATGCACGCAAATCCCTCGAAGCAGTACTGACTGTAACGCTGCCACACCAAGTCGCCCGCCACAGAGCCGGGCAGGGCCTCGTAGAGCAGCACCACACTCTTGTTGCTGCCGGCGCGGTCGGTGGAGACGGCCTCGATGGGGAGCTGCCGCACGCCGGGCTCGAGGGTGCCCGCCCACTCCGCTCGCAGCCGCCGCGCCGTCTCCTCTGTCATCGCCACCCGCACCTTCAGCGCAGGGAGCAATGGACCCAAATCACGTTGTACGTCGCGGCCCATCGCGATGGAAAGGACGTGCTCACTCTCCTTCGCGCGGTACTGTCCACAGACAAAGGTTGTGGTGTCGATCAAGGTGCACGCATCGACATCGCCCACGCCGTTCTGGGTGTCGTTCATAAAGTCCTGCAGCCGCCACACAAAGGCCATCGCATCGCGCGCATCTCTGCGAATCCCACTCTCGATGTCCTGCTGCTGGCGTTGCGCGTCTACGGCCTCCTTCCGTCCCTCTCGCCATGCCGCTCGATTGTCCACCTCGCTCTGCAGCGTGCGGGCCGTCTTGCCAAAGTGGATGACACAGCTGTCCGGGCAGATGCGGTAGACGAGGCCGTGGTGCTGCGCGCTGAGCTCGTAAATGGCCTCGGCAAACAGTTCGAGTGCGGCGGGCGAGGAAAAGGGTCCGCTGCTCACGGCCGCGCTCACCGCAGAGACCGCGCTGTGTGCCACCGCCGCCGTCGTTGCTGTGGTAGTGGGAGCGAGAGTGTTGGGGGACATTCCCCCAACTGATGACGTTGTCTTGCTCCGCAGGAGGCGTGTCAGTGACTCCGGAGGCACGTACGGCCGCGGGGCGGGCCGCAGCATGATGTACACTGCCGTCTGCACCTGTGTCGTGAGCGTGCACAGCGGGATGGTGTGCATCTCTGTTTCGCTGCTGACTTGGTCGGATATGTCGGTGAGCAGGTAGCGCGTTTGTGCAGCAGGTCGGTTGAAATAGTTGCGGATGGCAGCCGGGATGAAGAGCTCTATTTGGCGCAATCGCCGCATGGCGCGGTTGTGGGCACGAATGAGCTGATCTACCTCTTTCAACCGCATCCACGTCGTCGAGGCAGCGACATACATGGTGCGCTTCCCTGTCGCGACGTTGCGCGTCATGAGCACGGCGAGTTCTGTCAGCGGTCGAGTGAACTGCGTGTAGATGAAGCACCAGAACAAGAAGGTGAAGAGAAGAATCACGAAGCCGAGGACGCCGTTCAACGCGTTTACAATCGTGCGGTACGGACCCACCAAAGGCTCATGTGCGCTGGCAAAGACAAGGCGGATGACGAAGCCGGTGTTGGTGGTGAGGGTCAGGGCAGTCACGGTCGCGCAGGCACCTTTGAAGTGGAAGATCACCGTCTCATTGCAGTCGCTGCGCTGCAGCGATGTCAGACGGATGTGCTTTAGCGCCGCCCGCATCAGCGGATCATCGATACCGCTGACTTTTAGGTACTGCACGCCGCTGAAGTCGGTGGATTGGAACATACTGTTGTTGCTCACCGACTCCTGGCCCCAGCTCGTCGCCAGCACCAATGGATCCGCATTGTCGAGAGTCTGTGGGATGAAGGCAGCGATGGAAAGCCCCGTCGTGCGCTTGAAGGCGTTCCCTAGAAGAATGCGCGACCCGTCGATGCGCACCTGCACATAGTCGTCGAGGTTTCGGTTCAGTACGAGATTACGCGCCGCGATGGAGACGGGCAGGGTGTAGTAAATCAGATGCGGTGTTGCGGTCGGGTAAAACCAACACTCCCGCTTATCGTACGTGGCAATACTGCCGTTGTAGTACGCCTCTCCGAGCTCGAAGATGCGCGTGGTTTGAAAAGAGTACGTCACCATATCTGACGCGCTGCGACGATCAGGTGGCGCAACCGTCATCTGCTGCAGCGGTCGTGCAAACTTCATGGTGTCCTTATCGACCAAGTAGGTGCCGTCCATGGTGTGGTTCTGCGAAAGAAACCCCGTCAGCGTGCTCAGCGAGCCACTGTCCGCCATACCGTGCATGCAGCCCACCATCTCTTCTTGCCCTACCGAGATGGCAAGAAAGGCGCGAACAACCATGTCCTTGTCGTAGGCAGCCAAGGTCGAGCACGCCAGCTCGAGGGCAACTTCCGTTTGCATGGGTAGGGGCTTTAGCAGGTGCACGTCATTGAAGGCGGCCGCCATGCGGTCCACAATCGCGGTACCCTGCTCGATGCGTGAGTTGGCTGCAGATATGCGCAGCTGGTGCAGCGTGAGCCACGTCGCCAATGTGTGACGGTTAATAATGGTTTCGGTGACAACACTCGTGATGGCAGCCACACAGAGGAGGAAGAGAAAGAAGAAGGCCGTCCAGCACACGTCGAGGCGACAAACAAAGCGGCGCAGCTTTGTGCGTGCACGACAAGGGCGTCCGCTGGACCGATTCAGCGCTGAGTCAGCGAAGCGTCTGCTCGCGAGGGAGTCGCTCCCGCGTGTCAGCCCGGAGGGCATGGAGCGGCCGGGCATCTCTCTCTCTCTCTCTCTTGGCTACCACACAGCTGCAGTGGAATGAGTGGAAATTCAGAAGAAAACAGACAAACAAACAAACAAAAAAAGCAGGACAGGTGCCTGGTGTAAAGCAGAGCGAATTGAGCGTGGGTGCCTCTCGTTGGTGATGTGCAGCAAAAAAAAGTAAATACAACGAGATGTGCGTGTATTATGGTATTCCCTTATTTCTTTTGAGGTGTTGAATACTGTTGGGGGCAACGACGCGCTGCAGCGCAGCTAAATGAAGATGATGAGAAATTAAAGACAGATTACAGAAAAAAGGGAAGGCGTTTTGAGGCAAATTCCCTTTATGGGCAAATAAAAAAAAAACAATAAAATCACTGCGGGCATACTGTCAAACGAGAACAAGGATTGAAAAGTGGTAGAGTTGAGAGAGAGAGAGAGAGATGGTGAGGTATGCGCAGTTGTTGAGTGCCCTTGGTCGCATCGGAAACGTATGGTACGAGTGTCGTTGACAGCAAAGAGATACATGAAAAGAAGGAACGGAGAGGGCAAAGATGCGCCAGTAGGCTGACCATCACCATTTTCAGCATATCTCAAGCGCATTTTTTGACGACGGGTAAGGGAAAGCGAAGAGGTAAATGAGAGCCTAAATGCGGTAGGCCCTTCACTTCTGACTGCGCAGAAAAGACGCTGCTCTTTGAGGGTGAATGTGTATATCATACGCTTCAGAAACGACTAAAAAACATAGCAAAACAAGTCGCATGGAAAGAAGCCACAAAGAAGGCGAAGTAGATCACCCCGCTTGCACCACGCACACAAACACACTACAGGACGGAAGCAGGTTCTCAAACTAAATGAGATAAGAAAAGAATACAGAGAGAGGGGGGAAAGGAGAGAGAGAGAAGGGAGTGAAAGAACAACAAAACAAGAGCCCAGAGGCAAGCTTTTTGAAGTACGAGATCTGCCCAGACACGAAAAAAAAAAAACACTCAGTTGCAAGCGCTCCACCCACTTGAGTGGACAAAGTGGGAGCCAACGTAACAAGACGATAGTAAGCCACAGAGGCAAGCACCTTCAGGTCAAAAAGGTCAAAGTTGTCGTCTTGCATAAGACCTTTCGCAAAACAAAAAGAAAAGAATAAATTAAAAGAAAGAAAAGCCGGACAAAAAACAAGGCAACAGTTACCTAAAGCAGACACCAAGCAAGTGCTACAGACAGAATGAGATAGACAGGGGGAAGAGAGAGACAAAAAAGCCAAAGAGCGACAGCAGAGATACCGAGAATCAGAAAAAAAGTCGAAGCAAAGGCATCGTGTGAGCTACACACACACACAAATAAAAAAATCATAAGAGAAAAACATAAGAGAGAGAGGGAGGTTATCGATCAAGAAGGCAAAAGGAAGAGGCAGATACACCCTCTGTTGTCGTTGACTGCCTGAGGAGGATGGCAGCGACACACAAAAAAAAATGAGAATAAAAAGAGAGAACGATAAATAAAACGTTGAAGAGTCGTGCGCTATCAGCATAGTGAGCATATTTAACCATGCGCAGTCACACACACACAAAACAGAAAGAATACCGCCAGATTAAAAAAAAAAAAAGATAACACACAAAGTGAGCTTCACGTTGGTCGAAGGCGAAGCAGAGGAGAAGATAAAAAATACGGCTATCGGCACTTTCTTATGAGACCCACAAAGAAAGGGAAAAGCAAAGCCTATTTTAGAGGATCGCAGTATATGATCCATCAACATCGTACGAAAGGCCATTCTTGACCCTGAAAAAGGATTTGCCCCTTCCTCCTGCAATTTTAGCTCGGTGCACCCTGCAGCTCTATAAGCTTGCGGACCACCTCGCTCGCTTGCGCCGCGGTGGGCCGCGCAGCCGGGTCGTACAGCAAGCAACTCCGCACAGTCCCCAGTGCCCCTTCGGTGTAGTGTTCCGTCACCACAGCCTCATCGAGAAGGGCAAGATGCGGCACCACCCGGCCATTGGCCACCGCCGCACAGAAGGCCGAGCCTCCACGATTCACAAGGGCACTCAGCTCAGCCTCCGAGGGTACAGACGCTCCCTCCTCGCCGTCTTCTGCCACCGTCGCCGCAGCTGCCCAGGCCCATGGGTGATGTCGCGTCAGCACCTCCAGCGTCAGCAGCCCACAGCAGAACATATCACACGCCGGCGTGGGTGGCTGCCCAGCTGCCATGGCCGGACTCACACAGTAGGTGTGACGCAGCACAAAAATGGCACTTGCCCGTGCGTAGTCGGTAAAGTAGCCCGTTAACTTACACGTGCCATCCGCACCTACCATCACCGTCTCTGGGCTCAGTGCGCCGTGGACGCAGCCTTTGCTGTGCAGGTAGGCGAGGCCGGCCGTCACGCACGCACCGAATCGGAAGGCGGTGAGGGGGTGAATGCGGTCGTAGCGGGCGATGATGTCGCGCAGCGACCCACCGGGACAGTACTCACCAATCATTGACACCCCGCCCTCCATCGCATAGGTGTAGGCGATCGGGAGCAGGATGTTGGGGTGCGCCAGCTTGCGGTGATCGTAGAACATGTGCAGCAGCTGCGCACGCACCTTGGCGGGTGGCTCACACACCGGCACGGCACTGCGTAGTGCGTCGGACATGGTGCCATCCGGTGCGTTTTCAATTACCTTCGCCACGAGAGGTGGGACGTCGCGCAACAGGTAGGCCGTGACGGTGCTGAGCAGCCCAGCCGAGCCCAGCGCCGTCATCTTCAGCTTGTGGTAGTCGGCATAGCTCAGTTTACCCGGCGGCAGGGGAAGGTACCAGTGCATCCCATAGTTGTCTTTCGCCCAGCGCGGGGGGTCGGCGATGACGTGTCGGACCGGCTGGCCGTCCACGTTCACCGTGACAATAAAGCGCTCCTTGGACTTGCACAACGCCACTTCAACAGGGGCACGTACACCACGACGTGGCGATCTCCGGCGGGGACTCGTCGTGCTCGCTAACCCTTGCACCGCCTGCGAAGTCGTCGGCGCCGAGGACTGCGGCAACGCATCACCCTTCAACACAGCGTCAATGCCGAGTGGCACGTGACGGCGACGGTAGAAGCCACTTGTCACGCGCCTTGCCACCCGCGACGTACACTCCCGCATCAGCCGCCCCGCCTGCGTCGACACCGCCCCGCCAGTCACCTCGCTCGCAGCGGCCTCACGGCGCAAAATGGAAGGCATGAGGCCAGGCTCGAGGTTGCTGATGTCACCAATCCCACTCAGTGCTCGGTGTGCGGCGGCATAGTCACCACGCAGCATCAGGGCAAAGGCATCGAAAACGCACCCGGCGTAGCTGTGCCAGGCACCGTCACCAGTAGTCAGTCCGGGCAACGCCTCGTAGAGGATCACGACGTCGCCATCCAGCCCCTCTCGACCAGTGCACAGAGCTTCTACAGGAATCTGCCGCACGCCGGGCCGCCGTGCCCCGGCGAGTCCATCTCGCACCCGCACCGCCGTCTCCTCCGTCATCGCGACCTTCACGCCGATCTTCTCTGGTACGTAGCCTATCTCGCGCATCACATCGCGGCCAAAGGCCACTGACATGGTCTGCTCACTGCGTACGGCGCGGTGCTGCCCACAAACGAAGGTGTTGGTGTCCACCACTACCCGCACATCAGGGCCACCGCGTGTGGCAGCCTTTGTCACCCACTGCTGGAGAGCCAAAGCGAAGGCGACCGCGGCGTGTGCGTCCCATGCGATGAGATGCTGAAGGCTCACCCTGCGACGTCGCTGTTTCTGACTTGGCGATGCTGCTGCTGCTGCTGACGCCCTTGATGTCCCGCCTGGCGAGCGTGCACGCCGCGCCGTACATCGCACATGGTATGTGCGCACCGCTTTGTGGAAGTGGACCGTGCAGGAGTCCGGTGTGAGAGCGTGGACTACGCCGTGGTGCGCGGTACTAAGTTCGTGGACAGCGGCGACGAAAGCGCTGAGGGCTCTGCGAGAGGGAAACGGGCCTGTGTTCACGATGCAGCCCATCTGCGCCGCGCTCGTCACCGCAGCGGCAAGACGCTCGCCGCGCCGCAAGGGGCGTTGAGACGTCTCGACAAGCTCAATGAGTGGGACGTTGTCTGTGGTGGTGGTGGCGGTGCGGCAAGGGCGGATGCGGATGTGCACCACACTCATCTCCATCTCTCTCAACCCGGTGGTTGGCGGACAAGAGGAGCCTTGTGAGAGACTCCGCGGCAATGACGTCCGAGACGTGAAGCCTGTGGTGTGGCAAAAGATGCCACGTGAAGGCTCATCGTCGCGATGCGGCTCCCGAAGCGCTTCAGGTAGGTAGGCGTCCACCTCGCGCAGCTGCCGCATCGTGTCGTTGTACACCCGCACCAGCTCCCCCACCTCCGTCAGCTGCACACCGCACGCACCCGCGCCGCTGCAGATGAGGGCACGGCTGCCAGGCTTCAGGCTGCTCTCGAGGTGGGCCGTCATCTCCTCCAGCGGGCGGGAAATTTTCGTGTGCACGAACCACCACAGCAGCGCCGTGAAGAGCACCACCGCAACGCCCACCACGACGTCGCAGATGTGGAAGATGGTGCGGTACGGGCCAGTGAAGCTCGCCTGCGCGCTGGCGAACACGAGGGGGATGGTGAGGCCTTGGCTGGACCGGAAGGCGTGGGCAGTGACCACCGCCAGCGCGCCGTGGTAGAAGAACTCAACCGTCTCTTCGTACCCTGCGCGTTGCAGCCGCGACAGGTGGACGTGCTTCAGCGCCTCGCGCATGAGGGGGTCGCTGACGTTGCTTGCGTGCAGGTAGGAGAGGTCCGCGGTGACGCTTGGCGTGTAGAGGCTTGTGTTGCTCGCAGACGGCTGGCCCCAGTTGTTGGACAGGACGAGCGGATCGGTGTCGGTGAGGGAGAAGTTCATGAAGGCCATGACGGAGTAGCCGGGGGCTTTCAGGAAGTCGTAGTTGTCAAAGAGCAGCGAGCCGTCGAGGCGCACCTGCAGAAAGTCGGTGGGCGGGACGCGTGCCGCTCTCGGCATCCCGCGCGTTATGAAGCCCAGTGGTAGGCTGTAGAAGATAAGGTGTGGTGTTGCGCTGCGGTAGGTCCACCGCAGGCTCAGGTCTGTGTCGTTAATCACGCCTGCGTAGTACGCCTCTGCGGCGGGGAAGAGCGGATCGCTGTCGTAGGCGTCCGCCGTGGTCACGGAGAGGTTCTGGCGGCTCGGCATCCAGGGCGACACCTGCTGCAGGGGCTGCACGAAAGCGTGCGTGTCTGAGTTCACCAGGTAGCTGCCATTGACCGTGTGGTTCCGCGAGACAAAGGCGGTGAGGGTGCGCAGCGAGCCGGTGCTCGAGAGGCCGTGCATGCAGCCCGCAGCCTCCGCGCGCACCCTGGACAGCACCAGCAGCGCTCGAAAGCGTGTCTTCTTGTCGTACTCGTCGAGCGCGGTACAGAGGACGCTGTACACACTCTCCTCTTCGATGCGTGCGGGCTTCTGCAGGTGTAGAGAAGCAGTGGCGGTGGCGATGTCGTGCACGCGGTCCAGACCAACAGAGAGACGCTGCGTCATGGCCGCCACCCGTGCGCCGTGCACGCTGCGCCACGAGTCGTACACACACCGCGTGATGAGGGAGTGCGTTACGCTCGTGGTGGTGATGCCGACGCAGAGAAGGAAGACGAGGAAGAGCAGCGACCAGCTCACGTCGAGGCGGCAGAGAAAGGTGCGAAGGCGTGCATGGCGTCTCTTCCTGGATTGGGCAGCTTGTGTACTTCGCAGTGGCCCTGGTGGGTCTGTAGGTGGTTCGTGCTGCTCGCCCACACCGACCTTCACGTGCGGCTGGGTGGCCATGGCGCTGCACTCGAGGGCCCAAGGCCTTCGCGCACCTGCCTACGCAGTCGCTGCCCCTGCTGTAAGTGGCTCAGCTCTCTGGTCGTCGTTGAGGGGTGAGCGAGCCTCCGAGAACAGCGAGGAGACAAAAACAGAGAGAGAGCAAAGAAGAAAAAAAAATGAGAAAAAGGCTTAAAGAGGCTGTGTAGAGCAATGTCACTCCGCCGCAAACGTCTGCCTGCAGTGATTAAAGCGGCAGTACAAGGAGAAGAGGGGAGATGGAGGAAAGGAAGATGGCAGAGCGGGAGTTCGGTGACTGCTACACGGCGTGAACCTCTGGTGCAACTGTCAGGCTTGTTTCGCACCACAGCAAGACGGAGCCTGAGAAGTGTGGGGTATTACTACGCGAGAGAGAAAAAGACAGTACGCGCAGAGGAGCCACACACTGTGCTTCTTCACGATTGCCAGCACAGCTGCAGTTTGGACCCTCACAGGCCCTCACCTGCACTGATGAGGCCGCCCAGCGATTATGCCAAGTGGGGAGCGGCTCCAATACGTTGAATACAGTCTGGCAAGTACAAACAGATGCCACACTTATCAGCTTCTCTTAAAGCGCATCATTGCGGCTTAGCAAAGCGTTTTCAAGCCATCAAATGGCATGTCGGAGATAATAACAAAAAGAAAAAAAGGAGGAAAAAAGAAGTGGATGCGCCGCGGCAAGCCGAAAAGGTCTTTTAAATAGGTCGTGCATAGAGCAGCAGGAAGCGGAGTGACATCTCAAGTAGACGTTAACAAATACGAGTATAGATCGCCAAATCAAGCAGAGACTAATTGACAGTTAATTTTATTTCTTTTTTTGAGGTCGTCAGACGCGACTGAAGCATGTTGGGTTATAGAATGAACACGGTATGGAGTAGTACACAGGCACCAACTTAGCGCACGTTTTAGAATAATGGCGGGCGGTGTGTGTCTTGCGGGGCGGGAAAAGGCTCTTGACTGCGGAGGTACCTTCTTATCGCACAGATTGTAAGCGAGAGAGGGTTCAAGACAGCTACCACGGCCGAAATTTACATACCGATAGGGCTTTTTTTATTTAGGCATGTTTTGTGAAAGGATCCTGTAGACATCTCAGTCAACATGTTGCACACGTAGTAGTGTGACAAAAAAGGAAGAAAAATAATAAAACAAGGTGAGCTCAAGACTCATACACAGTACTTTATTCAGAAAGAAAATATCGCGTTAAAAGCTGCCGGGCATCAGCAGAGGAGCAGCATGCCAGCTCTTCGATGCCACAGCACTGTACAGAAGAAGGAGAAAAAATAGAGAAAAAGGATAGCTCTACTTACATTTTACAGGCAGATAACAACAGACAAGAAATGAGCAACAACATCGTCATTAGCTTAACAGGTCATGCAGAAAAGAGGAGAAAATAAGACAAAGCAGTAGAACAGTAGCATCGTGCAATGCAATATAGGAGAGGCAACACGGGATGGAAAGGGAAGGAAAAAAATAGAGAAGGAACAAGTAGCCAAAACACTTTAGACTAGAAAATAAGAGAAAAAGAAAAGAGAAGAGCAACTACCAAGTAAAAATAGAGGCAGGTACAAAAAAAACACGGGCATTGAAACACTTGACAACTGCACCAAACACGAATAGTGTCGCAAGTTTCCCCGCTGTACAACGTTTTCTTCTCCACGTTCTCAACAACTCCAAAACATCTCTTTGGCAGCAGAGAGTAAACAATAGAAGAGAATCCCACTAAAGCGGAGGTCTAACAAATTTGAGACATGAAAAGAGAACACTGCCCTAAAGTCGTAAGTGATCCTCATACGGAAGAAAAACAAATCGTTAATAAGCAGAACTTTAGTAAGACCCTGTCCACGCTTATTAAGCTCACGAGCTTGCATACCTTGTGAGACAGCAGCTGTCTCGTCAAAAAAAACTATCCAATCACAACGCCAGATGTGCGGAGTCTTGTTTTTCCCCTTCATTCCTCCACCATCAGGCCCACCTCAGCCAGGAGCGTCTTGTTGACCTCCCGCACCTCCTCGGCGGTGGGGCGTTGCAGCGGGTCTGTGGCGACGCAGCGGCGCACCGTCTCGCGGGCAAGCTCGGTGTAGTGCCCGGCAGCACCGCCCGGCTCCAGCACCGCCGTGTTGGGCACCACGTCGCCGGCCACCACCGCCGCGCTGAAGGCAGCCCCGCCCTCCGCCATCAGTGCTGCCAGTGCCTCCGGTGTCCGCTGCGGCGTCACACCGCCCGCGTCACCCACCGCCGCCCATATCCACGGCTGCCGCCGCGCTACCACCTCCAGCGACAACAGCCCGTGGCAGAACATGTCGCACGCGGCCGTGGGCAGCGCACCGGCTGCCATTGCGGGGCTCACGTAGCAGGTGCGCGACAGCAGCGCACGCGCCGCAGCCGGGTCAGCGGTCTGATGCATCAAGCGACACGCGCCGTCGAACCCGACCACCACCGTGTCCAGGCTCAGCGAGCCGTGCACCATGCCGCGGCTGTGCAGGTGCGACAGCGCCGACAGCACACCGAGGCCGCAGCGCACCACGACGACCGGGTTGAGCAGCGTGTAGCGCGTCACCAACTCGCGCATGCAACCGCCGCGGCAGCACTCCCACAGCCCCACCACGCCGCCCTCCACCGAGAGCGAGTAGCCGACGGGGCGGAGCAGATTCGGGTGCTGGTGCGCGCGGTGTGCAGCGAAGAGCCGCGCCAGGACCGCGCGCTGCGCCGACGACGCGTCCCACACCGGCACCGCGCTGCGCAGCGCCGGCGACAGGGTCCCATCCGGCGCACCGTGAACCGCCTTCGCGATCACTGGCGGCACGTCACGGAAGGCGAAGAAGGCGGCTGTGCACAGCGTGCCGGTGGAGCCCAGCACCGTGAAGATTGCACTCCGGCTGCGCGCCACCGCCGCGGTGACCACGCCCGCCGGCAGCCGCCACAGCATACCGTGCTGGTCCGCGATGCAGGGCGGCGGGTCGCCCACGACGCAGCGCACCGGCACCACGTCGGCGACGAGCGTCACGAGGCGGCGCTGGCGCGCGTTGCGGCCGTCGTGTAACACCGCTGCACCGCCCCAACCGCCCGCCGCCTGCGCCGCCGGCAGTGAGGCACGGCCGCCGCCACGGCCACCACGCGCAGCCGCCGCGCACGCCAGCGGCGCATCCCGCAGCAGCGCGTCGATGCCCAGCGGCACGTGGCGCACGTGCAGGTAGGCGCCACTGCACCCTGCGCGCTGCAGTCGCTCGCACTCCCCGAGCAGTCGTTCCGCCTGCACCGACACCGCGCCACCCACCGCGTCGCTGTGCGCCGCCTCGCGGCTCAGGCAGCGCGGCAGCAGCCCGGGCTCCAGGTCACTGATCTCACCCACGCAGCGGTACGCGTGCAGTGCGCCGGCGTAATCGCCGCGCGCCATGCACTCGAAGCCCGCGACACAGCAGCGCGCGTAGGCCAGCCACGCCGCGTCGCCGGCGGCCGCGCCGGGCAGCGCCTCGTACAGCACCACCACGTCTGCATTCAGCCGCGGCCGGCCAACGCGCATCGCCGCCACCGGCAGCACGCGCACGCCAAGCGGGTGCACCAGCACGGCTGTCTCCTCCGTCAGCGCCACGCGCACGCCCAGCGCAGCCGGCACGTGGCCCAGCTTGCGCTGCACGTCGCGGCCCAGCGCCACCGTCAGCGTCTGCTCGCTGCCGCGCGCGCGGTAGTGTCCGCACACAAAGCTGCCGCTGTCCGCCAGCGACCACACGTCCGGCATCGGCGGTGCCGCCCCTTGCGCGTCCACCCAGCGCTGCAAATCTAGCATGAAGCCCAGCGCCGCACCCGCGTCCTGCGCCGCCCCGTCTCTGCCGCCATCGCAAGCCGACGCACGGCACCGTCGCGGTTGCAGTCGCCGCCGCGCGCACGCACCAAAGCGCAGCAGGCACGCGTCGGGACACAGCAGCTGCACCACGCCGCCGTGCCGTTCACTCAGCGCGTGCACCGCCGCCACGAAGGCCGCCAGCGCCGCCGGCGTCGCGAACGGGCCGCTATTCACCATTTCCGCCGCCTGTGCCGCCTTCTCGACCGCCGCCACGAGCAGCCCCCGCCCACGCCTGTCACCGTCACCACCAGTGGGAGGTGGAGCCGCCGCGGCAGAAGTCGGCCTCGTGGGGAGAAGCGACACAGCAGTGCCGTCGACACTGTGCCGGCCTGTGCTGCTGTTGCTGCTGCTGTCCCGGCGGCGCACCGTCACGTACACCAGCGTCGCCGGCTGGCTGCACAGGCTGTCCGCACCGCGCGGCGCCGGCGCCACCCCGCACGTCAGCCTCGCCGCGGCCGAGTCGGCTGCAGCCGCCACCACGCCGCCGCGCCGCAGCAGCTCCCGTACCGCCACCGGTACGAAGGCGTCCACCTCGCGCAGCTGCCGCATCATCGCGTTGTGCGCCGCCGCCAGCTGCTGCACCTCCGTCAGCTGCACGCCGCACGCACCCGCGCCGCCACGCACAAACACCGCGCGCCGCCCCGTCGCCAGACTCGCGAGCAGCAGCGCCGTCATGCGCCGCAGCGGCAGCGAGAAGCACGTGTGCGCCAGCCACCAGAACAGCGCCGTGAAGCACACAATCACTGCGGCCGTCACGCCGGTGCAGATGTCCATGATGCGTTTGTAGGGCCCCGTCTTGCCCACCTCCTGACTCACAAACACCAGCGGCACGCGCAGTCCGTTGCCCAGCGTCGCGTGCAGCGCCGTCACCGTCGACGGCGCACCGCCGTACAGGAAGTCCACCGTGCGGTTGTGGTCCGCCTGCTGCAGCGCCTTGAGGTCCACGTGCTTCAGCGCCGCACGCATGATGGGGCTGCTGATACCGCTCGCACGCAGGTAGGAGACGTTTTGGTAGGCTGTGGTGGAGTAGAGGCTCGTGTTGTCAAGGGCGGGCTGACCCCAGTTGTTGGACAGCACCATGGGGTCGGCGTCCTGCAGCGACTCCTCAATGAAAGCCACAGCGGCAAAGTCGGTGCTCTTGATGTTGTCGTAGTTGATGAGCAGCTGCGAGCCGTCGAGGCGCACCTGCACAAAGTCACTGGTGTGCTGTCCGGGCTGCAGCACCGTTCCTTTCGCCGAAATGCCCAGTGGGAGGGTGTAGAGGATGAGGTGGGGCACGTTCGGGGGGTTCGTCCAAAACTCTTCCGGCGGTATGTAGTCGAGAGTGCCGTTATAGTACGCGCCAGCTTCAGTGAGAAGTTTGTAGTTTCCAAATGTGTTAATGAGATTGGCTGTGGTGTTGCGTGCGTATTCGGGCCACTCCACTATCATTTTTAGCGGCCGCACGAACCTGTAGGTGGTGGGATCGACCAAGAAGGTGCCGTTGTTCATGGCGGGAACGGGAAGAAATGCGTCGAGGGCGGCGGGTGAGCCGGTATCCTTCCGCCCGTGGAAGCAACCCGTCGCAGCGAAGTCTTGCATTGAAATGAGCACAAACGCGCGGTAGAGGTTGTAGACGTCGTAGCGGGCGAGCGATGCACAAAGCAGAGAGATGGTGGACTCCGAGTCGAGTTTAAGAGCGCGCTGCAGGTGGAGTGACTGGAAGGCGTTGGCCATGTTCGTGATCGCCTGTCCGCTCAAGCCAATGCGTCGCGAAATGCTGTAAATGCGGATGAAGTGGATGGAGTGCCACGTATCGAGCAGCGTGCGGGAGATGAGCGTCTGCGTGACAGCCGTGGTGATGGCAGCCACGGCAACGAGAAAGAGAAAGAAAAAGAGCGTCCAGCACACGTCGAGGCGACAGAGAAAGGCAGTGAGAGAGCTGCGGTACCTAATCTTGGGGGCTTGGCGCTCAAATGATGGGGCTTGTGTGCCTGAGACTGTCGCTGATCGATCGGACACCCCTTCTCTTGCAGAAGGGGGACGGAGTGACTCTTGTTCTCCTTCCATGACGCCCCACGACAGTTTCGGTGGCGCTTCTGCGATGCGCTGAATAATGCCGTCAACGCAGAAGTTAAAAGCAGCTCTTAGGCAAAGATGAAAACAAAACAAAAAAGCGAAGAGAGGTGGATCGATGGTATACAGGAAAGGAGAAAATATGGAATGGGAGCTGTCACGATGTATGCAGAAGACGTTTATTTTGTTGGAAGAGGAGAGCTGAAAGACGCAGAGAGGAGACACGTGGAAGGCGACGCAAATAGAAGACAATGTCTAGGCGAAGACAAAACAAAGGCTCATTTGCATACCGCTCACAATACAATACACCGGAATCCGTCCAGTTGTTAGATAAAACACGTTGTATATCGTGCAAGTCAGCTCGTAAGTCGTCTCATACTGCCAAGATGGGTGTGTGAGGAAAATGGTAGCAAAAATATAGACAAAAAAGGCACTTACATCATGCGACAGATGGTAAATGCCAGGCTACACAGCCAGCACAGTGGTTATGCAACATATGAGTGAGCATTATGCGTTCCAATTTGTTTTTTTTTTTTTTTAGTGAAAAGCTTTTTTTAGGACATGTATTCAGGAAACCGACAAGCAAAGATCCATGAAACCTGTAGGAGCCGTACACAACAACAAACCAGAAAAAAAAAACAAAATTAGCGCCGGAATAAGCATCAATGAGAAATGATAGAAGCACAAACGGCAGCGAGTTGACTGCGCTCAACTTTGGGAGAAAATGAGAGATGAAAACAATATTCGAATGAATAAAAGCATGAAAATGCAATAGAGGGCAAACTTTTCTTTTGTTGCCGCATTAATTGAGTGTTACGTGACGCAGGAAATGCCAAAAAAGAGAACGCTCACAGACCTCCAAGTAAAGAGGTGCGGTTAAGAAGAGGGCTGCGAGAATGGCGGCTCGCAGGGTATAGAAGGCCCTACGCATAGAGTCCACGTATCACTGGGGCAGAAAACCAGCAAAGTAGTTCCTTTTTTCGAGCAACATGAAGCAAAAAAAAAAGAAATAGCGGAAGATGAGGGAGAGAAAAAGCATGCAAGATTTTAGTTAAAAACACAGGAAAAAATAAAGGATTTAAGAGTGTGACAGTGATGGTGAGAGTGAAGGTGAGGGGGAGAAAACAAGCCGCAATTTTTTCTTTTATTAAGATCCGGCCACGTAAAGGCTTTGTCTTCCGCTCTCTCAACAAGAAGACAAAATGTGTAGAGGAACGGAAGAAAGCAAAACAAATTCCTTTTAATAACAATTATGGCAGCTGCCGACAGAGGATTGCGTTCACTAAAATGGGAGAAAGAATTGACAAATGCAAATAAAACGAGGAGAAAGAGACTAAAACAAGAGAAGATAGCGACACAGCAGTTCCCGTTAAGCCTGCTTAGTGAGTTTATCAAAGTACACTCAGTGTCCGAGAAATAAAACAAAAAAGAGACGTTGCCCGTTTCGATGCCTGCAAAAAAAAAAATTTCGTTTCTCTGATACAGCGAAATGTGTGGCAATGCGCAAACGAAAATGAAAAAAAAATAGAAAACAGTGGTTGCTCTATTTTGTCCAGTCGACGCCGCTTTTCTCTACAAGAAAAGAGGATTCAAATTTTCTACTTTTGCGTCAGAAGTAAATAGAAACGATAAGAATAATAACAGCGAAGGAGAGAATAGTGGAAACAAGCAAAAATTCTAGCAAAATTTAGAAGCCGAAAAAAAAACAGTAAGGGAAATAGATGAAAAAGGTATCGTTTTCAACACACTTCACGAAGGTATATGCGCGGTAGTGCGAATGACGTAGTGTCTTTAAAGGCCTTTATTAAAAGTCAGCAACGACACACAAAGAAAAAAAGGAAGGCGAAAAAAAAAATTAAGACTTTTTTTTAGTACATTGAGATGAGAGGGTGCTTCACCTCTGACCCTCGTGTGTATAATGACGTGAAGAATGAAAGGGTGAAGCCCGTACTCAAATTTAAAGCCGGAACAAAAACAAAAAACAAACAAAAAGCAATTTTACTGTGCATTGCGAAGGATTACGGCAGTAGCAAAAACAAAAGGCCCGCTTCAGTTTACACATCATTTTAGCTACTAAAGAGAAAAAAACTGTGACCTAAGGCTTAAAAAAGGTAGTATCGCTATCGGCAATGAGCAAGACTACACACTCCAGAAAAAGAAAAAAATAATTGCGGGCTACTAGCATTGGCCGCGGCTTGTCGAACTCAGCAATCAATACGCGCTAAGGCGATGTATCCGAGGAATCCTCCGCCGGCATTCCACTGCATTGCGCGAGCCCACTTCGACGCAGAAAGCCCTTAATCATAGCCGCCATCTCCACAGGCGCTGGTCGTTGCGCAGGGTCAAGGGAGACACAAGAAGCAACCTCCGCACAGTATTGTGTGTCGCGCTTTCCCATGATTTCCGGCTTCCCCAGCACCTCTGCTGCAGGCACGACACGGCCTTCCGTCACGGCTGCACAGAAGCGTGGGCCGCCTTCATGCAGCAACACTCTCAGCTCCTCCTCAGAGCCCTGAGCGTCTCCGTGCGCATCGCGTGCCCACCGCCACGGAGGCCGCCCAGAGAGCGCCTCTAAAAGCAGCAGCCCATAGCAGAACATGTCGCACGCAGGAGTCGGGGTATGACCAGCAGCCATCGCAGGGCTCAGGTAGCAGGTGCAGGGCAGCAAGAAGGTGGCATCTGCGAGGGCGTGGTCCGTGAAGTAGCCGCGCAGTCTGCACTGTCCATCCGCACCCACCACAACGTTGTCAAGGCTGAGGGCACCGTGTACGCAGCCTTTCGCGTGCAGATAGAAGAGACCGGAAAGGATGCCGAGCGCGAAGCCAGCTAGCGTCCTCTCCGACATGGCCGAATATCGGTTCAATACCTCCCGCAGAGTCCCGCCGGGAGCAAAGTTCTTCATCACCGCCACGCCACCCTCAACGGAGAGCGAGTAGGCGTTGAAACACAGAAGGTTTGGGTGGTTCAGTCGGCGGCGTCCGAGAAAGAGCTCGTCGATGGCCCGCCGCTGCTTTGCTGTGGCGTCGTGCACCGGCACGGCACTGCGCAGTGCATCGCTCATAGGTCCTCGGGACGCACTTGCAATGGCCTTGGTGACCATCGGCTGCATCTCGCGGAAGGGAAGAAACGAGGCAATGCAGATCGACCCTGCGGATCCCAGAGTGACAAAGTGATAGCTGTAGGGCTCCATGGGGGCCTTCTCAAGCGAGCTGCGCGACATGTACCACGCCGTGCCCACGTTGTCCACCACCATGTCAGGCTTGGTGCCGAGAACGCAGCGGACGTCTCCGGTTATCGTGGGCACAACACCGATGTAGCGCACCGTGTCTGGCGCCATCCGCACAGCCAGCGCCTTTGCAAGTCCCTTACTCTGTCGCCGTTCAACGTGTGCCCTCACGTACTCTCCTTCTGTCACGCCGTCAAAGTGACCAGCGGTCATTCGCTGCTCCAACGGCATTGCACGGAGCACCGAGTCGATGCCATACGGCGAGCGACGTTCGCGGCAGTAGCCGCTCGACACACGCGCCGCAACACGACGCTCGCACTCCGTCATCATGCGCTGCACCTGCACCGACACCGCGCCACCCACCGCGTCGCTGTGCGCCGCCTCGCGGCTCAGGCAGCGCGGCAGCAGCCCGGGCTCCAGGTCGCCGACCTCACCCACGCCGCGGTACGCGCGCAGCGCACCGGCGTAGTCGCCGCGCACCATGCACTCGAAGCCGTCGAAGCAGCAGCGCGCGTAGGCCAGCCACGCCGCGTCGCCGGCGGCCGCGCCGGGCAGCACCTCGTACAGGATGACGGCGTCCGCGTCGAGCCCGGCACGCCCCGTGCGCAGCGCCTCCACCGGCAGCTGGCGCACGCCGGGCTCGGTGGCCGCGCGGGGCCCCGGCCGCACGCGCACCGCCGTCTCCTCCGTCATGGCCACGCGCACGCCAAGCAGCGCCGCCGCGCGGCCCACCACGCGCTGCGCGTCGCGGCCCAGCGCCACCGTCAGCGTCTGCTCGCTGCCCGGCGCGCGGTACTGCCCGCACGTGTACACGCCCGTGTCCACCAGGCACCGCACGTCCGGCATCGCGGGTGCTGCGGCGGTGCCGGCGGGGTCCGCGCCGCTGCGGGCGTCCACCCAGCGCTGCAGCGCCAGCGCGAAGGCGAGGCCGGCGTAGGCGTCCGCGTCGATGCTGGCGCGCAGCGGGGCCGGGTCGTACTCCGCGCCGCCACCGCGCTCCGCGCCGCCGTGCCGCGGCAGGTGCGCGCAGACGGCGGCCATGAAGTGCACCACGCAGCCGTCCGGCGTGAGGTTGCGCACCAGGCCGCCGTGCTGCGCCGCCAGCTCGTGCACGGCCGCGGAGAAGGCAGCCACGGCGGCCGCGCTGGGGAAGGCGCCGCTGTTGGCCACGCCGCCCGCGTGTGCCGCGCGTTCCACCACCGCCGCAAGCCGCTGCCCGCGCCGCGCTCCCCCGCCCTGCAGCGCCACCGCACCGCCCGCCACCGCCGCCGCAGTCGCCGCCGCAGTCGCTGCCGCCGCCGTCTCCGCGTGCGCCGTCCACGCACGCACCGTCACGTGCGCCATCGTCACGTGGTGTGGCCGCAGCGTGTCGGAATGCCGCGACGGCAGGCGGCTGCGCATCTCCACAAACACGGAGGACTCCTGCCGGCTCATGTCCGTCGTGGTGGAGGTCGTGGTGGTGGTGGTGGTTGGGTCCTGGCCACGCAGCAGCCAGAAGCGCTGCCGCACGTCGCGTGGGATGAAGGCGTCGATCTCGCGCAGCCGCCGCACGCAGTCGTTGAAGGCGCGGATCAGCTGCGCAGTCTCGCTGAGCTGTATGAAGGTGCAGTGCGCAGTGCGGTATAAGGTGCGCTTGCCCGCCTTCACGTGCTCAAGCAGCAGCAGCGTCATGTCCTCCAGCGGCCGCGAGTACTCGTTGTGCACGAACCACCAGAAGAGGGCCGTGAAGAGCACGATGGCGACGGCGGTGATGCAGTTGCAGATGCGCAGCACCGTCAGGTAGTCCTTGGTGACGTGATTCTGTGCGCTGGCCAGCACAATCGCAATGACAAGGCCGCCGCTGGTGAGGTGCGTGTTGGCGGTCACCGTGGCGTACGCCCCCTTGTACTCGAAGTCAGCGGTGTGGGTGTAGCCTGTGACCTGCATCGCCTTCAGATCCACGTGGTGGAGTGCGGCGCGCATGAGAGGGTCCGTGATGGTAGTGGTGTCTACGTACGTGTTGATTGCATTGACCATCGGGGCGAATATACTGTCGTTGATGACTGCGGGCTGTCCCCAGTTGTTCGAGTACAGTTTCGGGTGTGCGTCCCCCAGCGTGGTCCGAATGAAAGTGGCTGTGGAAGTACCGTCAGACGTGTTGCCGTAGGCGGTCAGGAACTTGGAGCCGTCGACACACACGATGATGAAGTCGTCGACGTAGCGGCCGGGTGGGAGGGGCTGCCCGCGCGCCACCACGCCGTAGGGCAGGTAGTAGAACTGCAGGTGCGGGATGGGGATCGCGTTCTGCCAGAACAGCTGCGGGTCAATGGTGTCGATGCTGCCGTTGTAGTAGGCCGGCGCCAGCTTCAGCACCGGCACGTTGCCGTAGATGACGGGAGTGGTCTGAGAGAGGTTCTGGCGGGACACGGGCCACTCCCCGACTATCTGCAAAGGACGGGCGTATCCATACGTGCGACGATCTATTAAGTATTCGTACTTGACAATCGTGTCTTGCGAGACGTATCCTCCCATTCGAACAGACTGATTCTGAGGATAATAAATTCGCGCACATCCCACACCCTCCAAGGTTCTGAGAGAGTACATGAAGACGCGGTCGAAGCGCGTGTCGGGGAACTTGTCCAACGTGGACGTGAGGAAGCGAAGGTTGGCCTCCGAGTTCAGCTGCGGTGCGTCCTGCAGGTGCAGGGAGAGGGTGGAGGCAGCAATGTATCTGGCTCGTTCGTTGACGCCGCTCAGCTCGCTCAGCACCGTGGCCAGTCGAGTGCTGTGGCAGTCGTGTAACGTGTCCAGCAGCGCGCGTGCGATCAGCGTCTGCGTCACTGCGGTGGTGATAGCGCCAATGATGACCAGGAGGAGAAAGAAGGCGAATGTCCAGCAGACGTCGAGGCGATAGCAGAGCCGCCTCGTCCTTCGCCACAGCCGCAGTGCCCGCTGCCGTACATCGCATCGACGCGTGCTGCCTTTCTGAGAAAGATAAGTGACCGCTGTTGGTGTATCAGCTGTTGGCGGACGACTCTCACCTTCCATCGGCGGTGGTGCGGTAGTGGGAGAGAATGTGGCTTGACTCTGCATCGTGGGGTACCTTCCTTTGAATGTGTTTTTGAGTTTTTTGATCAATGAGGTGTAAAAAAAAAAAACAAATGTCGTTGATGAGGCTTTGAGGGAAAGGGTGAGAGGCGCGAATTTGCTCAATGCGTTTTCTTCAAAAGCGAAAAGGCTGTACTGTATTGTCCCTGTTCGATGTCGAACGGTGCACGTGTCATATTAGGTGCCCAGGTAAGTATTCGGTGCGCGGCGCATGAGAAGGGAAAGGTGGTCGAATAACATGAAAAGAGCGTTGACAGTTTCATAAAAAAAGGTTGACATTAGAAGCAGCGGTGTTGTGGGACGCACAGCTGTGCAGCTGAGAAACACCACCAGAAGCGGTTTCTTCGTTATTGGAAAGTCCTGGAAATGTTTCTACTTCGGTTCCTTGTTGTGTCACATGGAGGCTTAAATTTCCCGTTTGCAGCGCAGGGTGCGCGCTCCGTCTCCTGAACCGCTTGTCTACGTGGGTGCTCGGCTCCCTTTGACATGCAGATTGGCTTGTAGAGCAGCAGAACACCGCGCGGCATTACACCCGCTAGTGTCGCGAGCTTCCAAAGACATACTTGTGGTCTTAAAGGTTCACAGTCCATTTATTTTCTTGAGGTTCCCGTCACGGTCCATGGGGGCCTCCAAAGTTTTTATCAGACCGTAGCAGGGCAAATAAATAATAATCCTTGAGAGCTACAGTCGTGGTGGATCGGTGAGAAGTCGGTGCGGCTGGAAAAAAGCGTCCCAAAGCCTCGAAGGTACTGCAGCGAGCAGAATAATCTCCAAAGACTAATAGATGTCTGTTCAACTGGTTCTGAAGCACGTGAAAGGAAGCAATTCCGCGATCTCTTCTTGCATGAATGATGAGAAGTCAGCCAGCGAGCGAAGAGAGAGAGACAGGAGCCACACACATACAAAAACATAGACGCGGTTTTGCTTATTTGTCCCGCTGTGTGAGGAGAAGAGATGGTGGAAACTGCTTAGAGAAGCAGATGCGTTGGTGTTCGTCGCTCAATTGCATGCCAGGAAGCAGAGGCTGGCGGTTAATGTTGTGTACCTGTCCCTAAGCGGGACCTTTTAAAAAGGATAGAGGTAAGCAGTAGCCTCTTCTTAAAATTAATGTTTGTTTTCGTTATACACGTTAGCATGCACAGCTCCGGGCCTAATAGTACCGTAAACGGTGCATCAGTCCTCAAACTGCACTCACGCATTCCTCATAGACTGTCCTTCACATTGCTAGTAATCATCTGTGGTAGCTTAGGCATATTAGTTGCAATAGAGAGAAGGCCCTTAGCTATGAGATTGTTGGATGATGAAAGAGTGCGTGTGAAGCGGTGGAAATGAAGTGCGAGTGGTTTTGCAGAATACATATTACTGCGGCCTAACGCACAATATCGCTATTTTAGTTCTGTTCGCAGACTACCACACGCACATGCAAGATAATATTAGCGATATGAGCGATAAAAGGGGGGAGAAAACGGAGAAGGGAAGATGATCGGCGCATCAGGAAAAGAGAGAGAGAGAGAAAACGTGGGGCACGATGGTATTATCAAAGCTTCTTTGACACTTCTTGCGATTTTCACGGTGCTTTACAGCGCTCCGTTTCATTTTCGTCAAGAGGTGAATCAGTGAGCGGCAAAAGCCCTCCTCTATATCTTTTGCCAGCAAACAACCAAGTCCACAACCACCTTTCGTCGGGACCTTCATCACCATAACCGCTTGAAAAGGTTCAAAAACACAAGGAGCCAGGGTAGAGCATCGACAGATACCACTCTGGTAAGTACAACAAAAAAAAAGTCGAACCACACACTGGGCGGGAGGAAAAAAAAATATGAAAAAGGGGATTAGAAGATCGGAAAGAGAATAGTACGGAGGACGAGAAGGAAAACACTGAACTGAATTGGATGGGGGTAATAAAAATGCGGAAAATACTCATGGTAGAAAAGCAACAACAATTAGAAAGCACGAATTAAAGCTATGGGAGAAGCAAGCCACTATCGAAGTGAGCGGGGTATAGAAGGAATAGATAAGGGCGAACCCTGCTGAAAAAAAAAAGGAGGAATACACCACGTTGCGAGTGTATGTCCGCATGTACGTATGTGAGTGTGGGTGAATTGCTTGTGCAGAGGTGAGTCTCGCGAAGCTCGAAGTAGATTACAGCAGCCACCGTCGTATTAAACGGCTAAACTGTGGACTCTTAACGATTACAAAAAAGAAAAAAAAATCCACAAACAATAAAAAAAGGAAGCATTTCTTAGAACTACGGCAAAGACACCAGAATGTTTGAAAAAAAAATAGAAAAATAGTTCGGGCGACATTTACATGATGAACAGCATCGCCACAGTCACATTTTGATTCTACACGACGAACCGACCTCAGCAGTGGTCGTCTTTAGGGCTGTTGTTTGTGCCCGTTGCCCACAGCTAGTGGAGCGTCGCACCAACACATCTTCTTTCCTTTCCCAGGCGTTTTAGATGGAAAAGAGGAAGAGAAAGAGTCAAGTTGGGCATGTACGAACACACACAGACCTAAAAAAAAGGAAAAGAAAAGTTATGACGATCAAATCAAAAATCATGGAGTTAGTTTCAATTACTTCACGAATTAGAACTACGTTGAGTGGCTTTTATAGAAAGGGTGTATGATGCATCACTCACACGACATTTCCTCTACCTCAGACTGAAGACATTCATTTCCTCAAGCTGTGGGGTCTCGACACCGAAGGTCTACACAGCCTCCACATAACCTGCATCACCTTTTATTAGCTCTTTCACCACTCCAAATTGAAACTCCGCATTGGGTCGCTCCGCTGCGTTTAGTGATAGGCACGCGCATAATAGCGGCACATTCGTTTCCGACATCTTCTTTATCAACACGGGACGCTCCAGATTTGTGAGAGCCGGGACAACGCGGCCCACGGCAACAGCAGCGCGGAAGCGTGAACCGCCTCCATTTATCAAGGCATCCAATTCATCTGCCGTACCGTAGAAGTTGCCGTTTTCGTCCGTCGCCCACGTCCACGGCTTTAGACCTGTGAGGCCTTCTAACCAGAGCAGCCCATAGCAGAACATGTCGCACGCAGGAGTCGGGGTACGACCAGCAGCCATCGCAGGGCTCAGGTAGCAGGTGCAGGGCAGCAAGAAGGTGGCATCTGCGAGGGCGTGGTCCGTGAAGTAGCCGCGCAGCCGGCACTGTCCATCCGCACCCACCACGACGTTGTCAAGGCTGAGGGCACCGTGTACGCAGCCTTTCGCGTGCAGATAGGAGAGACCGGAAAGGATACCGAGCGCGAAGCCAGCCAGCGTCCTCTCCGACATGGCCGAGTATCGGTTCAATACCTCCCGCAGAGTCCCACCCGGAGCGAAGTTCTTCATCACCGCCACGCCACCCTCAACGGAGAGCGAGTAGGCGTTGAAGCACAGAAGGTTCGGGTGGTTCAGTCGGCGGCGTCCGAGAAACAGCTCGTCGATGGCACGCCTCTGCTTTGCTGTGGCGTCGTGCACCGGCACCGCACTGCGCAGTGCATCGCTCATAGGTCCTCGGGACGCACTTGCAATGACCTTGGTGACCATCGGCTGCATCTCGCGGAAGGGAAGAAACGAGGCAATGCAGATCGACCCTGCGGATCCCAGAGTGACAAAGTGGTAGCTGTAGGGCTCCATGGGGGCCTTCTCAAGCGAGCTGCGCGACATGTACCACGCCGTGCCCACGTTGTCCACCACCATATCGGGCTTGGTGCCGAGAACGCAGCGCACGTCTCCTGTTATCGTGGGCACAACACCGATGTAGCGCACCGTGTCTGGCGCCATCCGCACAGCCAGCGATTTTACAAGTCCCTTACTCTGTCGCCGTTCGACGTGTGCCCTCACGTACTCACCTTCTGTCACGCCGTCAAAGTGACCAGCGATCATTCGCTGCTCCAACGGCATTGCACGGAGCACCGAGTCGATGCCGAGTGGTGAGCGACGCTCGCGGCAGTAGCCGCTCGACACACGCGCCGCAACGCGCCGCTCGCACTCCGTCATCATGCGCTGCACCTGCACCGACACCGCGCCACCCACCGCGTCGCTGTGCGCCGCCTCGCGGCTCAGGCAGCGCGGCAGCAGCCCGGGCTCCAGGTCGCCGACCTCACCCACGCCACGGTACGCGCGCAGCGCACCGGCGTAGTCGCCGCGCACCATGCACTCGAAGCCGTCGAAGCAGCAGCGCGCGTAGGCCAGCCACACCGCGTCGCCGGCGGCCGCGCCGGGCAGCACCTCGTACAGGATGACGGCGTCCGCGTCGAGCCCGGCACGCCCCGTGCGCAGCGCCTCCACCGGCAGCTGGCGCACGCCGGGCTCGGTGGCCGCGCGGGGCCCCGGCCGCACGCGCACCGCCGTCTCCTCCGTCATGGCCACGCGCACGCCAAGCAGCGCCGCCGCGCGGCCCACCACGCGCTGCGCGTCGCGGCCCAGCGCCACCGTCAGCGTCTGCTCGCTGCCCGGCGCGCGGTACTGCCCGCACGTGTACACGCCCGTGTCCACCAGGCACCGCACGTCCGGCATCGCGGGTGCGGCGGCGGTGCCGGCGGTGTCCGCGCCGCTGCGAGCGTCCACCCAGCGCTGCAGCGCCAGCGCGAAGGCGAGGCCGGCGTAGGCGTCCGCGTCGATGCTGGCGCGCAGCGGGGCTGGGTCGTACTCCGCGCCGCCACCGCGCTCCGCGCCGCCGTGCCGCGGCAGGTGCGCGCAGACGGCGGCCATGAAGTGCACCACGCAGCCGTCCGGCGTGAGGTTGCGCACCAGGCCGCCGTGCTGCGCCGCCAGCTCGTGCACGGCCGCGGAGAAGGCAGCCACGGCGGCCGCGCTGGCGAAGGCGCCGCTGTTGGCCACGCCGCCCGCGTGTGCCGCGCGCTCCACCACCGCCGCAAGCCGCTGCCCGCGCCGCGCTCCCCCGCCCTGCAGCGCCACCGCACCGCCCGCCACCGCCGCCGCAGTCGCCGCCGCCGCTGCCGCCTCCGCGTGCGCCGTCCACGCACGCACCGTCACGTGCGCCATCGTCACGTGGTGCGGCCGCAGCGTGTCGGAGTGCCGCGACGGCAGGCGGCTGCGCATCTCCACAAACACGGAGGACTCCTGCCGGCTCATGTCCGTCGTGGTGGAGGTCGTGGTGGTGGTGGTGGTTGGGTCCTGGCCACGCAGCAGCCAGAAGCGCTGCCGCACGTCGCGCGGGATGAAGGCGTCGATCTCGCGCAGCCGCCGCATGCAGTCGTTGAAGGCGCGGATCAGCTGCGCAGTCTCGCTGAGCTGTATGAAGGTGCAGTGCGCAGTGCGGTATAAGGTGCGCTTGCCCGCCTTCACGTGCTCAAGCAGCAGCAGCGTCATGTCCTCCAGCGGCCGCGAGTATTCGTTGTGCACGAACCACCAGAAGAGGGCCGTGAAGAGCACGATGGCGACGGCGGTGATGCCAATGCAAATGCGGAGGATAAGGAGATATGGTAGCGTGATGTAGCTTTGTGCTGAGACAATGACGAGTGGAATGGCCAGTCCGCCTGCGTGAGGCTTAAAGATCGCAGTCACCGTGGCGTACGCTCCCTTGTACTCGAAGTCGACAGATCTGCTGTACCCAGTGTGTTGGAAGGCGGAGTAGTTGACGTGTTTCAGTGCTGCGCGCATCAGTGGGTCGCTCACATTTTGGGTTGGAATTAGCGTGGCACTGGTGTTGAGGCTGGGTGAGAACATGTTGATCACTACCACAGGCTGCTGTCCCCAGTTGTTGAAGTAGATGAGCTTGTCCTTAAGGGAGAGAGAATCTTTAGAGAAGGCAGCCACAGCGAGACCCGTTGCACGTGTGGCTGGGTTCCTTAAACGAACTGTGCCATCATAGCCGACCAGCATGAAGTCATCCACGTACTGCCCAGGCTGCAGAGGTACCCCGCGGGCCACAACGCCAACCGGAATGAAGTAGAACAACAGTTGTGGCATACTGGGCAGCGTCAGCCACAGCAGCTGCGGGTCGAAGGACTTGATAGTTCCGTTGTAGTAGCCTGGAGCCAATTGGATTATAGGAGCTGTGCCGTAGAGCACTGGCATCGTCAGCGACACGTCTGTCCGTGCGAGCGGCCACTCGGCGAGGACGTGTCTGGGCTGCACCATGGTGTACGTGGTGCCGTTGACAAGGTCGGTAGAGTTCACTACGTGGTTCTGGGAAAAATAGCCGCCGAGCTGGGTGTGGGAGTCGCTGTCGAGGGGGCCCTTCACGCACCCGGCGACCTCCAGATCATGAAGAGTGTACAAAAACAGCCGATTGAAGCGCGCGTCTCTAAAGTGGTCGATTGTGGAGCAAAGGGAAGACACCGAAGCAGGCGAGTTCACCTTGGGTGGCTGCAGGAGGTGGATGGCGTAGTAGGCGTTGGCGATGTACCTGGCCCGCTCATTCACGTTCGCCTCCTCATGGAGCAGCGTCGCGACGCGGGTGTTGTGCAGGGCGTGGAGGGAGTCGCGGAGGCTGCGCAGGATGAAGTGCTGCGTGATGGGGATCGTGACGACGCTGACGAGGACGAGCAGGAGAAAGAAGACGAGCGTCCAGCAGACGTCGAGGCGGCGGCACAACCGCTTCGCGCAGCGGCACAACCGCAGTGCCCCTTGCCGCACACTGCAGCGACGCGCGCTGCCTCTCTGAGAAAGATAAGTGCCCGCTGTTGGTGTATCAGCTGTCGGCGGACGGCGCTTACATTCCATTGGCGGTGCTGGGGTGGTAGGAGAAAGCGTGGTGTGCCTCTGCATAATGCCGAGTGCGTACTAAAGGAAAAAAGCGAGAGAGAGAGAGAGAGAGTGTGTGTGTTGTGTGTTTGGTGCTTAAGCACTGCGGCGTTTTACAGATTGTATCTTGGGTGCTTTTCTTTCGCGGAAAAACAGAAAAAAAAAGAGTTCACTAGAAGGCGCGTTGAGAGAAAGCAGTAGTCGAGGTCCGGGTCGGACACGGAGGGGAGCGTTGTGGCGTGGTGGAGGGAAGTTTGTGTGCAGGAGAGCAGGGCGACTGTTTGTGTCAACTGGTGGTGGTGAGATAAAAAAGTCAAGGCTCAAGAGGCAAAAAGAAGAAAATAAAAGAAGAATAAAGATTGATTAGTGAGTAAGAATTTTAAATTGTCAGAATGTCTTTTAATACATTTGATCTCTCACATTTGGCACTGTTGTAGAGAAGAAAGCTAAAGCTTCCGTAAGTTTATCTAGACATACTTATTTGCAGGCGATACCCTGCAGAGCTGCGCACAAATGGGTGTGGACTGTAGACTCTGGATTCGTAAAGCAGCAGTTGTGTACTTTAAAATGTCTGTACATCTAAATCAGCTTGTTCCGTAAAGCGTGCGATACGCGAGCGATTGGGAGGCGAACGCATGGCTTCCTCGACGCTGCAACGTTGTATAGTGCGGCATCGACAAGAGAAGGGAAAAGTTAAAGAAAAAAAGAATAATAGACCAATATAGGAGGGAAAATGCTTCGGGTATTGCACTGCTCGCTTTTGTGGAATAGCTGACGTGAGAAGAAACGAGAGGAGCGGAAGTCCAGGTATAAGACACAACAGCGGAATGGTAAAATAATAATACTCAAACGTTTGTAAAGCACAGAGGAGGAAAAAAAAAAAGGCTCGCATAACAGAAGAGTCGAAAATTTAGGATGAAGGTGTTTGGAAAAATAAAACCCTGTTAGCGATTCTGAAGGGCTTGTGTATTTAATAGAAGCAGCCGTCAGTGAAAGGGTGAAAAGGAAGAAAAAAAGCGAGCAATACCGCAAGACAGTCTTTACAGGCAAAGGACAGGTGCGATGGAAAAGAAAAGAGATTAGCGAGGAGAAAGAAAAATACAGGATGGCAAACGAGATTTGCAGGGATTTAAAACGAAAGGAAAGTAGACGAATAGAGTATTCAAATCGTGACTACATGTGGTTTCTCTTTTTGCCCGTATTCGAGAGAGAGAGAGAGAGAGAGAGAGAGAGAGAGAGAGAGAGAGAGAGAAGAGTGCAGGCTGTACGTAAACCTGTAGAAAAAAAATGCTGTTGTGTTTTATTTATTCTTAATGTGTGCTTGTGCTCACATTGCATTGCACTTCACGTCGTCAGCACCAAAAAGTGTACCTCTTACAGATCCGCGTCAAACGCGTAGAGAACAAATACCACCGCTCTGTGCTGCACGTCCGACGGCTGCGAAAAAAAAAAAAGAGAGTTGGGGTAAAGCCAGGTAGAGGAGGTGCAGCACCACCTTAAAACAGAGAAGACGAATGACGTGATGATACTACAGGATGGAAGGAAAAAGAGTTTTCTGGGGGAAAAAAAGAAGCAAAAAGGGGAAAAGAGAGAATAATGCGTTTTTGATTCACTTGGAGGTTAGAAGAAGCAAAACATTACGTACACAGAGTGGCCACGGAAATAAAAAATGCGAAACAGTCATCGATGCTCAGCAGAAGCCATGCTAAAAAAAAAAAGGAAAAAAAAATACTCCATAAACAGCAAACATTACAATCAAAAAAAGCGTGGAATCATGAGTGAAAAAAACGAGTTAGGGAATGTCAGGAAAGCAGCTGTGCTTGGAGGGTATAGTTTCCAAAATGTGCACGCTGAAAGTCGATCCAAAATAGTTAAAACGAAAGCACGTTTTGCGGTGAAATATCATTAAAAGTAAAGCAAAAATGTGAATTAATACAAAGAGTTTAGAAGAAGTGTACTGGCAAGTCCTTAGTCTGTCCACACACTCACACACAATAGAACAACAAACCAGAAAGAGAATAAAGCATCATACAGGTTTGCAATTTCACCTACGCCTTAAACAGAAGCTTTATGGTTTATGACCCGAAAGCAAACACACACACACACACAAAAAAAAAAAGAAAATACAGCGTGTTTCGTCACGTTGCTGATTGATAAAAATAGTTTTGAAACGTGATTCCCACCTTACACATCGACAGCTCCCCGAACACGCAAAAAGCGCATCGCCTCGTTCCACATGTCTTCGGCAGTAGGTCGATGACGGGGATCGGGCGACAGGCAGTGCAGAATTGTCGCCACCGATGTGGCATCTACTTCAGATCGCACGAAGGCAAGTTCGAGCGCCTCTACCGCGGGCACGAGACGGCCTTCCGTCACGGCTGCACAGAACCGCTGGCCGCCTTCATGCAGCAACACTCTCAGCTCCTCCTCAGAACCCTGAGTGGCTCCGTGCGCATCGAGTGCCCACCGCCACGGAGGTTGCCCAGAGAGCGCCTCTAGAAGCAGTAAACCGTAACAGAACATGTCACACGCCGGCGTCGGGGAGTTGCCGGCAGCCATCGCTGGACTCAGGTAGCAGGTGCAGGGCAGCAAGAAGGTGGCATCTGCGAGGGTGTAATCCGTGAAGTAGCCGCGCAGCCGGCACTGTCCATCCGCACCGATCACTACGTTGTCCACGCTGAGGGCACCGTGTACGCAGCCGTTGGCGTGCAAGTAAGACAACGCAGAGAGAACACTCAGCACGAAGCGAGCGAGGTTCTTGGCCGACGATGCAGAGTAGCGCTTCTGAACTTCCCGCAGAGTCCCGCCGGGAGCGAAGTTCTTCATCACCGCCACGCCACCCTCAACGGAGAGCGAGTAGGCGTTGAAGCACAGAAGGTTTGGGTGCTCCAGGCGATGCCTTCCAAGGAAGAGATCCTCCACCGCCCGCCTCTGCTTTGCTGTGGCGTCGTGCACCGGCACCGCACTGCGCAGTGCATCGCTCATAGGTCCGCAAGGTGCGCCGGTGATGACCTTAGTAACCATTGGATGCATCTCTCGGAAGGGAAGAAACGAGGCGATGCAGATCGACCCTGCAGTCCCCAACGCAATGTAATGGTGACCGTAAGCGTCATGTGCAGACTTTTCTAGGGCAACGCGGGAAATGTACCACATGCATCCCGCGTTATCGACAATCATCTCAGGCTTGTCTCCGACTACAGACCAAACCGCCCCCGCTCTTGTTTGCACCACCCTGATGATCCGCGCGCTGTTGGGCCTACTCAAGACGCTATGCGATTGCTTTCTCATCCCCTTCTCACTAACAATGGCTTCACTGATGCTTTCGCTCCGTTTCAGCTTTCCCGCAGTGACACCACACCTCACGCGTTGCTCCAACGGTATGGCGCGAAGTACAATGTCAACACTGTAAGGGGAGCGCGTATCATGGCAAAAACAAGATTTGTCCTGAGCCACAACTCGCCGCTCGCACTCACGCATCATGCGCTGCACCTGCACCGACACCGCGCCACCCACCGCGTCGCTGTGCGCCGCCTCGCGGCTCAGGCAGCGCGGCAGCAGCCCGGGCTCCAGGTCGCCGACCTCACCCACGCCGCGGTACGCGCGCAGCGCACCGGCGTAGTCGCCGCGCACCATGCACTCGAAGCCGTCGAAGCAGCAGCGCGCGTAGGCCAGCCACGCCGCGTCGCCGGCGGCCGCGCCGGGCAGCACCTCGTACAGGATGACGGCGTCCGCGTCGAGCCCGGCACGCCCCGTGCGCAGCGCCTCCACCGGCAGCTGGCGCACGCCGGGCTCGGTGGCCGCGCGGGGCCCCGGCCGCACGCGCACCGCCGTCTCCTCCGTCATGGCCACGCGCACGCCAAGCAGCGCCGCCGCGCGGCCCACCACGCGCTGCGCGTCGCGGCCCAGCGCCACCGTCAGCGTCTGCTCGCTGCCCGGCGCGCGGTACTGCCCGCACGTGTACACGCCCGTGTCCACCAGGCACCGCACGTCCGGCATCGCGGGTGCGGCGGCGGTGCCGGCGGTGTCCGCGCCGCTGCGAGCGTCCACCCAGCGCTGCAGCGCCAGCGCGAAGGCGAGGCCGGCGTAGGCGTCCGCGTCGATGCTGGCGCGCAGCGGGGCCGGGTCGTACTCCGCGCCGCCACCGCGCTCCGCGCCGCCGTGCCGCGGCAGGTGCGCGCAGACGGCGGCCATGAAGTGCACCACGCAGCCGTCCGGCGTGAGGTTGCGCACCAGGCCGCCGTGCTGCGCCGCCAGCTCGTGCACGGCCGCGGAGAAGGCAGCCACGGCGGCCGCGCTGGCGAAGGCGCCGCTGTTGGCCACGCCGCCCGCGTGTGCCGCGCGCTCCACCACCGCCGCAAGCCGCTGCCCGCGCCGCGCTCCCCCGCCCTGCAGCGCCACCGCACCGCCCGCCACCGCCGCCGCAGTCGCCGCCGCCGCTGCCGCCTCCGCGTGCGCCGTCCACGCACGCACCGTCACGTGCGCCATCGTCACGTGGTGCGGCCGCAGCGTGTCGGAGTGCCGCGACGGCAGGCGGCTGCGCATCTCCACAAACACGGAGGACTCCTGCCGGCTCATGTCCGTCGTGGTGGAGGTCGTGGTGGTGGTGGTGGTTGGGTCCTGGCCACGCAGCAGCCAGAAGCGCTGCCGCACGTCGCGCGGGATGAAGGCGTCGATCTCGCGCAGCCGCCGCATGCAGTCGTTGAAGGCGCGGATCAGCTGCGCAGTCTCGCTGAGCTGGATGAAGGCGCAGCGGGTTCTGTTGTACATTTGTCGTTTGCCTCTCCGAACATGGTCGAGCAGCAGCAGCGTCATGTCCTTCAGCGGCCGCGAGTACTCGTTGTGCACGAACCACCAGAAGAGGGCCGTGAGGATCAGAACAATAACCACAATGATGGCATTAAAGCAGCGGAAGATTGTGAGGTACGGCGGTGTAATAAGGCGCTGTGCGGTGACGAGAACAATGGGAATGACAAGACCGCCAGGAGAGAGCGGTGTAATAGCGGTGACGATGGCGTACGCCCCCTTGTACTCAAAGCGTGTAGAACGATTGTAGTTCGTCGTCTGCATGGCGGCGAAGTCAACGTGTTTCAGTGCGGCGCGCATGACTGGGTCACTGACATCTCCCACCCTCACATACGACATGGTGTTGTTCAGCACCGGGGAAAAAAGGTTGTATGTGGTGTTCGACCGCTGCCCCCAATTGTTGGTAAAGATCAGCTTGTCCTCTTGCGTAAGAGAGGTGTTAATGAAGGCAGCGAGCGAGAAATCTGCGGACTGCAGAGCGTACTCGCTCATCAGCGTGGTGCCATCAAGGCCCACTAAGAGGAAGTCGTTCGGGTCCTGATCACCCTGCAGCGGGATTCCCCGACCTACAATTCCCAAGGGCAGCATATAGAAAAAGAGGTGCGGCAGCGTGGGAATCGTTACCCAGTACATCCTGGAGTCGATGGTACGAATGCTGCCGTTGTAGTACCCTTCAGCATACCTGGCCATCGGTACACGAGCATAGAAGTCAGGAAGTGTCACCGACACATTTCGTCGGTCCTCCGGCCACTCCGCCAGCGACTGCAGCGGCTCTACGAGGCGGTAGCTTGTGTTGTCGACGAGGTAGGTGTACCGCAGAGCGTGATGGATCGACTTGAAGGCCCCGAGCACCGTCGGGGAGCTCGCCGTGGCCGATCGACGGAGGCAGCCCGCGTTTTCTAGCAGGCGAAGAGAGTAGATAAAAAGCCGATTAAACCGCTGATCCGCAACGTGATCGAGAGTGGAGCAGAGATGCGACACAACGTTTTCGGCGTTGACTGATGACCCCCGTTGAAGGTGGATGGCGAAGTACCCCTCAGCAATGAACCGCGCGCGGTCGTTGACGTTGGCGACGCGTTGCATTACATCAGCGATGCGGATACTGTGGGTGGACTCTAGCGAGTTTGAAAGCGACTTCAGTATTAAGGTTTGCGTGACAGCCGACGTCGTGAGAGTGACGAGAAGGAGAAGGAGGAAGATGAAGCTCCAGCAAACATCGAGGCGGCGGCACATCCGCTTCGTGCAGCGCCATAGCCGCACAAGCCGTTGTCTCCATCCCCTGCATTTCAATACTGGGCTGCCATCTCTGTTGAGTAGAGAGCTGTCGCGACGGCCGGAGTGTCGAAGGCGGGAGGATGGCATTTCTGCTGTCTGCGAGTAGGCGACGCGTGTATAAGCGTGCCGCTGGCTCGATGCTAATTGCTTGAGAAGGTCTTGTTTAGACAAAAAACAAGCGTTAGTCGCTTCGGTAGTAGTAGTAATGCTGATGGAGTGAGACTGCGGAGAGCGATGGGTGAGTGGGGGTAGTAGTGCGAGGAGCTGCAGTAGCGCTACCGAACGGAGAGGCTGTGAGAACTGGGGCAAAAGAAAACGACGTAAAGAAAAAATGTGGAAGGTGCCTTTCTTACTGTATCACAGAGATGCCGCCAAAGCATATGCAAGACGTTTGCCATCAACCGAAAGAGAGGGAGAGAGAGAGAGAGAGAGAGAGAGAGAGGGAGAGAGATAGAGAGAAGGTAGACGACCCTTTTTTTCCTAGAATTACAAGGAACGCTCTTCGCTGGTGCTTGTTGTGACTGAACTTGCTGTGAACATACCTGCGGGTAGTACTCAATGATTGCGCTTTCTAAGAAGGGTCCAATGGCACGAAACGTTCTGCTTTACCCACCTACTAGACGTTGCAGCGAGGCACAACTCTCTTATCACACTGATGCACAAAAATGTACTGAGAAGTCAACACTGAGCGGCAAAAATTCTCGATTGTTCAATTTGTGTAACAGCTGGTAGCCGTATCAGCGTGAAACGTGCCGGTGGCAATATACAGTAGCACATTCAGGTATCGATAAGAGAAAAAAAAGGAAGCGAAAAGAACAACTACCAGCGGTAGAAAAAGTGAGAATCAGTTATCGTACAGCTGGCTGACACGAACATCGCAGCGTTATCGGGCGATGCTCTGACTTCTGTCAGCACCTTTATTGCACGTCATTAATCTCTCCCATTCCAAAAGGTGTGTATTGAATTAAGAGAGGAAGATTCAAAGAGAACTAAAAACAAAAAAACTCGGGATAAGAGAAGTGCTGGATTTGTATAATGCCTGGCTTTCTCCCTCCTATGAAAACAGAATGTATTCCTATACAAAAGTAAAACAGAAGGAGGAGAGGGGAATAAAAAAAAAGGAATAAGAGATTTAATCATGAAGCTATGGAGTATGGAATGCTGCTAACCGATGAAAAATAGTCTTTTACAACTTCTGTTGTGCACACATTTTCAAGGAAATTGCCCAATCACTCCGTTGAGACGCTGTAGAGCCAGCACGATGATAGCGCTTCCGATCTGTAGCCCATTTATTTTGAAAGGGAGAAGGCAGGTTCAGACTGCTCGTGTTTTATTATTCTTTTTCCCTCGAGAGCGCGACCACACACACACTTTCGTACCTGCTTTTAGAATACACACGTCAGGTGAGGGGCAAAGAGATTTCGATTAAGCAGGAGAAACCAAACTCCATATACGCACATTGAACACACATAAAGGCAAAAGACAAAAGATAAAAAAAAGAAGAAAGTGTTTGAGCTTTAGGGTAAAACAAACAAACAAAAAAACCTTTGTAAGAAACGTTAAAAAAGTTTTTTTTCTTAGTTTGATAAAAGATCAGAACCGTCGAGCGCGACAGTGACGAGAAAATTCTAGAAGAGTGTATTTTGTTTTGTAGGATTTCCTTTTTTTTTGTTTTTGCTTTCATATAGAAAGGTGTAAAGATCAAAGGCGAAACTTTTTTTTTCCGAGTATCGGCCGCAAGAAAAAGAGAAGCGAGAAAAAAGCAGATAATTGTTGCCGAAGTCCTTCACAAATTTCAGTCCGCTTTTGCCGTGGTAAAAGCGCAGAAGTACTGGTGGACAGCGTGACGGAAAGGCGTGTAAAAAGCAACCGAAAACTCAACCTTCTTCTTTGTATTTTCTCCATTTCGATAGTTTCTTTCTTCTTTTTTTAAACTTAACTGGCAGCGAAGGAAAGTGAAAAATATAGAGGGTGATAGCAGGGCAAAGATGTGTGAAAATAAAGCCAAGCTAAGAGAACGAACGCAAAAAGCATTGGTGCATCACAGCACGGAAGAGGTAGAAGAAAGAGGAAGCGAGTCTGAAAGAAAACAAAGGAAAGAAAAAAGGTTGTGCGACACAAAAACACTCTCGCCTTTTTTTTAGCTACGATTAGTGTCTTGACGGCTTGAGACAACATGAGTGGCAAAGCTTCACTCACATATTTTATAGAACGGTTTAAAAATGCACTCGAAAACAAAAAAAAAAAGACGTAAACATCAGAAAATTTAAGCTGCTATACAAACATGCGTAAGAGCGGCAAACAAGTGTCAAAACAGGAGGAGCGAAAACCGCCTCGATGAAAAATAAATAGTAATACACTAGCAAAAAAAAAAGCGGATGCGTTAGGGCGAGAGACACCACTTCGAGTTGATGTCAAACAGAAATAGACGGTTTGGAAATGCATGAAAGAGAAAAGAGCGTAGAAAAGAGCAGAAATAGTAGAAGAGAACATTTTGGAGTGAATATGTGAAACAAAAGAGGGGTATAATGAAAAAAATAGAAAAGAAAGGCCAGATGACACTTACAAACTCACGTTCACCTTAACGCTGATGAGCTACGAAAAACAAAATACCATTTTCATCGAGTATCAGAGATTTCTCCGAGTAGGTGCTAAAGAAGTATGCTTCAGCAATGAGGAACGTAGGTCAAAAACGCAGTATGTCTTCAAAGCAAATCCCATAGCTCATAAAGTCATCGAATGCTGAGGACAACGACGGCGAATTGAGACAAAAAAAAACAAAGAGAGAAACATCTTTAGTGCTTCATTAGATTGCTTCGAGTTGGAAAACGGCACGCAAGAGTCTGAAAACAACAGAGCGCTACAAATGCGAAAAAGAGAGAAGAAAATAAATCCTAAAAACTCAACGAGAAAGCTTTGGGAAGGGAAAGAGGAGCAACAATCAAAAAAATGCTGAGGAAGAAAAAACAGTTACTCACCCACAGGCAGATCACAGGAGAACAAAATATAGCAACGCGACAGAGAAAAAGAGGCAGCTACGTTAATAAACATAGACCATCGCGACAACTAATCAACACGCCTGCAAAGTCGGGGTGAAAAAAAAGAAAACATTCTGCTTTGCTCTCCAGTATTACTCAAATTTTCGAAACACGACTGAGAATCATAGAAATAATAAAAAAAAAAGCAAGAAGCCGACACAAGAAAATACAAGCTAGTAGTGGAACCGACGACGCTCCGTTTGGTCCTCGTACCCTTAAGACTACAGCATCTTTTCCTTTCTTGCAGTCCACAACACTCTACAGTTCTGTCACTGTCCCATTCGGGACTCAAAACCGAAGCCACCACAGTCTAACTTAAAAAAAACAACAAACACTTGCCCTTTGCAAACCCAAAACATCACTTTTTTTAGCTGGATAGATTTCTTTCCGAGTCAGTATCCTCTTCTACTTCTGCCCCATGTTCTCCGACAAGCTCCTTCATGGCAAGAAACAGCCAGAGAGACGTCGGGCGGTCCGACGCCTCTGATGAGATACAGCGCATAACCGAATTCCACGCAATCGGTGGCAAGAGGCGCTTCACACAGGCCAGCTCCATCAGCTCCTTCGCCACCACCACGCGGCCCTCGTCCACCGCCGCGCAGAAGCGCTGGCCGCCCTCCTCGATCAGCTCCTCCAGCTCCTGCTCCGTGCCAACGGGCTCCCCGTCCCGGTTCCACGCCCACCGCCACGGCCGCTTCCCCGACAGCCCCTCAATCCACAGCAGGCCGTAGCAGAAAACGTCGCACTCCGGCGTTGGCGAGTTGCCGGCAGCCATCGCGGGGCTCACGTAGCAGGTGCAGGGCAGCAGGAAGGTGGCCTCCGCCAGTGCGTAGTCCACGAAGTAGCCGCGCAGCCGGCACTGGCCGTCGCCGCAGACGACGATGCTGTCCACGCTGACCGCGCCGTGCACGCAGCCGTTGGCGTGCAGGTAGGCGAGGCCGGAGAGGATGGAAAGCGCAAAACGCGCTCTCGCCATAAACGAGATGTTGGGGTACCGCCTCAGCACCTGTCGCAGCGTGCCACCAGGCGCGAAGGTCTTCATCATCACCAGGCCGCCCTCCACGGAGAGCGAGTAGGAGCTGTACCGCAGCAGGTTCGGGTGGTCCAGGTGCTGCCGGCGCACGCACAGGTGATCGACGGCGCGACGCTGCTTGGCTGTGGCGTCGTGCACCGGCACCGCGCTGCGGAGCGCGTCACTCATGGGACCGCAAGGTGCGCCGGCGATGGCCTTGGTGAGCAGCGGCTGCAGTTCACGGAAGGGCAGGAAGGATGCGATGCAGATGGCCCCCGCGGAGCTCAGCGCAAAGCAGTGCGTCCTCCACGGCTCCATCGGCGACTCCTCGAAGGATCGGCGCGACAGCAGCCACGACGTGCCGAAGTTGTCGACAATGACGTCCGGCTTCCTGCCGATCACGCAGCGGCACTCACCGCGAGCAGTGGGTACTGCCACGACCATCCGCACGGTGTCTGGACCGCTCAGCACTCGCAGCGACCTCGGAAGGCCGGTCCTCCGCCGGCCCGAGCTCATATTACTCGCGGAGGCGAAGGAGCACATCGAGCCTCGGCTACCAACGCACACTCGCATCTCCAGCGGCATGCCACGCAGAACAGCGTCAATGCCGAGTGGTGAGCGTGCCTCGCGATGGTACCCGGTCGTAATGTGCAGCCGCTCCCGCCGCTCGCACTCCGCCATCATGCGCTGCACCTGCACCGACACCGCGCCACCCACCGCGTCGCTGTGCGCCGCCTCGCGGCTCAGGCAGCGCGGCAGCAGCCCGGGCTCCAGGTCGCCGACCTCACCCACGCCGCGGTACGCGCGCAGCGCACCGGCGTAGTCGCCGCGCACCATGCACTCGAAGCCGTCGAAGCAGCAGCGCACGTAGGCCAGCCACGCCGCGTCGCCGGCGGCCGCGCCGGGCAGCACCTCGTACAGGATGACGGCGTCCGCGTCGAGCCCGGCACGCCCCGTGCGCAGCGCCTCCACCGGCAGCTGGCGCACGCCGGGCTCGGTGGCCGCGCGGGGCCCCGGCCGCACGCGCACCGCCGTCTCCTCCGTCATGGCCACGCGCACGCCAAGCAGCGCCGCCGCGCGGCCCACCACGCGCTGCGCGTCGCGGCCCAGCGCCACCGTCAGCGTCTGCTCGCTGCCCGGCGCGCGGTACTGCCCGCACGTGTACACGCCCGTGTCCACCAGGCACCGCACGTCCGGCATCGCGGGTGCGGCGGCGGTGCCGGCGGTGTCGGCGGCGCTGCGGGCGTCCACCCAGCGCTGCAGCGCCAGCGCGAAGGCGAGGCCGGCGTAGGCGTCCGCGTCGATGCAGGCGCGCAGCGGGGCCGGGTCGTACTCCGCGCCGCCACCGCGCTCCGCGCCGCCGTGCCGCGGCAGGTGCGCGCACACGGCGGCCATGAAGTGCACCACGCAGCCGTCCGGCGTGAGGTTGCGCACCAGGCCGCCGTGCTGCGCCGCCAGCTCGTGCACGGCCGCGGAGAAGGCAGCCACGGCGGCCGCGCTGGCGAAGGCGCCGCTGTTGGCCACGCCGCCCGCGTGTGCCGCGCGCTCCACCACCGCCGCAAGCCGCTGCCCGCGCCGCGCTCCCCCGCCCTGCAGCGCCACCGCACCGCCCGCCACCGTGTCCACTGCCACCGCCGCCGCTGCCGCCTCTGCCCCCGCGTGCGCCGTCCACGCACGCACCGTCACGTGCGCCATCGTCACGTGGTGCGGCCGCAGCGTGTCCCGGCGACGTGTGGATCGCATCGTGGCCATTTCGCTGCTGAGCGAAGTGTAGCTGATGCTGCCCTCAAAGATGGAGAGCCGCCGCTGCCGCTGCAGGAACAGCCGCCGCACGTCTTCGGGGATGAAGGCGTCGATCTCGCGCAGCCGCCGCACGCAGTCGTTGAAGGCGCGGATCAGCTGCGCGGACTCGCTGAGCTGTATGAAGGTGCGCCGCGTCAGCCGCAGCGTGGCACGCCGACCGGTCTGCACGCTCTGTAGGAGCAGCTTTGTCATGTCCTCCAGCGGCCGCGAGTACTCGTTGTGCACGAACCACCAGAAGAGGGCCGTGAAGAGCACAATGGCGACGGCGGTGATGCAGTTGCAGATGCGCAGCACCGTCAGGTAGTCCTTGGTGACGTCGTTCTGTGCGCTGGCCAGCACGATCGCAATGACCAGGCCGCCGCTGGTGAGGTGCGTGTTGGCGGTCACCGTGGCGTACGCCCCCTTGTACTCGAAGTCAGCGGTGTGGGTGTAGCCTGTGACCTTCATCGCCTTCAGATCCACGTGGCGGAGTGCGGCGCGCATGAGAGGGTCCGTGATGGTAGTGGTGTCCACGTAAGCGTTTGATGCATTTACGATTGGAGCAAAAGCGCTGTCGTTGATGACCGCGGGCTGTCCCCAGTTGTTCGAGTACAGTTTCGGGTGTGCGTCCCCCAGCGTGGCCCGTATGAAAGTGGCTGCGGAAGTACCGTCAGACATGTTGCCGTAGGCGGTCAGGAACTTGGAGCCGTCGACGCACACGATGATGAAGTCGTCGACGTAGCGGCCGGGTGGGAGGGGCTGCCCGCGCGCCACCACGCCGTAGGGCAGGTAGTAGAACTGCAGGTGCGGGATGGGGATCGCGTTCTGCCAGAACAGCTGCGGGTCGATGGTGTCGATGCTGCCGTTGTAGTAGGCCGGCGCCAGCTTCAGCACCGGCACGTTGCCGTAGATGACGGGAGTGGTCTGAGAGAGGTTCTGGCGGGACACGGGCCACTCCCCGACTATCTGCAAAGGACGAGAATAGACGTAGCTGCTTCTGTTTATCAGGTACATGTACTTCACAATCGTGTCTTGTGAATAATACCCGCCAAGCACTACCGAGCCGTTTATAGGATCCACTGCTCGACCGGTCCCCACACCCTCCAAGGTTCTGAGAGAGTACATGAAGACGCGGTCGAAGCGCGTGTCGGGGAACTTGTCCAACGTGGACGTGAGGAAGCGAAGGTTGGCCTCGGAGTTCAGCTGCGGTGCGTCCTGCAGGTGCAGGGAGAGGGTGGAGGCAGCAATGTATCTGGCTCGTTCGTTGACGCCGCTCAGCTCGCTCAGCACCGTGGCCAGGCGGGTGCTGTGGCAGTCGTGTAACGTGTCCAGCAGTGCACGTGCGATCAGCGTCTGCGTCACTGCAGTGGTGATGGCACCAATGATGACCAGGAGGAGAAAGAAGGCGAATGTCCAGCAGACGTCGAGGCGGCAGCAGAGCCGCTTTGCACAGCGCCAGGTGTTAAGCAACGGCTTTTGCATTCTTCCTAGAAAAGAGCGATGGCCTCGAGCCATGTAGTGAGCGTCATGCGGATCTTCGTGGGTTCTATTGGGCACCTCACCTGTCATGCTGCAATATATCTGAGAATGCCGGGTGGAACGTTGGTTGTACTGATAAGAAGGCGGTAGTGATATCGGGGTATTTGATGAATTCAGGAAAGCAGAAGTTGTGAATTCTTTTGTTCTTTCTGTTACCAGGGAAAGAGTTTGGGAAGAGGGGAGAATTTGTGAAGGGGAGAAGCTAACGCGCAAATCGACAGGGGAGAAACCGGAGTAATGTTTTCCATAAGTGTAGAACTTCGTCGGTAGTCTCTATCTCTTCCTCTTGACTACTCCATATTTCTCGGCTCTTTTCTTTCTTGATTTGCTCCTTTACTAACTGGCGAGGTGCTAGGTCCTCCAAGCCTACGTCGAGTCCCAGCGGTCGGAATCGAAGATGTAGGGTGATGCAGGGTGGGCAAACCCTATAATCACTTGTATTAAAGAAAAAGAGTAGAAAGATTAAATGAAATAAAACAAACAAACAAAAAATAGAGCAGAGGAAAGGAGAACCCATGGTGAAAAATGTTGGCCGTGTAGCCGATGAGCACTTTGTAAAAAATTATATCGAAAGGATGAGTAGTAAAGGAATGGGACAATTAAATATTTTTGTGTTGCGAAATAAGGAAAACCACGTTTTTTTTCTTCCGTATTCGCGAAAGTAAAACAATAGCAAAGTAACAAAATAATATTGCATTAACTGTTTCTTTTGAAAATATGGTCTTGAACCGAATTACTTACTCTGGTATCAGAAGAAGAAAGAAGAGGGACGAGAAAGAGAGAACAGTAGACGCGAGCGTCACCAGCATTCATCTTTTTAAACTAGTTCATTTCGTAGTACAAAAGTAGCTGATTGAGGCCCGCGTCTCCGAAGTGGTCGATTGTGGAGCAGAGAGAAGAAACCGAAGCAGGCGAGTTCACCTTGGGTGGCTGCAGGAGGTGGATGGCGTAGTAGGCGTTGGCGATGTACCTGGCCCGCTCGTTCACGTTCGCCTCCTCATGGAGCAGCGTCGCGACGCGGGTGTTGTGCAGGGCGTGGAGGGAGTCGCGGAGGCTGCGCAGAATGAAGTGCTGCGTGATGGGGATCGTGACGACGCTGACGAGGACGGGAAGGAGAAAGAAGACGAGCGTCCAGCAGACGTCGAGGCGGCGGCACAGTGGCATTAAACGGTATTTACAGCTCGGTGAGGTTGTGGAGGTGCTGCAGCAGCTATCGTGGCATTTTCTGCTGCCAAAGCGTGAGTGTGGGTTGGCCGGTCGGGTGAAAGTTGCAAAGGCAGAGTTTGATTAAACCCAGGAGGAAAGAAAGGTGAGAGTAGCAGGAAAGTATATGCGGAGCGGCGGGTTTGCAGCTGTAACGGCGATGGTTGCTCTTGAAGGAGTGTAGTGGATGAGTTTTGGGCTGAGGTACAGGAGTTTCACTGCAATCAGAAAAAAAAACATTTTCGGTGACGTGCAAAAAGAAGTGTGATGTTTAAGCATTATAGGTGCAGTTTCTCTATCAATCAGGGAGGTGTGAAAATATGAGAGGGGAGGGAGTTAAGTTGTTTATGGTTTCGCAGCAGATAGTAGTACGGGCGGATCATTCGAAAAAAAAAAATTGAGTGCGGCGAGTAGATTGCGATCAGAGAAAGCAGATTACATAGTAGTATGTGTTGTTGGCAAGTAAGGAAGAATCGATTTTGGGAAGCCTTCTCACATGCTGAAAGTTGCTGCAGCTACATAGCTCACCTAAAAGTTATCATGCACAGTTTCTTTTGACACAGAAAAGGAAAGGGTACCGCTAAAGCTCGTCAATTTCGTCTAAACTCGTCCGACAGCCACGCAGAATGGAAGAGCTTTGGAGAGGTCTTCGTGGAAACTTATCAGCGAAGCTGCACATCTCGGGGCCGGTGAGCTTACGTCAGTTTGAAATGTCTCCGTCTACGCGAAAGCAGACAACACAGTCCATCTGCCCTAGCTTTACAGCCGTGTTGAAGAGGTTTTCTCTTTCTTTTAATCTTAGATACATACATGGGCCATAACAAAGAAAAAGTATACGACTGATGTGATATGTGGAATTGGCCAATCAAACCCTTTAAAAAAAAAGAAGAGGACCGAGTGGCCTTCGTCTTGGACTTTTTTTTCTCGACGCGTATGGACGTATTGGTTTGAGCCATATAAAATAAAAACATGAGCTCACAAACGTTAAAACAGCACGAAGAGTTAAAGGAAGCACTACTTGAGTCTTGGAGTAGTAGTGGTGATGCATGGTAACATTAATGAATGATGGCAACACTTAATTTTCTGCACGGCACCTTTTCTTTTGCCCTATATGTATTGGTTTGGTGCATTGGGCAACTCTGTTTATTGGTGCGAGTGCAGTGTATAAAGTGCACATGTTTTATATGAAAGAAAACGACAACAACCACAACAAGCGGATAACAATAACGAACACTCACCAAAGAACAAACAAGGAAAAGCAGCGCTGAAGCGGAGAGAAGCAAGGAATCGAGCGCTGCCCTGATGTGAGTATCCACTAAGACTCTCAGATGCGCTGAAGAGCTTGTGCATGACACCATGTAGCAAACTTAGTACGTCACTCAAGCTTCAATATAGTAAAACAAAGGGCTGGAAAGGTTAGACACTTAATGCTGCACTGTGCTTAGTGTAGATGAGCACATGAGTCAGGGCAAGACCCATGGATTATCTTACACCTTGGATAAAAAGACGCGTAAGAGTCTCATGAAGTTGAGTTTCCACGTCCAAGCAACGAAGTCGGCTCTCGCAGCCGTGAACTATAAAAAAAAGTGCATTCCTTTTGCTTTTAAAAATGAAGCGAGAAATGATAATAGTGGGGGATTTTAAAAGAAAAGTCGAGAGAGCTGTGAAGCAAAAGATCACGAAAGTCGACGAAGAGCGAGACAGCAAGCGGAAAAGAATACACGAAGGCATCATTCAAGAGTAAAAGATGCGAAGATAGGTAGCGGATGCTGAAAAGAAAAGAGGGGAGAGAAAAGAAAAAGAAAAAGCCAGACGAGAAACTTCACAGCAGGCGTCCTCTCTCTTTCTCTCTGGCGAGCAAAGGCCTCTCAAAACGTGCCAAAATTCTACTGCGCAGAACTTGGCAATGGAGCACAGCCATTATCAGCATAACGGGGTTAAACATAAGTTGCGTTGTAAAGAAGCACAAAGGAAGAAAATGGATAAGGCAAGGAAACACAGCATCTCCATCGAATTAAAGAAAAGACCGAAAGTGACAGACAATAATAGTAAAATTAGTATTTTTTGTTTTGGTAAAATTTTGTCTCCGAAGGATATAAGAGGAGAAAACTGGAACAAGAAAGAATAAAATGGGCAGCATCATGCAAAATGCTGATAAGATCGGCGACGTAGATGAAACGCAAAGAAAAAAAAGACAATTTACTTTCAGACTTGACTCGGGGCAGTGCCCCCACAGAACCACAGCCTACACAACACAGCAGCTTCATATGCTGTTGCAAAGAGCACGGCAAATTCATGACACCTCTCACTTTCTCTCCTTTTCTGTTTTGTTGCGGCTTTTCTGCGATGGCCACCATGAGTATCGCAGTGCAGGCAACGAAAAAAAAAAAGCAAGAAAGAACGCGGAAAAGCAACAACGTGGTCGCTTAAAGCGCAATCCTCATCGAATCAAAGCGCAGTCTCTCTACTAAAAGATAAATGATGTATCAGGAGTACCTAAAAATACAGCAGTCACCTTTTCAAAGAAAACAAAAAGGGTAAGATGACGCCCGCCGTAAGAGTTTACATCGACACACAACTCACATTCAATTCACCCAACCTTTTTCTGTGGTTCCGTCTTCCTCTACCTCCGTCCCAAAGTCACCGATGAGACTTTTCATAGCAAAAAAGAGCTCGCTCGATGTGGGTCGCTGTGCTGGTTCGCTCAAACAGCACCTCCGAACCGCATCCCACGCAATAGGCGGCAGGAGGCGCTTCACACAGGCCAGCTCCATCAGCTCCTTCGCCACCACCACGCGGCCCTCGTCCACCGCCGCGCAGAAGCGGTGGCCGCCCTCCTCGATCAGCTCCTCCAGCTCCTGCTCCGTGCCAACGGGCTCCCCGTCCCTGTTCCACGCCCACCGCCACGGCCGCTTCCCCGACAGCCCCTCAATCCACAGCAGGCCGTAGCAGAAGACGTCGCACGCAGGCGTCGGGGAGTTGCCGGCAGCCATCGCGGGGCTCACGTAGCAGGTGCAGGGCAGCAGGAAGGTGGCCTCCGCCAGTGCGTAGTCCGTGAAGTAGCCGCGCAGCCGGCACTGACCGTCGCCGCAGACGACGATGCTGTCCACGCTGACCGCGCCGTGCACGCAGCCGTTGGCGTGCAGGTAGGCGAGGCCGGAGAGGATGGAAAGCGCAAAGCGCGCTCTCGCCATAAACGAGATGTTGGGGTACCGCCTCAGCACCTGTCGCAGCGTGCCACCAGGCGCGAAGGTCTTCATCATCACCAGGCCGCCCTCCACGGAGAGCGAGTAGGAGCTGTACCGCAGCAGGTTCGGGTGGTCCAGGTGCTGCCGGCGCACGCACAGGTGATCGACGGCGCGACGCTGCTTGGCTGTGGCGTCGTGCACCGGCACCGCGCTGCGGAGCGCGTCACTCATGGCACCGCAAGGTGCGCCGGCGATGACCTTGGTGAGCAGCGGCTGCAGTTCACGGAAGGGCAGGAAGGATGCGATGCAGATGGCCCCCGCGGAGCTCAGCGCGAAGCAGTGCGTCCTCCACGGCTCCATCGGCGACTCCTCGAAGGATCGGCGCGACAGCAGCCACGACGTGCCGAAGTTGTCGACAATGACGTCCGGCTTCCGGCCGATCACGCAGCGGCACTCACCGCGAGCAGTGGGTACTGCCACGACCATCCGCACGGTGTCTGGGCCGCTCAGCACTCGCAGCGACCTCGGGAGCCCGGTCCTCCGCCGGCCCGAGCTCATATTACTCGCGGAGGCGAAGGAGCACATCGAGCCTCGGCTACCAACACACACTCGCATCTCCAGCGGCATGCCACGCAGAACAGCGTCGATGCCGAGTGGTGAGCGTGCCTCGCGATGGTACCCTGTCGTAATGTGCAGCCGCTCCCGCCGCTCACACTCCGCCATCATGCGCTGCACCTGCACCGACACCGCACCACCCACCGCGTCGCTGTGCGCCGCCTCGCGGCTCAGGCAGCGCGGCAGCAGCCCGGGCTCCAGGTCGCCGACCTCACCCACGCCGCGGTACGCGCGCAGCGCACCGGCGTAGTCGCCGCGCACCATGCACTCGAAGCCGTCGAAGCAGCAGCGCGCGTAGGCCAGCCACGCCGCGTCGCCGGCGGCCGCGCCGGGCAGCACCTCGTACAGGATGACGGCGTCCGCGTCGAGCCCGGCACGCCCCGTGCGCAGCGCCTCCACCGGCAGCTGGCGCACGCCGGGCTCGGTGGCCGCGCGGGGCCCCGGCCGCACGCGCACCGCCGTCTCCTCCGTCATGGCCACGCGCACGCCAAGCAGCGCCGCCGCGCGGCCCACCACGCGCTGCGCGTCGCGGCCCAGCGCCACCGTCAGCGTCTGCTCGCTGCCCGGCGCGCGGTACTGCCCGCACGTGTACACGCCCGTGTCCACCAGGCACCGCACGTCCGGCATCGCGGGTGCTGCGGCGGTGCCGGCGGTGTGCGCGCCGCTGCGGGCGTCCACCCAGCGCTGCAGCGCCAGCGCGAAGGCGAGGCCGGCGTAGGCGTCCGCGTCGATGCTGGCGCGCAGCGGGGCCGCGTCGTACTCCGCGCCGCCACCGCGCTCCGCGCCGCCGTGCCGCGGCAGGTGCGCGCACACGGCGGCCATGAAGTGCACCACGCAGCCGTCCGGCGTGAGGTTGCGCACCAGGCCGCCGTGCTGCGCCGCCAGCTCGTGCACGGCCGCGGAGAAGGCAGCCACGGCGGCCGCGCTCGCGAAGGCGCCGCTGTTGGCCACGCCGCCCGCGTGTGCCGCGCGCTCCACCACCGCCGCAAGCCGCTGCCCGCGCCGTGCTACCCCGCCGTGCAGCGCCACCGCACCGCCCGCCACCGCCGCCGCACTCGCCGCCGCTGCTGCCGCCTCCGCGTGCGCCGTCCACGCACGCACCGTCACGTGCGCCATCGTCACGTGGTGCGGCCGCAGCGTGTCACGGCGACGTGTGGATCGCATTGGTGCCATCTCGCGGTCAAAGCCCGTGTCGTCAGTGGCGCCATCGGTTAGAGAACGCCGCCGCTGCCGCTGCAGGAACAGCCGCCGCACGTCTTCGGGGATGAAGGCGTCGATCTCGCGCAGCCGCCGCACGCAGTCGTTGAAGGCGCGGATCAGCTGCGCGGACTCGCTGAGCTGTATGAAGGTGCGCCGCGTCAGCCGCAGCGTGGCACGCCGACCGGTCTGCACGCTCTGCAGCAGCAGCTTTGTCATGTCCTCCAGCGGCCGCGAGTACTCGTTGTGCACGAACCACCAGAAGAGGGCCGTGAAGAGCACGATGGCGACGGCGGTGATGCAGTTGCAGATGCGCAGCACCGTCAGGTAGTCCTTGGTGACGTAATTCTGTGCGCTGGCCAGCACGATCGCAATGACCAGGCCGCCGCTGGTGAGGTGCGTGTTGGCGGTCACCGTGGCGTACGCTCCCTTGTACTCGAAGTCAGCGGTGTGGGTGTAGCCCGTGACCTGCATCGCCTTCAGATCCACGTGGTGGAGTGCGGCGCGCATGAGAGGGTCCGTGATGGTAGTGGTGTCCACGTATGAGTTGGCCGTATTCTCCATCGGTGCGAAGATACTGAGGTTGATGACTGCGGGCTGTCCCCAGTTGTTCGAGTACAGTTTCGGGTGTGCGTCCCCCAGCGTGGCCCGTATGAATGTGGCCGCAGAGAAGCCATCAGACGTGTTGCCGTAGGCGGTCAGGAACTTGGAGCCGTCGACGCACACGATGATGAAGTCGTCGACGTAGCGGCCGAGTGGGAGGGGCTGCCCGCGCGCCACCACGCCGTAGGGCAGGTAGTAGAACTGCAGGTGCGGGATGGGGATCGCGTTCTGCCAGAACAGCTGCGGGTCGATGGTGTCGATGCTGCCGTTGTAGTAGGCCGGCGCCAGCTTCAGTACTGGCACGTTGCCGTAGACGACGGGAGTGGTCTGAGAGAGGTTCTGGCGGGACACGGGCCACTCTCCGGCTATCTGCAATGGACGGGCGTACTTGTATGTCTTTGTGTCGACCAGATAGGTGTACTTGACAATGGTGTTGTTGGAGAAGTAGCCTCCAACTTCCATAATGTCCTTAGTAGGGTCAAAGACTCTCATGCACCCCACACCCTCCAGGGTTCTGAGAGAGTACATGAAGATGCGGTCGAAGCGCGTGTCGGGGAACTTGTCCAACGTGGACGTGAGAAAGCGAAGGTTGGCCTCGGAGTTCAGCTGCGGTGCGTCGTGCAGGTGCAGGGAGAGGGTGGAGGCAGCAATGAACCGTGCGCGATCATTTATGATTTCAAGTTCATACAAAACTGCTCCGAGTCGAGTGTAGTGAAACTCGTGTAGGATGTCCAGCAACGCGCGTGCGATCAGCGTCTGTGTCACTGCGGTGGTGATGGCACCAATGATGACCAGGAGGAGAAAGAAGGCGACTGTCCAGCAGACGTCAAGGCGGCAGCAGAAGTGTCGCGCGGATTTCCAGGCCTTTGTTAATGCTGGAAGTAGTCTCTCCGTCGCGTTCCTTCGCCTCCGAGTGAGTGGGTAGGCGGTGTCTGGAGCACCATTCTGGACTGGAGTTATGCTGCTCATCATGACGGCGGGTAGGGAGGAGATCAGTGGGTGTCTTGTGGTGCGGGTAATTCTTTTAGCTGGGAAGCGCTACTTAAATAAAAATGTAGAAAAAAAGTAGAGCGTCTTGCTGTTGTCTGCTGCGCGGGTCGTTTGCAGGCATACGCGTCGGAAAAAAATATTAAATAGTGAAGAAGAAGGTGGGGAGTTGAGGGAGAAACAAGATCGTATCTAGTGATGTCAGCAAAAGGGTGCTGGGAAGCACCTAAGCGGTTGCGTTTGGCGACCTCGACCGAAGTCTTTCTTTTAATATTTTAATTGAGCAAAAAAGAGCAAAAGAAAAGAAGAAGGTGAACAGTAAGGTAGGGTGAGGTGGAGAGGCAGCAGTGAGCAAACAGAGAGAGAGAGAGAGGAAGTGGATACTTCCTGCTTTTTGTAGAATGATGGAGCAAAGGATACCTCAACATGTGACTCATGTTAATTGGAATACTCCATGTGCTTTTGCACTGCAAATCCGGCAATTTATCACAGACGAGCAGCCTCGCCTTTCGATGGCCCTTCACAGTGATTCTGCTCCGTGTAATACTTTTCCTCTCTCATGAGTATTCAATACGATGTTGGATGGGTCCAGTCGCCACCTGCGTCGAGTTATAAAATAAAAAAACCCGAGCTTTAAGGTGGGCAGTACAATTATTACAACAAGTCCCTTCCTCATCGTTGCTTTACGAAGTGAGAACGAGGGTCAGCAAAAAGAATTCTTACTTGAGATTCAGCACAACGCCACCTATGGCGGGGGAGATAGGGGATAGATGATTTTTGTTTTTCAGTACGTCCTACTCCCATGTTGCCCATACTTCGTAATTTATAATACTGGTAATAATAATAATATTATCAGTAAGAGAGCAGCAGGTGTACTACTTCACTTCACGACGCTTTTATGATGCAATACAGACGATTCATGCCACTTTACAGGGAGAATGATTGTACGTAGGGGAGGGCGAAGAGCGCATTTATTTATTTGTAGTAGGTTTACGCAAGGCGTTGCGCAGGCGTTGTCGACGACTCCGTAAGGAAAAGAAGACACAATACCCATTTTTGAAGGTCACAAACAGAGAGAGAGAGAGAGAGAGAGAGAGAGAGAGAGAGAGAGAGAGAGAGAGAGAGAGAGAGAGAGAGGAGGAAAAAGCAAATGAATTGGAAAGAGGCTGAACGAATCACCCAAAAGTCGTCGAAGCAAAAGGACCCTTCAAGCAAAATTACACGAAAAAAAAGAGGGGAGAGTGATGTATAAAAAATAAGTTTGAAAATAAGTGGCAAAGTGGCGTAGAGACCCAAGGGCGTCTGTCCGTCAGTTTTTCTATTTCTTGACGGTAGTATAGACGGTCCTTAGCGAGCGTGCGAGGCAGGATGCCAAGCCGGACCGAGCAACAACTTTTCCAAAAAAAAAGCTCAGAAAAAATAGGAAAAAGAATAAAAAGAAGAAGGAAAATAATATATAGCACCGCATGAAAAGCGAAGGAGTCCTGATACAGAGACTCACAGCGGAAGAGAAAGACACATACACTTTAGGAGAAAAGGAGAGAGAAGGTAGCAGTGACACGACAGCGCGTATAGATCTGAATACGTGTCAGCTGCTACGGTTTAGGACAATTGTTTTTGTTGTAGTCACAGAATGCGGCATCCATGACAATAAAGAGAAAACAGAAAAAGAGGGCACGTTTTTTACTTGTTTGGTTGAGTTAGCACAAATAGAGGGAGGACACAACAGGAAAAAAGGACAGTCGTTGGCGGAACTCAAAACAACGTTTATCAGCACTGAGAAGGAACTCATACGAGAAATGATGTGCAAAAAGAGAGATAAAGAGAGAGAGAAACAAAAGTACAGAGGGGGGATTACAAAAGAGGAAAGAACCAAAGCAAATGAAAACAAGGCTTATCACCGCAGTTAAAAAGAAAGTACACTTTTTCCCTTCTGATACCCAAAAAATAGAGGAAAGGACGACTTAGCTGTTTTCAGTTCACTGTCATAGACGGCCAAGGCTCCTACTGGGGAGAATCTGTGGCGCAATGGTACAGCAATGAGCCCAATAGAGATATGAAACACAGGACGGAGAAGCTCCGCTCCATAGTGCCTAAAAAAGAGAAAGCAAAACTGAGGGTCAACAGAATAAATAAAAAAAATTTAGACGGAAAAGATGCGAAGCGTCGTTTTTTTCCCGAAAAGACCAGCTGGAGCAGCTGTGTTGCTTTTAACAACGAAAACATAAAGACAAACTGTTATTAAACGAAATAAAAAGGGTCGCTGGCTTAAGAACCACCAGCAAGCCTATTAGGCAGGCTTTGTATGCCCCGTTCACCATGCCTCAGCCAGCTTAAAAAATACATCAAAGACCTACAAAAAAAGCGCTACTTTTCCACCTGCGCTCCGTAGTTCCCCAGCAGCTTCTGCGCGTTCTCATACATCATAAACGCAGTGGGCCGCTGCGCTGGGTCGTCATCCAGGCACTTGCACAACTCCGTATAGGTGTTCCCAGGAATGTGACGCCTCACCATTGGTAAATCAAAGTTGTTTACCGCTGCCACCACTCTGCCTTCCACCACGGCATCACGGAAAGGCTGTCGCGCTTCAAGCACCAGCTTTCTCAGCTCTTCCTCCGTGCCGACCGGCCTTCCCGTGGCATCTGCTGCCCACCTCCACGGCAGCATCCCTGATAAGCCCTCGAGGCAGAGGAGGCCGTAGCAGAACATGTCGCACGCAAGCGTGGGTGCGTGGCCGGCAGCCATCGCTGGACTCACGTAGCAGGTGCACGGAATCAAGAACGTCTTGTAGGCGAGAGCGTAGTCTACAAAGTAGCCACGCAGCCGGCACTGTCCGTCTCCGTACACCACCACGTTGTCAAGGCTGAGGGCACCGTGCACCATTTCTTTGGAGTGCAGATAAGCAAGCGCGGAGAGGATGCCGAGCGCGAAGCGGGCCGTCACCATCGTGTTCATCGTTGCGTAACGCGACAGAACTTCGCGCAGTGTACCACCTGGTGTGAATCCCCTGAGGAAAACAACTCCACCTTCAACCGAGAAAGAGTAGGCTAAGAAGACACCAAGGTTTGGGTGCTCCAGGCGGCAGCGTCCAGAAAAGAGGGTGTCGACTGCACGCAATTGTTTCGCGGTAGGGTCCTGTACCGGCACCGCACTGCGCAGTGCGTCACTCATGAGTCCTATTTCGGCGTCGGAAATTGCTTTCGCGATCATCGGATGCACCTCACGGAAAGGAACGAAGGCGGCCAGGCAAACGGAGCCCGCTGAGCTCAGGCCTACACGCTGCAGCTTCCACGGGTCTCTCGCACCGCTCTCAAGATATGAGTTGGATATCCGCCAAGACATTCCGTAGTTGTCGATGACACGCTCGCGTCTCCCACCCAGAACACAACGCACCTCGCCATTCAGTGTTGCAACTGAAGTTACTTCGCGCACATGGTGCGGGCGACTAATCACTTTTGTCACCAGCGAAGGGAGCGATAATTCTCTGTTTAAACCTCCGGATGAAGAACGCCGTTGCAACTTCTTTCCAGTGGCCTTGCAGAGAGCAACACGTTTCCTCACTGGCAGACTACGGAGCACGGCGTCAATGCCAAGTGGTGAGCGACAATCGTGAAAGTATGCACCAGCCTCCTTCAAACTTTCACGCCTTTCACACTCCCGCATCATGCGCTGCACCTGCACCGACACCGCGCCACCCACCGCGTCGCTGTGCGCCGCCTCGCGGCTCAGGCAGCGCGGCAGCAGCCCGGGCTCCAGGTCGCCGACCTCACCCACGCCGCGGTACGCGCGCAGCGCACCGGCGTAGTCGCCGCGCACCATGCACTCGAAGCCGTCGAAGCAGCAGCGCGCGTAGGCCAGCCACGCCGCGTCGCCGGCGGCCGCGCCGGGCAGCAACTCGTACAGGATGACGGCGTCCGCGTCGAGCCCGGCACGCCCCGTGCGCAGCGCCTCCACCGGCAGCTGGCGCACGCCGGGCTCGGTGGCCGCGCGGGGCCCCGGCCGCACGCGCACCGCCGTCTCCTCCGTCATGGCCACGCGCACGCCAAGCAGCGCCGCCGCGCGGCCCACCACGCGCTGCGCGTCGCGGCCCAGCGCCACCGTCAGCGTCTGCTCGCTGCCCGGCGCGCGGTACTGCCCGCACGTGTACACGCCCGTGTCCACCAGGCACCGCACGTCCGGCATCGCGGGTGCTGCGGCGGTGCCGGCGGTGTGCGCGCCGCTGCGGGCGTCCACCCAGCGCTGCAGCGCCAGCGCGAAGGCGAGGCCGGCGTAGGCGTCCGCGTCGATGCTGGCGCGCAGCGGGGCCGGGTCGTACTCCGCGCCGCCACCGCGCTCCGCGCCGCCGTGCCGCGGCAGGTGCGCGCACACGGCGGCCATGAAGTGCACCACGCAGCCGTCCGGCGTGAGGTTGCGCACCAGGCCGCCGTGCTGCGCCGCCAGCTCGTGCACGGCCGCGGAGAAGGCAGCCACGGCGGCCGCGCTCGCGAAGGCGCCGCTGTTGGCCACGCCGCCCGCGTGTGCCGCGCGCTCCACCACCGCCGCAAGCCGCTGCCCGCGCCGCGCTCCCCCGCCCTGCAGCGCCACCGCACCGCCCGCCACCGCCGCCGCAGTCGCCGCTGCCGCTGCCGCCGCCGCCTCCGCGTGCGCCGTCCACGCACGCACCGTCACGTGCGCCATCGTCACGTGGTGCGGCCGCAGCGTGTCGCGGCGACGTGAGGATCGTATTGGTGCCATCTCGCGGTCGAAGGCTGTGTCGTCAGTGGCACCATCGTTTAGAGACAGCCGCCGCTGCCGCTGCAGGAACAGCCGCCGCACGTCTTCGGGGATGAAGGCGTCGATCTCGCGCAGGCGCCGCACGCAGTCGTTGAAGGCGCGGATCAGCTGCGCGGACTCGCTGAGCTGTATGAAGGTGCGCCGCGTCAGCCGCAGCGTGGCACGCCGACCGGTCTGCACGCTCTGCAGCAGCAGCTTTGTCATGTCCTCCAGCGGCCGCGAGTACTCGTTGTGCACGAACCACCAGAAGAGGGCCGTGAAGAGCACGATGGCGACGGCAGTGATGCAGTTGCAGATACGCATGATTTTCAAGTACGGAGGAAGAGTGAAGCTGTGTGCGGTGACGAACACGAGTGGAATAACGAGGCCTCCCTCCGTTAGGGCTGACAGGGCAGTCACCGTGGCGTACGCCCCCTTGTACTCGAAGTCAACGGAATGGTTGTACCCTATGGTCTGCATGGCGGGGAAGTCAACGTGTTGGAGGGCTGCGTGCATGAGGGGATCGTTCATCGTCTTCGTGTTGAGGTAGATGAGGCCCTCTCCGTCTGGTGGCGTGAAAATGCTGTTGTTGTTCATCGACGGCTGTCCCCAGTTGTTCGAAAATATCGTAGGGTGTTTGTCCGTCAAGGTTGAGTTCACAAACGCTGCGGAGGAGAAGTCCACGGAGTGCTGAAAGTTAAAGAACAGGTACTTGGACCCGTCCATGCAAATTTGCATGAAGTCGCTGGCGTGCTGCCCGGGCTGCAGGGGCGTCCCACGGGCCACGAGGCCGACGGGAAGGTTGTAGAAGATGAGGTGCGGCATCACTGGGGAGACCATCCAGTGCAGCTGCGGGTCGATGGTGTCGATGCTGCCGTTGTAGTAGCTGGCGGCGAGCCGGAAGATGTCCTGGTTGCCGTAAAGCAGGGGAATAGTCTCCGTGAAGTTGCGTCCTCCCGACGGCCATTCGGCGACGACCTGCAGAGGTTCAACAAAGTTGTAGCTCGTCTTATTTACCAGGTACGTGCTGTTCACGATGTGGTGTTTTGACATAAAGCCACCGAGCATTGAGAGAGAGGCAGCTTCGTCGATGCTGTGTGTGCAGCCGACGCTCTTGGCGCCTTCCATGGAGACGGCAATGATCGATCGAAGCTTTCCCGAGAGATCTGCGTTATCCAGTGTAGAACATATGTAACTCAGTGCTGCGGCAGATTCGATCTTTGGGGGATTCTGCCTGTGCACCGCCAGCACAGCCGTGGCCATCTGTCGTGCGCGGGCGTTGGTATTGGCGATGTACCGCAGCTTCACTGTGCTCTGAAAGAAGTGCAGGTAGTGGAGAGACTCGAGGAAATTGTGTAGGATCAGCCTCTGGGACACGGCGGCGGTGATGACGCCGATCACGACGAGGAGAAGAAAGAAGACGAGTGTCCAGCAGACGTCCAGGCGACGCAAATATTTTTGTGCAGCGAGCCATGTTGCGCGCAGGCGTCGCCTGAGCCGTGCGCAGCGGCGACTGCGGTATGCGTCGTGCTCCTGACGGGAGCTGTTGTGGAGAGCAATAGGATTGTGATCACAGGCACCTTCATCAGCGGTCCCGGTAGGAGCCTCGGTAGAGGAAGGCATCGAGTGGGTGTGTCAATTTTTTGTCTGTGTGTGTGGGACAGATGGTAAGACGAGAAAGTCGGGTTCCACTTGCACTTCCGCAGCCGAATTGGGGAGAAGGGTGAAGCAAGGGCAGAGAGAAGTCACGAAGAACGGAGGTTCGACTGCCGATAACGGAGTCAAATGACAAACAGCAAAGCAGAGAAGCGGTGTCAAAGAACACAGACGCAATGCGCAACGGAATTTGGACGACCGTTAAGTCGACCAAGCACGCAGCTGCCAGTAAAAAAAAATTTGGAAGGAGTGGAAAGGAACAAAAAAGCAGAAACTGTTTTCTTTTTTCCAATTATATCAACAAAGATGATCTGCACATGGAGAGCAGCAGAAAGAACGAGACAGAGAGAGAGGGAGAGAGAGAGATAGACAGAGGTTAAGAGAGGCAGATGGTGTTACGCAGCGCACAAATGCACGTAATTCGAGTCGTAGGAAGATAGCTCTCTCGAGAAGAGGAAACACAAAACAATTCGCTTCCGCGAGAAGCCGTATTGAGAAAGACGGATAAGAAAGGTTTGCCGGAGAATTCTCTTTTGTGGGCAGTCACCCATCCTAATTTTATCTGCGTGGCGCACTTTATTCAGCAGTAGGCGCACACTGTTCTGACAACAAAAAAAAAAAGAGCTGATGATATGGTTTCTTGATGGCTTCACGCACAGCAAATCGCAGGGATACATTGGAAAAAAAGGGAAAACACTTCAGCTCATAGTTTTAAACGTCACCTTTTGGCGACGACCTACTTCTACCACCTACAACAGACGTTCAAATTGAGCTTATTCTTGAAGAGAGTGAAACCAAAAGAAAAAATAACATTTGCTCCAGGTAGATGGACAGCCTCCACCGCCTTAAAGGAAATGAGTGATACTGAGAGAGAGAGAGGTCTGCTGTGTGAGTGCGAGCTTGGACATGCTACCAAAGACAGCCAGCATCTCGGAAAAAAAAAGAAGAGGACAACAAAGACAAGAATTCACCAGCACTGTCTTGACTTCAACAAAGGAACGTAACTGAAGACTGGTGCGAATGCAACTACCACAAATGATACGGACTGTTAAGTGCTTTTTTCTGTAGTATCACTGTTGCTTTTGCTGAACTTGAAACAATTCAGAGAGAGAAGAGTGTCATACTTGGTACAGGTAGAAGACTGCCTCAGCCCTTCTCGTCCAGTGCTAGTCGGGCACAGGGAAGGAGAGGAGTCGAGCTGAAAAAAAGGTGAGTGAAGCACGGGAGGAAAGAGAGACGTGAGAAAACAGAAAAAAAAGAAGAGCCAGCCCAGCAGAGCTCGATGCTCAGTGTGAAAAGAGCAACAACAAACTGATAGCCACTATAATGTTGCGTGCGATCAACAAGAGTAGGCACACATTCAAAGAAAAATAATCAGTTCTGCGTTAATTATGTTTTGCAGGCAGAAAGGGAAAAAAAAATAATGTGTCTGCCATGAAAAAGAAGAGAAGCTGATTAGCGGCTGTAGCAGCAGAAAGAAAAAAGGAGATGGAATATCCACTATCGTTCATTCTGCGCCATAGCTCGGAAGAGAAGCACTCAGCACGTAACGACAAACCAAGAAAAGTTCATAATTTTCATTCAAATGAACCATCTCCGCCACAATAAATGTGTGTCGTCGCAACAACAATGAAAAAAGGGAAGCAAAAAATGAGAATGATGAAAAGCACCAAACACTCTCCACAGATTAAAAAAAAAAAAGAAAAGGGTATAAGCATAAAGGATCGGGGGTATAATAAGCGATCCAAAAAAAAGCAAGGTGATATGAGAGATGAGGGAGGCGCTGAATTCAGGAGATGTATAGAATGGGCTAAAAAAAACAACAACAGATTTCTTAGAAAGACAAGCAAACTTACACTAACAGGGTAAGCGAGCACGGGGAGGCGAAGCTCTACCCTAGTGGCGGCTGATCTGCCGTCCGTTGGTCACACTTGAATAAAGAGTTCAGCAAAAAAATATATGAGAAGACAACGATTGGACTCCAGACAGTGTTATCAGTAAACAAAGAGTGGGAAATACCTTAGAAAAAAGCGAGAGAGAGAAAGGGAGAGGTCAACACAAAAAGGGGTGACAAGTGCAAGAGAGGAGATACTTTGCCGTTTTTGAAAGCACACCATCTGCAGCATCAGGAACTGTTGTGGATGCGCTTTAAAAAAACAAAAAAGGAAAAGCAAACAGAAAAGGGCTAATTCCTTCGAAGGCTTTAAACACAATCTTCACAAAAAAACTTCAATTCTGCCCCTTAAAGACTTAAACAAAAATATGAGACGAGAAAAAAAAGAAAGTCAAGTCACTGATCAGCTACAACAGATAAAACCAGTTGGCCCCTCAAAAAAAAAAAAAAAAAAAAAAATTCCCCTTTGGGGGAAATTGGAAAAAAAATTTAAAAAAATTTAAAAAAAAAAAAAAAAAAAAAAAAAAAAAAAAAAAAAAAAAAAAAAAAAAAATATAAAAAAAAAAAAAAAAAAAAAAAAAAAAAAAAAAAAAAAAAAAAAAAAAAAAAAATTTTTTTTTTTTTTATTTTAAAAAAAAAAAAAAAAAAAAAAAAAAAAAAAAAAAAAAAAAAAAAAAAAAAAAAAAAAAAAAAAAAAAAAAAAAAAAAAAAAAAAAAAAAAAAAAAAAAAAAAAAAAAAAAAAAAAAAAAAAAAAAAAAAAAAAAAAAAAAAAAAAAAAAAAAAAAAAAAAAAAAAAAAAAAAAAAAAAAAAAAAAAAAAAAAAAAAAAAAAAAAAAAAAAAAAAAAAAAAAAAAAAAAAAAAAAAAAAAAAAAAAAAAAAAAAAAAAAAAAAAAAAAAAAAAAAAAAAAAAAAAAAAAAAAAAAAAAAAAAAAAAAAAAAAAAAAAAAAAAAAAAAAAAAAAAAAAAAAAAAAAAAAAAAAAAAAAAAAAAAAAAAAAAAAAAAAAAAAAAAAAAAAAAAAAAAAAAAAAAAAAAAAAAAAAAAAAAAAAAAAAAAAAAAAAAAAAAAAAAAAAAAAAAATTTTTTAAACCTAAAAAAAAAAAAAAAAAAAAAAAAAAAAAAAAAAAAAAAAAAAAAAAAAAAAAAAAAAAAAAAAAAAAAAAAACAAAAAAAGAAGGGGGGAAAGACGGGACCCCGGGCCCAAAAAAAAAAAAAAAAAAAAAAAAAAAAAAAAAAAAAAAAAAAAAAAAAAAAAAAAACAAAAAAAAAAAAAAAAAAAAAAAAAAAAAAACCACGATGTGACCCTCCACAATTGCACTGGAAAAGCGATGCCCGCACCCCTTCATCAGAGTTACCAACTCCTCCTCCGTGCCATAGGGCTTTCCATCGGCATCTTCAGCCCACGTCCACGGCTTCTGCCCCGACAGCGCTTCCAAAATCAATAGACCATAGCAGAAAACGTCGCACGCTGGCGTCGGTGGGTGGCCGGCAGCCATCGCTGGGCTCATGTAGCAGGTGCAGGGCAGCAGGAAGGTCTCCTGTGCCAAGGCGAAATCTGAGAAGAAGCCACGCAGCCGGCACTGGCCGTCACTGCCCACCATGGTGTTGTCAAGGCTCAGGGCACCGTGCACGCAGCCTTTCGCATGCAGATAAGACAAGGCGGAGAGAATGCCCAGAGCAAAGTTGGCCAAAACTCGGACATCAACTTTCGCATATCGAGCCAATAGTTCGCGCAGTGTACCACCAGGTGCGAAGTTCTTCAGCAGTACTACACCACCTTCTACGGAGAGAGAGTAAGCGCCAAAGTTCAACAAGTTCAGGTGTTCCAAGCGGTGCCTCCCGCAAAACAGCGCTTCCACGGCCTGTCGCTGCTTCGGTGTGGCGTCGTGTACTGGCACTGCGCTCCGTAAGGAATCGCCCATTGGCCCGCGCTGTGCCTTTGCAATCGCTTTGGCAACCATTGGATGCACCTCACGAAAGGGCAGGAAAAACGCAACACAGATCGATCCTGCAGAGCCGAGTGCACAAGACTGGGGCATGTACTCCTGCGTGGGAGCCCCTCCAACCTTGTACGGGGCAAGCCACCAAGACGATCCCACGTTATCGACAATCATCTTCGGCTTTTCTCCGAGTACGCAGCGCACATCTCCCTGTAGCGTGCGCACCACCACCACATGCCGTTCCGACTCCCCGTTGTATCGCACTCGCCACGTGCGAGAGGAGCCGCGCAATCTGTCCTCCAATTTTAAAAAGCTTGCGTGAGATGCGGTGAACACTGTAACCGACTGCCCCGACCGAACCCGCTGTTCCAGCGGCAGACCACAGAGCACGCGATCAATGCCATACGGCGATCGCATGTCGTGGCGGTACCCGCTTCTGTCGCGCTCCGCCACGCGCCGCTCGCACTCCCGCATCATGCGCTGCACCTGCACCGACACCGCGCCACCCACCGCGTCGCTGTGCGCCGCCTCGCGGCTCAGGCAGCGCGGCAGCAGCCCGGGCTCCAGGTCGCCGACCTCACCCACGCCGCGGTACGCGCGCAGCGCACCGGCGTAGTCGCCGCGCACCATGCACTCGAAGCCGTCGAAGCAGCAGCGCGCGTAGGCCAGCCACGCCGCGTCGCCGGCGGCCGCGCCGGGCAGCAACTCGTACAGGATGACGGCGTCCGCGTCGAGCCCGGCACGCCCCGTGCGCAGCGCCTCCACCGGCAGCTGGCGCACGCCGGGCTCGGTGGCCGCGCGGGGCCCCGGCCGCACGCGCACCGCCGTCTCCTCCGTCATGGCCACGCGCACGCCAAGCAGCGCCGCCGCGCGGCCCACCACGCGCTGCGCGTCGCGGCCCAGCGCCACCGTCAGCGTCTGCTCGCTGCCCGGCGCGCGGTACTGCCCGCACGTGTACACGCCCGTGTCCACCAGGCACCGCACGTCCGGCATCGCGGGTGCTGCGGCGGTGCCGGCGGTGTGCGCGCCGCTGCGGGCGTCCACCCAGCGCTGCAGCGCCAGCGCGAAGGCGAGGCCGGCGTAGGCGTCCGCGTCGATGCTGGCGCGCAGCGGGGCCGGGTCGTACTCCGCGCCGCCACCGCGCTCCGCGCCGCCGTGCCGCGGCAGGTGCGCGCACACGGCGGCCATGAAGTGCACCACGCAGCCGTCCGGCGTGAGGTTGCGCACCAGGCCGCCGTGCTGCGCCGCCAGCTCGTGCACGGCCGCGGAGAAGGCAGCCACGGCGGCCGCGCTCGCGAAGGCGCCGCTGTTGGCCACGCCGCCCGCGTGTGCCGCGCGCTCCACCACCGCCGCAAGCCGCTGCCCGCGCCGCGCTCCCCCGCCCTGCAGCGCCACCGCACCGCCCGCCACCGCCGCCGCAGTCGCTGCCGCCACCTCTGCCTCCGCGTGCGCCGTCCACGCACGCACCGTCACGTGCACCATCGTCACGTGGTGCGGCCGCAGCGTGTCCCGACGACGTGTAGATCGGATCGAGACCATCTCGCTGCTGAGCGAAGTGTAGCTGATGCTGCCCTCAAAGATGGAGAGCCGCCGCTGCCGCTGCAGGAACAGCCGCCGAACGTCCTCGGGGATGAAGGCGTCGATCTCGCGCAGCCGCCGCACGCAGTCGTTGAAGGCGCGGATCAGCTGCGCGGACTCGCTGAGCTGTATGAAGGTGCGCCGCGTCAGCCGCAGCGTGGCACGCCGACCGGTCTGCACGCTCTGCAGCAGCAGCTTTGTCATGTCCTCCAGCGGCCGCGAGTACTCGTTGTGCACGAACCACCAGAAGATGGCGGAGATGACCAAAAGGGCAGCAGCGTTGATATAATTGCAGTAGCGAAGTGTGGCAACGTAGGGGGAAGTGATAAACGTGTGGCTGTTGACGAGAACGAGATGAACGACGAGTCCGGTTCGAGTAGCGTGAGCAGTGGCGGTGACGCAGGCGAGCGAGCCCTTGTACTCGAAGTCAGCGGTGTGGGTGTAGCCTGTGGTTTGCATGGCTTTAAGGTTGATGTGTTTCAACGCAGCGCGCATCAGTGGGTCTGTAATGGCAGAGATGGTGAGATACGTGTTTCTTATGTTGAGGTTGGGACCGAAGGTATCAGAGGTGTAGACCGACTGCTGCCCCCAGTTATTGGAAAAAATCCGTGGTGTTTCGTCGCTCAGCGTGGAATTGATGAACGCTGCTGCCGAGAAGTCGAGGTAGCGGGTGGTGCGTGGCTTCAACATCCGAGAGCCATCCAGAGTGGCTGTGACAAAGTCCTTCACGTCCTGTCCTGGCTTGAGCTTCAATCCGCGGGCAGCCACTCCCACTGGGAAGTCGTAGAAGATGAGGTGCGGCGCCGATGCCGAGGTGCGGCTGAAGTCTTGTGGATTTATGGCTGCGATGCTGCCGTTGAAGTATCCCTCAGACTCACGAAGGAGAGGCAGAGTTCCGTACAGCGATGGCAGCACCAGCGAGAGGTTTTGAAACGACGGGCTCCAGTGCTTTATGACCTGCAGCGGCTGTTCCAGCACGTACGTTTTGCGATTCACACGGTACGCGTCTTTCACTATGTGGTCACGAGAGGCAAAAGCGCCGAGGGTGACTGAGCCATTGATAGGTGACTTGCTGAGCAGGCAACCGGATCCACTGGTATTGTGTAGCGAGTACAGCATCATAGAGGTGAAGCGGTGATCGGGGAAATTGTCCACGGTCGAGCACAGCTGCCTCACAGCTTCCTCCGAGTCTACCGCGTGTGGCTGATGCAGGTGCACCGAGAGGAACCCCGTCGCTAAGTCCTTGGCACGCTGATTCAGGGTGTCGATCTTGCGTAGCACGGCGTTGACGTGCACACGGTGAAGGTCATGGAGGGACTGCTGGAGACTGTGGATAACCAACGTTTGCGCCACCGCCGTCGTGGATGAGGCGCAGCAAAGCAGAAAGAGAAAGAAAAATAGTGTCCAGCAGACATCAATGCGACGGAGGAACCGCAAAATGCGGGTCCAGATGCGTCGAAAGCGCCGTTGAATGAAGCCGGCACTCCCTCTGCCTCTGGGGCTAGACAGCTCATCAGTGACTACGGGAAGTGTTTCATGGACTCTGTGGGGTACACCGGGGTTTTTATGATGGTGTGGAGGGATGCTTTGAAGTGGAGGAGAGCTCTCCGCATCAAGAAAGGGGACCGCCGTCTCCCGATTCCCTTCAGGGAGTATCGACATCGATGGGTAGAAAGAAATAAGGTACGTTTGTGAGAGCTAGTGAGAGAGAGGGAGAAATAAGAAACGCAAAATCAGTGTGACTTCGGCTCTTCAAAACGCAGGGATGTGTCGTATGAGAAAGCCCAGAAAAAATAAAAAAGAAAGCAACGGGGAAGGCTAAAAAACAAAAAGCTTGTTCCGGAAACGATTTATTGAGATAAAGGATTTCCCACAGTAACGCACTACAATGTTAAGTGGTTAAGTAAGGCGGAAAGAGAGGAAAAGGATAATCGTTTTGTGAAACAAGAAGCAATTGTGGGAAATCTTTGAAAGGCTTTACTTTTGGTCAAACCGAGTTTTGTTGTGGATGAGGCAGCAAAACAGCTTTGAGGGTACAAACACACAGAGAGCAGCATGTGCAAAGAAACGAATGTGGAAGGAAAAGAAGCATTTGACAGCAAGCACGCACTGTGTGTTGGAAAGCAAAGGCGTGCGGTCCTGATAAACCCAGGGAAGCCACATCTTCATGTCCTCGTTTACAGATTGGAAAAGTGAAGGGTAGCCCGCGCACCATCGCCTTCAATATGGCTGCTTCCTCCGCCTCTGGCTGCGATGACGCTGTGTCAATGAACCATGAGAAATAAAGATGGCGGGTACTGTGGACGGAGTGTTTGCCAAGGCAGTGCCACGGCGCTGCGCTATAGAAGTAGAACAGCCTGATCTTCTTCAGTTCGAGGCGAGGTAGTAGAGAGCCAGTTTCTATGCATTGTGAGGTGCAGGGGGAGAAGAGTGCTGTATCGACAGGAGGCGTGCGATGGCTACAAAGGGCCAATTTTTTTCTTTCTCTTTTTTTCCTGGACCCTGTCCTCTTGTAAATCAGAAAAGAACAGAGGCTACTCACTCTGCTTTATCGCTTCATGTCCTTTTTCTTTTGTTGTTGTTGTTGACGAGTGCTCCGCTAAATCTACGCTATCTGTTAAAACTGTCGCGCAAAAAGTGAAGTTTGTGGAGCGACTTGACTGCACTTATCCACACATGCTCTCATACACCCGCTGCCGTTGATTTACATTGAACCACGCAGAGTGCAGCACGGTGACCTTCTCAGCTACGTGCGAGAAGAGAGAGAAAGAGGGAGAGCTGCGCTTCGCGGGTGCAATGCAATTACAGTGCTGTATTCGAAAAAAAAATCCCGAGTTGGAAAAAAGCAAACATATCAAGAAAGACGGAAAGCATCATGCAGCGAATTGGTCGTCTCTTGAGAAAGAGAGAGAGAGTCTACCATAAACTACTCCAACTTAAAGAGGGACAAGAGAGCAGATTGCACCGTTGACAAAAAGAATGCATCTGTGCGCACCGGTTGAAAGGTCACACACATGAAGACTCAAATTCTCTTTCTCGACACTCTACAAAGATGAGGGTGTCTTAGCATGAACCAAAAAAAAAAAGACAAATAGACAGGAGCAGTAAACACAGAACAGAAAAAAGAAAGCTCTTGTGATGTATTTCAAAGCATATAAATAACGTAAAAACACATGAAAAAGTGTTTTCCGCTTCTATTCATCGAAGAAGAGCTCAACAACGAACTGAAAATGAAAAGCAAACACTAGCAAAGATAAACTACGGGGGGAAATTGTGGAAGATGACGGATAAAAAAAAAGACACATACTGAGACTATCAAGGTGCCAGGAAACAAATTCGTCACCAGACACGCGTCCGTTGTGCGCGCTAGCACCCATTAGTTGGCACGGTAAAGAAAAAAAAAAAGAGAGAAAAAGCGTATTAGTCGGACGCGCTCTTGTGAAGTCGTTGTTGATCCCTCGAAAATATTAGAGCGGCCCTAAGGTTTGATTAATATACGTATGACAAAAAAGCGTTGTTTTTTAGAGTATGAAGAACAACAGGAAAAGAACTGTAATTCTGGAGTATCAGCCGACACATGGAAAAACAATTCTCGAGACCACGAGCATTAGAAAGAAAAGCACAAATGTTGGATCAGATGCAGCTACAATGCCACCAACAAGGCCGAGCGATGTAGATGAATATCACCGTATTGCCTGCTGAAAATAGGGGCGTATGAGACCCATTCAAAGCCTATAATGACACGAAAAAAGTACGCAACATGTTCGAAATGAGCACAGATGTAGGCAGCTGTCCCAGTGTCTTTAAATGCAAAACACAGAAAAAAAGAATTATCACTTCATCGCTATCTTGTTCCTAAATGAAAAAAAGGGAAAAAAAGTTTATTTATTTATTTTACCGTCAATGGGCATCTCCCTGCAGCGAGTATAAGAGCCGATAGAGAGGATGGAACGGTGCGAATGCAGTTCCCTTCTGTTTTATTTCTTGTTTGATAAAGAGCAAAAAAAAAAAAGTAGCAGCTGCTCGCAAAGAAAAAAAAAAACAGCTACCATGAAATAAAGCAGAAGATAGAAGACTGGACGGTAAAAATCAACGAATACAACAGAGGTAAGAGACTATTGAAAAATCAGGTTCAAAAATACAGAATAAAGAAGGATCTTTTTACGTTGTACACCAAAAGTCGACCTATAAAAAAAGAGCAAACAGAAGCAGCACAGAAGAAGCACGCTGTATTTTTGTCGAGAAGCAAAGAGATCACTTCACATGCCCGCTGAGGCTGCGCGGGCGATTCTCGATTTCGCTACCTTTTTTTTTTAAAAAGAGGATGTGGAATAGACGAGCCACAACACTTTACGAGTACGCTTAGCAGGTGGAAGGGTGCGGCTAGACACGGACAGAAACCTATCATTGTTTCGTCCCCCAAAAAGCACACTTCCATGACTAGATCGCGAACCCAAATCAAACAAAAAAAATAGCTTTCACGACTCGCGGAACTTAAGACCACCAGTGCTGGTGTTTCGCATCATGGTGCGTAGAACGATGTGAGGTGCCTCAGCGCGACGTGCCAGTGGTCGGCAGCAGAGGGTCGGTGCATCGCGTTCATCGAGAGACACCGCAGCAACTCCTGCGCAACGCACTCCGGCACACTCTGTGCCACGCACGCCGCAACAAAACCCGAAGCATCAGGCACGACGCGACCTGCCGCAACAGCTGTACGGAACGGCTGTCCCCCTTCCGCAGCCAGTCTCTTCAGCTCCTCGACGGTACCATAGGGCTCTCCGTCGGCATCTTCAGCCCACGTCCACGGTTGCTTTCTACAGACTGCTTCCAGCATCAATAGGCCATAGCAGAAGACGTCGCACGCAGGCGTCGGTGGGTGGCCGGCAGCCATTGCTGGGCTCATGTAGCAGGTGCAGGGCAGCAGGAAGGTCTCCTGTGCCAAGGCGAAATCTGAGAAGTAGCCACGCAGCCGGCACTGGCCATCACTGCCCACCATGGTGTTGTCAAGGCTGAGGGCACCGTGCACGCAGCCGTTGGCGTGCAGGTAGGTGAGCGCGGAGAGGATGTCTAAACCAAAGTGAGCCAGCTTCCTCACATTCACGAACGCGTAGCGGGCCACCACAGCTCGCAATGAACCACCAGGTGCGAAGTTTGTCAGCAGCACCACACAGCCTTCCACGGAAAGAGAGTAGGCGTTGCAGTGAAGCAGATTTGGGTGCTCCAGGCAGTGGTGTCCACGAAAAAGCTCTGCAACAGCACGCCTCTGCTTCCCCGTTGCGTCGTGCACCGGTACAGCACTTCGAAGAGCATCACTCAAGGGACCACATGGCGCGTTCGAGATAGCTTTGGTTAGCAGCGGCTGTAACTCACGAAAGGGAAGAAAGGAGGCAACGCACATTGAACCCGCAGAGCCGAGGGCGGTGTAGTGCTGCAGCAGCGGCGCCATGGCATCGTTGCCGTGTGGGTTCTGCGAAAGCCACCAAGAGCGGCCGGCGCTGTCCACAACCACATCAGGACGGTTGCCGACCACACACGACACATCGCCGCTGACGGTACGCACCACTGCAACCGAGCGGATCGTTTCGGTGGACACCATCACGGAGTGGGTGCTGCACGGCCGGTACGAGCGAGTGCTCACGGAGCGTGCACTGTCGTAGCAGCTGTGGAGCTGCATATCTTCCACTCCTGCCATGACACGTAGTTCCAAAGGGAAGAAATGAAGGACGGCATCAATGCCAAACGGCGATCGCATGTCGTGGCGGTACCCGCTTCTGTCGCGCTCCGCCACGCGCCGCTCGCACTCACGCATCATGCGCTGCACCTGCACCGACACCGCGCCACCCACCGAAGAGCTGTGCGCCGCCTCGCGGCTCAGGCAGCGCGGCAGCAGCCCGGGCTCCAGGTCGCCGACCTCACCCACGCCGCGGTACGCGCGCAGCGCACCGGCGTAGTCGCCGCGCACCATGCACTCGAAGCCGTCGAAGCAGCAGCGCGCGTAGGCCAGCCACGCCGCGTCGCCGGCGGCCGCGCCGGGCAGCACCTCGTACAGGATGACGGCGTCCGCGTCGAGCCCGGCACGCCCCGTGTGCAGCGCCTCCACCGGCAGCTGGCGCACGCCGGGCTCGGTGGCCGCGCGGGGCCCCGGCCGCACGCGCACCGCCGTCTCCTCCGTCATGGCCACGCGCACGCCAAGCAGCGCCGCCGCGCGGCCCACCACGCGCTGCGCGTCGCGGCCCAGCGCCACCGTCAGCGTCTGCTCGCTGCCCGGCGCGCGGTACTGCCCGCACGTGTACACGCCCGTGTCCACCAGGCACCGCACGTTCGGCATCGCGGGTGCTGCGGCGGTGCCGGCGGTGTCCACGCAGCTGCGGGCGTCCACCCAGCGCTGCAGCGCCAGCGCGAAGGCGAGGCCGGCGTAGGCGTCCGCGTCGATGCTGGCGCGCAGCGGGGCCGGGTCGTACGCCGCGCCGCCACCGCGCTCCGCGCCGCCGTGCCGCGGCAGGTGCGCGCACACGGCGGCCATGAAGTGCACCACGCAGCCGTCCGGCGTGAGGTTGCGCACCAGGCCGCCGTGCTGCGCCGCCAGCTCGTGCACGGCCGCGGAGAAGGCAGCCACGGCGGCCGCGCTGGCGAAGGCGCCGCTGTTGGCCACGCCGCCCGCGTGTGCCGCGCGCTCCACCACCGCCGCAAGCCGCTGCCCGCGCCGCGCTCCCCCGCCCTGCAGCGCCACCGCACCGCTCGCCACCGCCGCCGCCGCCACCGCCGCAGTCGCTGCCGCCTCCGCGTGCGCCGTCCACGCACGCACCGTCACGTGCGCCATCGTCACGTGGTGCGGCCGCAGCGTGTCCCGGCGACGTGGGGATCGTATTGGTGCCATCTCGCGGTCGAAGCCTGTGTCGTTAGTGGCGCCGTCCTTCAGAGAGAGCCGCTGCTGCCACTGCAGGAACAGCCGCCGAACGTCCTCGGGGATGAAGGCGTCGATCTCGCGCAGGCGCCGCACGCAGTCGTTGAAGGCGCGGATCAGCTGCGCGGACTCGCTGAGCTGTATGAAGGTGCGCCGCGTCAGCCGCAGCGTGGCACGCCGACCGGTCTGCACGCTCTGCAGCAGCAGCTTTGTCATGTCCTCCAGCGGCCGCGAGTACTCGTTGTGCACGAACCACCAGAAGAGGGCCGTGAAGAGCACGATGGCGACGGCAGTGACACAGTTAAACGCGGTGCGGTAGTAGTTGTAAGGGAGGGTGACGTAGCGTTGTTGACTTGCGAACACAAGGGGAACGGTGAGTCCTGTGTTGGTGGTGAAGAGAACAGAGGTAACAAACGCGGTGGCTCCTCGATACGCGAACTGCTTGGTTTTCGCGTAGGTAGTTCCTTGAAGAGCGCGGAGGTTCACGTGGCGGAGTGCGGCGCGCATGAGAGGGTCCGTAATGTTCACGACGCTAAGGTACGTAACGTTGAAGTAGACAGAGGGGGAGTAGATGCTGTTGTTGCTGACAGCCTGCTGCCCCCAGCTGTTGGAAAAGATGAGGGGGTTAGTCGTGTTCAGGCTCTGGCGGATGAAGGCGGCAGCAGAAAAGTCGTTGGAGGTGAATTCCTCTGAGGAGATGAGGAACGTCGAGCCGTCGAGCCGCACCTGCACAAAATCACTCGCGCTTTGCCACGACTTGAGCGGCTCACCAGGGATCACTTCACCGATGGGGAGATTGTAAAAGATGAGATGCGGCATACGAGCAGGGTACATCCAATTGTACCGGGGGTCGATGCTGCTGATGCTGCCGTTGTGATACGCCTTCGCCATAGGGAAGAGCCTCTGCGTGCCGTAGTTGATGGGCATGATAGTACTGGCATTGCCGTTGCCTGGGGGAAACACGGTTATTTGGCGCAGCGGTTTGGTATAGTAGTAGCTGGTGCCATTCACCAAGTAAGTGCCGTCGGCAACGTGGTCGGTGAAGAACCACCCCGTCATGGTTTGCATAGATCCCATCTGCGCCATGCCGTGCGCACACCCAGCCCCCGTCGCACTGTCAATTGAGAGGTAAGCCAGAGCACGGTAGGCGTACGCGGTGTCGTAGCGGTCGAGCGAGGCGCAGAGATAACGGATCGTCTCCTCCGTGTCTGTTGGGAGGTCGCTCCTGGCATGAGCGGCGAGGAAGGCGGTCGCGATATCCCGCACCCGTTCACTGTCGCTCTCGATGCGCTGCTTCGCTGTGGTGACGCGTACATGATGCACGAGGCGCCACTGCTGTTGCAAACTGCGAGAGACAAGAATTTGAGAGACCGCGCTGGTGAGGCAGGCGATGCCGAGGAGAAAACAGAAGAAGAAGGCGGCAGCGCACACGTCGAGGCGGCAGATCCAGTTGCGAATGGCAAGGCAGCGACGCTGGCGTTTGCCGGCCACCGCCTCACGAAGACTCTGTGGTGTTGCGTTCATTGCTGTCACCGCGAGTAGGTGTAAGACCGGGTTGGCAGAAGAAGAGGGAACAAAAGAAACGACACAAACGCAAAAAAGCTAAGTCACTTTCCGGTCAGGTGGGAGAGATATTTGTACCTGACACGTTTATTTGGATCGATGAGTTGGATTCCACTTCCTCTGTCGTAGTGATGACTCAGCAATAACGTCACTGAGCGGGGAGGAAGCGAGAGCTGATAAAAAAAAAATAGTAGTAAAGCAGAAAACAGCACAACACGAGCCCGGTGTTGCTGTTTAATGTCCCGAAAGCTTTTAGAAAGGGTTCGGGAAATTTTAAAATCAAAGAGAGAAACTATGAAAGCGTGACGCGATTAATACACAAGAAATCAGAAAGGGTGTGCTATGTTTCCCTTTTCACACGTTGACTGGTGGAATAGGTACGAGTGCGCATGCGTTGTTGCAAGGAGAGAATATTTCCCATTTTATGACGAAGGAGGAGAAACAATGGACGAGGGGGCGGAGTGGAAGCTAAATGCAGGTTTCAGATGATGGAGAGATGCCCATGTGTGGAGCAGCTGAAGCGCTTTTTTTTTTCCAAGATGGTACATGTCCTGTGATCACGGCGGCTTGGTTGCTCAAGAGCAATCTAGTTAAAGCTACCCTGCTGCAAGAGAGCAGAAGAAAAAAAAAAGAAGGGTCCGCGAACGCAGCCATTCCATACGAATTCAATCAAAAGTGGCGTTGATTCAGTCGGGAGTTGACTCCCTGTCAGTAGGGAAGATCGCCTCGACTTCTTCGTACCTCACCTTTCTGGAATGGCGGCACATTTTCTTAATAGGAGAAGAAGAGTTAAAGGGGGGCATTTAAAATACGATCAAAGCCTTTACATGGATAGTATCAGCACCTTTCTTCTTATTTTTATTTTCCCTCGACAGAAATGACACTTGAGGGGGACTCAATCACCAACGCACAAAGACAACTACAGTACTTCCAAACAGAAAAGCAAAGGAGATTAAAAAAAGGAAGAGAATACAACGTAGAGTTTGTTGGCACTTTAACGACGTGCATCCCACGTAACAGCGAGTGCCCAAGCAAAAAGACAGAGAGAGAGAAAAAAGGTTCAACAGGCAGCACTAAAAAGAAGGAACGTTGAAGGGAAGCAATAAAAAAAGAGAAAGGAATAGTAAAAGAATGGTAGAGTGGGAGAATCGAAGCACGTTTTAGAAACAGGGGTCGCTTAGCTAGTGGATTTCCGGCAATGTATGAGGGCACAGAACAACAAGCAAAAAAACAAAACATTAAAAATCCGTTAGAGCTGCTGGTTTCTGCAACTACAGAAAGACAGAGAGAGGGAAAAAATAATGGAGTGTAGAGAGAGAGAGAAGAGATTCATGCGGAAAAGAGAAAATGGGGAAAACGTTGAAAAGAAAAGATAAGGGGAAACGAGCGCAGCAGCTGCGTATTTTTTCATTGCGGAGAGATGCCAGCGTTGGGTTTTAGAAAAAAACGGAATACCGAAAGACAAAACAAGAGATCAGCAAGAACGCAATGAAAACGGAAAAGCTGTGCAGTGTTGACTCACGTCTGTATGCACAGTCATAAAGCACCTCCGATAAAAGGCATGCGCACGTTCGAAGGTGAAAGAAGGAGAGGAGCATAACATGCGGTACCGTTTTCTGTTTGCTGCGCTTGTGCTCCCGGCATCCATTCACCACAAAAAATAAATAGTTTAATTTATGAAGAGTGAGGAAGAGAGAGGAGCGTAAAGCGGATGCGCAGATTGCGGCTGTATATGTGGCAATCATGTACATGAGTGTGCATCTGTCAGCGAGAACTCTTAAGCAGAACAGCCAGAAAGTATCGCTCGAAACAAAATAGTCAACAGAGAGAATAGGGCGAGCATACAACCCGGAAAGGAATAGCGAAGAGAGAGAAAGAGGTAGCGGGGAGGGGTATCAAAATTTTTTTTCGAAAAATGAAAAAAAAAGAAGGGGATGCGTAAAAGAGTCAAAATAAAAGTCAACGTGTTAAATTTTTGCTTTGGCAGAAAAGAGCTTTGAAAGTGGTATGCATCTACCGAACAAGTTGGATAAGTGGTTCGGCGCTGCCGCCTTCCTCCTCCGATGTCGTGTCGTCGTCATCTTCGTCTGAATCGCCAAAGTGCAGAAAAGAGTGTGGCACCGACACACGCGACCGCCGCACCCTACCTGCCCGCATGACACTGTTCAGCGCCTCTTTCAGCGACAGACGTGCCTCCGCACGCCACTCTACGCATCGCCGAACCACATAGGCACAGGCGGCCGAGAAGGCGTCGTAGGACGAGACCCGATCCAGCAACTCCACCGCGGGAACCACGAGTTGTTGCGTCACGAGCGCACCAAAGTCATCCCCGCCAGCCTCCATGAGGGACATCAGCTCACCAGGAGAACGCTGCGGTCCCTCGCCGCTGACGGGTGCCCACACCCACGGACGCTCGCGCGTTAACAGCTCCAGCAGCACAAGGCCAAAGCCGAAGACGTCGCTGGCCGCCGTCGGCGCCGCCCCCGCAGCCACCTCCGGGCTCACATAGCAGGTGCGCGGGATGCACAGCACGCGGTGCGCCAGCGCGTAGTCGGTGAAGAAGCCCTTGAGCCGGCACACGCCGTCCGAGCAGAACAACACGCACTCGGGCCGCAGCTCACCGTGGATGATGCCGTTGAGGTGGAGGAAGGTGAGCCCCTTCAGTGTACTGCACGCGATGCGCGTAATGGTGTTGCGTGGCAGCGGCGAGGGAAACTGCCGTCGCAGCTCGCGCAAATTAGGTCCGCGGTAGCGCTCGGAGATGACTACGACTCCGCCCTCGAAGGCAATGGAGTAGCCGAGGCAGGCAACAACGTTGTTGTGCCGCAGCCGCAGGCAGGGGCCGAAGAGCTTGTGCATTGCCTCTCGCTGTACTGGCGAGGGGAGCCACAAAGGCACGGCAGCACGGGCAGCGTCGCTCATCGGGCCGTTGGGGACGCCTTCTAGCGCTGCGGAGACGATGGCCGGGACGTCGCAGTACAAGAGGCCAGAGAGCATACTCATCATCCCACTCGCGCTGAGGCCAACACTAAGGCGAGCGTGCGGCTCCAGTCGCTCCTGCGATGCATGCACACGACCGAGGAACCACTCCTTCCCCCAGTTGTCCTGAAAGCTGGTGACGGCGCCGATGAAGGTCGTACGCTTCGATGACCCAGGCAGCACACCCACCATACGCACGGAGGCGCACATGGCGAGGGGGTTGCGGATGTCGAGGCCGTAGCGGCCACGTCGTTTCTCCATCTGCCCGGCTCCAGCAATCACGCAGCTGCCCGTCGGACTCGAGGGGCGCGACGGGGCCCGCGTTGCCGACTGACCCATGGAGCTCTGCGGAATTGAGAGTCGCTGCCGTGCCATCCCAGCGAGCACCACATCCATGCCTAAGGGGCGGATCGGGGTGCGGTGGAATCCCCGCGTCCAGTGCGTCGCAATTCGCCGCTCGCACTCGCACATGAGCCGCTCTATTTGCACCGACGTCGCGCCGCCTGTCACGTTTGTGCGCGCGGCCTCGCGGCGAAAGCGTGCAGGGATCAGACCCGGCTCGAGGTCCGCGATGTCGGCTACCGCACGGAAGGCAGTGAGCGCCTTGGCGTAGTCGCCACGCAGCATGTGGGAGAAACCACCGAACGCGCACTCCGAGTAGCGGCGCCACGGGCGGTGGCCCAGTGCGGCTCCAGGGAGGGCTTCGTAAAGAATGACGACGTTCGCGTCGAGTCCCACTCGCCCGGTGCGTATGGCCTCGATCGGCAGCTGACGCACCCCACACGCAGCAGCGCAGCCGTTGCCACCGACGCCACCACGCAGGCAACTCGCCGTCTCCTCTGTCATGGCAAGACGCACGCCGAGCTTGACCGGGAGGTGGCCAAGACTGCGGTCGACATCACGGCCAAAGGCTACCGACATGGTCTGCTCACTGCCCAGTGCCTTGTAACGGCCACAGGTGAAGATGCCGGTGTCGGCAAGGAGACGCATGTCAGGGAACATCGCAGCTGAGTGCCGTTGCTGCTGGTCAACCCAGTGCAGGAGGGCAAAGCCGAAGGCCATGGCGTCCTGTGCATCTCGTGCGATCAGGCGCTGCGATAAAAGAGGGATGCTTGTCGGTGGTGGAGTGAGAGGACCACTTCTGTCACCGGTATCCGCGGAGGCTTCAGGCTCTGCTGCAACCTTCATCGCAGCGGACCCGAAGTGCAGCACACAGAGATCTGGGGTGAGGCGGTGCACAACGCCGCGGTGCTCGGCGCGAAGCTGCAGAACAGTCCCCACGAAGTTTTCCACATTCACAGCTTTTTTGAAAGGACCATAACACGCTGGCGGTGTCAAGGGAGAGTCTGTTGCCTCATGAAGAGAAGGTGAACGAGCGTTGTGATTCGTCCGAGAGGCAGCCACCACAATGTCGTGTGCTGCATTCTTTTGCTTTAATGGTGTGATGTGTACAGTGAGAATGGTTAAATACCGACGCTGCAGTTCTCCGCCTGCGTGCTCTTCGCCACGGTCACTGTTCAACTCGTTGCGGCAGCGCACCGCGTCCGGCACGAAGGCGTCCACCACGCGCAGCTGCGCCATCGCCGCGTTGTACGCGCACGCCAGCTCGCGCGTCTCCGCCAGCTGCACCACGTCGCACGCCGCGCCGCGCACCGGCTGCCGCACGCCACGCTCCACGCTCGCCTCCATCGCAGCCGTCACCTCGCGCAGCGGCCGCGACAGGTAGCGGTCAATTGCAAAGAAGCACAGAGCCGTCAGCAGCGCAATCGATAGGCCGAGCATGCCCGTACAAATGCGCGAGATGAGATAGTAGGGCCCAATTACCGCGTGTTGGGGACTCACCAGGACGAAGGGCAGCTCAAAGGCAGCGGAACCCTTGTACATCACCGCTGACACCATCGCAGGCGCATTTCGGTACGTGAATGTGGTGGTCACACTGTAGCCGCTCTGCTGCAGCGCCTTAAAGTCAACATGCTGTACCGCGGCACGCATGAGAGGGTCGCTGATGGTGCCCACGGTGAGGTAGGTAGTGTTGGTGTTGACGAGCGCTGCGTAGGAGCCGTTAAGCACGGGCTCCTGCCCCCAATTATCTGCTAGCACAATGGGATCGTCTGCATCCAAGGTCGAGGTGGCAAGCACCATGACGCGGCTGTTTGCATCAGGCGCGTGGACAGGGAACTTGTCAAGCAGCGCAGCACCGTCGAGGCGGATCTGTACGAAGTCATGGTCGTCAACGTAGTGTTTGTTCACGAAGTCGGAGCCAATAAGGATGACGGGCATCGTGTGGTAAATGAAGCTGGGCTGGTACGTCGGGGTGTACCAGCGACTCTCCGGCGGAATCGCGCTTACAGTTCCGTTCAGCAACTCGTCAAGGAACTGAAAGACGGGGTAGGGCGACACGAAGGTGTCGATCATTTCCTTTACTGTACGCGACTGATCGAACGTACCCTTCACAACTGGCGGGTCGCCGTACTCGTAGGTGTCCGGGTCAACGTAAAATACACCGTAGAAGTGGTTGTTGTCACTCAGCAGGACGGTCATGTTGCGCGGTGACGGGTCTCCGCGATCGCCATGAGCGGCTGAGATGTACTGACCGAGGTGGGCGTTTCCCAGGTTGAGCGCACGCAGCGTGAAGCGGGGGTCGGCTATCGCAAGCGTGGCACACAGCATCGTGCGGGTGTTGTTCGACTCGATGCGGTAGTCGGATTGTGTGTAGAGCGCCGCAGCGGCGATGACCGTCTCCACCACAAAATCGGCGACGGCGTCGAGTGAGCGGCGTGTGATGACGCACCGCGTGCGATGCACCGCACTCCAGCTTTCCATCAGTGCTGCTGTCATTCTAGCTTGGGTGGTAGACGTGACAATCACGGCGAGACACACCAGTAGTGCAAAGTAGACAACTGTCACAACGGTGGAGAAGCTGCAGAGAGCGTTGCAGAGTCGGCGGTGGAGAGACGGGGATGCGCGGTGGGGCTTCCGGCGCCTTCCAGGGGACGTACGACGGCGTGTCGGCTGAGAGACGGAGGGCACAGCACGTTCTTCGCCTTGTGGCTGCATAGCAGTGGCTGGCGATGTCGTCTCTACCTCTACGCGGTATACGACTGAGGTCATGGCGTGTTTGCTGAAATCTAAATATGTTTTGTCCTCTGGATCACGCGGTGCGGGCCTCGTGTATGTGATGGCGGCACCGGTGTTCTGCCTCGACTCGAATTGTTCTTTTTTTTCGTCTCCGAGTCGTGGAAGTGTAAGATGAGGTGTTAGTGGTTAATAAATGCGCAAGCAAAAAAAAATTGGCGGTTTTATGAAATGGGATTAGGATGAGAGGGAAAAAATAAGATTGTCTTTGTGTGTGCGTATGTGTATGTGTGTCGAAACAACGATTTAGGGGAGTCTTAAGTCAATCTGCGTATGTGGACTCGCTGCTGTCTCCACAGACTTCAGTACTTGTCGTTACTGCCTTGTTCCACCCAGCAGAAAAAAAGAAATTGCAGAAGTTAAGAAAGAAATGTCAATCGACTCCAAGCTTTTTTAAATGTCTTGCTCTCTCTCTCTGCAAATACGCAAAACAAAGGAGGAAAGCACCGGGGAGTGTTGCCTTACAAGCTCTATGTTGAGCGTGTTGAAAAAAAAAACGGAAGAACACAAGCAAGTTCTAAAAAAAGCACTCAAAAAACAGCACAGTCCGTAAAGCACCCCTCCGCTGCGTCCTTTATGAGGCACGGCAAAAAACAGATGACAATGTGCTCCTCTCGTGTGCAGTCCTCGTCCTTTCGCCACCTAAAAAGAGGCAAATTTACGCTGCGCAGAGCAGACGGGACAGGAAAGACGAGTGAAAAAAAAAACAATAGCAGCCAAATGATCACAAGAGGCGCACTTTTTGCAGAGTTTTGGGGAACAAAGCAGGTGAAGTAGAAAGAGCACAACGACAGAGAGAGAGAGAGAGAGAAAAGAAAGTCGCAGAAATTTCAGATTAAAAAAAAGGTGTTGGAGAGGGACACTCTGACGAAATTAATCAGGGTGAACCCGTCGAGAGAAAAAAAAAGACAGAGAAACAGAAAGCACGTGTATCTTAGCAAAGGGTGAGCGGTGAAATCCCTTGGAAAAACAGAGTACAGTGACGAGGCAAAAAAAAAAAATCCTTCAAGTGAGCTACACAAAGGAGGAGGGAGAAATGGTAGAAAGAAAGAGAGTGAGAGACAAAAAAAAATACGAGAGCAAAGGCTTTTTTAGTCTTTACGTCTTTGTGTTTGTGTGTTTAAGCGGCAACAGGGAGTGTGGCGCATCGATGGGAATGTGTACGAGGTGAAGTACGAGAGAGAAAAAGAGGTAGAGCGATGCGAAGTAAAGATGGCAGTGGAGTCAAATATGAGCTTGACGAAAATAAAAAGTACCATAAGCGGAACAGCAGGTGAGAGCCACGTGTGTTCTAATTGAGTAACCTGCATGTAGAGGACAACCTCTGGCAGCACCGTAGATAGAGGATGGATTGTGCGGTAGGCAGCTTCTCCGCGACCAAAAATAAATGAAACGTGTCTTGCTTTCTATTTTGTCAGGAATAGATCTTAGCAAGCATGAGAGAGAAAAAAAGATAGACCGAGAGTGTATCAATTAAGTTATTGACAACGACGCGCATCAATTCGCGAGTCTTCTCGATTTAACAACGTAAAATGAAAGACTAAGAAAACGCACTGTATAGTGTAGCCAACAACAAACAGAAGGTAGCCTGCAAGGTATAGAAGACGGGCCGCAAACTGCAGTAGACCTTAGAGATGGCAAACAGGACTTCACAATGCGTTTAAAAGTAAAGAAAGTGGAAAAAGCCTTTTGAAAAAAAGAAGCCCTTGTCTAGACGGGAGAAGGAAGAAAAAACAGGAAAAAGGGGATACAAAACAGCGTCGTGGGAAGATTCTTCAGTTTGGTACTTGGAAGGACACAGATACTTAAATGCACAGCGATGCAGGCAGGGTCGCAATGCACAAGACACTGCATTCACCAAAAGTGCGATGAGCAGCCTTCGCAGAAGCCAAACACAGCGTCCTTCCGTGTCACCTGTGTCGCATGCAACAGCAACAGCACCAAACAGTCATCGTTCCCATATAAATTTAAAGAGTAGAAAGAGGCTCAGGACAGAAGAAGAAGAGCCGCGAACAAAGCATTGTGGAAAATGCGTTCATCAACTCTTGAGAGAATAAAGAAATACTTGAGAGAAGTAGTGAGTCTTACGCACGGCGTCCATAGAAGGAGAAAGGATAAAGCAAAGGCATGCACCGACCGTACGAATTGGCCAATGACGCAAGACACCATACTACGCGTCGAGGCGAACACCCAAAACAAGCAAAAATGAATAACAGACAAAGTAAAGTCCATAATTTAGCTCCGGCTCACGCGCACGCGCATTTCCTAGCAAATCACACACAAACACGCTCAGACCGCCACGTCATTCCACCAAAGTCTGTCCGACCGCCTCGCACGCCTGCGTTGCTGTTGGCCGCGCGCTCGCCTCGTAGGACAACAGGCTACGCAGGAGCAGAAGAAAGTCGTCACTGAACTGCAACTGGGGCTGACGGCTGCTCGACACGCTCACTGCAGGCACCACACGGCCGTCCACCACCGCAGCGCTGAAGGCCTGTCCGCCCTCTGCCATCAAGGCAGCGAGCTCTTCCTGCGTGCCGTGCGGGGCAGAGCCCTCCGGCACTGCTGCCCAGGCCCACGCAGGCCCACGCGACAGCATCTCCACCAGCAGCAGGCCGCAGCAGAACATGTCGCAGGCTGCCGTGGGCGGACTCCCGGCTGCCATCTGCGGGCTCACGTAGCAGGTGCGCGACAACAGAAAGACCTCGCTGTCCCCCTTGAAGTCGGTGGTGCCGCTGCACAGGCGACACACGCCGTCGGCGCCGACCTTTACCGCATCCAGCGAGAGGAACCCGTGCGCGAGGCCACGCGTGTGCAGCTCGTCGATGCTGGAGAGAATGCTGTGTGCAAAACGGCGAGTCGTCACACGCGACAGGAAGGAGTAGCGCCGCACCACATCCCTCAGCGTGCCGCTTGGGCAGAACTCCCAGAACACCAGCAGGCAGCCTTCGACGTCGAAGGAGTAGGAGAGGGGCTGCAGCTGCTGCCGGTGTCCAAGAGAATGCCGAAGACGGAACAGCCTTTCAGCTTTGTCCCGCACGGCGTCGGAGGCAACCCACACCGGCAACGCACTGCGCAGCTCGTCCGACATCGCGCCATCAAGTGCAGCCGCCATGGCCTTGCGGAACATGCCGGAGCCTTCGCGCAGCACAAACGACGCCACCGTGCACAGCGTCCCAGCGGAGCCGAGTGCGGTGTGTGGGTGCACCCACAGCTGCCCACACCCCGCGTTGTTGGCTGAGCGGGGGAAGCGCCACTCCATCCCCCAATTGTCGCGAACCACCGGCGGCAGGTCGCCCACTGCGCGGCGCACCACACCGTCCGCAGTGCTCACGCTCACCACGTAGCGCCACACTGAAGAGCTTCGAAGACGCGAAGCCTGAGAGGCACAACGTGTAGCAGCAGGAGGTTTACGCGGACAACCCACCACCGCCACCGGCGCAGGAGATGCAACAGGAGCCTGCTCCGTCCTTCTCGGAGCGAGCACGGCGTCGATACCGAGCGGCACGTGGCGGACACGCTCGTAGCCCGCAGTGCTGCCCGCACGCACGCGCCGCTCGCACTCACGCAGCAGCCGCGCAACCTGCACCGACACCGCGCCACCCACCGCAGAGCTGTGCGCCGCCTCGCGGCTCAGGCAGCGCGGCAGCAGCCCGGGCTCCAAGTCGCAGATCTCACCCACGCCGCGGTACGCGCGCAGTGCGCCGGCGTAGTCGCCGCGCACCATGCACTCGAAGCCGTCAAAGCAGCAGCGCGCGTAGGCCAGCCACGCCGCGTCGCCGTCCACCGCGCCGGGCAGCACCTCGTACAGCGTCACCGCGCCGCCGTCCAGCCCCGCACGCCCCGTCCGCAGCGCCTCCACCGGCAGCACGCGGAAGCCGCCACGCTCAGCAGCAGCGGCAGGGAAAGGAGGAGGAGAAGATGAACACGCAGCAGCAGCAGCAGCAGCAGCAGCAGTACCACGGCCAGCACTGCCACCCACGCCACCACGCACACGCAGCGCCGCCTCGCCCGTCGCCGCAACGCGCACGCCGATGGCAGCAGGCACGTGGCCCACCGCGCCGGCGACGTCGCGGCCAAGCGCCACGCACAGCGTCTGCTCGCTGCCCGGCGCGCGGTACTCGCCGCACACAAACACGCCGCTGTCCACCACAACGCGCACGTCCGGCACCGCCTCCACGCAGTTGCTGCTGCTGTCGCCGTTGCCGTTGCTGTTGGCGTTGCCGCGCTCCTGCTGCTGCTGCTCCACCCACCGCGACACGCACAGCGCACACTCCACGCCAGCGCGCGCGTCCGCGTCCGCCGCACGCTCCACCGCAGCGGCCAGAGAACGATCACTGACAGCAGCACCAGCACCTGCGCCGCCACCACTGCCCGCACCGCTCCCTCTCAGCACGCGCCGCACGTTGGCGGCGAAGTGCAGCACGCACTCGTCCGGCGCCGCGCGGTGCACCGTCCCGCCACGCGCCTCGCACAGCTCGCGCACCGCAGCCACGAACGCGCTCAGCGACGCAGCGCTGGCGAAGGGGCCGCTGTTCGTCAGCGCCGTCGCAGCCTCCGCCACGGCGTTCACCAGCGCCGCAAGCCCGCCGCCGCCACGCCGGCCACGGTCGCCGCTCACACCATCACCACCAGCACCAGCACCAGCAGCAGCACCAGCGCCGGGGTGCCGCCGCAGCAGCGCACTCGTGTCCACGCCGACGTCGCCACCGTAGGCGGCACCGCCAGCACCGCCAGCTCCGCTCCCCGCACGCACGCGCACCGTCACCACCGTCAGGTAGTGCTCGCGCAGCGACGGACCGCCGCGCCGTGTGGCACGCACCGCGTCCGGCACGAAGGCGTCCACCACGCGCAGCTGCGCCATCGCCGCGTTGTACGCGCACGCCAGCTCGCGCGTCTCCGCCAGCTGCACCACGTCGCACGCCGCGCCGCGCACCGGCTGCCGCACGCCACGCTCCACGCTCGCCTCCATCGCAGCCGTCACCTCGCGCAGCGGACGCGACAGGTAGCGGTCAATTGCAAAGTAGAAGAGAACAGAAAGCAGGAAAACGACAATCGCGAGAACCGCTGTACACGATCGAAAGATAATCTGGTAGGGACCAGCTACTTTGTAGTGGGGGCTCACGACTACAAGTGGAAGAGAGAGTCCCTCGTCATTGGTGTAGATGTAGGCGGTGACCGATGCAGGAGCGCCGGAGTAATCAAAGGTGACTGTCTGTTTGCTTCCGTCCAGCTTTAAAAGTTTTAAATCGACGTGTTTCAGTGCTTCGTGCATTAAGGGGTCGGTGATGTTGCTCACTGAGAGGTAGGTGGTATTGTAGTCTTGGAGGACGATATAGGTCGGGTTGAAGACGACCTGCTGCTTCCAATTGTTGGACAACACCTTGGGATCATCAGAGCCGAGAGTGTGGTTCATGAGCACCATGGCACGGACAAAGACGCTAGGGTCGGTGAGGAGGCTGGTGTTGACGAGGGACGTTGCATCGATGCGTGTTTGAGCGAAGTCTGTCAAGCGTGCTTGTGTGTGCAGTGGAATTTCCGGAGCGAGAACTGCCAGTGGAAGGATGAAAGACAGGTAGCTAGGCTGTGCCGCTGGCATGCCCCAAAGATCGCGGATCGAGATTCTGTATGTGTTATTAGGGCCAAGCGCATCTAAGCGTCGAAAAACGGTGTAGCGTGTCTTGTAGCCGTCTATAAAGGCCTGCATCGTCCATGACTGAGTGGTGAGCGCTTTTGGAACAGGTGGGTCGTCATACGTTAATGTTGTTTCGTTGATGTAGTAGACTCCGTAGAACCAACCCTTGGTGGAGACGAGCGCCGTCAGGTTGGTGGGGGACGGGTCGGTCGGCTCTGCATGGAGGCAGGAGGAGTACTGCGACACATCGAAAGCCCCAAGGGAGAGTGCGCGTATGTCAAAATGCGTGTCTGCTAAGGCGAGAACAGCGCAGAGCATCGTCAGCGTTCTGTTGCTCTCCACGGGGTACATGGACTGCGTGTACAGGGATGCGGCAGTCGTGGTGGTTTTGAGCATTCGCTGCGCCGCGCTATCGATGACGAGCTCGACATTCGTGACGTGTGTTGCGTGGACGCTCTCCCACGTGTCAACAAGCACCAGGTTGGTTTGCTTTATCGTCGAGGTGCCAACAGCTACTGCGATGAGGGACAGAAATGTGTAGTAGATGGCAGCAACTATGAAGGAAAGACTGCACAGAAAGCGTAAGAGGCGCTGCAGGGGTGTCGCCTGGGATTTGTGTTTGTTGCGGCCCAGCGGAGTTGCAGGGAAATGGGTGCCATCACTGTCCCTCCTGAAGCACTCATCGACACCAACTCTCTGAGGTGGCATATTAAGAAGCAATCTCTCTTGACGTGATTCAGAAATGCACTACTCACGCGGTGCAAAACGAAAAGGAATGAGAAGAGAGGAAAAGCAAAACAAAATTACTTCTTCAAACGGTCACTGAGAAGGGAAGAAAATAAGAGAATTTAGGGGCAATAACGCACAGAAACAATTGAACGATATGTATGAGAGGTAAAAAAAGAATACCTGCGTTCACTGCGCTGCTATAGAATGCGACAGTGCTTCGCAGAGAGTGCTCAGAAAGAAACAAAAATAACAAATTAAATACAAACTCCAAAAAAAAAAGGTAAACAGAATACTGAAGAGTGAAAAGAGTAGAAAAAAAGTAAAGGAAAGAAATGTCTGTCCTATCAACAGAAGGGAAGAAAGCAAAAAAAAAAAGTAATACGTTCAACACAGCGCGGCTAAAAAGCGCCTTATGTGTAAAAAAAAAATGGGATCGATGAAGTCTTTAAAAGCAGTCGAGATATAAAAACGAGCAGAAAAGAGGTGCGATTTGGGTCCACGGTTCTGTGGAGTTAAACGGCGATGAAGGTGAACCGCCAGGAACACAAAAGACAAAGCACTGTATTACTCGTTACCCTTCGAGTGTACCACTACAGCAGAAAGAGTGAAACACAAAGAAGACAGTTAAGGAGCCGTTGGCTTCTCCACTGTTGCCACCTTCGCGATATTGCAATATGAATGAGAGTGACTGACAAGGCAAGTTGCAAGGCACTAAGCGACGGGCACAACACGGAGAATGCCAAAGATGAAAAAAAAACTGAGAAATAAACAAAAAAGCAAGCGTATTAAACAACTGAATAAAGATGTGTATGGAATTTAGCAGCCTGTGGAGATTAAAATAGAACGTGACGATTATACGAAAAGGTGGAAAGGCGAAATAAAAAGGAAGAAGAAAAAAAAAATAGAGGCGGAGGCGCATTTGGGTAGATGGTGAGGAGAGAGGGGGATGACAGGATGGAAGGAATGCGGCGCCATGACTTTGCCTGTGACACATACACTTCATATTGCCAAAGTCCGAGAGTGCATCTCGAGGAAGCGAAGGATACCCATCACTTTAGTTGAAGAGCACCACCGGCAGCTACACGACTGCCCGACGTTGTTGTGTGCGTCAAAGGGAATGAAACAGTGTCCCAGAGCTTCAAATAGATGCGTTTCAAACTACTTTTTTTTATGCCAATTCAGGTTCGCAACAAGACACGATGCATGTCTCACGCCTCCGACTTTGCAGTGACCGTGAGTGCAGACTTGATTTTATAGCATACACCTAGAGCACGAATCGTCAGCATCTGGCAACAACGAACACCTATGCACCTCCATAGCGGAAGTAAGTAGACACAGAGCTGTCCAGGCGACTATACTGCAGCGTTTAAAGGCTGGAAAAAATATATGACGTGCGAAGGAGGAGAGCACTTTTTGTGATATAAGAGAAAGAAAAGACACATTGAAAAGCAGAGCAGTAGTTTGCCGTTAAATAATCTTCTTTTGGGTTTAGCTTTACATTGTTTTAAGGACAATGTGTGACGCTCTACTAGACTTAATAAAAAAGTGAGAATGACGCACTCGTGAAATGGCGTTAAGTCACTTTTTTCTCAGGAGAAGACAAACGACAACACACAACAACAAGCAAGAAAAAAGAGGGAGCGTCAAACAGTGCAAACAGAGACGAATAGATGGCATTTGAGTGTCTTTGTAGATGAACAACCGCATTCCCTTTGGCCGCCAGTAAGGAGAGAGGTATAAACAAAGGTTTTTTTTTTGTCAAGCGGAGATGCCTGCTGTGGCATAAGAAGGCTTCCAGAGTTCTCTCCTACCGAAGCCCGCATGTTTCTCAACTCAAGCAAACGAGGGAGACAATCCAGACTCACCAACAAAAATCTTATCGCGGCACCTGCCCATTCAATTGTGTCTGTTTCTTTTTGTATTGTTTCTATTACTATTTTTTTTTTTTACTAAACGGGAGTATAAGGTTCGCTTCGTGCTGGTCTATTTATTCCAAACCGGTAGAAGTGGGACCGGCTGGGCAGAAGAGCCTACAGGCCCAACTATAATAAAAAAAAAACATAAGAGAGAGGCTCATGGACTGTGTGCGGTGTAACGCAACACGCTTCGGTATTTTATGAAGCTAAAAAAAAACAGCAATTTACGCTTTTTAAAAAAAGATGCGTATGACAGAAAAGATAGAATAGAAAACTCAGTTCAAACTCTAGACAAAGAAAAGCAGAGGTTTGTTGTTGTCGATTCTCCGCCTTCTTTTCCCCTCACAAGGCGCGCGGAGTCCGCTCGTCGAGCTGGCGAAGCAAAAGGAAAAAAAGGGATGAGAGGGCGTCGACGACAAGAAGATGCATCATCTTTTATTTTTACAGTTCCATCTACATAAACAAAAAAAAAGAGCGCATTGTCTGGTGTAGCCAACAACAAACAGAAGGTAGCCTGCAAGGTATAGAAGACGGGCCGCAAATTGCAGTAGACCGTAGAGATGGCAAACAAGACTTCACAATGCGTTTAAAGGTAAAAGGAAGTGTGAAAAAAGGGTTTTGAAAAAAAAAAAAAAAAGGCCTTGTCTGGAAGAAAAACGGCATCAAAAGAAAGAAAACAATAAAAGGGGATATACAACAGCGTCGTGGGAAGATTCTTCAGTTTGGTACTCAGAAGGCTACAGATACACTCAGAAGCACAACGATGCAGGCACGGTCACAATGCACAAGGCACTTCATTCACCAAAAGTGCAATGAGCAGCCTCCGCAGAAGCCACAATACAGCGTCCTTCCGTGTCACCTGTGTCACACGCAACAGCAACAGCACCAAACAGTCATCGTTCCCACATAAATTTGAAGAGTAGAAAGAGGCTCACTTCAGAAGAAGAAGAGCCACACACAAAGCATTGTGGATGTTGTGTTCACCAACTGTTGAGAGAATAAAGAAATACTTGAGAGAAGTAGTGAGTCTTACGCACGGCGTCCATAGAAGGAGAAAAGATAAAAAGCAAAGGCATGCTCCGACCATTCGACTAGGCCAATGACGCAAGACACTACACTACGCGTCGAGGCAAACACACACAACAAGCAAAAATGAATAACAGACAAAGTAAAGTCCATAATTTAGCTTCGCCTCACGCGCACGCGCACTTTCGAGCAGGTCACACACCCACGCTCAGACCGCCACGTCATTCCACCAAAGTCTGTCCGACCGCCTCGCACGCCTGCGTTGCTGTTGGCCGCGCGCTCGCCTCGTAGGACAACAGGCCACGCAGAAGCAAAAGAAAGTCGTCGCTGAACTGCAACTGGGGCTGACGGCTGCTCGACACGCTCACTGCAGGCACCACACGGCCGTCCACCACCGCAGCGCTGAAGGCCTGCCCACCCTCCGCCATCACGGCAGCGAGCTCCTCCTGCGTGCCGTGCGGGGCAGAGCCCTCCGGCACTGCAGCCCAGGCCCACGCAGGCCCACGCGACAGCATCTCCACCAGCAGCAGGCCGCAGCAGAACATGTCGCAGGCTGCCGTGGGCGGACTCCCGGCTGCCATCTGCGGGCTCACGTAGCAGGTGCGCGACAGCAGAAAGACCTCGCTGTCCCCCTTGAAGTCGGTGGTGCCGCTGCACAGGCGACACACGCCGTCCGCGCCGACCTTTACCGCATCCAGCGAGAGGAACCCGTGTGCGAGGCCACGCGTGTGCAGCTCGTCGATGCTGGAGAGAATGCTGTGTGCAAAACGGCGAGTCGTCACACGCGACAGGAAGGAGTAGCGCCGCACCACATCCCTTAGCGTGCCGCTTGGGCAGAACTCCCAGAACACCAGCAGGCAGCCTTCGACGTCGAAGGAGTAGGAGAGGGGCTGCAGCTGCTGACGGTGTCCAAGAGAATGCCGAAGACGGAACAGCCTTTCAGCTTTCTCCCGCACGGCGTCGGAGGCAACCCACACCGGCAACGCACTGCGCAGCTCGTCCGACATCGCGCCATCAAGTGCAGCCGCCATGGCCTTGCGGAACATGCCGGAGCCTTCGCGCAGCACAAACGACGCCACCGTGCACAGCGTCCCAGCGGAGCCGAGTGCGGTGTGTGGGTGCACCCACAGCTGCCCACACCCCGCGTTGTTGGCTGAGCGGGGGAAGCGCCACTCCATTCCCCAATTGTCGCGAACCACGGGCGGCAGGTCGCCCACTGCGCGGCGCACCACACCGTCCGCAGTGCTCACGCTCACCACGTAGCGCCACACCGAAGAGCGCCTAAGACGCGAAGCTTGAGAGGGGCAACGAGTGGCCGCAGGAGGTTTACGCGAACAACCCATCACCGACACCTGCGCAGATGCTGCAGCAGGAACCTGCTCCGTCCTTCTCGCAGCGAGCACGGCGTCGATGCCGAGCGGCACGTGGCGGCCACGCTCGCAGCCCGCAGTGCTTCCCGCACGCACGCGCCGCTCGCACTCACGCATCAGCAGCGCAACCTGCACCGACACCGCGCCACCCACCGCAGAGCTGTGCGGCGCCTCGCGGCTCAGGCAGCTCGGCAGCAGCCCGGGCTCCAGGTCGCAGATCTCACCCACGCCGCGGTACGCGCGCAGCGCACCGGCGTAGTCGCCGCGCACCATGCACTCGAAGCCGTCGAAGCAGCAGCGCGCGTAGGCCAGCCACGCCGCGTCGCCATCCACCGCGCCGGGCAGCACCTCGTACAGCGTCACCGCGCCGCCGTCCAGCCCCGCACGCCCCGTCCGCAGCGCCTCCACCGGTAGCACGCGGAAGCCGCCACGCTCAGCAGCAGCGGGAGGGAAAGGAGCAGCAGTACCAGCGCCAGCACCGCCACCCGCGCCACCACGCACACGCAGCGCCGCCTCGCCCGTCGCCGCAACGCGCACGCCGATGGCAGCAGGCACGTGGCCCACCGCGCCGGCGACGTCGCGGCCAAGCGCCACGCACAGCGTCTGCTCGCTGCCCGGCGCGCGGTACTCGCCGCACACAAACACGCCGCTGTCCACCACAACGCGCACGTCCGGCACTGCCTCCAAGCTGTTGCTGCTGCTGTCGCCGATGCCGTTGCTGTTGCCGCGCTCCTGCTGCTGCTGCTGGTGCTGCTGCTGCTCCACCCACCGCGACACGCACAGCGCACACTCCACGCCAGCGCGCGCGTCCGCGTCCGCCGCACGCTCCACCGCAGCGGCCAGAGAGCGTCTATCACTAGTAGTACCAGCACCAGCACCTGCGCCGCCACCACTGCCCGCACCGCTGCCGCTCAGCACGCGCCGCACGTTGGCGGCGAAGTGCAGCACGCACTCGTCCGGCGCCGCGCGGTGCACCGTCCCGCCACGCGCCTCGCACAGCTCGCGCACCGCAGCCACGAACGCGCTCAGCGACGCAGCGCTGGCGAAGGGGCCGCTGTTCGTCAGCGCCGTCGCAGCCTCCGCCACGGCGTTCACCAGCGCCGCAAGCCCGCCGCCGCCACGCCGGCCACGGTCGCCGCTCATACCACCAGCACCAGCACCATAAGAAGTACCAGCGCCGGGGTGCCGCCGCAGCAGCGCACTCGTGTCCACGCCAATGTCGCCACCGTAGGCGGCACCGCCAGCACCGCCAGCTCCGCTCCCCGCACGCACGCGCACCGTCACCACCGTCAGGTAGTGCTCGCGCAGCGCCGGGCCGCCGCGCCGTGTGGCACGCACCGCGTCCGGCACGAAGGCGTCCACCACGCGCAGCTGCGCCATCGCCGCGTTGTACGCGCACGCCAGCTCGCGCGTCTCCGCCAGCTGCACCACGTCGCACGCCGCGCCGCGCACCGGCTGCCGCACGCCACGCTCCACGCTCGCCTCCATCGCAGCCGTCACCTCGCGCAGCGGCCGCGACAGGTAGCGGTCAACTGCGAAGTAGAAGAGAACAGATATCAGGAAAACGACGATCGCGAGAACCGCTGTACACGATCGAAAGATAATCTGGTAGGGACCAGCTATTTTGTAGTGCGGGCTCACGACAACAAGTGGAAGAGAGAGTCCCTCGTCATTGGTGTAAATGTAGGCGGTGATTGTTGCAGGAGCGCCGGAGTACTCAAATGTGACTGTCTGTTTGCTACCGTCGAGTTTCAAAACTTTTAAATCGACGTGCTTCAGTGCTTCACGCATCAAGGGGTCGGTGATATTGCTCACTGAAAGGTAGGTGGTATTGTAGTCTTGGAGGACGATGTAAGTGGGGTTGAAGACGACCTGCTGCTTCCAGTTGTTGGACAGGACTTTGGGATCATCAGAGCCGAGAGTGTGGTTCATGAGCACCATGGCACGGACAAAGACGCTAGGGTCGGTGAGGAGGCTGGTGTTGACGAGAGACGTTGCATCGATGCGTGTTTGAGCGAAGTCTGTCAAGCGTGCTTGTGTGTGCAGTGGAATTTCCGGAGCGAGAACTGCCAGTGGAAGGATGAAAGACAGGTAGCTAGGCTGTGCCGCTGGCATGCCCCAAAGATCGCGGATCGAGATTCTGTATGTGTTATTGGGGCCAAGCGCATCTAAGCGTCGAAAAACGGTGTAGCGTGTCTTGTAGCCGTCTATAAACGCCTGCATCGTCCATGACTGAGTGGTCAGCGCTTTCGGAACAGGTGGGTCGTCGTACGTGAGTGTTGTTTCGTTGATGTAGTAGACTCCGTAGAACCAACCCTTGGTGGAGACGAGCGCCGTCAGGTTGGTGGGAGACGGGTCGGTCGGCTCTGCGTGGAGGCAGGAGGAGTACTGCGACACATCGAAAGCCCCGAGGGAGAGTGCGCGTATGTTGAATTGCGTGTCTGCCAAGGCGAGAACAGCACAGAGCATCGTCAGCGTTCTGTTGCTCTCCACGGGGTACATGGACTGTGTGTACAGGGATGCGGCAGTCGTGGTGGTTTTGAGCATTCGCTGCGCCGCGCTATCGATGACGAGCTCGACATTCGTGACGTGTGTCGCGTGGACGCTCTCCCACGTGTCAGCAAGCACCAGGTTGGTTTGCTTTATCGTCGAGGTGCCAACAGCTACTGCGATGAGGGACAGAAATGTATAGTAGATGGCAGCAACTATGAAGGAAAGACTGCACAGAAAGCGTAAGAAACGCTGCAGGGGTGTCGCCTGGGATGTGTGTTTGTTGCGGCCCAGCGGAGTCGTAGAGAAATGGGCGCCACCACTGTCCCTCCTGCAGCACTCATCGGCACCAGCTCCCTGAGGTGGCATACTAAAAAAAAATCTCTCTCGACGTGCTTCAGAAATGTACTACTCACGCGGTGCAAAACGAAAAAGAAATGAGAAGAGGGGAAAAGCAAAATAAAATTATTTCTTTAGACGGTCACTGAGGTGAGAAGAGAGTAAGAGAATTTAGGGGCAATAACGCACAGAAACAATTGAACGATATGTATGAGAGGTAAAAAAAGAATACCTGCGTTCACTGCGCTGCTATAGAATGCGACAGTGCTCCGCAGAGAGTGCTCAGAAAAAGAAATAAAACAAATAAAATACCAGCTTCAAAATAAAAAAAGGTAAACAGAATACTGGTGAGTGAAAAGAGTAGAAAAAAAGTAAAGGAAAGAAATGCCTGTCCTATCAACAGAGAAGAAGAAAGCAACAAAAAAGTAATACGTTCACCACAGCGCGGCTCAAAAAGCGCCTTGGATGTAAAAAAAGGATTGAGGCGGTCTTTAAAAGCTGTCGAGTAGAAAAAAAAAGAAAAAAAAAGAGATGGGTCTTGGGTCCACGTTTCTGTGGATTTAAACAGGGATGAAGGTGAACCGTCAGGAACACAAAAGACAAAGCACTGTATCACTCGTTACCCTTCGTGTGTACAGCTACAGCAGAAAGAGTGAAACACTAAGAAGACACTTTAGAAGAGGTTGGCTTCTTCAGCGTTGCCACCTTCGCGATGTTGCGGTCTGAATGAGAGAGCCAGACAAGGCAAGTTGCGAGGCACTAAGCGACGGGCACAACACGGAGAATGCCAAACTAAAAAAAAACCAGAGAAATAAACAAAAAAGCAAGCGCATTAAACAACTGAATAAAGATATGTATGGAATTTAGCAGCCTGTGCAGATTGGAATAGAGCGTGCCAATTATACGAAAAGGTGGAAAGGTGAAAAAAACAGGATGAAGAAAAGAAAACAGAGGCGGAGGCGCATTTGGGTAGATGGTGAGAAGAGAGGGAGATGACAAGATGGAAGGAATGCGGCGCTATGACTTTGCCTGTGATACACACACTTCATATTGCTACCGTCCGAGAGTCCATCTCGAGGAAGGTAAGGATACCCATCACGCTGGTTGAAGAGCACCACCGGCAACTACACGACTGCCCGACGTTGTTGTGTGCGTCAAAGAGAATGAAGCAGTGTCTCAGAGCTCCGACTAGATGCTTTTCATTTCTTTTTTTTTTAGTGTAAAATCAGATTCGCAACAAGACGCAGTGTATGCCTCACTTCTCCGACTTTGCAGTGATTGTGAGAGCAGACTTGATTTTATAGCAGACATCCAGCACGTCTCGTAAGCATTTGTCAACACAACGAACACCTATGCACCTCCATAGCGGAAGTAAATAGACACATGGCTCTTCGAGTGACTATACTGCAGCGTTTAAAGGCCGAAAAAAATATATATGACGTGCGAAGGAGGAGAGCACTTTTTGTGATATAAGAGAAAAAAAAGGCACATTGAAAAGCAGAGCAGTAATTTGGTGTTAAATAGTCTTCTTTTGAGTTTAGCTTTACATTGTTTTCGAGGACAATGTGTGACGCTTTACTAGTGTTAATTGAAAGTGAGAACGACACACTCGTGAAATGGCGTTAAGTCACTTTTTTTCAGAAGAAGAACAACGATAACACACAACGACAACACACAGCGACAAGCAAGAGAAAAGAGGGAGCGTCAAACAGTGCAAAGGGAGACGTATAGATGGCGTTTGAGCGTCTTTGTAGATGAACATCCCCATTCCCTTTTGCCGCCAGCAAGTAGAGAGGTATGGAACAAAGGTTTTTTTATTGTAGGGCGGAGATGCCTGCTGTGGCTTGAGAAGGCTTCCAGAGAGTTCTCTTCTACCGAAACCCGCATATTTCTCAACTCAAGCAAACGGAGGAGACACTCCAGACTCACCAGCAAAAATCTTATCGCGGCACCTGCCCATTCAATTGTGTCTGTTTCTTTTTGTATTGTTTCTATTACTATTTTTCTCTCACTAAACGGGAGTATAAGGTTCGCTTTGTGCCGGCCTATTTATTCTAAACCGGTAGAAGTGGGACCGTCTGGGGAAGAGAGCTTACAGGCCCTACTATAATTAGAAAAAAACATAAGAGAGAGGCTCATGGACTGTGTGCGGTGTAACGCAACACGCTTCGGTATTTTACGAAGCTAAAAAAAAATACAACAACATACGTTTTTTAGAAAAGGATGCGTATGACAGAAAAGATAGAATAGAAAACACAGTTCAAACTCTAGAAAAAGAAGAGCAGATGTTTGTTGCTGTCGATTCTCCGCCTTTTTTTTTCCTCACAAGCTGCGCGGAGTCCGCTCGTCGAGCTGGCGAAGGAAAAGGAAAAAAGGGGGATGAGAGGGCGTCGACGACAAAAAGATGCGCCATCTTTTATTTTTACAGTTACATATAGAAAAAGACAAAGGAAAGCGCACTGTCTGGTGTAGCCAACAGCAAGCGAAAAGTAGCCTGCAAGGTATAGAAGACGGGCCGCAAACTGCAGTAGATCGTAGAGATGGCAAACAGGACTTCACAATGCGTTTAAAGGTAAAAGAAAGTGTGAAAAAAGTATTTTGAAATAGAGAAGCCCTTGTCTGAACGAGAAACGGCATCAAAAGAAAAAAGACAGAAAAAAAAGGGGATATACAAGAGCGTTGTGGGAAGATTCTTCAGTTTGGTACTCAGAAGGCCACAGATACACTCAAAAGCACAGCGATGCAGAAACGGTCACAATGCACAAGGGACTTCATTGACCAAAATTGCGATGAGGAGCTTCCGCAGAAGCCACAAAACAGCGTCCTTCAATGTCACCTGTGTCACACGCAACAGCAACAGCACCAAACAGTCATCGTTCCCACATTAATTTAAAGAGTAGAAAGAGGCTCAGGACAGAAGAAGAAGAGCCACGCATGAAGCAGTGTAGAGGCTGGGTTCACCAACTCTTGAGGAAAAATAAATACTCCAGAGAAGTAGTGAGTCTTACGCACGGCGTCCATAGAAGAAAAAAAAAGCAAAGGCAGACACCGACCGTACGACTGGGCCAATGACGCAAGACACCATACTACGCGTCGAGGCAAACACCAACAACAACCAAGAATGATTAACAGAACAAAGTAAAGTTCATAATTCAGCTCCGACTCACACACATGAGCACTTTCAAACAACCCACACACAAACGCGCTCAGACCGCCATTTCATTCCGCTAACGTCTGTCCGACCGCCTCGCACGCCTGCGTTGCTGTTGGCCGCGCGCTCGCCTCGTAGGACAACAGGCTGCGCAGGAGCAGAAGAAAGTCGTCGCTGAACTGCAACTGCGGCTGACGGCTGCTCGACACGCTCACTGCAGGCACCACACGGCCGTCCACCACCGCGGCGCTGAAAGCTAGCCCTCCCTCCGCCATCAAGGCAGCGAGCTCCTCCTGCGTGCCGTGCGGGGCAGAGCCCTCCGGCACTGCTGCCCAGGCCCACGCAGGACCACGCGACAGCATCTCCATCAGCAGCAGGCCGCAGCAGAACATGTCGCAGGCTGCCGTGGGCGGACTCCCGGCTGCCATCTGCGGGCTCACGTAGCAGGTGCGCGACAGCAGAAAGACCTCGCTGTCCCCCTTGAAGTCGGTGGTGCCGCTGCACAGGCGACACACGCCGTCCGCGCCGACCTTTACCGCATCCAGCGAGAGGAACCCGTGCGCGAGGCCGCGTGCGTGCAGCTCGTCGATGCTGGAGAGAATGCTGTGTGCAAAACGGCGAGTCGTCACGCGCGACAGGAAGGAGTAGCGCCGCACCACATCCCTTAGCGTGCCGCTTGGGCAGAACTCCCAGAACACCAACAGGCAGCCTTCGACGTCGAAGGAGTAGGAGAGGGGCTGCAGCTGCTGCCGGTGTCCAAGAGAATGCCGAAGACGGAACAGCCTTTCAGCTTTCTCCCGCACAGCGTCGGAGGCAACCCACACCGGCAACGCACTGCGCAGCTCGTCCGACATCGCGCCATCAAGTGCAGCCGCCATGGCCTTGCGGAACATGCCGGAGCCTTCGCGCAGCACAAACGACGCCACCGTGCACAGCGTCCCAGCGGAGCCGAGTGCGGTGTGTGGGTGCACCCACAGCTGCCCACACCCCGCGTTGTTGGCTGAGCGGGGGAAGCGCCACTCCATCCCCCAATTGTCGCGAACCACTGGCGGCAGGTCGCCCACTGCGCGGCGCACCACACCGTCCGCAGTGCTCACGCTCACCACGTAGCGCCACACCGAAGAGCGCCGAAGACGCGGAGCTTGAGAGGGGCAACGAGTGGCCGCAGGAGGTTTACGCGAACAACCCACCACCGCCACCGGCGCGGGAGATGAAGGAGGAGCCTGCTCCGTCCTTCTCGCAGCGAGCACGGCGTCGATCCCGAGCGGCACGTGGCGGCCACGCTCGCAGCCCGCAGTGCTTCCCGCACGCACGCGCCGCTCGCACTCACGCATCAGCCGCGCAACCTGCACCGACACCGCGCCACCCACCGCAGAGCTGTGCGCCGCCTCGCGGCTCAGGCAGCGCGGCAGCAGCCCACGCTCCAGGTCGCAGATCTCACCCACGCCGCGGTACGCGCGCAGCGCACCGGCGTAGTCGCCGCGCACCATGCACTCGAAGCCGTCAAAGCAGCAGCGCGCGTAGGCCAGCCACGCCGCGTCGCCATCCACCGCGCCGGGCAGCACCTCGTACAGCGTCACCGCGCCGCCGTCCAGCCCCGCACGCCCCGTCCGCAGCGCCTCCACCGGCAGCACGCGAAAGCCGCCACGCTCAGCAGCAGCGGGAGGGAAAGGAGCAGCAGTACCAGCGCCAGCACCGCCACCCGCGCCACCACGCACACGCAGCGCCGCCTCGCCCGTCGCCGCAACGCGCACGCCGATGGCAGCAGGCACGTGGCCCACCGCGCCGGCGACGTCGCGGCCAAGCGCCACGCACAGCGTCTGCTCGCTGCTCGGCGCGCGGTACTCGCCGCACACAAACACGCCGCTGTCCACCACAACGCGCACGTCCGGCACCGCCCCCACGCAGTCACCGCTGTCGCTGTTGCCGTTGCCGTTGCCGTTGCTGTTGCCGCGCTCCTGCTTATGTTGCTGCTCCTGCTGCTCCACCCACCGCGACACGCACAGCGCACACTCCACGCCAGCGCGCGCGTCCGCGTCCGCCGCACGCTCCACCGCAGCGGCCAGAGAACGTCCATCACCAGTAGCAGCACCAGCACCTGCGCCGCCACCACTGCCCGCACCGCTGCTGCTCAGCACGCGCCGCACGTTGGCGGCGAAGTGCAGCACGCACTCGTCCGGCGCCGCGCGGTGCACCGTCCCGCCACGCGCCTCGCACAGCTCGCGCACCGCAGCCACGAACGCGCTCAGCGACGCAGCGCTGGCGAAGGGGCCGCTGTTCGTCAGCGCCGTCGCAGCCTCCGCCACGGCGTTCACCAGCGCCGCAAGCCCGCCGCCGCCACGCCGGCCACGGTCGCCGCTCACACCACCAGCACCAGCACCAGCACCAGAAGCAGCGCCGGGGTGCCGCCGCAGCAGCGCACTCGTGTCCACGCCGACGTCGCCACCGTAGGCGGCACCGCCAGCACCGCCAGCTCCGCTCCCCGCACGCACGCGCACCGTCACCACCGTCAGGTAGTGCTCGCGCAGCGCCGGGCCGCCGCGCCGTGTGGCACGCACCGCGTCCGGCACGAAGGCGTCCACCACGCGCAGCTGCGCCATCGCCGCGTTGTACGCGCACGCCAGCTCGCGCGTCTCCGCCAGCTGCACCACGTCGCACGCCGCGCCGCGCACCGGCTGCCGCACGCCACGCTCCACGCTCGCCTCCATCGCAGCCGTCACCTCGCGCAGCGGCCGCGACAGGTAGCGGTCAACTGCAAAGTAGAAGAGAACAGATATCAATGCTACTGTAATAGCCAAGACTGCTGCACATATTTTGTGTATTGTGCGATACGGTCCGGCTACTTTACTGTGTGGGCTGACGACTACCAATGGGATAGAGAGTCCAAGGGGGTCCGTGTAAACCCATGCGGTGACAACGGCCTCAGCACCGCGGTAGCGGAAGGTCGCTGTCTGTTGGTGATCGCAGGTTTGGAGTGCCTTAAGGTCGACGTGCTTCAGTGCTTCGCGCATCAAGGGGTCGGTGATGTTGCTCACTGAGAGGTAGGTGGTATTGGTGTTGACGAGAATCGAGTATGTGGCGGAGAAGGTGACCTCTTGTTTCCAGTTGTTAGACAGTACGAGTGGGTCCTCCGTACCGAGAGACTGGTGGATGAGTGCCATCACGCGTGTGAAGACGAGTGGGCTGGTGATGCGAGTGGCGTTGAAGATAGTGGCGCCATCGATGCGCGTCTGTGTGGTGTCCGACAAGTTCATGCTATGGTGCAGCTGGACATCGGGTCCCAGCATGAGCATAGGGAGGGTATAGTACACTCTGCTCGGCTGGCTTGTGGGCTGATCCCAGAGGTCCGCGGTGGTGAGCGGGGGTCCAGTGCCATTGAGAAATGCAAGAGTCTTGCCAATGGCGGGGATGGACACAGCAAATTGTTGTACCACTTGTGCAGGCGTAGGCATGTTGGGAAGCCGACCCTTCAAGATGGGTGGATCGTCATACATGTAGGTGTCCGTATTAACGTAGAACATCCCATGGAAGAAGCCGTTATCAGAAAGTATCACGGACAGGTTATTTAAGCTAGGGTCTGTGCGATCTGCGTGTGCGCAGGAAGCGTACTGGTATGTGGCGACGGAGACGAGGGAAAGGGATCGCAGGCGGAATTGCGTGTCACCCATCGCGAGCTGCGCACACAGCATCGTCAGCGTCCTGTTGCTCTCTATATGGTTCATGGACTGGGTGTGCAGCGACGCCGCCGTGAGGGCCCCGAGCCGCATATCGTCTGCAACGTTTCTTACCACCTTTTCCACCATCGCAATGTGTGTTTCGTGTACGTTGTCCCATGTACCGAGGAGCACCTGAGTGGTCTGCCTTGTCGTCGTCAACGCAACGAGGATAGCGATGACGGCGAGGAAGATGTAGTAGATCGCCGCTACCACAAAGGAAAGTCTGCAGAGGAAGTGCCGGAGGCGTTGCAGACGTGTTGGCGATTTGTTGAAGGTGGCGTGGCTTTCCGGATTGGCGGAAGAAGACGGGCTGCCATCATCATTTCTTCTTGCAGAATGCTCTTCGCACCGGCTTTGCGGTGACGTGCTGGAGAGCTGCATCATGTCTCACAACTGCTTCAACACTACTAGCTTGACGTGAAAGAGAGAGAGAGAGAGAGAGAGAGAGAAATAAAAGAAAAACATGGAAGAGTCACTGGGGTTTAAAAAAAGAGAAATAACACAAAGAAAGCAATACGTATAAATCGTTGCAGACCAGATGATGTACTAGATAAAGCTTTATGCACCGCCCAGATATAAATAGCGCTGGTGATGAGCTGAACCTTAAGAGAAAAAACAAAAATCTGTGTCTTTATTGTGTGCCAAAAAGAAAAGGCAAAGATGATTAAAGACGCGATCAAAGTAGCAAAGAAAAAATGAGGTCAATTTACAAACCAGTCTTTGAAACTAAGAGAAAGGAATCGAGTGAGCCTCGCTTCGAAGTATAAGAACGAGAGGAGAATAGTTGATTAAAGAGCACCTCAGAAACTAAACAAGAAATACCAGGCTTATGACAACACCGAAAAAAAAAAGAAAAAATTAGCACGCTACGCAGCTCGTGAGAACCGTCAATTGTAAAGTGCACTACTTTGTGCGTACGCTGAACAGAACCACATCTACACGGAGAGATAAAATAAGGTAAAATATGAAGCAGTGCAGGAGTCTGGTATTCAACAGTCTTCTATTTAGTTTAGCTTTATATGGTAGTAAAAGCAGTGTGTGAAGCTCTACTAGACTTGATTGAAAGTGAGAATGACGCGCTTGTGAAATGGCGTTGAGTCACCTTTTCTCAGGAGAAGACCAACGACAACACACAGCGACAAACAAGAGAAGAGAGGGAGTGTCAAACAGTGAAAGAGAGATGTATAGATGGCGTTTGAGCGTCTACGTGGGTCAAATAGAAAAGTGATGTGCGATACACAGAAGATGAGAAGGAATGAGAGACACGTGTGACGTGTTTCGATAAGGTTGAGAAGGAGTCATAGTATGTGCGTGTAGGAAGAGAGAGAGAGAGAGAGAGAGCGAGGAAGAAGAAGAAGAAGATGATGACGAGGATGACTTCATGAGGTAATTTATAAGCGTCTTTTCGCATAGGGCAAGTCTCAGAGAAGCAGGTGACACTATCAGGGCAGCCAAGATGCAAAGAGCAGAGCTACAGCTACGTGCTGAGCACTGGTGTGTGTGACACTTAGTAAGAGAGGGAGAAGAAGGATAAATACATTTAGTGACTGTTATCTCTACTTTGGAATAATATCTACGCATTCTTTTCCTAAATACAAGTATTTGAATAAGTGTTCAGCTTGAATACTGCTGCAAGAAACGAGAAAAGAGGCGCAGATGACTTGGTAGAGTTAGCGGTGAATAGTAAAATGAACACAATCGCACGAAACATAATACTTGGTAACGAGACTGGAGGAGATGGGTTGGTAGGAGAGAGAGAGTGGAAAGAGTAATCCGTTATGCTAACTGTCGACCTTGCTCACGCAAGACGATTCAGTGCCTCACATATTTAGTCTTCGTAAAACGCTTCAGCCCCCCTACATTCGCTTTCGCTTTCTTACTTTCTATCAAGCTGTGGCTACCATCGATCCCCCGCGCAGGATGCCCAATTCCTCCGCGATCGATGTCCAAAAGGCATAGGTGGTGCCGTGAGTCCAGACACTCACATGTGGCAAAAAAAAAAAAAAAAAATGAAAGGAAACAAAGTGAAAATAAAAAAATATAAAAAGTAAAATTTAAAAACCTGAAATAAATTTAGGACAAAAGTTTGAAACTTAAAAATAATTAGAGATACAGAAAAAGAAAGAAACGGTCAATGAGGGAGGAAAAAACAAAAGACAAATATCTCTAAACGTCCGCTGCACGTCACCAATCCCGTTCCTTCTTTCTATCCTGCTTTTACTGCAAAAAAGGGGTGGTGGGCGGGAACACAAAATAAACGGGAGGAGTGGCGAGTAGCGAATACTGAGAAGTATCGGTGGCAATTCAGCAAAAGGGGAGGGAGAAAGAGAGGTAGGACAGTGTTAGACGTAATTTCGGAGGCATCAGCATACATAGGAGGACCTTGGCGGAACAGACCATTTTCTGTGAGAGCTGCATCAGCTGGCTATTAGCGCTTCTCAGACCTATCAGTTCACTTCCGCATATTCTTTGTTACCATGGGCAACCTAATGGTTGATCGTGGTAACGAGACTGGAGGAGATGGGTTGGTAGGAGAGAGAGAGTGGAAAGAGTAATCCGTTATGCTAACTGTCGACCTTGCTCACGCAAGACGATTCAGTGCCTCACATATTTAGTCGTCGTAAAACGCTTCAGCCCCCCTACATTCGCTTTCGCTTTCTTACTTTCTATCAAGCTGTGGCTACCATCGATCCCCACAGAAAGCCTTCTCCTGCGGCGCGGAGCACATTGGAGAAAAGCACATTTCTAGCCTTGGCAGAGCAGTCTTGGCTGCTCCAACCACAACGCCCGAACTGTACTTAACCCCAAAGTTCCGAGAGTAGAAATCCGCCGGGTTGTAAATCCCCTTGACGTGGAAGAAGACTACCTGGATGTTGTCGTGGTGGTAGAGGTCATTCACGTAGCGGAACAGCGCTTCCAAATGGTAACCACGCCCGATACCGCCAAAGCCGTTGTGCTTTCGCTGGGCGGCAACGATCGGCATGTGGTCGGTCACCATTGCTACTCTCGCTCCTGGCTGCAGCTCGCCCCTCTGCCGGCGGAAGTCCAGGTACCGCCAAATGGCGGTTGGTTCGGCGTGAGCGGAGTGCCGCGCCTGGAAGACGCGGTGCTGCTCATCGCCATCCTGCTGCGCTGGCCCTGTGACGGGTCCCAGGTTCACCGTCCACCGTTGCTGGTGGTAGCGTAGACCCCCCTCTCGGTCACCCGCCACCGCAGCCCACCCGGCGCTCGACGCGTCAATGAAGGCTACGATATCGTAATCTTCTTCGACGTAGGTAGCAAGGACTGCCGGCGCTACTGTGTACCAACAGTTCAGCAACAGCGCGTCGCTGGCAGACTTGTACCCTCGTGTTGCTGCCGGGGTGAGAAACGGCAAACGTTCGTCCCAGTCGCTCCCATCCGAGATGTTCTTGTAGACCCCTCGGTACGCTCGGAGAGCGTCGAACATCATGGACGGGTTGAGGCGCGTGGTGTGCATGGCGTACATCAGTAGGGACACCAGCGCCACATACGACCGACGGGTGAAGGAAGACTTCTGTGACGCCAACCTCAGCTTGGCAATCGTCTTCGCCTGGTTTCGCACGCGACGGCAGTCGCCGGACCACTGGTACTCCTCGCCGAGAAACACCGTGTCCTCTTCCGCGAGGCGCAGGAGCTCACCATCCGTCTTCGCTAGCAGCTCTTCACGTGGGGGCGACGTAAGGAGGTTGGCGTCGACCATGCGGTTGAGAATCGCGCGCACAGTTTCCACAAACGACCTCTCCTGTCCCTCCCTCGCTGCCACCAGTACGTTGTCAATGCACGTGATGATGGCAACATCGGTGGGGACATCGGTGATCACCCACGTGATGGCCTGCCCGACGGCGACGCTCCAGCGAGCACCTGTGGGGACCGTCTTCAGCCTGTAGTAGCCTTCTCGCGTCCTGAAGACAAACAGGTTTCGGAGGGTCTCTGGCAGGGGGATGGCGTCGTAGTATGCCTCAAAGTCAATCTGCAGGCAATACTTCGACCGAGCAACTACTTGGCGGGTCGTGAGGCGGGACGGGTGTCTTAGCACCGGGACGCTGTACTTCGGCACAACAGCGTTCAGGTGCGGCTCCGTAATGATGCGGCGCCGTCCCTTCAACTCCGGCTGGTAGAAGAGGTTCACCCCATGCACTCCTGCCAGCAGGATGTTGTTCCTGTGCACGGGCTCCACGCACTCCTCGACCTTGCCGTACTCCACCATCCGCGCGACATCCTGGGGCGAGATCTTCGTCACCTTGATCGTCCGGCTGGTGACCAGGCCGGCGAAGCGCTCCGGCTGCAGGTACTGAAACGCTGCGACGAGGTACTCCCTCGTCTCGTCGCGCGTTACCCGCATCGCCCGCACCTTGTCCAGATCCGCCAAGGTGACTCGCTTCAGGTGCAACGGCCACGTGTGCACAGGGCCAATCTCAACCGCCGGCTCACCCCGCATCCTCCTCAGCTCGTGGAAGAGCTCGACGTAGGAGATGCCGAGTTCCTCTGGGTCGGGGGCAGTCTTCCCGAAGTGCTCCTCTTCCGGAGGTGGCCGGCGACGACGTCCTGCGCGGTCACGCCCTCCCTCACGTCGGGAGCTGGTGGGAATGTGCCAAAAACCCCGGGGGGGCCGGGGGCGTTTTGTGGCCCCGCCATCACCTGCGCGTCGGCCGTCGACATGCCCTGCTTGGCCCAGTGCGCCAGCGCTCCCAGGGGGACCGAGGGGGGGGAAAAACCCCCCTTTGGGGGGCGCAAAAATCGGGGGGGGCGCCTTGCAGGCCATCTCCGGCTGGGAGAAGATCCTCTTGTGGAGGCCGGGTGCCTCGCTCACCAGCTTCTGCAGCAGCTCCGCGTCGGCCTTCGCGAGGGCCGTCCCTACTTGATAGGGACCGCTCCTCTTCGCGCTCTTGCCCTCGCGAATGTCCAGAATCACCTTGGTGACGTTGTTCTCCGTCGTGCCAAGGTGGACGCGCTGCGGCGTCAGCTGCACCACATCCGCCGGCCGTGCCGACGCCTGCCACATCAGAGTCCCGAACATGTACGTTACCGGGTCTCTCTGACGGAGTACGTGCCGCATCGTCTCGTAGTCGGCCTGTGTGAGTGGCGGGGCGGGGTGGCTCTCGACGGCCTTGGCGATCCGCCTGGCCGCGGTGACCGCCTGCGTCCACTCTGGGTACCGGGTGAGGTCGATCGGCTGCGCCTCGTTTGTGTAGAGGGGCAACTGCTGCAACGCGCTCTGGATGTACCCCAGCGTCGTGGAGTACGTGGACGGTGCCCAGTGCCGCGCGCTCGCCTGCATCCTCACCAGCTCGAGCACCGCGCTCTGCAGTGGCCACCCCTGCATCCGTCCCGGCATGGCCGCGATGTCGCACAGCCACCGTCGGTGCTGATTGCGGACTTGCTGCGACGTCCCAGCCCACGTGCTTGCGCTCTTGTGGGCCGGCATGCCCTGGTGGACCTTCCAGAGGTTTGGGCGCACACGCGGCCCTGCGTGTGCGCCCCACCCGTTTAAAGGTGCACGGATGGGGGTGCAGAGGATGGCCTCGTATTGCGCGGCGGCAGTGTTGTCGTCGGGCTCCGGCTCATCGGTGCGCTTGCTGCGTTGGGTGGTCCTACCCGTCGGCCGCGTGAGGGCCGCGTACGTTTCCTCATTCACGTACGCGCCAACAGTGGCAACGCTGGCGGTTCGAGTCACCGTGTAGTGACCCACTGCCGTCCACTTTCCGTCCCCATGGAACTGACCCCCTAGTACGAACTTGCGTCCGCGGAAGGTTTTTGGGAGGCGGACGCCGGGATTGGTGCAGAGGTATAGCGCCTTGGCCTCCGGGTCACAATCGCCGACGATGTCGAAACCTTTTCCAACACGTCCGTAAGGGTGCACAGCGAGGCCTGCACGGTGGCGCGTGATGGCCTCCGCGAGGTCCATCGGGGTATCCGCAGGGTACCCCATTCTCCAGCGCCTGGTGCTCAAAGCCGTTGCTGTCAACGCTGGGAGCTTCAGGTTGATTATGCTGGTGAGCACCGTGGCAACCAAAAGGTAACAGAGGTTGTGGCGAGCTGCGTCGGCCTCGTGGGCCGCAGCCTCCAGGCACACCTTCTCGATAAACGACAAAGGGGGCGAGTTCGCTTCGGTCGGCAGCGTTGTCGTGGGGGCAGCAGGTTGGGGGTGCTGCACCGCAGGCTGTTTCACGGGCTGTTTCGCGGGTTGCTTTGCGGGTTGCTTTGCGGGTTGCTTCGCGGGTTGCTTCACGGGTTGCTTCGCGGGTTGCTTCGCGGGTGGTTTCGCAGGCCGCTTCGTGGGTTGTTTTGCCGGTGGTTGCTTCGCGGGTAGTTTCGCGGGTTGTTTTGCCGGTAGTGGCTTCGCATGAACCGAGGCCGCTCCCGCTGCTCTTGTGGGGCCCGCAGTGAGGGGCAGAGCAGCGGAGGGTTTATGGGCAGAGACTGTTGCACCTTTGTTGGGTCGCTGGACCGTGATGTCCTTTGTTGCGCGGCGCGCACGTCTCGTGTCAGGCGAAGGCTGCGCGGGTGTCGATGAGGGGGGGACTCCCTTGGTGCGCTGAGGCTTCTTACCCTTGGTTTGCCTTGCTGCTCCTCCGTGTAACTCTGGCGCGGGGTGCACGTCCTTGGTCCAGACCAGCCGCGCGCAGTCCTCGAAAAAGTGCTGCAGCGGCTTTTGCTGAACGGCTTCCGTGAAGAAGCGGCGTACGGCCTGGGGGAGGGAGGGTGTGGCGGGCAGCGGGCCCTTGCGTAGGTGCGCTCGAACAAAGTTGAGCAGCATGTAAATGCCGCAGTCGGCACTGTTGCGGAGCTGCTTCGGGCACTTTCCGAACACAACGGGCACCATGGCGGTAAAGTACGTCTGTAACTGGCGCACTATCTCCTTCTGCAGCGCAGCGTTGGGGGCAGAGTCGTACAGCGTGAGGGTGGGGATGTTCTTTTCCACCGTCCACACTCCAGCCACCCAGTGATTCCTCGCGTATACCGGGAAGTAACGCACTTCGCCACGGACCACTCGCAGCAGGATGTTCGTGGCTCGAG